>OY804593.1:80850286-81523802 GCA_963680895.1 Fragum sueziense | reverse complement strand
GCTTGGCCCCCACCTAAAATCTTTTTCCAGAGTCACTCAAATTACAAAACAATGTCTGTAAATGTTACGCCTACTGTTAAATGAAAAGAAAAAACAAAGTTTAATGTGTTTTAGTCAAATTAATTTTTCGCCTTTTTTGGTGTAGAATAGGGGCGGGGGCCAAGCTACCCAGGCCTGGGTAGCTTGGCCCCCACCTAAAATCTTTTTCCAGACTCCCTCAAATTACAAAACAATGTCTGTAAATGTTACGCCTACTGTTAAATGAAAAGAAAAACCAAAGTTTAATGTGTTTTGGTCAAATTTATTTTTCGCCTTTTTTGGCGTAGAATAGGGGCGGGGGCGAAGCTACCCAAGCCTGGGTAGCTTGGCCCCCACCTGAAATCTTTTTCCAGAGTCCCCTAAAATACAAAACAATGTCTGTAAATATTACGCCTACTGTTAAATGAAAAGAAAAACCAAAGTTTAATGTGTTTTGGTCAGATTAATTTTTCGCCTTTTTTGGCTTAGAATAGGGGCGGGGGCCAAGCTACCCAGGCCTGGGTAGCTTGGCCCCCACCTAAAATCTTTTTCCAGACTACCTCAAATTACAAAACAATGTCTGTAAATGTTACGCCTACTGTTAAAAGAAAAGAAAAACCAATGTTTAATATGTTTTGGTCAAATTAATTTTTTGCCTTTTTTGGCGTAGAATAGGGGCGGGGGCTGGGTAGCTTGACCCCCGCCCCTATTCTTCGCCAAAAAAGGCGAAAAATTAATTTGACCAAAAGACATTAAACTTTGGTTTTTCTTTTCATTTAACAGTAGGAGTAACATTTACAGACATTGTTTTGTAATTTGGGGGACTCTGGAAAAAGATTTTAGGTGGGGGCCAAGCTACCCAGGCCTGGGTAGCTTGACCCCGCCCCTATTCTAAGCCATAAAAGGCAAAAAATTAATTTGACCAAAACACATTAAACTTTGGTTTTTCTTTTCATTTAACAGTAGGCGTAACATTTACAGACATTGTTTTGTAATTTGGGGGACTCTGGAAAAAGATTTTAGGTGGGGGCCAAGCTACCCAGGCCTGGGTAGCTTGGCCCCCACCCCTATTCTGCGCCAAAAAAGGCGAAAAATTAATTTGACCAAAACACATTAAACTTTGGTTTTTCCTTTCATTTAACAGTAGGCGTAACATTTACAGACATTGTTTTGTAATTTGAGGGACTCTGGAAAAAGACTTTAGGTGGGGGCCAAGCTACCCAGGCCTGGGTAGCTAGGCCCCCGCCCCTATTCTGTGCCAAAAAAGGCGAAAAATTAATTTGACCAAAACACATTAAACTTTGGTTTTTCTTTTCATTTAACATTAAGCGTAACATTTACAGACATTGTTTTGTAATTTGGGGGACTGTGGAAAAAGATTTAAGGTGGGGGCCAAGCTACCCAGGCCCAAGCTACCCAGGCCTGGGTAGCTTGACGCCCGCCCCTATTCTATGCCAAAAAAGGTGAAAAATTAATTTGACCAAAACACATTAAACTTTGGTTTTTCTTTTCATTTACCACCAATGGGTGTGAATCATCTATGTGAGAGAGCAGCTGGAGGCTCGGTTTGGATATTGTGGTTGTACTGGTGCGAGAAATACCAGGAACCCACGGTTAGGTGCTCCAGCCGCCGCGATATGACCCTGGTAGTTGAAAACGGCGTAAAACCCCAATAAACTCAAATTCTTTTCATTTAACAGTAGGCGTAACATTTACAGACATTGTTTTGTTTTTGGGGGGACTCTGGAAAAAGATTTCAGGTGGGGGCCAAGCTACCCAGGCATGGGTAGCTTGGCCCCCGCCCCTATTCTACGCCAAAAAAAGCGAAAAATTAATTTGACCAAAATACATTAAACTTTGGTTTTTCTTTTCATTTAACAGTAGGCGTAACATTTACAGACATTGTTTTCTTTTTGGGGGGACTCTGGAAAAAGATTTCAGGTGGGGGCCAAGCTACCCAGGCCTGGGTAGCTTCGCCCCCGCCCCTATTCTACGCCAAAAAAGGCGAAAAATAAATTTGACCAAAACACATTAAACTTTGGTTTTTCTTTTCATTTAACAGTAGGCGTAACATTTACAGACATTGTTTTGTACTTTGGGTGAATCTGGAAAAAGACTTTAGGTGGGGGCCAAGCTACCCAGGCCTGGGTAGCTTGGCCCCCGCCCCTATTCTAAGCCAAAAAAGGCAAAAAATTAATTTGACCAAAACACATTAAACTTTGGTTTTTCTTTTCATTTAACAGTAGGAGTAACATTTACAGACATTGTTTTATATTTAGGGGGACTCTGGAAAAAGATTTTAGGTGAGGGCCAAGCTACCCAGGCCTGGGTAGCTTGGCCCCCGCCCCTATTCTGCGCCAAAAAAGGCGAAAAATTAATTTGACCAAAACACATTAAACTTTGGTTTTTCTTTTCATTTAACATTAAGCGTAACATTTACAGACATTGTTTTGTATTTCGGGGGACTGTTGAAAAAGATTTTAGGTGGGGGCCAAGCTACCCAGGCCTGGGTAGCTTGACGCCCGCCCCTATTCTATGCCAAAAAAGGCGAAAAATTAATTTGACCAAAACACATTAAAATTTGGTTTTTCTTTTCATTTAACAGTAGGCGTAACATTTACAGACATTGTTTTGTATTTTGGGGGACTCTGGAAAAAGATTTCAGGTGGGGGCCAAGCTACCCAGGCCTGGGTAGCTTGGCCCCCGCCCCTATTCTACGCCAAAAAAGGCGAAAAATTAATTTGACCAAAACACATTACACTTTGGTTTTTCTTTTCATTTAACAGTAGGCGTAACATTTACAGACATTGTTTTCTTTTTGGGGGGACTCTGGAAAAAGATATCAGGTGGGGGCCAAGCTACCCAGGCCTGGGTAGCTTGGCCCCCGCCCCTATTCTACGCCAAAAAAGGCGAAAAATTAATTTGACCAAAACACATTAAACTTTGGTTTTTCTTTTCATTTAACAGTAGGCGTAACATTTACAGACATTGTTTTGTAATTTGGGGGACTGTGGAAAAAGATTTTAGGTGGGGGCCAAGCTACCCAGGGTGGGGGCAAAGCTGCCCAGGGGGGCCAAGATAAACTGTTACACCGGTTGACCTAGGATCATGAAACTTTACACAGTTGTTGCCCATGACCCAAGGAGGTGCCTTATTGTTTTTGGATCACAAAGGTCAAAGGTCAAGGTCACAATCGGACTTGGTTAAAAATCCGTTTCCGTGCTCTAAGTCATGAACCTGTTGACCTAGGATCATGAAACTTTACACAGTTGTTGCCCATGACCCAAGGAGGTGCCCTATTGTTTTTGGGTCACAAAGGTCAAAGGTCAAGGTCACAATTGGACTTTGTTTAAAATTCGTTTCCGTGCTCTAAGTCATGAACCTGTTGACCTAGGATCATGAAACTTTACACAGTTGTTGCCCATGACCCAAGGAGGTGCCCTATTGTTTTTGGGTTGCGAAGGTCAAAGGTCAAGGTCACAATCAGACTTTGTTTAAAATCCGTTTCCGTGCTCTAAGTCATGAACCGGTTGACCTAGGATCATGAAACTTTACACAGTTGTTGCCCATTACCCAAGGAGGTGCCCTATTGTTTTTGGGTCACGAAGGTCAAAGGTCAAGGTCACAATCGGACTTTGTTTAAAATCTGTTTCCGTGCTCCAACTAAAGAACCTTTTGACCTATAGCACTTTTTTCAGTGACAAGGCGCTAGTGGGGGGTATTTGTCCGCTTTGCGACAGTTCTAGTTATGAGCTGACGCTTACATGACGATTTATTATTCACATAATCCTTCATTTTGCTGTCCAAGCTACGACATAGCCATAGCCTGTGTCCCATCATGTCTGCAAAGTCCCAATTGTTGCACAGAACTATCCATATCCTTAGGTTGCCCAAAATTAATTACATAGCTTACTCCAACAAAGTTTACACCAATTCCAGCTGCACTTGTTGCTTCAAGGATATATACTTTACCATTTGGGTCATATAAGTCTTTTCTGATTTTTAGCTCACCTGAGCATGACATGCTCAATGTGAATTATTGTGGTTGCTTTTTGTCTGTCGCCTGTCCATCTGTTCAGAATTTGGTGTTTACGCTCAAGTATTCCAAAATATTGACCAATTTTTACCAAACTTGGTCAAAACATGTATTGCCTTAAGTTCTCAGACACGTTCTTGGTTCAGATTGGGCTAGGCAGTCTTGAGCTATGAATCAAAACAAATCATTTTATTTTCCACATCATATACACAATGATATACAAACAATTTACACATAAACAATAAACATACATTAAATACAGTGACGATCTAATGATATTCCAGTTCTGGGTATGTTCAAAAATAATGAAGCAAAAGTAAAACATCCATATATTTCTTTAGCATAAGGTTTTATAGAATTGTTTTTAGGTCTAAAAGATGTGTTTCCATAAGGCAAACTTGAGTGCAAAGTTTCGTTGTGATATCTCACTTAGGTAAAAAGATATTTCGAAAAAACACCCCAAAAATGTCCCAAGTGTACGGTTTTTGCGTGACATTTTAACTTAAGCCTTAATTTCAACCCTTCACTATACTTTAAAGTGAAGTATTTCACCAAATTATCATTGTTTATCAAGTAGGCAGATATATTAAGGTTCAGAAAAATGGAATTTCGAAGTTTGTCTACATTTTGTTTTCTTGTTATACCAGTTCAAAGCATTGAGGTGCTTGTCATTTTCATGCCATAAATTTTGTCATTGTTTACAAATAAAGGTGCAGTAATACAATGTGATTGAATATTTACAAGAACAAGTTGCGCTTTTCAGCAGACACATGTTTATTCTTCAAGGTTTTCCAAGTTTTGGTGTAATAATCTGTAACAGTAAATAAATATAAGTTATATACCTAATGCACTCTGAATTTGTCCCAAGTGTACATTTTGCTTTAAATTTCAGATATTTTTTTCAAGGAATGATTTATTTAAAGTTTTACACTTTTAAATTCACAATATGGTCACTCAGAACAAGTTGTAATAAACCCTGATGCCATAGTGGCCTGTACTTTTCATCTAAGATGCTATTTTGTGTTGTCCCAAGTGTACGAAATTTTGTCACATTTGATTGACAGCTTCTAAATTCTTACTACATTAGCTTCAGGCACACATTTTTAACAAATTTACAGAAATGGTGAAAATTACACATCAAACAGTGAATTTGTCATTTTCTGGTTGCTTGATAATTTGTATTGCTGAAACATCTTGTGCTGATATTTCAGGTAAGAGGTAAAATAAATCACAAGTATTTTTAATTAACAATATTTTACTAGGGAATGTGTCCATTAAAGAAAACAACATTGTCTTCCTCAAATTATATCAATTTTACAACAGAATATATAACTATTTTGCATTTATATGATACTGATAAAGGTTATTAACTGTTGTACACTTGGGACAAAAAAATCATTACAAAAGCTTGTCAATGCAATTTCTTTTTTAGCTCCAAAATTGCATATTTCTGTTAAAACAATTGATATTATCATTATTTATAAACATTTTTACATTTAAGAGCTGCTATAACAGTTTTGTTCTATAGAACCACAATCTTTGTTTAGAATAAAATATGTAGATGTTTTTGAACCCTATTCACATAAAAAAAATACCTATGTAAGTATAAGAGGAATTTATTTAGTTGCAAAAATGAAATTTTCAGTCATAGAATAATAACAATATTTTGTATTAGCAGATTGTGGGTACTTGTAAGATTATAGTCTGACATGAGCAATTCTAACTAGTAATGAAAACAATCTATGTTTTAGAGCAAAATATGAAAGATATGTGTACCATTCTACACTCTAAAGGTGTCTTAACAAGTTAACCTAGCATTCCAAGATCATCTTGACAAACATTATACTGACTGCAAGTCCATGACAGTCATTGTGATTGTCAAACAATCAGAACTTTTCCAGGGAAAAGAATCAAGCTCAGAGGAATCAATTCAGAGATGCAGCTCATTAGTTGTGAACATAGACATATATTTGGTCAATACACATTTTGCTAAGAGTACAGAGAATTGTGGCTTTATATTAATTAACTATTAGACCTGTATGCAAGTTTTTGTTAAATGATATACTCAAATCTATTGATGCATGCTGATTGAATATCTTATTAAGGGACAAAGGAGTTTAGGTGATGTCAAAAGAAACAGGGGATTGTGAGAAAAATGTGAAATAAAGTCTTGGTCATGCGATATTTGATAGAGAACCTGTAGTCTGGGTTTCCCACCACACTGGGCACAATCCAGGCTGCACAGCAAAGGAAGAGGTTTAGAAGGGTCAGAAAAAAAGAAAACAGGGATAGTACAGTCAGTTAGTGCTATTTAATAAGTAGCAAATTTTAAGCGAAGGTGCTCATTTGTCAGTCAGGCAATTATTTCATGGATGATCTGTGCCTTTGTTTTTGTCAATTTTCTTATGATATGATTCAAACATCCTGATGTTTCAAAGGTGAATCAAAAAGCACTATTCCATGTATATATGTGAGTATATTGGTATTATTTTCAAAGATATTCTTAAATCACAAGAGGATAATACATTTATTTTTAAATTATACTCAAAGGCAAAAGTAACTTTACAGTTTTTGAATAAATATATTTTCTTAATTTAAAAACATATCTACGATATTTTCACAGGTATATGTTTGCACGGTTATGTTTTGTTATTCTAAATGAATACATCCGTTTCATCGACGTAACAGCAATATGCACGTGCATATCGTTAAAATTGCTAAAATACCCCACCCACAATGGTGTTTTGAATAGTGACATACTTTTCTGCATGTTTGATGTTTGTTGGTCGGCACATAAAAGGCCAGAGTTGTATTCCATTTAACATCAACAGGTAAGCAATCCAACGCCGACGGAAACAGGACGTTAAGCATGGTGAGATAGCTAGGATAAAATTTTATGTTTCTAGGCTAATGAACTGCATCCACCAGTCAATCGTTAACTTCTTGAATGTAATTCAACACTTAGAGGGTCGAAAAAATGAAAGTGTTCATAATCAAAGCCAATAAATGTGTTAAGCACTAACGTGACGTGACGTTACGTTGCTACCGGAAAATGCAGAAAAGATACGTGGAATCGTTAGTTGAGTCGTAGAACTGTCCGATGTCGAATTTGAAATAACGATTTTAGTGCTAGTAGTCCGGTAGACAGGCCCCTTGAGTTATACGCTTACATAACGTCATCGTCAAAAACGCCCACATTTGACGTTATGTAACAGTTTTGACACACGCAGATTTGAGTTAGTCCCTCTTTTCTGACGAGAAAATGTTTAATGTTGGTGTTGCAAACAATAGAAGACGTGTGGACAGAAGAACGTGCATGATATAGAGATTGTCAAACGGGACAATTGTTTACAAATTGAATACATCAAGATCAGACGGCTGGCCTTTTTTAAACGCGAATGCTTTTTTAGGTCAATCATACACATGGGGCGTAGAAACACTGATATTAGATAAAGTTAAGCATAAATTCGATCCTTTTTACTCGAATAGGGGTAATAAAACTTTGCCTGGATTTTTCAATTTGACCCCTTTGTCATTGCCGTGGTAACACAAGCGTCAAAATATAGTGAACACTCTCTTCTATCCCACATTTCTCTTGCAAAATGGCATATGTATATGTTTAATACAATTAGTTTCACAACATGTGATTAGGGTTTGAGAAATTCAGATGAAAGTCAGGTGTAAAGTTACTTTTGCCTTTCAGTATAGTTGTTTTATGCCTTTCCATACATAAATGTCCCAAGTGTACAATCAAGGTTTATTATTCTTGAAAAAATTATTAAAGATTACCTTATGTTTATTTGTTTTAGCATAGTAAGGGTAAAGATGAGTTAATACTTTCGAATTTACACTTATTTGCTGTTGGCAGCTTTAGTGAAAGATGAATACATTTTTGAAATTTCAAAAAAACATGATGACTCTTGTTATTAATTATAAGATTTCCTAGAAAAACTGCTAGTTCCATAATTTGAAAACAGGAACATGGCTCTTTAATGCCAAGGATAAATGATATCAATTTTGTGTGTTATAATTGCTTGTATACATGTAATTTTCGAATCATTTTTCTTATCTTGACCAAATGTCCCAAGTGTACGAAATATCTCCATATTATGCGCCATTTTTAACAAGCAATATCTGAAGCAACTTTTGACATACACTGACAAAACTTGGTCTTTCTTTCAGGAATATCATAAATTCTAGTAAACATTGAGTTTTTTAATCCTTCTCCACTCCAGACAAACATAAACAAAACTTTTAGAGGTGTACATTTGAAAAAAGTAGGTAAAAAAAGTTAAAAATCTCAATTTTTCAATTTTGTTTATAGCTACGCAATGTTTTTTGGCATTGCAAACTTTGAATATTACCTATTTTTATTTGAAATGATGAAAAAACACTGATTGGATGATTTATATGGTTTCAATAAGGTAACAAATACTGTCATTTTTTTCACAAATTTTAACTAAAAGTTTAAAGCAAAGCCTTTGTTGTGAATTTATATTTGCACTTATCATCACGGCCCTAGTAATTTATCAAACTTGAACCATTTTCTTTCACGATGCTAACAAAGATTTTGTCCTATTTTAGCATCTAAAATTCACCAAAAAAATAAAAACTTGCTTCATTATTTTTGAACATACCCTTCTACATACTTTTGTCTTCTTGAATGTCAAAAAATAGCCAGTTTCCATTTTATGTACACTGTAGCATCTACAAATATAGACTAATCAAGACAAAACTTGACCACAATGTTGGTATTCTTGCACGAGTTCAAATTTGAGGCAGATCGGATAAAGAGTCTGGAGTAATGTGCCCTTGAATTTGACAAAATTGCCGTTCTCGACTTTGTTTTCACACTAATAACCACAAATATATACCAATCAACACAAAACTTGGCCACAATCTTGGTATATATAAGGCCTTGGATGAGTTTGACTATGGGTCAGATCTGACGTGGAATTCCTGAGTTATGTGCCCTCGAAGTTGACAAAATTGCTGTTTTCGACTTTGTTTGCACTCTAACAAATACAGATATTGACCGATCGAGACAAAACTTGGTCATAATGTTGGTATCGATTAAATTTAGTATGAGTTTGAATCTTGGTCAGAAGAGTTGTGTGCCCTTGAATTTGATAAAATTGTTGTTTTCGACTTCGTTCTCACTCTAACAACCACAAATTCTGACCAATTAAATCAAAACTTGGCAAAATTGTTAGTGACCATAAGATCTTGGACGAGATTAACTTTTAGTTTGATTGAACTAGAAAAAACAGAGTAAAGTGCTCTTGACATTGGCGAAATTGCCATTTTCGCTCTAAAAGCCACAAATTGACCAATGGAAATAAAACTTTGACAAAGTATTGATGACTGCAAGAACTTTCATGAGAATACTTTCAGCTTGATCAGAACTTAAATTAATGTTTTGAGTTATTGTGCCCTTGACTTTGACAAAATTGTTGTTTTTCTTAGACTTGTTTTTACAGTTACATACCCAAGTATTGATTATACAAGAAACGCAGGATCATGAATGCAATTTTAAGCTTCATTATAATCTCTTAAATCATGTGCCCTCGAACTTGACAACTTTATGATTTTAGGTTATCTAGGTTCAGGTGAGCGATTAAGGACTATCCTCTTGTCCTCTTGTTTCTTTTGTTTTGTCAGTGGTTTTTGAGTGATACATGTCCATGTGCTTTATCTTCTCATTTCCTATTTCCAGTCTAAATGCAGTGAACACTGTACTACAGAGTGTCCCAAAAAAAACGGAACCCATTTTTGAAAGTACATTTCTCATGTATCAGGCAATATTTCTCCACTAAATTTACATATGCAATAGCAACGACAGTTTTCTATTAGCAGTTAAAATTTGGTAAAAAAATAATGATTAGTTTTGAAAATATTGACATTAAAATGAATATACCCGGAAAACCATTTTAACACGATATCGATCTTTTCGTTTTGCAGCGCGAGCCTACACTCATTGGATAAATTGACGCTTTACAATTGGTTAATATATTCAATACAATACAAAAATGATTTTGAAACATTGTATTCACAATAGTGCATTTTCATTTCATCTTTTTTGCTGATAAATAAACTGTTAATGCTGCGAGCTGCGATGTAACTAAACTGAATTAAAAAAAAAATATCCAAGTGCATCACATACTCATGAATAATAATCATAGGCACTTATTTTATTTCTGACCAACATGCCGGTCACCGCTCAATTTAAAATATTACGGGTTGCATTTAACCTGATACTGACCTTTATGCAAAACACAAATAACACAAAATTCACAAAAAATAATTAAATCATAGTCCACAAAAATGTATACTATGCATGAAAATTAAGGCTGGACTAATTTTAGGAAGCATACCAAGCTTGTAATTTATGAAAATAAAAGTTAAAACTGCGCCATGTGAAATGAATCGCATAATAATTTGAAATTAATTCAAACAACCACCCTATGGACTCAATTTGAACGTACAGTACGTGTACATATTAAATTTTGAGAAAATTGGTACATACATGTACAACGGTACAGAATTCATTAGCTGACCGTTAGTGCGCTTTCACTAACAAACAAGGCGCAAAAATCAATATCATGTCAGATCGGTTTTTAGTGTCATTATTAATTTTCTTATAACTTTTGAACCGATGCATATTTTTAAGTGAAATTTGGAACACAAATGCAAAAATAATGTATCTTTAGTAATGCAAATTCAAAAATTAGATTTTATGCTTACGCTTTGAAATATTTGACTTTGAATTAGGGTTCCGTTTTTATTGGGACACTCTGTACAAAGAGCAATTGATGGATCAGTTCTGTCACCTAATTCTTGCCTTTCATTCACAAGATTTATTGATTAAAAAGCCTTTCATTGGGTTCTGTCCATTTATACTGCAATGCAAACAATTTGATACTAGAGCAGTCTGGATTGTCTATCAAGTCACAACAGTTTTGTATAGCAAAATTCTTTTGCATTTTTTTTGCGTGCTGATTTGTTTGCTGTTGCTGTAATAAGCAAAACAGGCACTTGATTAGAGAAAGTGCTTCACATACAGTACGATCAAGATATTGATGCACATATTTACAAAATTTACATAATTATGTTAACATCACAATTTCAAACTAAAAACCGCTGTAATTTTACATGTTATTGTCTCATTTTGAAGTCTGGATCTACCATTTTCAGAGTTTTTTCAGACATCACAAAGGCCAGCGGGGCTTATGTCATGGCCCAGTGTCCAATGTGCGTGCATCCGTCCTTGCGTCAACTATTTCTTTAAACATCTTTTCTAAAACTACTAGACCAATTTCAATCAAACTTCACAGGAATTGTCCTTGCATGAACCTCTTCCAAATTCCTTCAAAAAAGTAAATTCCATGAAGAACTTAAAAGGACATTTCATTCCAATTTCAATTTTGTAAAGTATGTCTTGATGCCAAGATTGGTTATTCTAATGAGTATAAATACTATTAGTTTTTTGAAGTTGTTGCCAATAAGCGGGAAACGCGTGTTTAAAGTTGAGACATAATCGATAAATTGCATATAAATCCGAACTGTTGTCCACAACAATTTGTTCAATTTTAACACAAAAATATAAATATCTCGCAAACGGCGCAATATTTTGGCTTAAAATTTTCAGAATTTTCATAAGGAATTATGCTCTTGCAGATAAAAATAAAAGTAAAATTTATGACAAAAAATTCTGAAATGTCACTTTAAATTTAATTTGATGAAAAAGATGGCCGCTGTAGGTGGCGTTTATTTCTCGCTATATGAATCATAGTGTAATTTTAAGAAAACTTTAAAAATCTCTGAAACCACATATTTTATTACATTGTAATGTAGCTTGAATGTTCTTTAGATAGACCTCTATCAGATTCCTGGAAGAAATTTTGATTGGATTAAAAAGATGGACATTGTGGGTGGGGCTTATTTTTTGCTTTAGGAACATAAAGTAATTTAAAATGTAGGGACCCGGAAACAACGAACAACGATGAGGTTCTTTCCACATGAATTTTAATTACCAAAACAGAAACATGTAATAATAAAAAGAAAAGTAAACAAATAATAGAAAATCTTAATGTGTGACTATCAACCTCTGATAACAGACTTCCACTAAAGTTAAACCAGGCAACGCGGACTTTATTTTATTTAATGCTTCAGAATAAACTTGCAGAGTGTTTGGCAGAACCATATAGTCCAAACGTGGTTATAACATATTTTACAAGGTGCTGATTAACTCTTTCACAAGCAGCAAAATTTGTGGTTTGTTCAATTTGAAGGGGGTTTTATATGTCAAAATAAACAATATGTTAAAAGAAGAAAAATTGTAGTTTATGGTTTAGAACACATTGTGGAAAAAGGAGAATTGCTAGTAATCAGCAATTTCTTCTTTTCTCTCAATGTTTCCAAACTATTTTCTGCTTCGGATATTACAACTAGGTTTTGTTCATAAACCAATGCTAAACAAATAAAACCAAACCTAGGATAGAATCATTTTCACTTAATAAATATCAATATTATAGCTGAACTGTTGTGTCAGACCTCTCATTTGACATTCCTTTTCAAAAACTTTGCAGATACACAATTAATAAACATGAGGTCGTGAGGCCCTCAAAACGCTCACCTGAGACCAACATAACATTAGACAGGAGTGGCAATTAATTGAAAAGTTATATTTGTCATCCGTTTGTAAGATAAATTAACATGATAACAAATGCAAAGTAATTTATAGGCCAATGAGGGGAACATTCCTGTGAAATTATTTTGAATTTGGCCCATCGGCTTAGGAGGAGATGTGGTTTAAAGGATATTTCTATTTTTTGCTCTCTGGCGGCCATCTTGTTCAACGGAACGGAACGATTTTAGCTATTTTGGTAAAGGTCAATGAGACGAACATTCCAGTGAAATTACAATGTATTTTGAATTCAGCCCACTGGCTTAGAGGAAGATGTCATTTAAAGGATATTTCTATTTTTAGCTCTGGCAGCCATCTTTTTCAATGGAGCGGAACGACTTTAGCTATTTTGGTTAAGGTCAATGAGAGGAACATTCCTGTGAAATTATTTTGAATTTGGCAAATTGGCTTCAGAGGAGATGTTGTTTAAAGGATATTTCTATTTTTAGCTTGGAGGCCATCTGCTTCAACGGAGCAGAACGATTTTAGCTATTTTGGTAGAGGCCAATGAGGGGAACATTCCTGTGAAATTATTTTGAATTTGGCCCATTGGCTTAGGAGGAGATGTGGTTTAAAGGATATTTCTATTTTTTTGCTCTCTGGCGGCCATCTTGTTCAACGGAACGGAATAATTTTAGCCATTTTGGTAAAGGTCAATGAGACGAACATTCCTGTGAAATTATTTAGAATTTGGCCAATTGGCTTCATATGAGATGTCGTTTAAAGGTGTGACTTTAAAGTCTGTTTTCGACTAAGTTTTTGACCAGTTTTGAATAGGACAGACATATCCATTCGCCGTCAGCATTACAACACTGACTGATCTCATCTTCAGTCATTCTTTCCTAAAGAGAAGAAATAATAAACAAAATATTAATGTAACATTTAAATAGTAAAATGTGTAAAAACTACACAGGTACTTGTTTGCTAGTCCGCGGCCTTAGCGCAGTTGGTAGCGCATCTGACCCTCATTCGAGAGGTCCTGGGTTCGATACCCGGCCGCTGCTAATACCCTTTCTGACGAAATTGTCATCCACCAATGGGTTCAAAATCGTTAACCTAAGTGGGTGAGCAGCTGGAGGCTCGGTAAGGGTGTTGTGGTTGTACTGGTTTGAGAAACAACATGAATCCATGGGTAGGTGCGCCAGCCGCCGCGATATGACCCTGGTAGTTGAAAACGGCGTAAAACCCCAATAAACTCAAACTCAAACTTGTTTGCTAAGCAATGTAAATACAAGTGTTCAATAGGTCGTTTAGATACTCTGTTGAGCGTTTGAGTCACATTGCTTAGCAAATTAAAACAAATTGACCTCTAGACAATTCAACCTTTTAAAGACGATGTGAATGAATTTGTCGATTTTATGGAATGTTCATTTTCACGAAATCAAGATCCATAATTCGCGGTCCCCTTAACACTGCCTTCCATCGGAATCAATTCGGCAACAACAACCGTCATGCCGGAGATACATCATTATCAATCGTCCACAATCGGAAATTTCCGGCTTTATGATTCAGTTGCAGAAAGTTGGGCTGTCATCTGATAATGATGAAAGGCGTCAAGTAAAACATCATGGATCTATTATACATGTACCACTTATTAAAATTTTGTTCTTTCCAAAATAAAATCTAGGAAATTTATATGTTGCGTCCATTTAGGGGAATTAAAAAAAAGATTTAATACAAAAACATCTTGTAACATATACTAAATATTTCATTATAGATATTACTAGTGATATAAAAATGGTGTAAAATCAATTTCAGAAGCATAATAATACACGCAGGTAGCAAATTAAAATTAGATAGGCCATCATGGACCTTACTTTGGGGGCTGTCATGGACCAAAAATATTGTAGGCAGTCATGGATTTAGGGCCCGCCGGGCTAGCACATCCGGCCCAGGATCAGAAAGTCAGTGTTTTGATTCCCGGCTGGGGCAAACCTTTTTCCGGTGAATTTTCACATCACGCCTCTGTTTCAAGTGAGAACACAGTGATGTTGAGAGAAGTGTGAGAATACTGGTATGAGTGAGCCAGAAAAGCACTGGTAGGTGCACTGACCGCTGTGATTAAGAATGGCGTTAGCAAACTCCAAACAAACAAACATGGATTTAGGCCGTCCTGACCTGACCCCACATAAACAGATGTTAAAAAGTCCTGTTTAACAACGTCACTTAGCTTGAACATCCGATCCATAAGGTACTTTTTAGCGAGCCGGGAATTTATGTCCGGGGAGCTAATGTCACAGCCCTAGTGTCGGCGTTGTGTACCGTCCCGTCCTGTCCCGTCCCGTCCCGTCGCGTCTTCACTTGAAAAACTTTAACCTGGTCTATATCTCAGGCACTATTAGAGATACAGCCTTGATATTTCATACATGGATACATCTCGACAAGACCTTTCATTTGGGACCATGACCTTTGACATAGTGACCTTGACCTTGGAGTTTGACCTACTTTTGAAAAAACTTTAACCTGGCCTATATCTCATGCACTATTATTGATAGAGCCTTAATATTTCACACATGGATACCTCCTGCCAAGACCTTTCATTTGGTACCATGACCCTTGACCTTTGAGCTTGATCTACTTTTAAAAAATTAGCAGTTTTTGTGACAAGCACCCGTATAGGCGAGCTACGTTGTCCGCGGACAACTCTTGTTAGTGTGACAGGACATAGATCTATATAGAGTAGAGGGTAATCCCGACACTTTAAGGGAAAAATCAATATATTTCTTTGTCTACTCATATGAGGCCATAATTCATGTCTGGCTTACACGAACTAATCTTTATGCAACAAATTCGTATATTCTACGGCGTCTTCTGGCCATAAACAATGATGGTACAACCAAATCTTTACCACTTATGAAGCATCTCAAATCCGACACTTTTTGGCTAAACCCGACACCATACATATTATAGAAGCAAAATGAGCCATGTGATGCAATGTCATAGAGAAGTTAGGATTGAAAAGGGAAGAAAACATACTTTCTTTTGTTAGACATATACTGTAAACCTTTCTCTCAATTAGATATTGGGTTATAGGAAGGAATATAATTTCACTCAAAATTAACACTGACACCTGAGAAAAAGATTGCGAAAATATCTGAAAAATATGCAAATATATATGTTAAGGTGTCGCCATAAGCTACAATAAGCTGGGTTTACACATTTCTGTAACGTACCATCGGTATAGTAAAGATTCAGTAAGCGAGAGTGGGAAATTTCCTCTAATTTTCACTTGTGGTGTCGGAGTTAAACTCTCTAGCCTAAATTATTGGTTAACCCCGACACCATGATTTATGAATAAATAACGCTATGATACTGTTTTTAGGCATCTAGGATAATAGAGAATTGTCTAAATGTCATCTTATATAAAGATATATCGAGGAAGATGACTTGTACAATAATTTTGTTTCTCTTTTTCAGGACACCCCTCTTACAGAAATCTATAAGACTGAATTTTTGAAAATTCCACAAACAGGGTGGTCTATCTTTAATCTCGATTTTTTAAGAAAGCAAGCCTTTACATGTTAATGATCATTATATAACTTCGAAAAAATGTATGACGTAATGTTTAAAACAGAAAGTTGTTGATTTTGTCAAAAGATAATGCAATACAAATGACGTTTTTAGCTCCACTGGCCGACAGGCCAGCGGGCTATTGTCATGGCGGTGTGTCCGTCGTGCGTCCGTGCGTCCGTCCGTAAACTTTTTCTTTAAAAATCTTCTCAGAAACTACCAGACGGATTTCAATCAAATTTCACAAGAATGATCCTTGGGTGACCCTCTCTCAGATTCCTTCAAAGAATTTGGATTGAATCAGAATAACCTGAGTTATCTGCCCTTGAATGTCAAAAATAGCTGGTTTTGACTTTAATTTTACTCTAAAATCCACAAATATTAACCAATCAAGACAAAACTACAACAGAATGTTGGTGATCATGAGATTCTACCTTGGTAAAATTTTCAGCTTGATCTGAATTTTAACTCATCAGTTATGTGCCCTTGAAATTGACAAAATTGCCATTTTCGACTCCATTTTGACTTTGTTTTTACTCTAGCAACTACAAATATTGACCAATCAAGACAATACTTGTACAGAATGTTGATGATCACAAGTTTATGCCTTTCTACAATTTTCAGCTTAATCTGAATTTTACATCATGAGTTATGTGCCCTTGAAATTGACAAATTGCCATTTTCGACTCTATTTTGACTTTGTTTTCACTCTAGCAACTACAAATATTGACCAATCAAGACAAAACTTGTGCAGAATGTTGATGACCATAAGATTATGCCTTTGTACAATTTTCAGCTTAATCTGAATTTTACATCATGAGTTATGTGCCCTTGAAATTGACAAATTGCCATTTTTGACTCTATTTTGACTTTGTTTTCATTATAGCAGCTACCAATATTGACCAATCAAGGAAAAATTGTACAGAATGTTGGTGACTATAAGATCTTGCCTTGGTGTAATTTTCAGCTTGATCTGAATTTTAAATAATGAGTTATGTGCCCTTGTTATTGACAAAATTGCCATTTTCGGCTTTATTTTCACTTTTACAACCATTAGTATTAACTAATCAATACAGAACTTTCACAGATATCTTACTGACCATACGATCTTACTTGCTTGTAATTTTCAGCTTGGTCATGCATTTGCTTGTTTGGGCAGCCTGAACCTTTGATATTGCTTTCAACAAGACAAACAATCAGGCCTGTGGAGCGCTTCCAGGCCGCCAGGACTGTCTAGTTTCAAAAAGTGTCGGAATTGGGCGCATGTCGGGATTACCCTCCTGTACTCTACAAAATAATGATTAAAAATACGAAAAAAATAACGTTGTTGTGCGCGAAAACACATGACAAATACGTAGTTTGTTGATTTTCTTTAAAAAAAAAAAGAAAGATAAAATAAATCACCCTTGAATTATCCATCATTTATGTGTTGTTACGCATCTGGTCGTTCTTCCTTTATGTTCAATTTGGTTTGTTTATAAAAACTGTATTGTTTTGTTCCCGATATTATCCGCAAAGACTGGGCTGCATTCAGTAGACAAAACGTTAGCTAACGTTAGCAACAGTCGCACGTTCTTTGACACAAATTTCACAGAATTGACCAAGTATTCCGAATGAAACGGCTAACGTTAGCTAATGTTTTGTCTTAATGAACGCAGGGCTGGTTTTCGATTAAATCTTTCACATTGACTGTTGCCTTGAGGATGGTAAGGATCTTCCAGGAGCAATCTCCTTTGTAGTTATCTCCCCTGACTTGGGATTGAGGAGATCTCTGCAGGCGAGGTGTCAGATATGAATCCAAATAGAAAATAAAATTGGATTTAAAAAATGATTTCAAAAATGTAAGTAAATGTCAGCCATCTTTACGATATCACATGACATTCACCATGGTCACATGATTTATATGCCTGCAGTGATAATGTAAGGCTATGTTGCTGTGTGGAGTTTGGTCCAGGAGAGCGCTTTTTAGCTCCACTAGCCTTCAGGCTAGCGGACTATTGTCATGGCGCTGTGTCCGTCGTGCGTGCGTCCGTCTGTCTGCCCGTCCGTTAGCAATTTCTTGTGTGCGCAACTCCTACAGTTTTGATCGGAATTTGATCAAACTTGCCACAATTGATCTCCACAGTGTCTAGTTGTGCAACGCGCTTACGGAATTCGGATAACTATTTTCGTTCTTGAATTATCTGCCCTTGAATTAAAAAAAATGCCCATTTTCTTGTGTGCGCAACTCCTCCTACAGTTTTGATCAGAATTTGATCGAACTTGCCAGAATGAATCTCCATGGTGTTTAGTTGTGCACACCGCTTACAGAAATTAGATAACTGTTTTTCGTTCTTGAATTATCTGCCCTTGAATTTAAGGAAAAATGCCCATTTTCTCAAAAATGCCCATTTTCTCCTGTGTGTTACTTCTACAGTTTCAACCAGAATTTAATCAAACTAGCCACAATGAATCTCTATGGTGTCTTGTTGTGCAAACAAAATTTTGATAACTTTTCATGTTTGAATTATCTGCCCTTGAATTGAAAAAATGGCCAATTTTTACTGACAAGCCCCTCTCGGGCGTATATGCGCCGCTCTGCGAAGCTCTTGTTGACCTTATTTTTACTTAAACAGCCATAAATATTTCCCAATCAATATGAAACTTTCACATAATTTTACCGACCAAAAGACCTTGCATGGATGTAATTTTCAGCATCATCTGAATCTTAAATCCTGATTTGTGGGCCCTAGAATTTGACAAAATTGTTGTTTTCAACTTTGTTTTTACTCTCTTTATATCTATAAATATTGAACAAACAGGTCTAAACTTAAACAAGATGTAGGCAAAGTTAATTAAGATCTTGCATTAGTGTGATTCTTAGATTGATAGGAATATAAATCCTCAGTTATATATGCCTTTCAATTTGAAAAAAAAAGCTAATTGTAACTTTGTTTTCACTATCTAATCAACACTTGGATTAAATATTAAAAGAATCTCAGGCCTGTGGAGCGATTCAAGACCTTCAGGTCTTCTAGTTGTCTAAAGGCATGAAATGTAGCCTCACTATGTTCCATGGAGAATTGTCTCATCTCCCGCCTCAATTGTTTGTCTATAATACCCTCGATAAACCTGTCTTTCAGTAGGACGTCCAAATTGCCAACTGCTGTGGGTGTTTTCTTCATCAGCATGTTCGACAATTTTAGCAATTGTAGGCTGTACTCCTGCAGCGACTCGTTGGGTCTCTGATCTCTTTGATAGAACAGTTGTTGGATCTGGGCCACTGTGTCCGTGTCCTCAAACAGCTCTTTCAATAGCTTAACAATTTTGTTAGCTGTATTTTTACTAGCGCTATCACATATTCTTATTTCATCCTTTGCCTTACCTGTCAAATGATCGAGGAAAAACTGCACTTTTTCATCATCTCCCATCATTTTAGCTCACCTGAGCACAAAGTGCTGAAGGTAGGCTATTGTGGTTGCTCACCGTCTGTTGTCTGTCCGTCTGTCCGTTTATCTGTCTACAATTAGTTGTTACCACTCTAGCATCCACAAATATTGACCAATCTTGACCAAACTTGGTCAAAACATGTATCAATTATCACCATAAGTTCTGGGATGAGTTCGATTTTGAGTCAAATTGGACAAGGAAGTCAGGAGTTATGTCCTCTTGAACGTCAAAAATGACTAGTTTTGACTTTGTTACCAATCAAGACAAAACTTGGCCACAATGTTGGTGACCATAAGATCCTGGATGAGTTAAATGTTCAGCTTGATTTGACCAGAAAAACAAGAGTTATTGGCCCTTGAATTTCACAAAAAGTTCGACTTTATTTTCAATCTAACAAATACAAATATGGGCCAATCAAGACACAAATTGGTCGCAATGTTGATGACCATAAGATCTTGAATGTTTTTATTTGTCAGATTGATGGGACTAAAAAAAACAGAGTTGTGTGCCCTTAACGGTCACAAAATTTCAACTTTGTTTTCTCTCAAACAGCAATAAATATTAATCAATCAAAAAAATTGGACGTAATGTTGATGAGAATATCTTTATCAGAACAAAGTTATGTGCTCTTGACTGTGACAAAATAGTTGTTTTCTTCCACTTTGTTTTTATTAGCTCACCTGAGCACGAAGTGCTCAAGGTGAGCTATTGTGGTCGCTTTTTGTCCGTCGGCGTCCGTCTGTCTGTCCGTCTGTCTGTCCGTCTGTTCACATTTTGTTGTTACCACTCTAGCACCTACAAATATTGACCAATCTTAATTAAACTTGGTCAAAACATGTATGACCATAAGTTCTCGGATGAGTTCGATTTTGAGTCAGATCGGACTAGGAAGTTCAGAGTTATGTGCCCTTGAACGTCAAAAATGGCTAGTTTTGACTTTGTTACCACTCTAGCATCTACAAATATTGGCCAATCGTAACCAAACTTGTTCAAAACATGTATGACCATAAGTTCTTGTAAGAGTTCGATTTTGGGTCAGATCGGATCAGGAAGTCGGGAGTTATGCACCCTTGAATATCAAAAATAGCTAATTTTGGCTTTGTTACCACTCCAGCATCTACAAATATTGACCAATCTTAACCAAACTTGGTCAAAACATGTATAACAATAAGTTCGTGGATGAGATCCATTTTGGGTCAGATCAAATCAGGAAGTTTGGAGTTATGGGCCCTTGAATATCAAAAATAGCTAGTTTCGACTTTGTTACCACTCTAGCTTCTACAAATATTGACCAATCAAGACAAAACTTGGCTAGAATGTTGGTAACCATACAATGATGAATGAGTTCAATTTTCAGTGTCATCAAAGATGAAAGTCCGGAGTTATGTGCCCTTGAATTTGACAAATTTGCCGTTTTCGACTTTGTTTACACTTTTGCATCTACATTTATTGACCAATCAAGACAAAAAATGTCAACTATGTTGCTAACTATAAGCTGCTGAATGAATGAAATTTTCAGCTTGATCGGACCAGAAAAACCAGAGATATTGGCCCTTGAATTTCACAAAATTGCCATTTTCAACTTTATTTTCACTTCAAAAAACACAAATATTGACCAATCAAGACTTAACTTGGTCACAATGTTGGTGACCATGAGATCTTATATGATTTCATTTTTCATATTGATCGGACTAAAAAAGCCAGAGTTGTGTGCCCTTGATGGTGACAATATTGCTAATTTCATTTTTAATTTCACTCAAACAGCAAAAAATATTGACCAATCAAAAAACAACTAGGACTTAAGGTTGGTGAGAATATCTTTATAAGAACAGAGTTATGTGCCCTGGATTATGACAAAATTGATGTTTTTTATCAACTTGGTTTTCACATTAACAGCCACAAATATTGATCATTAAAGATTAGGATTGCTGTTTTCAGCTGGATCATAATCTCGCATCTTACGTTTCGTGTTCTTGTTATAGAGATACCTAGGTCATGTAAAAGATGGGTCTTGTTCTGCATGGAGAAAGTTTCAAACTTCTATCAGGTGAGCGATCCAGGGCCATCTTGGCCCTCTTGTTGTAACAGCTACAAATATTGATCATTCATGATTATGTAAGTAATCAGCTTGACCATAATCTCACATCTTAAATTATGTGCTCTTGAACTTGACAACATAGTGACTTTCATTCTATCAAGTTGCAGGTGAGCGATTAAGGACCATCATGGTCCTCTTGTTTGTTGCAGAATCAAATGCATATTTCTTCAAAGTATTTGTGTTGAAAATTTCATCTCAAATGGTGCAAAACTTACAAAGTTATGATACTATTCCCGATACTTTATTAACAGCCCTCGTAGACATGATTGATCTTACATTTGTGGCAATTGAATTCTTGTGAGAATTAAATTGCCACAACTTCTGTTCCTTTGAATGATATGTTGGCCCTTAAAGGGCCAAAGGAGACCTCATTTTCTATGTCTTTATTGATGATACATGTACTTTTGTTGATTTTTAGGATGCGTTCATCGTCCTAAAGGAGTTCATACTCATTTTCATAGTCACACACCGCTGTAATGACAACATCTTCATAAGTAGATGGTTGATCGGCTTTCTGGAAATAGAATTCATTAAACTTTATAGATTCATAAGAATTTGTAAACAAAAAGTGCCCTGGTGCACAATGAATTCCAGATGAGTATTTATCATTTTAAAATCTATATGTATGGGATAGAAGCATGGAGGGAAATAGATAAACTTGTTGATTCTGTCCCAGCATATTTTAGTAGAAGGTCAAATTGCTCCTCAAAGTCAAATTCTGTGACAACACTTTCGAAAGCCCTTTGCCAAAGACTATAAGCTCTTTGTTAACCATTAAATATGGTTAGTCTGTTCATCAATAGCTCTTTTTTTAAGAAGAAATAGGGTCATAGACAATGAGCCATGAGTCTGATGGCAAGGTGGGGATGGAAGGGGAGACTTTTTAGCTCACCTGAGCAGGAAGTGCTCAAGGGAGCTATTGTGATCTATCAATGTCCGACCTCGGTCTGTCCGTCACGGTGTCAGGCCGCGGCCTTAGCGCAGTTGGTAGCGCATCTGACCCTCATACGAGAGGTCCCGGGGTTCGATACCCGGCCGCGGCTAATACCCTTTCTGACAAAATTGTCACCCACCAATGGGTTTGAAATCGTTAACCTAAGTGGGCGAGCAGCTGGAGGCTCGGTAAGGGTGTTGTGGTAGTACTGGTTTGAGAAACAACAGGAATCCATGGGTAGGTGCTCCAGCCGCCGCGATATGACCCTGGTAGTTGAAAACGGCGTAAAACCCCAATAAACTCAAACCCGTCACGGTGTCAATAGTTTCTTTAAAAGACATCTCTTCCTAAACTTCCGAGTCAAAATCAACCAAACTTGGCGGAAATGTTCCTTGGGTGGTCCCTTATAAAAAATGCTAAAAGAATTGAAATCCATGAAAAACTGTTTGCTGTGGCATCAGAAAATGAGAAAGGTCATAAAAGCTTATCAATTTCTGCAAACAACATCTCCTCCTAAACTACATGGCCAAATTCTCCTCTGGTAAAACAATGTGTAAGATATGCAAAGTTATTTGGCATTATTAAAACATTATTCAGGTGAGCGATTTAGGACCCTCAGGGTCCTCTTGTTTCCTTAATGGGTTGAAGTCTTGTTGAATAATTCAAAAATGAATGTCTCATCCAGGTACAGCACCTCGATCGTATTCCATCTTAAAGTCAAAATGTTGGCCTTGTTTAGGTACAGCACCTTGATTGTGCTCCATTTGAATATCTCGAAAACAGATGTCTTGGTCGAGTACAGCATCTCGATTATGATTCCTTTGAATGTTGAAAAGTTTGTCTTGTTTGGGTAAATCATCTTGATTGTGCCCCATTTGAATATCTCGAACACAGATGTCTTTGTCAGGTACAGCATCTCGATCACAATTCCTTTGAATGTTGAAAAGTTTGTCTTGTTTGGGTAAATCATCTTGATTGTGCCCCATTTGAATATCTCGAACACAGATGTCTTGGTCGGGTACAGCATCTCGATCACAATTCCTTTGAATGTTGAAAAGTTTGTCTTGTTTGGGTAAATCATCTTGATTGTGCTCCGTTTGAATATCTCGACGATAAATGTCTTGGTCAGGTGCAGCTCGTAGATCGTGTTCTGTTTGAAATTCAGTGTTAATTCACAAATTCTGAGGCATTATTTTCAGAACTGGTCTCTTTCACGGAACTTACGGAAGGTATTGTTTTATTTAACAATTGCTCTAAGGCACTAACTTAGTCACCATGCTAGACCGCCTCGACTTTGGAGGCGGAGCCTGTGTTTTAGCTTTTGGCTGTTAGGGAGTCCATTTTTTTCGGGTCAACCGCCTCGCAGTCATTGTTTTTTTTTTCTCTTTGTCCGCCATTATGTATTGTCCGAAGACTTGTCACTGCTCCACTACATGTGGCAAAACCCGAATTGTCAGATTCATGACAAAAAACAAAAGTTCCCACTACATGTGAACAATCCTGACAGGCCTAAACACTATATAGGCCTCAATTAAAGAAACCACTTTCCATTTTTAGCTCGACTTTTCGAAGAAAATGAGAGCTTATACTGTCACCCGGGCGTTGGCGTCGGCGTTGGCGTTGGCGTTGCAACCAAGGTTAAAGTTTTTTCAAACATCAATAACTTCCATACTATCAAAGGGATTCAACCCAAACTTGGTATATTTATTCACCATCACACCCTCTACCTTACTATCAGGGCCCATGACCTTGGGACCACTCTATTTTGGAGTTATGCCCCCTTTATACTAGGCAACTTAGAAAGTCGAGCGCGCTGTCTTCGGACAGCTCTTGTTAATCCAAATACTCAAAAACAATATTTCCCGAATTAACAATTTTAGAGCATGAAGTTTTGCGCGCTAAGGTTCACCGAAGTACACATGCGCAGGTCACATCTCATTAAATACCGTAGTTATTAGTCCCCTACCGGTGTTCACACCGGAGGGGACTATAGGTTTGCCCTCCGTCTGTCCGTCCGTCCGTCTGTCCGCTCAAATCTGGATCCTGCGATAACTTAATAACTAAGCAAGCGTTTTTGATGAAAGTTGGTATATGACTAGATGGCAATGTGTAGAATATGCACATCATTTTATTTTTGTTTTTCGACTTAAATTGAGGTTGCTATGGTTACAGAAATAGTGAAAATATGACCGAAAATGGGATCCTGCGATAAGATAATAACTAAGCAAGCTAGTTTGATGAGACTTGGTATATGACTATATGGCAATGTGTAGATTATGCACATCATTTTATTTTTGTTTTTAGAGTAAAATTGTTGTTGCTATGGTTACGGAAATAGTGAAAATATGGCAAAAAATATTGGATCCTGCGATAAGTTAATAAGTAAGCAAGCTAATTTGATGAGACTTGGTATATGACTAGATGGCAATGTGTAGATTATGCACATCATTTTATCTTTTTTCTTTGACGAAAAGTGCGGTTGCTATGGTAACGGAAATAGTGAAAATATGGCAAAAAATGGATCCTGCAATAACTTAATAACTAAGCAAGCTAACTTGATGAAACCAGTAACTTTATTCAAGTCATTTGAATTATATTTCCGAAATTTTGGGCATAACATTTCATATGTTTGACAATTATTTTGATGACTTGTTCATCTTAATCTATTATTGATTACCATATTGAGTCAATGTGAAGCCGGTAGGGGACTTTATGTGTTGCATACAACACCAGATACTTGTTCTATTAAACATAATAGAAGTTGCACTTCTGCAGCCTCTGCCTTGGCTTCCACTGCCAGATACTGAATGTCTGCATCGATTTTTGCCTTATTCTTTAACCCTTTCCCAAACAACAAAATTTTAGGGTTATCCACTTTAAAAGCTGCCACAAATGACAAAATTTGTGTTATTAAAGATAGGATTTGTGTAAGATATGGCACAGAAAATATTGAGACAAAAGGAGAAACTGCTGGTTATCAGCAGTTTCTTCTTATGTCTCAATGTTTTCCCAAGCCTTTTCTTTTAGGGACGTCAAAACCAGGTCTTGTTTGGGAAAGGGTTAAAAGATCTGCTTGTTTCAGACCTTCACCTTGGCGGCCTGTGCTTTGGCCTTCTTCAATGCTAGAGTGGTGTTAATGTCTGGTTTTCACATCCTTAATAAAAAGGCTTGGGAAAACATTGATGCAAAAGAAGAAAATGCTGGTTATCTTTTCTTTTGCCTTAATATTTTCCATTTTGTATTGTACAAAAAGCCCTTCTTTTTCAACATCCATTTTGTAGTCTGTAGCAGCTTTCAAATTAGACAGCCCTAAAATATTGTTATATGATGTTATTCCAAAATGTACCCCAAATAATGTGACGAACAAAGTTAGTTCATGGCTCTCTCATGTAGCTGAATCTAATAACATCCACTAGAAGCATTCAATCTTCTGTTTGACTTGCTCACTTTGTTGCACCATTTTGAAAGCTCTTTCCACAATGTGAGCTCAGGAGTTAACCCTTTCCCAAACGACAAAAGTTTAGGGCAGTCCAGTTTGAAAGCCGCTGCAAACAACAAAATGGTTATGGATAAACACAGGATTTGTGTATGTTTCAGTACAGAAAATATTGAGACAAAAGGAGAAACTGCTAGTTATCAGCAGTTTCTTCTTTTGTCTCAATGTTTTCCCAAGCCATATCTATTAGGGACGTCAAAAACCAGGTCTTGTTTGGGAAAGGGTTAACTGCATCTTATATTTCCTAGTCAAGAATTCTGATCACAAGTATGTCGCTTATTTGTTAGATTTTCTGATCGGAATCTCCATCTACAATTTTACAATGTCCCATCTTCCACCGATTCTCCATGCTGCTGTGCCCTTTTGGTGGATTTGTTCATTCTTGTGAATCACATTCCTTTTAGGCATAAAGTAGTCTTCTAATTTCTGCATAACAACATTTAAACTCTTTTTGATTATTATTGCAAACACAAACTTTATAAATATTTGCCAAGTTGCTTCGACACCATCCTGAACCAAGAAACTCTTTCCTTCCAGTTAGGCCATTTAGCTGGATTTGAGAATTTGAAGCACCCTTGTGGTTGTAATCTTGACATTTTTAGCTCCACTGGCCTATCAGGCCAGTGGGCTATTATCATGGCGGTGTGTCTGTAGTGCGTGCGTGAGTGTGTCCGTGCGTCCATAAACTTTTTCTTTAAAATTCTTCTTCCCAAAAACTACTGGATGGATGTCAACCAAACTTCACAGGAATGATCCTTTGGTGACCTTCTCTCAGATTCCTTCAAAGAATATGAATTGAACCAGAATAACCTGAGTTATCTGCCCTTGAATGTCAAAAATAGCAGGTTTAGTTTTCTTCTAAAATCTACAAATATTGAACAATCAAGACAAAACTTTGACAGAATGGTGCTGAGTACAAGATCTTGCCTTGGTAAAATTTTCAGCTTGATCTGAATTTTATAGCATGAGTTATGTGCCCTTGAAATTGACAGAATTGCCTTTTTCGGCTCTATTTTGTTGGTTTTGACTTTATTTTTACTCTAAAATCTACAAATATTGACCAATCAAGACATAACTGGGACACAATATATATAAGCATTACATTCTGCCTGAGTGTAAAATTTCCAGCTTGATCGGAATCTTACATCATGAGTTATGTGCCCTTGAATTTGACAAAATTGCCATTTTCCACTTTGTTTTCACTCAAACAACCACAAATGTTAACCAATCAAGATGATAAAGAATCTTGTTGATAACAAGATCTTGCTTATGTGTAGTTTTCCATATGATCACACTGTTACAATCTGAGTTATGTGCCCTTGAAATTGACAAAATTTCAGTTTTCGACACTTTTTCCACTCTTGAAGCCATAAATATTGACAAATATAGACATAATTTAAACAGAATGATAGTGACCATAAGATCTTTTATGTGTTTAGTTTTCAATTTGATTTTAAATATACATACTGAATTATTTGCCCTTGAATTTGGCAAAATCACAGTTTTCAATTTTATTATCGCTCTAACATCCCCAGAATATTAGTCAATCATTATGCCCCCTTTCGAAGAAAATGGGGGTATATTGTTTTGCAAGTGTCGGTCGGTCGGTCGGTCGGTCGGTCGGAAGGTCGGTCGGTCGGTCGGTCGGTCAGTCGGTCGGTCGGTCGGTCGGTCTGTCCGTAGACCAAACCTTGTCCGGAGCATAACTCGAAAAGTATTAAAGGTAGAGTCATGAAACTTCATAGGTGGATAGATCTCATTATGGAGAGGTGCAGTGCACAAGAACCGTAACTCTGCCGATCAAATTTTTTGAGTTATTGCCCTTTGTTGATTTTATAACTTGATTCTTGTCCGGAGCATAACTCAAAAAGTATGTAAGGTACAATCATGAAACTTTACAGGTGGATAGATCTCATTATGGAGAGGTGCAGTGCACAAGAACCGTAACTCTGCTGATCAAATTTTTTGAGTTATTGCCCTTTGTTGATTTTATAACTTGATTCTTGTCCGGAGCATAACTCAAAAACTATGTTAGGTAGAATCATGAAACTTTACAGGTGGATAGATCTCATTATGGAGAGGTGCAGTGCACAAGAACCGTAACTCTGCTGATCATATTTTTTGGGTTATTGCCCTTTGTTGATTTTCAAACTTGATTATTGTCCGGTGCATAACTCAAAAAGTATGTAAGGTAGAATCATGAAACTTTACAGGTGGATAGATCTCATTATGGAGAGGTGCAGTGCACAAGAACCGTAACTCTGCCGATCAACTTTTGTGAGTTATTGCCCTTTGTTGATTTTATAACTTGATTCTTGTCCGGAGCACAACTCAAAAAATATGTAAGGTAGAATCATGAAACTTTACAGGTGAATAGATTTCATTATGGAGGGGTGCAGTGCACAAGAACCGTAACTCTGCCAATCAAATTCTTGGAGTTATTGCCCTTTGTTGATTTTTACACTTAATTCTTAACCTTGCCTATATCTCGTGTCCTTTTACACATACAGCCTTGATATCTCACACATAGATACCTCCTATCAACATCGTTCACATTTAACCATGACCTTGGACCTTGTGACCTTGACCTTGGAGTTTGACCTACTTTAAAAAAAATTAAACCCGGCATATATCTCATGACCTTTCACAAATACAGCCTTGATATTTCACACATTGACACATCTTACCAAGACCTTTCACAATTGACCATGACCTTGGACTTTGTGACCTTGACCTTGGAGTTTGACCTACTTTTAAAAAAAACTTTAACCTGGCCGATATATCATGTCCATTTACACATACAGCCTTGATATTTGACACATGGAAACCTCCGACTTAGACCTATCACATACGACTATGACCTTGGACCATGTGGCCTTGACCTTGGAGTTTGACCTACTTTTAAAAAAAATAAACTGGGCCTATATCTTATGTGCTATTACACATACAGCCTTGGTATTTCACACATGGACACATCTTACCAAGACCTTTCACATTTGACCATGACCTTGGACCTTGTGACCTTGACCTTGGACTTTGACCTACTTTAAAAAGAACTTTAACCTAGCCGATATATCATGTCCTTTTACACATACAGCCTTGATATTTGACACATGGATACCTACGACCAAGACCTTTCACATTTGACCATGACCTTGGACCTTGTGACCTTGACCTTGGTGTTTGACCTACTTTTATAATACATTAACCTGGCCTATATTTCATGTCATTTTACATATACAGCCTTGATATTTCACACATGGTCACTTCCAACCAAGATATTTCACTTTGACCATGACCTTGGACCTTGACCTTGGAGTTTGACCTACTTTTAGAAATATCTAACCTAGCCTTTATCTTATGTCCTATTACACCTACAGCTTTGATATTTCACACATAGACACCTCCTACCAAGACCTTTCACATTTGACCATGACCTTGAATATTGCAACCTTGACCTTGGAGTTTGACCTACTTTTAAAAAGACTGAAACCAGGCATATATATCATGTCCTTTTACACCTATAGCCTTGATATTTCACACATGGACACCTCCAACCAAGACCTTTCACATTTGACCATGACCTTGACCTTGGCATTTGGCCTACTTTTAAAAACTTTAACCTGGCCTATGTTTCATTTTACTTTTACATATACAGCTTTAATATTTCACACATAGACACCTCCTACCAAGACCTTTCATATTTGACCATGACCTTGGACCTTGTTAACTTGACCTTGGACTTTGACCTACATCAAATGTAGGCCCCTGAGGGGGCATATATGTTTTACAAACATCTCTTGTTTACTTTCTTTTTGCATTGACCACATGATTGCTGCTTTTGACTTTGTTTTTGCTGCAAGAACCACTAGTATTCAAAAATCTAGTTTATAGTAAACCACAAGAAATTCAGGCCTGTAGAGCGACTCAAGACCTTTAGGTCTTTCTAGTTAGCTCTACTGGCCGTCAGGCCAGCGAGCTATTGTCATTTCTTTTTCTCATATGTCCACTTAAATCTGTTTTTAGCTCCACTGGCCTTTCAGGCCAGCGGGCTATTGTCATGGCGATGTGTCCGTCGTGCGTCAGTGCGTGCGTGCGTCCGTAAACTTTTTCTTTAAAAATCTTCTTCTCAAAAACTACTGTATGGATTTCAACCAAACTTCAAGAGAATGATCCTTAGGTGACCCTCTCTCAGATTCCTTCAAAGAATTTGGATTGAACCAGAATAACCTGAGTTATCTGCCCTTGAATGTCAAAAATAGCTGGTTTTGACTTTATTTTTACTCTAAAATCTCCAAATATTTACCAATTAAAACTAAACTTGTACAGAATATATATAAGCATAACATCCTGCCTGGGTGTAATTTTCAGCTTGATCGGAATTTTACATCATGAGTTATGTGCCCTTGAATTTGACAAAATTGCCATTTTCAACTTTGTTTTCACTCTAACAACCATATTTGTTAACCAATCAAGATGATATTTGAACAGAATCTTGTTGACAACAAGATCTTGCTTATGTGTAATTTTCAGGATGGTTGCATTGCTACAATCTGAGTTATGTGCCCTTGAAATTGACAAAATTTCAGTTTTCGACACTTTTTTTTTACTTTTGCGGCCACGGATATAGACTAATACTGACATTACTTGGACAGAATGATGCTGACCATAAGATCTTGCTTGAGTTTAATTTTCAGCTTGATTATAAACTCACATACTGAATTATGTGCCCTTGAATTTGGCATAATGACAGTTTTCCACTTTATCATCACTCTAAAAATCCCCAAAATATTGATCAATTATTTTACCTTCTTTCGGCTTTGACCACATGATTGCTTCTTTTAACTTTGTTTTTGCTCTAAGAACCAAAAGTAAAAATTTGCTTCTCATGTCAATTTACCCAACCCACTTTGTTAGCCATTATCTCCAAAAATAAGCCCTGATCAGAATTTTTACACATACAAATTTAAGATATTATGTAACCCTATCAATTCACAGAATTTAAAGAAAATCTATTTTTTGAACTATTGTTGCAACCAATCCTTTGTCAAATTTTTTTTTATAGTAAACCACAAGAAATTCAGGCCTGTGGAGCGACTCAAGACTTTCAAGTCTTTCTAGTTATTCCAACTCAAATATGGATTCTGACACCATGTTTTGTACCCAAATGGATTCAACAATTCAAGATCAATGTTTGAATACAACTTTATACCATTGCTCTCACATACACAGTGTACATACTCTATGTAATATCTCTAATTTGATGGTGCAAGCTAAATTTGTGTGCCAGTATTATTATTCTGACCTTTCCATTAAAAACAGCGATGGTAATAAACTGATAATTATTGAATAAGGTGTTGACACATTACCACACAGTGACAACTATAAAGACTAAAAAATGTACAATTTCATTCACTTTATAATGTCTGCAACATCCTTGAATTTGAATGAGTCTAAAATTTTGCCATCTGGTAAAGGTTTAATTCATTCCCAAACATTGACGCTTTTTGACACCCTTCAAAATAAAGACTTTGGAAAACATTGTGGTAAATGAAGAAATTGATTGTAACTTGTAAACAAGCAATGTCTTCATTTCCCACAATGTTTTCTACCTTCTAAGACCAATAAATAAAATTTCATTCACTTTAAATTGTTGTCTGCAACATCTTTGAAATTGGAACAGTCCAAAATTTTGCCATTTGGTAAAGGTTTAAACCCCTATCAATCTTTGTGGCATGACTCAATTTGACATTGTCTGGTTTCTATTTAAATGTATTATTCCTTTGCAGACGAGACATGCTATATCAACTTAGGGATGACAACCAATCATTAAAAAGTAAATACAAAACACTTTGTGCATCTTCTGGCGTCATCTGTAGCAACGAAAATTTACGAGGGTATCCCTTGTCAAATACCCTCGCCAATTTCTGTTGCAATTGGTGATGCCCGGAAATTGACGAGGGCGTCTCTCATCAATTTCAGTTGTCACGGATGACACCCGAAGAGTTTGTTATCTAACAATGGGTTATAATCCATGTATTTTTATGCTCCCGAAAAAATTTCGGGAGATCATATAGTCGCCACGCTGTCCGTCCGTCCGTCCGTCCGTCCACGGCCAGATCTCAGCATCCCTTGGACCAAATTGGATGAAACTTCACAGGTGAACCCCTGGGGTCAATGCCTAGGAACCTTTTTCTCCGTTTCCTGATTTGAGGCTGTGTCATGGAAAAAGGGGCCTTAATGTAAAAATTAGTTTATCTCTAATTTCTCTTCATCTAATGGGCAGAATTTAATGAAATTTTGTACTTATGTGATGAATGAGATGTTCTAGACTATATTTTATAAATAATGTGTGTACAAAAAAATCCGTCATGGGAAAAGGGGGCTTAATGTATGATAGTTTTTCTTTTGTGACAAACACTTATTCGGGGAGCATAATCCGTCTATGACGGCTCTTGTTTACTATTTAAAACTCATTTAAAACTCTTTTTTTGTATAAATGATTGTTAATTTTGCAATAAATAATGTTTTTGAAATCACATTTTGTTGTTCCTCCTTGCAGTCAACATGATAAACAGCATTTTCTCTATTTCTTGATACGTTTTCTTGGCTTAACTCTTTCCTAAGCAATGGAATTCTAGGCTGCCCCAATGGGAAAGCTGCTGCAGATGACAAAATGAATATTCATGACAGTGGACTTTGTGTATGAAACAGCTCAAAAACTATTGAGGGAAAACAAGAAAATGCAGATTTTCTACAAATTTGTTTGTATATATAGTCATATCATGAGAAAGATCACATACCCATGTGCTTTCCTGGGTATCACTAATATTACTTAGTTTAGGGCTCTATGTCTGATATGCCTTGTGCAAGGACATAACCATATGGCCGGTTCCTCAAGTAAGACTTGACACTTTCCCAAACGACAAAAATCTTGAGCGCTCCTATATGAAAGCTACTGCAGACGACAAAATAAAGATTGAAAAGATTTGTGTAAGATGTAGCATAGAAAATATTGAGACAAAAGGATAAACTGCTGGTTATCAGCAGTTTCTTCTTTTGTCTCAATGTTTTCATAAGCCTTTTCTACCAGGGACGTCAAAACCAGGTCTTGTTTGGGAAATGGTTAAATCAACAATGGTTTCCAGGTGAAGACACAAGTCCAATACCCCAACCACTGAGCCACACAGAACCTGTGTACATGTACGCATTACTCTTGGTCCAAGAAATCCATCTAAAAATCCATCTTTAAATGTAGAAGATATATCTTCTGCATTTATAGATGGATTTTAACCCATTACCACACTGTAACCCCTTTTGACGCCTGACAAGATTATTAGGTCTTGGAAAACATCACGGGAATGAAGAAATTGCGTCTTACAAGCAATTTCTTCATTCCCACAATGTTTTCTACCCCACAAGAGAAAAAAAGTTCAAAATTAATTTACATGAAATTGTCATCTGCAACAGTTGAATTTAGACCAGGCTAGAACTTTGCCTGGTAATGGGTTAATCCTTTCCCAAATAAGACCTGGTTTTGACGTCCCTAATAGAAAAGGCTTGGGAAAACATTGAGACAATAGAAGAAAATACTGGTGACCAGCATGTTCTCCTATTGTCTCAATATTTTCTGAACTATAATGTACACAAATATCATTATACTCCCCACAACGACCCCCCACACAACAAAGTTATGGGGGGTATACTGGAATCAGGTTGTCCGTCTGTCCGTCCGTCCGTGGACATAATCTTGTGTCCTCTTCTTCTCCCACAGTTTTTGACCAATTTTTCTGAAATTTTATCAGGTTCTTTCCTATCATATTAAATTGTGCACCTGTAATTTTCATCTTGATCCAGTCATTAGTTTCAGAGTTATGCCACTTTGAACTTTTTAAGGGGGGGAGGGGGGAGTATTCAAAATTTACAATTTCGTTTCTGTGGTCTAACTCGAGAACCGTTTGACCTATAGGTCGTAGGATCATGAAACTTTACACAGTTGTTGCCCATGACCCAAGGAGGTGCCCTATTGTTTTGGGGTCACCAAGGTCAAGGTCACAGTTGGACTTTCGCTTTGCGACAGTTCTAGTTTCATTTGTCCCGCATTTTGGTTTCAGCAACAGTTGTGTACCACCCTAAAATTACATCGTTTGGAAAAGGGTTAAAAGCAATATTGTTCTACTGAATGAGCAGAATTTTGTTTCTTGATCTGTAGGCCAAGGGTCAATAGTCACTATTTGGCCAGAGCAAGAGATAAGAGGAGATGAAGATATTCAAAATTTGTTATTTCAAGTCATAACCCTATGCTGTGGATACTCATTGAGATCATCTCGATGAGACAATTCCAATAAGTGCACATAATATAGGTTTTGATAAATGATAAGTGAAATATTGTATTTTGAAAAGCCCCCAAACAGAACTGGTTAGGGTCACAGCTGAAGGACCAATCACCCCTGGACAACCATTCTAGGTCTAGGATTGCATTTACCAACCAATACTCCATAACTACAGTGGACTCCTGTTATCTCCATATTGGATGAATCAAAGTTCTGCCTAAGTCGAAGTGAAAGTCTGGTCCCGTCCTCACTAATGGATACCAAAGAAATTAAACAAATAGTTTCGAAATAAATATGGTCATTGAAATTTAGTACGGAAAGGATAGAAATTGCTCGTCTCGAGCAATTTCTTTCCTTCTGCTATATTTCAATTATGGACGCACTTGATGAGCAAAACAAAATGGTCAAATGTCATTTGAACTCTAGAAATGTCAATTTATTTTGACAGTCCTTGTTACTTTGACACAAAGAGTGTCGACTGTACTTCAAAGCTTAAAAAGGACCTCTATGGATCAGGCGAGATATCTCCCTAAAAGGCTCAGCTCGAAGGGTCAATTTTTAAAGCAACAATATTAAACTTTATGGTTAGGTAGATAAATAAATGTAATGAATACTGATTTTATGCAATTCAAAAAGTTCTATAGGTGCAGATTAACTCTTGATTTTTGTACCCACCTAAATGGTTGCTTTTTGTTACACTACCGGTATTCATAGACATAAAATGAAGTTTCTTTTTGTTTATTTCCAATTTATTTTCTACTGATACAAGGATAAATTGTGTTGACATCATATGGCAGCTTTGGTTTTGTCCGTATTGAGTATGTGCATCATTGAAACAACTTTTAAAGTGCACTTTCCCACCAAAAACCAAGAAATACCTACCTTCCCTGGGCTAGAGAACATCGTTCCCCCCATTGACCCAGCTTCCCATTGACATAATTATGTTGTGTCACTTTACCATAGGCTTCCTTGGTGAAAAGGATTTCCAGGGTCACGGTCACATATACTAAAGGAAAAAAGAAACGCAACAAAAAATAAATTTGACCATCTCTTTTGTTTTTGTCTTTCTCAAAATCAACTTCATTGGAGTACTTTTTTCAATGCATAGTTAAACTTCAGCATTTGACTTCCTAGAGTCAAAATTTCATCAAGGTCACATGTTGTACATGCCATAAATATACGTTTAAATGAGAAGGGTCTGGCGTCAATGTTAAATGCGTTCTTGCACGCAATCCAATTAGACGTCAACGATTCCTGGCTGAAATTTGATTGCTGTACTGTTCATGAATAGCATCAACAGTTTTTTTCGATAAGAGAATTTGTTTCGCTAGGTAAATTAAACGAACGTTATGGGTCTGACGTCGTGACGTTAGACGTTCACCATCGCTTTTCGGGCGACCGTCAACTGTTGTTCTGTTCGTTTTAAGACGTTATCTCAAGCAATATTTTGTCAACCGACGTTCACCAAAGTCAGCATTAATTGGGGGTTGAGATGTTCCATTCTTAAACATCACAATTTCTACCGGACAACGTCTTTAATTAAGTCTCAAAATGATACGAGGGATTAAATCCAAACGAAAATCATTGCCTTTTGTCGAGTTGACGTGCATCTATACAAATCAAAAGAGTTTTATGAAAAGTTTGGATATTTAAAAGTTTGCACGTGCAAAACGTGTAAACGTCTTTTTTGACGTTATCTCACAGGTAAGACCGGTTCTAACGTAAACACAAGGATCAATATCAAGATACAGTACCCTGTAATAATCAGTAACAAGTTTGACTTAATAACATAAAAGAATTAAGAGAAATGACAAAAAATAGTTGTTGCATTACTTCTTTCCTCTAGTATACTTTTATACTAAAAATAGTGCTCATTTACAAATTGCCATATTTTTGGCGGGAAGATTTCGCTTTTACACTCGTGTCAATGACGCGCATGCACATTAAGGACAGAACGTAAAGTGGTTTATGATTCCAACAACAATTGTTCTTACATTTATGGAAAAATTCTTGCTAACAAAATCATAGAAAACTTAATTCTGGTTAAATGAATACCGGTAGGGTAAGAAAATGTTTGGGGGTAGGTACAGAAACCAAGAGTTATCTGTACATGTCGAATCATTTTAATCATACAAAATCAGTTTTCATATGATTTAGGTTTACAGATCTAACAATACAGCCTGAAATAATTATCAATTTGCATGTTTTGAAAATTGACTTTTCCATTTTAGGATTTTAGGGAGATTTCTCGCCTTATCCATAGAGCTCCCTTCTCGTTTGATCTTATTATTAGCAACTCCTCCTACAGTTTTAATCGAAATTTGATCAAACTTGTCGCAATGAATCTCCATGGTGTCTAGTTGAACACACTACTTACGGAATTCAGATAACTCTATTAGTTCTTGAATTATCTGCCCTTGAATTAAAAAATGCCCATTTTCTTGTGTGCGCAACTCCTCCTACAGTTTTGATCAGAATTTGATCAAACTTGCCACAATGAATCTCCATGGTGTCTAGTTGTGCACACCGCTTACGGAATTCAGATAACTGTTTTTGTTCCTGAATTATCTGCCCTTGAATTTAAGGAAAAATGCCCATTTTCTCATGTGCGCAACTCCTACAATTTCAACCAGAATTTAATCAAATTAGCTACATTGAATCTTTATGGTGTCTGGTTGTACAAACAAAATTTTAATAACATTTCATGTTTGAATTATCTGCCCTCAGGGTTGCCACGCGTCAGGGAAAAGTCAGGGAAATTTATTTTTTTTCAAGGTCAGGGAATTTTGTGAACTGTCAGGGAAATTTGAAAATACAGGCAAATGTCAGGGAATTGTCAGGGAATTTTGAAAAAATAAGATGAAGTGCCATATAATTATTGATGTAAACATCGCCTTTTAAAATTGCCTAAAAATAATGCGAGTTGCCGCGAAATTACCGCGAAGAAACATGTCAGGGATTTTTCCAATTTTGTCAGGGAAATGTCAGGGAATTGTCAGGGAATTTTATTTCCTCTGAATAGTGGCAACCCTGGCCCTTGAATTGAAAAAAAAAAAATGACCAATTTTACTGACAAGCCCCTCTCGAGTGTATATGCGCAGCTCTGCGAAGCTCTTGTTCTCCATATACATGTATTGTACAATCTTACTCTTAAATCCTTGTTGTCAAAAAACATCCATTTTATCATGTTTCAGTTCAAATCAGAACAGTCCAACTTCTGTCATTTGTGACACAGGGTTGCCCTACCACTCCAGTCTTACAGATGAAACCTTGAACTCCCGTTTACATATGATGATATGAAAGTGTTATCCCTTTCCCAAACAAGACCTATTTAGATGTATCCATTAGAGAATGCTTGGGAGAACATTAAGGCAAAAGAAGAAAATGCTGGTAACTTTCTATGCTACTTTATACACAGCATATCTTTATTTTCAACAATTTTGTCATCTGTCGAATCTTTCCAATTTCAACAGTCAAATTTTGGCAGTTTGGGAAAGTTTAACTGTTGGATTTGATGAAAAGCAAGTAGGCCTACCGGTAATACCAGCATCAGCTTCAATCAGGGCTGTTTAACCCATTACCAGACTGAAGAATATAAGACTGTTCCAAATTCAATGGTGTTGCAGCAATAATTTCTTGCAAAATTAGATCTAATTGTACATTTTTTCAGTTTTTCTGGACAGTAGTCATTGTGACAAGAGCTTCGCAAAGCGGCGCATATACGCCCGAGAGGGGCTTGTCAGTAAAAATTGGCCATTTTTTCAATTCAAGGGCAGATAATTCAAACATAAAGAGTTATCAAAATTCTGTTTGCACAACAAGACACCATAGAGATTCATTGTTGGTAGTTTGATTAAATTCTGGTTGAAACTTTAGAAGTAGTGCACAGGAGAAAATGGGCATTTTTGAAAAAATGGGCATTTTTCCTTAAATTCAAGGGCAGATAATTCAAGAACGAAAACAGTTATCTAAATTCCGTAAGCAGTGTGCACAACTAGACACCATGGAAATTCATTGTGGCAAGTTTGATCAAATTCTGATCAAAACTATAGGAGGAGTTGCGCACACAAGAAAACGGGCATTTTTTTTATTCAAGGGCAGATAATTCAAGAATGAAAAGAGTTATCTGAATTCCGTAAGCGAGGTGCACAACTAGACACCATGGAGATTTATTGTGGCAAGTTTGATCAAATTCCAATCAAAACTGTAGGAGGAGTTGCGCACACAAGAAATAGCTAACGGACGGACAGACAGACGGACGGACAGACGGACGAGCGGGGCCATAACATAATACGACCCTTCCGGCGTATAAAAAATGAAGAATTATCTTATTAAAACAAATTTCTTCAATTTCCACTATGTTTTCCAAAGTGTTATCTTGTTTGTCATCACAAAGCATCATTATGTGGGAATAGGTTAACATTTTCCAAAATGGCAAATTTTAGAGTAGCTAGAGTGGTCAAAATTCAATGCATCAGCTTCATTGAGGTCTGTTCAATTTTATAAGCAACTCATAAAGTATATTTACATTTTTAATCAACATATTTGTCATGTAGATCTAATGTTCAAACAATGACTTGTATATACAATACTTCAAAGTGAATTCTCAAAAACAATGATAATCTTATCTATAGTCTGTAAATTATTGACCTGAACCCTACGAATATGCAATGAGAAATTGTGACACGGAATAATCAATACTCGTCAGCAACCATGCACTGTCGAGCAGAGTCAATAGTTTCCATAAACATTGTGACTTCGTATTCTGCATGTATGTCTCCTGTCAATTTATGTCAGAGAGTGATTATTTCGCATTATTATTACTCATTGCATATTCCACAGGTTCAGGTCAATATTTACATACTATACAAAGCAAATAATTAAGATTTCTACATCTAAAAACACAAGTATTGCTAGTGGGTATAAATGTGACAAAACAGGCTAAAAGGAACCTCAGAAAACCAAATTTTGACAAACGAGTCCGGCTAAGCAGACATCAACTCAGACGTTGCATTTGGAAAAGGCCTTGTAAAATACATCTCTGTGTCCACATCATATGATTGATGTGGACAAAGAATGGTGTATATGACAGGTCTTTAGAGTGAAAAGTTTCCCAAAAAGTCCCTTTTAGCGTGATGGGTCACATATTTATGTTTATCCACTTACAATGGTTTTGCCCTTTACTATTTATACAAACACTCATCTAGAGCATGTTATAACAATTTTAAAAAAGATACTAAAAATTCTTGTTTATTGACATGAAATTCAAAAAAATCTAGTTTATTCTTGTTATAAAGGTTTATATCACATAAATCAATTTTATAACATAATACTTAAATGTCGGCTCTGTGAAAATGCTGTATCTACAGCTGATAAACAACATTTTCTCCTTCTCCATAAGAATGTGTTGGCTATGAATTATAGATCCTCAGTTTTTATTAACATTAATGAGCCAGGATCTGGAAAAACGTAGCTTACAGAATTATTGAAAATCGAGTTTGAAAATCAGCCTGTTGTCAAATGCAGTCCAATATACATCTAAGCAGCTCTCTTTTACCCTTTCCCAAACGTCAAAATGTTAGGGTAATCCACTTCAAAAACTGCCACAAATGACAAATGGATGTTAGGATAGGATTTGTGTAAAACATGGCACAGAAAATATTGAGACAAAAGGTGAAACTGCTGGTTATCAGCAGTTTCTTCTTTTGTTTCAATGTTTTCCCAAGCCTTTTCTATTAGGGTCGTCAAAACCAGGTCATGTTTGGGAGAGGGTTAAGTTACTATATACATGTCAGGAAGAAACTATTAGAGAACAACATGGACTCTGATCAGTCTGTGCGTATGCAAAGGCTGATCTGGATCTATGTTGGGCTCAAAAGCCTTACAGGACATTTTTCCAGATCCCGCCTCATTTGTTTTTTCTTGTGAAACAGATTCCAATAAGGACCAGCCCAGCTGTGTTGTTTGAGATATGGTTCAGAACTAAGTTTATCACAAAAAAATAATAATTCATAATACATTCATATTTTAACAGGTCTATAAATGAGACAAAATTATGCCTGAAACTATTTGCCCTGCATAAAAAATATTTACCCCCTGTTCAATAAAAACTAACAATTCCCATTTAAAAATCGACAAGGTATATATAAAATGGGTTTCAACTAAATCTCGTTAAAACTATTTTTCAAAAGAAGAAAATAATAATTGAAACCTTTTTAAATAGAACATAAAAAACTTAAATTCAGAAAACTGCAAATAAATGTTATTTGATATGAGGCATTCTTTTTGTATAAAGAATAATTGTATGTAGTAAAATGTATTCCCTTTAATTTTCTAATTAAGACAAAGCCTGATAAAAGTTTACCCTTTTTGTAACAAAACTACTGATAAACAAAAGTAAATACAAAATTCCACAGATTTCATTAACCCATTACCAAACGGCAAGATTTTAGATGGTCCAAATTCAAAGATGTTGCAGACAACAATTTCAAGTGAGTGAAATTTTTAACATGTTTGGTCTTTTGGGTTAGAAAACATTGTGGGAAATGTAGACATTGCTTGTCACAAGCAATTTCTTCATTTTCCACAATGTTTTTCAAAGCATCTATCTTTTGAGGAGTCAAAAAGAGTTAATATGTGGAAATGGGTTAAAGTTTTCCCATCGTTTCTTATCTCAACCTATAAAGTTATTTATTGCAGCTATATTGTAGAAAAATTTCTTCTTTGTTGACATCCATTTTGTTTCCTGCAGTGTCTTTCAAACTAGATCAGTCTACATTTTGTTGTGTAGGAAAGGGTTAATGAACATTTGAGCCGGGATCTGGAAATATGTCCCTTATAGCACTTTTAAAATTTGAGTATCAAGATCAGCCTGTTGTCAAATGCAGTCCAATGTGCATCCATGCTGCTCTCTTTAAGTTACTACAGGTCATGAATAAACTATTCAAGAACAACATGGATCCAGATCAGACTGTGCGTATGCACAGGCTGATCTGGGTCTATGTTGGGCTCAAAAGCCTTAAGGGACGTTTTTTCAGATCCTGGCTCATTTATTTTCAGTGATTGTATGGAAGGAATGTTTATAGATTAACCCCTTCCCAAGCAACAACAAATTCAAGCTGTCAAATTTGAAAGCTACAGCAAACACTAATATGGACATCGAAAAAGAAAGGATGTGTATACAATACAGCACAGAAAATATTGTGACAAAAGGACAAACTGCTGGTTATCAGCAGTTTCTTCTTTTGTCTCAATATTTCCCATACCTTTTCATTTAGGGACATCAAGAGCAAGACTTGTTTGGGAAAGGGTTAAGAGACAAAATTCATAAAATTATTGGTTAATATGCAGAGAGAAAATGAGACATCGTTGTATACTTTGTTGATATTGAGGCTACTTTAAGCGATGGCACTAAGCAATGGCACTCATATAAGGGGAGGTATGGCACATAATGTAAAACACAGTGGCACATGATATATGACACAATGGCGATGATTATGACAAGTTTCATCGAGACATCCCAAGATGCATCATCTTTCTGTATGGCTTTGGACCACCCCATCGACCACTAAAAGTACAAAAAACAAAAAGATTTGAATTAACGTGTAATAATTATGCAGGTATCAAAATTAAAACAATGTTCTTGATGGTAAAAAAGGGTCGATAAAATCATTCAAGCTGCACAGCGGAAGAGGGAGCGGAAGAATTTCTAAATTGTATTGCACTTGCCTTTGCTCAATTATTAAAAACATTGTGGTTGTTTCTGTTTTAGAATCCAAATAATTAATGTTATATCTACTATGGCCTTCTTGAATTATTTAGTGTGCTACTTTACTCAAAACTGTGGTTAAATGAAGATTAACAATATGGCCCTTATGGATTACTCATGGTAAGCCGAACCTGTCAATTTTATCAAATCATGATAAACCATGGAAGAACTTGGATTATTTCTTAACCCTTTCCCAAACGGCAAAATTTTAGGGTGGTTCACTTCAAAAACTGCCACAAAAGACAAAATGGGAGGTATTAAAGATAGAATTTGTGTAAAATATGGCATAGAAAATATTGAGACAAAAGGAGAAACTGCTGGTTATCAGCAGTTTCTTCTTTTGTTTCAATGTTTTCCCAAGCCTATTCTATTAAGGACGTCAAAACCAGGTCTTGTTTGGGAACGGATTAAACAAACAACAGTTTTGCATCAAGATCTCAACTCACTCTAACAACATAGTCCAGTAGATTTGTGGCATGACATCACGCTTTAGGTGGTACATGGTTCTGCGTCGTTTACCCTGGTTGATCGGGAAGGTTTCCAGCGGCTGTGCGTCAAAATCAAACTCGGCTAATATACACGACGAATACCCAGTAATCAACGGACATGATGTGTAACCATCATACTGTAATGAGAAAAATTGTAATGATCCTTTTTTTATTCACTATTTAATTCATTATTTTTTCTTTAGCAATCAGTTTACTGTTTTTGAAACCCCCTCGAATACACTTTAATCTCTCTTGAAGAAATCCTGGATCTGCCCCTTGCATTACGGCATTTTCTCGTTTATCTCAACATTTTCAAAACTATTTTGTACTGAAATCTTATCTCTATCAACATTCACTTTGTCGTCTGCAGCAATTTTCAAATTAGAACATCCTAGAAGTTTTAAATCTGGAAAAGGATTAACACATTCCAACATTATGACCCTTTTTGACGCACCATGAGATAAAAGCTTAGAAAAACATTGTGGAAAATGAAGAAATTGCTTGTGACAAGCAATTTCTTCATTTTCAACAACGTTTTTCTACTCAGAAAGACCATAAATGTAATTTTGTTCATTCACTTGAATATGTCCTCTGCCACATCTTTTAATTTGGACCTGTGTAGAGAATTGAAGTTTGATAATGGGTTAAGTTTTGTACCTGTTCTTTAGGGTCCTTGTTTGCCATCACTGACTTGAGACTATCTAGTAGAACTTTGTTCTGGAACGCTGAAAGGAAGACAAAATTAATGATGACAAATATAATACTGTAAGTCATACATTACCATAACCCATTACCAGATGAGATGGCAACATTTTGAATTGTCTAAATTCAAAGATATTGAAGACGACAAGTTATCAAATTTTATAGCTTATAATAAAATTACATCCATGGTCTTTCTGGGTGAAAAACGTTGAAAATGAAGAAATTGCTTGTCACAAGTTAAATACTTTCTTTCTAGAAAGCATTGCTGGAAATGAAAAAAGTGCTTGTCAAAAGCAATTTCTCTGTTTTCCACACCGAGTTGTCAGACAATGAAATAATTTGTCCTAATAGGAGCTTGTCATCAAAAGGTGCCTTCATGAGTTTTTGGTAACAGATTGTGAAAGATCAAAGTTAAGGTCAATGCTAAATTTATGATACATGCATTAATTAATGAATGAAGAGGTTTATGTGGTGTTGACAAAAATTTCTGGTTTCCTGTACCTACCAATAGCTGCAGCAGTTTTGGCTGTTGGTACATTTGTACTGAGTCACCAATACCGAGATTATTGGGATATTTCTTGTGTTGGAGAGTTGTTTTCTTTCCTCGCCTTTGTAGGTAAAGGCTTTGGAAAACATTGTGGAAATCAAGAAATTGCTTGTAACAAGCAATTTCTTCATTTTCCACAATGTTTTCTACCCAGACACACCAAACAATCTAAAATTTTATTCACTTTCAATTTCTTCATTTTCCTTGATGTTTTCCAACGTTATTATCTTGCAGAGAATAAAAAAAAGTCCATATGTGGTAATTGGATGTTATGGTATTGTCAGATTTAAGTTTTCTTTACCTACCGATAGCTGCAGCAGTTTTAGCCGTGGGTACATTTGTACAGTCACCAATACCGAAAATATTTGGGTACTTCTTGTGTTGGAGAGTGGTTTTGTTTACATCGAGAAATCCTGAAGCTTTGTCTACGATGTTAGAGGTAGAGTTCTTGAGAACATCTGGAGCTGACATGGGCGGGGCTACATGAAGGAAGTCATACTATAACGAGAAAGATATAAAAAATCTGTCTCAATCATTTAAAAAACAACCTAAATTCCATTTATATGTCTTGACCCAATACCATAAGACAGCATAATTTTTAGACATGTGCAAATTCAAAGGTGGTGCAGACAACAATTTAAAATGCATGGAATTTTATACTTTTTTGTGTAGAAAGTATTGTGGGAAATGAAGAAATTGCTTGTTACATGCAATTTCTCCGTTTTCCACAATATTTTCCAAAGCTTTTTATTTTTAGGGTGTCATAGGGGTCCCTGTTTGGGAATGGGTTAAACTTTTCCAAACAGCATATCCTCATACAGTTCAGATATGACTAAAGTGGAGCTAATAAAGCTAGAATTTGAGGCAATAATGGAAAATACTTGTTATCAGCCTTTTCTTTTTTGCCTCCAAGTTTTTCAAAGCTTTTTTCTGTTAGAAACATCAAAACCAGGGCCTGTTCGGGAAAGAATTAACCCTATGCTCAAATAGAGGTTGAGTTCTTGAGGACATCTGGAGCTGACATGGGCGGGGCAACATGAAGGAAGTCATACTGAAACGAGGCAAGGATGTCACTGATTAAAATTTCCCAAAAAAACAAAATTACAATGTTCTTGAAAGAAAATGAAAACCACTTTGTTGTCCATAGGAGGAAATATACTTGTTTTCATAAAATTTCTTTTTACCTCAAACATCTTCTTTTCCTAAACCAATGGGGCAATTTTGACCCAACTTGGTAGAAACGTTCCTTGGGTGAACCTTCTGAAAACTTGTTCAAGGATTTTTGATTCATCAAAAATTGTGGGCGTGACAGGACAGGGCTTATCGGACTTAGAGAAATCATAAGAAGATTCTTTAAAAATTAACCATTTGGCCAATTTGAACCAAACTTGGTAAGCATTTTTCTTGATTGACCCTTTTCAACATTTGTTCATAAATTTTTAGATTTGTGAAAAAATGTGGGTGTGGCGGGGCTTATCAGACTAAGAGAAATCGCTAGAAAATTCTTCAAAAATCTTCTTCTCTTTAACCATTAGGCTAATTTTCACCAAACTTGGCAAAAATGTTCTTTGCATAACCCTTTTCAATACTTGTTTGCGGATTTTGATCAGTCAAAAACTGTTGGCACGGCAGGGCGGGGCTTATTGGACTTGAAGAAATCATAAAAAATTCTTTAACAATCAACCTTGGGGCCAATTCGAAAATAATTGTGGGTGTGGCAGGGCGGGGCTTATCAGACTAAGAGAAATCCCTAGATAATTCTTCAAAAATCTTCTTCTCTACCATTTGGCAAATTTGAACCAAAATTGACAGAAATATTCCTTGCTGACCCTTTTCAAAACTTGTTTGCTTTTTTTATTTTTCAAGAGATGTGGGCATGGCAGGGCAGGGCTTATTTGATTTGGAGAAACCGTTTGACATAGGATCATGAAACTTTACACAGTTGTTATCCTTGACCAAAATAAGTGCCCTTTAGTTTTGGGGTCATATTGGTCTATATCAAAATTCCATTTCTGTGCTCCAACTAGAGGATATTTTGACCTATAGCTGAATTTTTTTCTCCAATAGCCAGGACCTATGGAGAGGTATGAGAATATGAAATACAGTGTCAGATTTACAACAAAAATGTCAGGTGAGCGATATAGTGCCATTCTGGCCCTCTTGTAAAAATATTGAGGAAAATGGTTAATTACCTGATAATCTTCTTTTTCTGCCAGATCACTGTCCAGATTCTGAAATGTGGCCGTCTTTGTATTGTGATCCACTGATACAAGATTTCTTCTGTAGTTAACCTTAATGTCTCTGCAAAACACAGTAAAGAATTACAGTCATTCTAAACCATTCCAAACAGCAATTTTGAGACTGTCCCACTTCGAAAGCTGCTCAGCTAGAGAGACATAACCAAAGTTAATAAAGACAATATTTGTGTATAATATAGAGTGAAAAATATTGATGCAAAAGAAGAAAATGCTGATTATCAGCATTTTCTTCTTTTGCCTCTATATTTTTCCAAGTCAATTTCCTTTGGGATGTCAAAACCAGGTATTCTTTGGGAGAGGGTTAGGTAATTTATTTGGCGATTTGGATGTGAAATATGTGATCAAAAGCCAAAGCCAAGTGAAAAGCCATTTAAATTTCTCAAATTTTAGAATATCTATTTTACACATATTTGGAGACAATTGCTGCAAAAAAAGAATACTGTCTAAACATCTATAAATATAATATTTCAACAGCTTTGTAAAATACTAAATTATATCGAAATACATTTAAAGGTACAAGGATCAGGAACAAGCTGCCTTACTTTTCTTGAACAACCTCCATAAGACTGGCAGCATATTTCTTCACACCAAAAATCACACCTAATGATGTATTGTACATGAGATTTGTTTTGTCTCTCACACCATTCTGTAAAAGGAATATGCATCATAATATTTCTTCCCACCAAAGTCCTATTCAAGAGCAACTAAAAAAGATGATCAAACAGACATTTCAAGCAAATTTGACAAAGATTCGGACAAACATGCTTGCAATTTGTAGAACAGTAACAGGAAAATAATCATGAAGAATTTTTGACTGGTCCAATTTGAAAGCTGCTGCAGACGACAAAATAAATGTTGATAAACATAGTATTTGTGTGAAATAAAGCACAGGAAATATTGAGACAAAAGTAGAAACTGCTGGTTATCAGCAGTTTCTTCTTTTGTCTCAATGTTTTTCCAAGCATTTTCTATTATGGACGCCAAAACCAGGTCTTGTTTGGGAAAGGGTTAATTACACTCATTAAGGTTGGACACTGTTAGTGTCTATTGTGGTGTAAACAATCCATTACAGTCTGATCATTAGAAGATCATTCACCTCTACTCTTACTTTTCACAGACTAAACCAGTTTTCAACCAAGTTTCATCACCCATTACACAGAATTCTCAAATCTGTAAACATGTAAAGTTTGTGCTGTTCAGGTCCTCTACCTAGAGAGCAGGCTTGGTCTCAAATGTCTTAGGGCCTCTTCTACTTCCATCCTTAAACCTTTCCCAAACGACAAACTTTTTGGGTGATCCAATTGGAAAGCTGCTCCAGCCGACAAAATTCACGTTGAAAAGCAAAGGGTTTGTGTACAGTATGACAAAGAAAATATTGAGACAAAAGGAGAAACTGCTGGTTATCAGCAGTTTCTTCTTTTGTTTCAATGTTTTCCCAAGCCATTTCTATTAGGGACGTAAAATCCAGGTCTTGTTTGGGAAAGGGTTAAATCTAATTTATTTCCACACAGAGACACTTTTTGATGCCACACAACGCAAAGGCATTGGAAAACATAGTGGAAAATGAAGAAATAGCTTGAGACAAGCAATTTCTTCATTTCCGACAATGTTTTCAACACAAAAAGACCAAAATTTGTATAGTTCCATTCACTTGAATTTGTCATCTGAAATTGGACATCTGGTGATGGGTTAACCCTTTCCCAAACAAAACCTGCTGGTTTTGATGTCCCTAAGAGACTATGCATGGGAAAACATTGAGACAAAAGAAGAAACTGCTGATAACCAGCAGTTTCTCCTTTTGTCTCAATATTTTCTGTGCTATAATTTACACATATTCTATCTTTAATAACTTCTTTTTAGTCATTTGTAGCAGTTTTTGAAGTGGATCACCCTAACATTTTACTGTTTGGGGAAGGGTTAATAGCAACTTACTTTTCTCCAGAATTCATCAGCTAGGTACATAATTTTTTGTGGCGCTCCTGCACATTTAATGGGTGTGTTTGGAAAAGTGAAGATGGCATTGCCTCCCTTAAAGTTCTGTAAAGCTGGAAATGTTTTCTCCACAGTTTCTCGTCTGTAATTTGAGCACACCATAGGATCGGCCTTTAATGCTTCAACAAGTCCATTAACCTGAAGACAAAAGCCAGCAGGAAATTACCCATCAGTCATTTCCTTCATTGATTACAAAATATCTGTCATTGTCTAATGTCTAGTAATTAGCTTTACACATTCTCAGACATCGTAACTTTGTTTAGAAGAAAACAAGGGAATAAGAAAATGATGGTAACATCATTTGTTTTTTGTAGTTTTCTTTTTCCTATTTGAGATTTTTTATTGCACTCAAAAAGGAATACATTATGTAGACATAGCCGTGTTGTGCAATCTTACTCAGAATTGTGGTTAAGAATATTTCTTAAATATTGTGATGCCTTATCATTATTTTAAACCAACAATAGGTTAGTGGAAAACTGTTGTAACAACATGAGGAATTCAAGTGAACTTATTGCAGCTTTTCACCAATTCCTAGACTTACTCATGTATGCTTTTTAATTATGATAAAATTGCCTTTCATTCCCTGGAGCAAGTTATCAAAAGTAAAATGAATAATATTGTATATTTCAACCATTAGATAATGCTTTACACTGGTTCTTGTTAAGAACAATTCAGAGATCCACAGCTTTTATTGAATGATCTACATAATAGATCAATGCATCCTTTGCAAATTCAGCTTATACATTTTTTGTTATCCGAGTTTTGTTGATGATACATTGTTGGAATCTTATTAATCAACCCCTAAACAGCAACATGCAGGTCCAAAATTCAGAGATGCTGCAGGACAACAATTTTAGCTGATTGAAATTTTACAATTGAATTTTTGGTCCTTCTGGGTAGGAAACAACGTGGGAAATGAATAAATTGCTTGTGACAAGCAATTTCTTCATTTTCCAAAATGTTTTCCAAAGCCAAAGCCTTAGTTATCTTGTTAGGCATCAGACAGTGTTACGATATGGGAATGGATTTTAAATGGGTATCGTCAAATTTAGCCCAATACTGTTGTAAACTTGTAAAAAATGGATTATATCGTTGCATTTCAACGAAAAACTTATAACTGCAGCTTGTTTTAAGCTACAGTTACCAGGTTTTTGTTGAAAAGCAGCGATATATATATAATTACAATATTTTAGCACTATTTTTCCTTCATTGAACTGTGAGCTAATCCCTACCTTGTTGAGGTTGATCTGTATTCCTATACCAACAACCAGGTAATCATAACCAATCTGCAAACAGAAATGATAATATATGGCTTTTATTACAAACAATGACTAGATTTGAAGACAGTACCTTTAACCTTTTTCCAAACAAGACTGGTTTTTGATGTTCCTTAGATACTGATTTAGGCTTGGAAAATATTTGAGACCAAAGAAGAAAATGCTGATAATCAGCATTTTCTCCTTTTGCCTCAATATTTTCTGTGCTATATTATACACAAATGCTTTCTTTTAAAATGAATATAGATTTTGTCCCCAGCAACAGCTTTTCATTAACCCTTTCCCAAACGACAAAAACTTAGGATGGTCCAATTTGAAAGTTGCTGCAGACGACAAAATGGACATTGAAAAAGAAAGGATTTTTGTACAATATAGGTAGGAAAATATTGAGACAAAAGGAGAAACTGCTGGTTATCAGCAGTTTCTTCTTTTGTTTCAATGTTTTCCCAAGCTTTTCCTATTAGGGACGTCAAAACCAGGACTTGTTTGGAAAAGGGTTATTTAAGAGAACCCTGATTTTTTGCTCTTTGGGAAAGAGTTAACTGTGGAAATAATACAGAAAAAAGTACACTATGGTGGATAATCGGCATATTCTATCTTTGTTTTCCAGCCGTTTTTAGTATGCTAATACACAAATTAACCTTTTCTAAATAGCAAAAACTCTAGGGTTGTCAAATTTGAAAGCTGCTGCAGACTGTAAACACACTTGGTGTTGATAAAGGTAGGGTTTTTGTGAAAAGGCTTTGAAAATATTCGATTAAAATGCTTTCTTCTTTTGCCTCATTATTTTCCTAAACCTATTCTAACAGGGACTTCAAAACCAGACCTTGTTTGGGAAATGGTCAACTGCAACATGCCATTTAACCTCCTGATGTTTTCTAAAGTTATGTACATGCATGTATTGGATATGCATTTTAACTCCAAATGTTGCAATGCAAAGAAGAAAGTGCATGCTCCAACATGCATAAGAAATCCTTTCCCATGAATGTTTTCTTTCCAACAATTTTCTCTTATTTCTATTCCCAGCCATAGCAATCAATTTGGACGAGTCTACAATTTTGTACCATGGGAATTCCTGTTTACATAGCTGAAGTAAAGGCAGTCACATCAGCATGAATGTAGTTCTTCTTAAACCGTAACATTTTGTGTGCAAATTTTGTTAGTTAAGACATTTAACAAAACATTATCTTGGGTTAATGTTGTTGAACAGCATTTTCTTCTTTTGTTTCAATGTTTTCCAAAGCTTTTTATTTTAGTCGCATCAAAACAAGGTGTAGTTTGAGAAAGCTTTAATGTCGCTAAAGTAAAGCTAGTCACGTCTGCATGAGCATTTTGCAGTAGGTTTTTACATTTTGTACTGTTTGTCATTCATGGTACAAATATTCCCCTACTGTGAAGTCACGTTTACACCAACTGACATAATCCTAAGTTCTGTTTTTATGATCAAGTTGAAATGCATTTTCGAGTATACAGGTGAAGTTTAGAGTTTACGAAAATGTATTAACCCATTACCACACAGTGATGCCTTTGGAAAACATCATGGGAAATGAAGAAATTACTTGAGACAAGCAATTTCTCCATTTCCCACAATGTTTTCTACACAGGAATACCACAAAAATGTAAAAAGTTCTGTCACTTGAAACTGTCTTTTGCAACACCTTTGAAATTGAATTAAGACCAGTCTAAAATCTTGCCATCTGGATGATCTGGTAATGGGTAAAGAATTTTTTTGCTTATTGGCAAATGTATACCTCACGATAAATGACCTGGCAGAGAAGCCCATGCTAATCGAACGGAATGCTCTGCCAGGTCAATTCTCGTCCGCTATACATAAGTGAAATTTGTAAAGTTTACATAACTGTGACATTATAGTATTATGAAGAGGGATGACCTCTGCAGTGGAAACTATCATAACCCATAACCAGTCCGCAGAATTTCAGACTGACCAAAATTCAAAGATGTTGCAGACGACAATTTCAGTTCAATGAAACATTACAGTTAAAGGTCATTCTGAATAGAAAACATTGTGGGAAATGAAGAAATTGCTAGTCAAAAGCAATTTCTTCATTTTCCACAATGTTTTCCAAAACCTATAGATCTATCTTGTGGAGAAATCACAAAGAGTAGTTTTGTGAGAATGGGTTAATCCTTTCCCAAACGACAAAACTTTAGGGTGATCCAATTAATGAAAGCTGCTACAGACAACGAAATATGTGTATTAAAAGATGGAATTTGCGTACAATACAACACAGAAAATATTAAGACAAAACGAGAAACTGCTGGTTATCAGCAGTTTCTTCTTTGGTCTAAATGTTTTCCCAAGTCATTTCTATTAGGGGCGTCAAAACCAGGTCTTGTTTGGGAAAGGGTTAATTAAGCTAGGGGATAACTTCCAATAGGGAATGATTTTATCTTGTAAACAGTGACATAATTTCGGACAAACAATATTATATTGTGGATATTGTTATAAAATCTCATAACTACGGCTTGATTCAAGCCATTGTTACGAGATTTTATAACAACACCAACGGTTTCTCAAAACATAACGGCAAACAATGTCTATTTTAAGCACAAAGTTCATTGCCATTTGGACAACAAAGAAAAATTGGTTATGAAAGGTTGAATCAGTTATACAAGTTTCTCGCAAGGTGAATATCTAGGTCAAACATGTGTAAAGTACACATATACTGGCAAAAACACAAATTAGTGAAACATAATTATATCTTCTTTGTAAATGCAAAACCTCATATCTCGATTATAGAAAATTTTAAAGGGAAGGGAAAAAAGTGTAATAACTTTTCCCAAACTGAAATGTTTCACTTGATTTGGACATATTGTTCACAAATGATTCATCATTAATACAGTACTGATCAGTAAAATATCTCAAAACTTGCAAGAATTGTCTGTAACTGGGCATATAAAGTTTCTACTTTGAAAATCGCAAGAATCGACATACAAGGTTTTGCATTTACACCGACGATGTCTTGTTTGGGAAAATGTTTCAGTTTTGCACATTTCAGAGTATATGTTTTCTCGATTATCTCAATATTACAAGCAATTAAGCAACAGATAAGAGAGTGACATGGTTAAGCTGTTCTAAATTCACAATCCTACGTAGTGGGTACTCATTGAAATTGTCTCTACAAGATGATTCTAATGAGTACCCACAACATAGGTTTTGATAAACAATAAGTCATATATGTTTCCTTCTGAAAAGTCTTTAACCCATTACCATACAGTGAATCCTTTTGACTCCCAATTAGATAAGGGCTTTGGAAAACATCATGGAAAAAGAAGAAATTGCTTGTGACAAGCAATTTCTTCATTTCCCACAATGTTTTCTATGTAAAAAGACAAAAAAAAAAATAGAATTTCATTCACTTGAAATTGTCGTCTGCATCATCTTTGAATTTTGCCGTTTGGTAATGGGTTAACCCCCCCCCCCCCCCCCCATCTCTACAAGATGATTCTAATGAGTACCCACAACATAGGTTTTGATAAACAATAAGTCATATATGTTTCCTTCTGAAAAGTCTTTAACCCATTACCATACAGTGAATCCTTTTGACTCCCAATTAGATAAGGGCTTTGGAAAACATCATGGAAAAAGAAGAAATTGCTTGTGACAAGCAATTTCTTCATTTCCCACAATGTTTTCTATGTAAAAAGACAAAAAAAAAAATAGAATTTCATTCACTTGAAATTGTCGTCTGCATCATCTTTGAATTTTGCCGTTTGGTAATGGGTTAACCCCCCCCCCCCCCTTATCTGTAGTTCTGATGAGCATAGTTTTTTCAACTTGAGCACTCATGGATATAAAATTATGCTAGATCTATAGTTTTAGAATTTTAGCCCTTTCCCAAACGGCAAAATTTTAGGGTGACCCATATTGAAAGCTGCTGTAGACAACAAAATAAATGTTGATAAAGATAAGATTTGTGTATGATTTAGTAAAGAAAATATTGAGGCAAAAGGAGAAAATGCTGATCATCAGCATTTTCTTCTTTTGTCTCAATGTTTTCCCAAGCCTTTTCTATGAGGGACGTCAAAACCGGGTCTTGTTTGGGAAAGGGTTAAAAGAGTCAAATTCGGTTTTTAAAATTATATTTGGTCATGATATGTTGAGACTAAGCTACTTTAGTTACATGATTTTAATATTACTGGGTATTATTTTTCAGGAAGTATCAAGGTCAAGATTCATGACATCAAAAACAGACAAAATAAAAATCTCAAATCCGTACTGAAAACTTCACCGGCTTTATGAAACAATGCCTGGTTTTAAAATCCCTCAAACAATCTTCTAAAGAAAACATTGAGGAAAAAGGAGTAGCAATAGGTTATCAGTCAGTTTGTTTGTGCAAATATTCATTGAAATTTTTATCATATTTTGTCCAGGTTTTTGACCTTGAAAATTAAACATTATTAAGCCATCTCATTTATCTATCTATTTACATCAACTCTTTCCCAAACAGCAAAATTTTAGGCCGATCTAATTCGAAAGCAGACGACAAAATGAGGTTAATAATAATGGGAGACTTTGTGTATGATGTAACACAGAAAATATGGAGGCAAAAGGAGAAAATGCTGATTATCAGCATTTTCTTCTTTTGCCTCTATGTTTTCTCATGCCTTCCCTATAATGGACTTCAAATCCTACTCTTGTTTGGGAAAGGGTTAAGTTTGTTTACAATATTCAGTTAAGGTCAATATCCTTGACCACAGATAATAAAGTCAATTATGAGATGTACACAACATTAAATTTCTTTACCACTCAATTTATATTCAATTTCTTTCCACCTTAATTTCTATTTAAACGTTTTGAGCCTTTCTCTAAAAATGGCATTTTTGATGCAAAAGAAGAAAATGCTGATGATCAGTATTTTCTCCTTTTTGCCTTCACTATTTCTATGCTATATCATATGCAAATCCTGTCCTTATTAACCCTTTCCCAAACATCAAAATTCTAGGCTGGAAGATATTGCAGATCTATGTCAATTTCAAGTGAATGAAATTCTAAATTTTTTTGTCTCTTGGGTAGAATACATTGTGGGAAGTAAAGAAATGTCGCAAGCAATTTTTTCATTTTCCACAATGTTTTTCAAAGCCTTGATCTAGCATTAATGGCATCAAAAGGCTTCCATATATGGTGAAGCCTTACCTTGTCTCCGTTACTAAGTGTGACTGTGTTATTATCGGGATCGAACTCTTTCACATATTCTGTGATTCGGACACACTGTTTGGGTAACACATCCTCCATACTCTTTGCTGATTGGTCGACTTTCTTAATCCCCGCCCCCACCAACGTCCACATGGGCTGATAGTAATGAAACTGAAGAGAGAAAATAAGATTTGATTGATTTAGATTTAACACCGTTTTCAACCGCTACAGTCATATCACAGGGGCTGGAGCACCTAACCATGGATTCCTGTTGTTTCTCATATCAGCACTTCTACAACATTCTAACCAAGCCTCAAGCTGCTCGCCAACATCATAGGTTAACGATATCAAACCAATGGTAAGAGACACTTAACTTACGGACATAATTACAGACGAAAATTAAGTTGTCCAGGGTTCATTTTACTAGGCTTTACACAAATTGTATAAGTGTCGAGGATATGCTCATATGAATTGAATAATGTTACACAAAACTGAAGATTTAATCTCAATTCCTAAATGGATTTTATTAAACCTTTACATTAAATGAAGACTCGTTTTGTTGTATAGACTTTTCAGAAACAGTAGATCTAGGCCTACATATTATTTTGTCATCTGCAACTTCTTTGAATCATGATTAACCCATAACCAAACGACAAAATTTAGACAGTTCCAATTTGAAAGGTATTGCAGACGACAATATCAAGTTGATGAAATCTCAAAAATCTTTACAATTTGGGTTAGAAAACATTGTGGATGATGAAGGAATTACTTGTCACAAGCAATTTCTTCATTTTCCATAATGTTTTACCATTTTTTTTGTGAGGGAGTCAAAAGGCGTCACTGTGTGGGAATGGGTTAATAAGCCTCACTCCAATTATGCTTGTTTTTGGATGTTCATAAATACTTTTTCAAGAAGGCCTGCTTTGAACATTCCCTAAAAGAAAACTTTGAGGCCAGCATTTTCTTCATTCACATCGTCAATATTTTCTCAGGTCAGAGCTATATTGATAACATCTTTTTTTATTGTAGATCTCAGGGTTCCCAAAAACCCCCATATGGGGGTTTTGCACCCCCAAAATTGAATCTTGTACCCCCAATTTTTGCAAGCAGCCTTCTTTGTTTCATATAGAGGGGGTGCAAGTATGCTGTAAAATGACTTTTCACTCCCAGGTTTAAAAGTCAGTGGGAACCCTGAGATCTAATCTGTTTCTTTTTCTACCTCTGTAACAGCTTTCAATATGGAACAGTCCGAAATTTCTCCATTTGGGGAAAGGTTTATAGATGCACTACCTCCTTGAAGAAAAGAATTGGGATTTTTTGCATAAGTTTGAATGCAGTCAATGTCATCTTCATGTGTCTGGCTTCTTTCCAATCATATAGCCCATAAATTGTTTGGAAAAGCATTAAAATTAAGCAGCAAAAATTAGAAAGATTGTATTCCTGTTTATCCCATCAGGAACGGATTTTCAACTTTGGCATTCTAAATCATGGCATAATAGATAACACACTTTAACGTTTGCCAAAACAATATCTGATTTTGACATCTCTACTGGAAAATGGTTTGGAAATATTAAGCCAAAAGAAGAAAATGTTGAAAAATCAACATTTTCTCCTTCTGCCTCAACATTTTAGTGCTGTAACCAGTACTGTTGTATATTATTACTCAAATCCTATCTTTTGGTATACTTAATCAACATCCATCATTTTTTCATCTGAAACTCAAGAATGTAGATCTAGATTTTCTTTTCCATTTTTTTTATTTTGTGCGTTCAAAGGTCAAATATGGTTTTGCCAAGCAATCAATATTCTACATGCAGAGTACCTTCTTTTTGGTTTGAGCTATATCCTAGATGTGATCAATAATTTACAAAAGGAAACCTGTGAAGCAGCTTCATCCTTCACAAAAATGTGGTTTCCTGATAACCACAATTTCCTCCTTTTGTCCCAATAGTACGTCCTATATTATTGATATACAAATCCTTGCTGCTTTATCACTGTTTATTGATATGGACCAGCCATAGATCTAGATCTAGATTCTAAGAGTACATATACATCACAGTGGCGGATCCAGGATTTCTGAAAGGGGGGTTCGAATTTACAATTAGGGGGGTTCGTTTTCCTATTGTTATACAATTTAGACTGAATTTCTGCATGAAAATGAAAGAATTGGGCTTCAGAGGGGGGTTCGTTTGAACCCCCCGAACCCCCTCTGGATCCGCCACTGACATCAGATAGGTCTAGATCAGATAGATCTAGAAATAAATCTGTGTCTCCTTAACCAATTACCACACAATGACTCTTTCAAACTCCCTACAAAATGACGACACATTGGAAAACATTGTGAAAAATGAAGAAATTGCTTGTGACAAGCAATTTCTTCATTTCCCACAATGCTTTTTTTTTACTAAAAGCAACCCAAACATTTCATCACTTGAAATTGTTGTCTGCAGCATCTTTGAATTTGGACAAGCCTAAACTTTTACAGTCTGGTTATGGGTTAAAGGATAGATAAATACAATAACAGATGGATTACCTTTGCGGGTTCAACGACCGCCACATTGCCCTGTCCGAGTGCCCGACATGCACGTGCCGCCACCGAGCAGCCGCCCGACCCGCCACCCAGGATCACGAGCGGATAATGTTTGGTTACATCCTTGGCTGATGTGCTCAGACATCGCCGTGCACATGATGTGATCATACGTCCATGTGAACAAAACATTTTCACTGTGTAGCACTGGCAGACGACGCGTGTAGCAGACGACTCTGTTGTATGACTTTGACACGCGTACGAAATACGCGGTTGTATTTATAAGATATTGAACACACAGGGTGTTAACTACTGTAAAACGAAACGGGAAAAGGACGCGGCTCAAATGATTTAACAATTTCCGATAAACACTTGAACAGTCTACTTGACTTGATTGTTGATACACGATAATATTTGATTCATCTATTTTAAACACGCAATGTTACACGACGAAGGAATCACGTGGCGCAGCAATTGCAGAAAATATTCAACAATTCTCTGAATAGATCTAGTTAATACGCCGCCGATATGAAAATGGTCTGATGCAGAGGAGACGGAAGTACTCTTTTTGCGTACTAGATAGGGATGTGACAGACATAGTAACTAGATCTATTTGATATCTGTGATCATGTGTTTTACATTATCTTAAATTTTATCTTACATGCTCACCACATTCTGATGATGGAATTTGGCGAAAAAAGGGGTTATCAAAAAGATTACTGGTTATGTCCCAAAATAGCTGCGTCATTTGTCCATGCGTGTCACGACAAACTGTTGTTATATTTAGTCCTTCATGGTATGACATGTATCTGCATGCACGGATCCAGAGGGACCCTCTGACCTCCCCTGGAATTTGGAAAAAAAGGTTGAAGGTTGGATTCAAGCCCCCCTCCCCCTTGGAAAAATACCTGGATCCGCGCTTGGTATTGTCATGTATCTTTTACCCAGATAAAATTTAAACATCTATTTACACCATACTACGAGTGTACCATTAGACAGTTTGCATCGTAGTACCCGGTGTAAATATTTTGGTCACGTTCATAATGGGGTCACGGTTAATGTACACGCTTAGTCACATAGCCTATCTAGACAGAGGTATACGTGACGCTCATTGACTGAGTATTCCTTGACACTGGGAAACTCCAGGCCTATTAAATAACATTAAATAATTATAGGCCCTATAAAGCTCATTCAAACTAATAATAAGTTCACAAAGTTGTGCAGGGCTCCATGGGCTTATAACAGGACTGACATATTATATCTAGGGACACCAACGTACCCGAAGATAGTGCCTCGATTTGAACGGGGGAAAATACACAGGAACGAACGCTTATAAATACATACATTTCCATTTCAATGAGACATCAAAATGACTTAACTGGCACCTCGATCGCCATGTGGACAAGGCGTGAGTCGAATTTCTGATTGAGTCGAAGTGTAAATCTAGTCCCGTCATCATCAATGGATATCAAATGTTTCAAATAGAAAATACGGTGTCATTGAAATATAGACGGAAAAGAGGAGGTATTACTCGTTTCGAGCAATTTCTTTCCTTTTCCTACTTTATCTCCATTATAAACGTAGGCCTACAAGTTTGATGACCAACGAAAATGGATAAATATCATTTTAATCGAAACAGAACAACAATCGGATGAGTCGAACTCCGGATATTTCGAGGTATTTTGACTGTCCATCTGACTTCGACACAAAGAGTGTCGACTGTATATGCCTTTGGAAGCAAAGATAGATATAAACGGACGGCGAGTGAGTACACAAGTACCAACAGAAAGAAAGATAATCGCTAACAACTGGAAGAATGTGCAATAAATAACAGGCCTGTCCCACCTAACCGAATTTTTACACCGAATGCGTACCGAACTTAATTCGGTGTATACGTTAAAGGTTCGTTCTACAAACGGTTTGTGTTCGGTATAAAAAGGGGGGGGGGGTCTCACTCTATTAGAAATTCCCATAGGGTTGTGCCCACGCTCAGAATTTCATGAAATTTGGTATGAAGTTAGTATTCTTTATTACCACGTTATTCCCGAAATGTTTTTTAAAAATCTTTTCTGGAAAATATTTTTTTAAGAATTTTAAGATTTTTGCTTAAAAATGGGGGGGGGGGGTATCCTTACTTAACGAGGCCATATACACACGGCTTTGTCGTATTCGAGCCAAATTGTCCCCAAAAATAATGTCTAATAATTTCTCATCGTGTATAAACCAGAATAGTATATATTACTCAACAAAAAACAATTTTCTAGAATATTTTGTATGGCCTCATCGGCAAATTTTTTAGTTTTCAAGTATTTCGACCAAATTCAGGTCTTAATTTCACCTAGTTCCAGTTTTTGTCAACCTATAAAATTTACAGAAAAATTGCCCTTATATATGCCCATGCTTATGGTAAAATATGAAGAAAAAATAAAACCGGTAACAGTGTTTTTTTTTAATTTAAGTGTAAAGGGTCCAGATTTCTAAGAATGTAAAATCTAAGATTTTACTTAATTATTTTCAAATACATTTGTAAATAGCTCATTATGCTTTGCTGTGTCTTTATTTAACATGACCAACTTACACATGGCATCAATTTTAACTTTTTTCACACAAAAACATGATTTTAAAGAATAATGGGCACATTGTCGTACCCCACCCACCAATAATATTATGGAAGAAAAAATCCCAAACAGCAGAGTAAATTATAAAATGTGGGGATGAAAAATAAAGGAGATGCATAATGTTACATATTTAATCTATTACGTCACCCTTTTTAACTTTCCTTTGTGGCTTATCAGCACTTAGACTACTTTCTTCTTCTTCCGGTTACAGTGCTGGGCCCTTATAAGAGCATTATCGCACAGTTATTAAAAATATAAACATTTTTTTCTTTACTACACTGCTCAAGATAATAAAAAGAACACAAAAACAGTTTTTATTGTACATTAATTGTGCCTTTGAATGCAAAATTGCTAATATTTCTATTGTAATGATGAACTAGCCACTGCTTTGTTGACATATTAACTTTTTGATAATCTCAGATTTGAGAAGAACATGCATCATTTTCGCATGTTTGTATCAACAATATTGATACAAAACTGTTGTACGATGACTCCTCTTGCTGTTCTGATTTAAGATTGGGGACTGATATCAATACTTTGAAGGCAATACTGAGCTTTTGCTAGATGGGTACCATTAAAATCCGGGAGCATTCTAAGGTGCATTTGTTCACAATTCTCATTATTTGACAATGTTACCGGTTTCAAATTTTCACCAAATTCTGCATACGACTAGGAGACATATATGGCTAACCGTTTTTATCAATTTCATAGGTTGACAAAGACGGGAACATACAAGTAAAATTATTTGAATTGAAGGTTTTGAAAATTGCTCGGCAGTTTTTCTGACAATTCCTGACCAAATAAATTTCTGAGAATTTTTTTTGCATGTTGGCATCAACATTGTTGGTACCAAAATGTTCTTCAATGACCCCTCTTGCTATTTTGATTCAAAATTTGGGACTGATATCAAAACTAGTAAGGCAAATTTGGGCTTTTGCTAGACGGGTACCATTGAAATCCAGGAGCATGTTAAGATGCCGTTGTTCACATTTTTTTATAATTTGACAATGTTACCGGTTTCAAATTTTCACCAAATTTTGCATGCAAACAGGGATCATATATGGCCAACTTTCTTATTAATTCCATTGGTTGACAAAGACGGGAACATATAAAAGAGTTTGATTGAATGTTAGGTTTTATATAATTTTCTGGGTAGTTTTTCTGTCAATATTTCTGACTAAATAGATTTCTGAGAAATTATGTGGCATGTTGCTATTAAAAATATTGTCTGAAAATGTTCTACAATAACTCTTCTTGCTATTCTTATTTAAAATTTGGGACTGATATCAAAACTAGGTAAGCAACATTGGGCTTTTGATAGACGGGAACCATTGAAATCCGTGAGCATCTTTGGGTGTCGTTGTTCACAATTCTCATTATTTGACAACGTTACCGGTTTCAAATTTTCACCAAATTTTTCATGCAAACAGGGGACATATATGGCTAATTTTCTAATCGATTTCATAGGTTGACAAAGACGGGAACATATAAAAACAAATTGATATAATTTTAGGTTTTGAAAATTTCTCGACTACTTTTCTGACAATTTCTGACTAAATAAATTTCTAAGAACTTTTTTTTCATGTTGATATCAACAATATTGGTACCAAAATATTCTACAGTGACTCCTCTTGCTATTCCGATTTAAAATTTGGGGCTGATATCAAAACTAGGTAAGCAAAATTGTGCTTTTGCTTAAAAGTTATCATTGAAATCCGGGAGCATCTTAAGGTGCCGTTGTTCACAATTCTCATTATTTGACAATGTTACCGGTTTCAAATTTTCACAAAATTTTGCATACAAACAGGGAACATATATGGCCAACTTTCCTATCAATTTCATAGGTTGACAAAGATGGGAACATACAAAAATATTTGATAGAATTTTAGGTTTTGAAAATTTCTCGTCTATTTTTCTGACAATTTCTGACTAAATTAATTTCTAAGAATTTTTTGCGCATGTTGGGAGCAACAGTATTGGTATCAAAAGTTTCTACAATGACTCTTCTTGCTATTTGTATTAAAACTTGTGGATTTATACCAAAACTAGATAGCCAACATTGAGTTTTTGTAAGACGGGTATCAATGAAAACAGGGAACACTTTAAGGTGCCGCGTAAAGACCTATATGCACTCTTTGAGTAAAACGAATATATTTTTGTAGTTCATAGGTCAGGGGCATTCTATGAGTAAAGTTACAAGAAAATCTGTGCGTGGGCGCAAATGAGACCCCCCCTTTTTCAACGAATGCAGCGAATCAAAATTTCGGAATGAGTTCGGTAATCGTTCGCAGAAGGATTGGTAGGCTTGCGTCTGGCATTCGTTACTTTCGTTTTGGTGTCGGTATTAATTCGCAGACGAATTCCTGTTCGGTATGTTCGTTATGATCTCTCCGAAGGGCTAGCGATTGCACTCCGATGTAGGTGCGTTTATTTACCGATCTGGCCGAAAAGGTAAACGAACCGCTAACGAAACACACCGATCCTGACGATGCCATTCCGAATATGACGTTATATTCGTTACTCAAACGGTAGGGGTTCTTTGATGTTTTGGAACGAATTTGGGTATTATTTCGGAGAAACATCGTTGGCTGTTCGACACATTCGCTACAAGTTCGTTACGTGTTCGGTGTATGGTCGGTACACAATAGTTGATAATCAAAGTTCGCCGAATAAAATGACAACGAACACTGCGAATTTCGCACTTGCCATTCGGTACGAATTCGCTATGAATGTTCGGTTAGGTGGGACAGGCCTATTAAGAAATGCATGATCCATTGTTCTCCCCAGCCCAATAAGCTGTATCGGCCTCACTACATCTTCATTTAAATCAGTGTAGCCTAATGCCCCTTCAGCTTCAAAAGTACCCCACAGCTTAATTTCCTCAAAATGATCACTAAATAGAGTGATTATTATAACCGGGGTGATATATCGAGAAAAGTTGCTTTCCGCTCTTTCTTACTGTAGCGACGTTACAAAAAACGTCGGTTACGCAATTGTACGCCAACATTGAGCGTAACGTCTATGCATTTCATGTCTAACACTGATAAATACTGCATTTCTATAATTGTAAATGTAATAATTGGCTATAAAATCATCATGGGAAAAAGAAGAAGTTGCTCAATTTGAACAATGTCTTCGTATGCCATTATGTTTTTATTCACAATTAGGCCTATTTAAAAAAAAAAAAAAAAAAAAAAAAAAAAAACACACACACACACACACACACACAATGCATTTCGATATTTATCAATACTTACAATTTGCCACTACGGCTTCAAATTATTGCGGGAGAGAACCCTGTGATCACAAAAATAAAAAGCTTATTCATCGGCAGATAAGTTAGCTAGTGAAATCATTAAAGTGGAATCGTAAATCTTAGAGAAAAGATAAAGTGCCAAAGACTCCCGACTTTACAAAATTGTGCGCTAAATATGCTTGGAGCAAACACAAGAAAGAAACCAGATGAAAGAGAAATGAAACTGTTCCTCGAGTAAATTAAGTGGCATAAGTAAATCAAGTGGCATAATTATGTAACCCTTTCCAAAACAAGAAGAAAATGGCTATGCTGATAACCAAAATTTTCCTTTGTCTCAATAAAAAAGTACACTTGTCTTGATTCAAAGGAGGCTTTTTATACGCCCGAAGGGTCGTATTATGTTATGGCCCCGGTCGTCCGTCCGTCCGTCCTTTAGCAATTTCTTGTGTGCGCAACTCCTCCTACAGTTTTGATCGAAATTTGAGCAAACTTGCCACAATGAATCTCCATAGTGTGTTGTTGTGCACATCGCTTACGGAATTTAGATAACTGGTTTGGTTCTTGAATAATCTGCCATTGAAAATGCTCATTTTCTCCTGTGCGCAACTCCTACAGTTTCTACCAGAATTTAATTAAACTAGCCACAATGGATCTCTATGGTGTGTGGTTGTGCAAACAAAATTTTGATAGCTTTTCATGTTTGAAATATCTGCCCTTGAATTGAAAAAAATGGCCAATTTTACTGACAAGCCCCTCTCTGGCGTATATAGGCCGCTCTGCGAAGCTCTTGTTTTAGTTTTGTTGCAAATGACAGTTTCATCTTAAAGGAACCCATGCTAGGTTTTTATGCTTCGAACTCATATTTGTGCACGGAAATACAATTTGCAATGCATAAAATCCTCAATCACGGCGAATAACCATCTTTCCTTTGCTATAGATCAATCATTTACAAGCGTGTTTACAGACTCTTTTTTTACTTTAAAACGAGACAAGTTCAAGGTCAACGAGACCCCCCCCCCGCGGTATTAACACACCGTACAACCGGGATACGTGGAAATGTTTATTTTGTACAAGCAGTGAACATTTATACGCGTATTTATCAACCATAGAATACCAAAGATCCTTTCGTTTATTTATGAAAGTAAATTCATTTGACCTTCCATGCACATGACATCAGATGCCGAATCTGTCTTCGCTGACTTTCCAAGCAGCCGGTTGTACGGTGTGTTGAATCTAGCTGAGCACAGATGACGAACCTCTGACGTAATTGCTTTTTGAAGGTTGGGCATATGTAACCGTTACAAAACAAAAACAAGGACAATAATTATGAAACGGACCCGCACGTTATTCATTGACTTCGATTTTAATACTTAATAAAGCTCGATGAGTGCTAACAATGGACATACTCGTAAATGATCTACCCTTCAGGTTGGTAATTTCATGCGTTATTTCTGGTTTGTAGATTGTGACATTTGCATTTTCGACAGCCTAGCAGGTCCCCTTTAATGATGTTTCTTTTTTCTCCTTCTGGATAGAAAGTAGGCGTAATGTGAGATATAAAATAGGGCTGGTTTGTAACAAGAAACTTCTTCATTTTCTACAACGTCCAAAAACTAATATTTGCCACATAACAGGATTATTGTGCAATTGTTGTTGTTGTTGTTGTTGTTGTTTAAAGCGGTTCTTCGCAGTAAATCGATAAAATCCTTTCCCAAACATGTCCTTTTTGACGTTACTAATCGAAGGTAATTCTAAAATCATATGTGACCCGCCACGTTGAAAGGGACCCTGTCCGAAAGCCGAAAATCAAAATTATTAGAAACTGACCAGACTCCACAGAGTGCACACATATCGTCGCTTTTCAACGAAAACCTCGTAACTGCAGCTTATTTTAGGCTGCAGTTACGAGGTTTTCGTTGAAAAGCAGCGATATGCTGTATGCGAAAAGTGAACATATAGTTAGACAGGCCCGTAGGAACAGGGGGGGGGGGGGGGGGGGGGGGCTAACCAATGTTGGCCAAAAATGCCGAATTTTCTTAATTTTACACTGAAAATTTGGGGAAAATCCAAATTAGCCCCCCAATATTCAGGACAAGGGCTTTAGCCCCCCAATATGAAATTGCTTCCTACGGGCCTGGTGAGATATGGGAATCATTAAAGATTTAGGTCATACTATCATAGTGAGAAGTATCGGCCCTAGTCTGTCTGCGCGGACTGCGCAGACCGACTAGGGTAAATACTTTTCACACTTCCCACAAGGTCCATTTTAGCGTGACGGGTCGCAATTATATTGATAAGAAAGAAAATGCCAAGCTCCAGCCAGCACTTTTCTCATTTCTTCCAGGAATCTCTATACAAAAATGTTAAAGATTTGTCGCCCGCAACTTATTCCATTTCGGACAAGTTCAACATTCTGTTGTTGTGAGAGGGTAGCCTAATAGACAACTTGCAAATATCATCAACCTGGAAGGATACGCTTAGAGAATACATCATTTAGACCATCCGTTCAGTTAACCCATTACCAGACGGCAAAATTTTAGACTTGTCCAAATTCGAAGGTGTTGCAAACGACAATATCAAGTGCATGGAATGTTACATTATTTGGTATTTTGTGTAGAAAACATTGTTGGAAATGAAGAAATTGCTTGTCACAAGCAATTTCTTCATTTTCAACAATATTTTCAACAGCCTTTATTTTGTAGGTCGTCAAAAGACGTCAATCTTTGTGAATCATCAATGGGTAAAAATATAGAACTCTCTCAGGGAAAAGCAATAGTTGAAAAGACCATTTTACTGGTTATTTGTAGCCTATTTTTTCATCAGTGTTTTCGTATACCATCCTGGTCGTAAAAATTACACCATGACCAGTGAATCGGTCAAAATAACATAAAAATCAAAGTGTTATAAATACGTCGTTTATAAAAGGAATAAAAGCAATAAAAGAGTTGCCAAGTCTTACTGATTATTTTTTTCCAAGCAAAGACGAATTTTGACACATATAAATATCAAAGCTTAGAAAACGCTAAACGAAATGAAGCAAATGCTGATTATCAGCACTTTCTCCCTTTTCCCCAATGCTCTCCACCACATAAAAGAGAATTTTTAACCTGACAGTCGGATTGATTTTGCCGTCGGCTCAAATTTTGTCGTGTGGTAAAAGGTTAACCAATCAACAGGTCGTTTATGCATTAAAGCGAAACACAACAGAAATGGAGAAAATGGAGTGGCTAGAGAAGGCACTCAAAATAAATGACCTGGCAGAGCTTCTCTAACTATTAACTAGAATTGCTCTGCCAGTTCATTTATTGTGAGCTATACACGGTGGGAATCTAGAGACACTACACCTTCAATAACCTTTTTAACATGTGACCGATTTGATAATAGTTTGAAGCAGAGAAGGCGGAAATGAGTCAGGGATTAGATGAATATAGCAACTCCGTTAAAAAATAGCTAATAAAAGTTATTAATGAGAGACCTAAATTTGGGTTGGTTGCCAATAACTTTAAATCACATGATTTTTTAAAAGAATATTTACTATACATAATAAAAAAAAGTTTTGCAACGAAATGTAAAAATCTGTAGTAACCAAAATAGTTTTGTTTTAACATAAAATCAAACGTTTACACAATAGATTATAGCTAGAGAACACAAACAGATGAATTTTATACCACAATCGCGTGCGTCTCGCACTCCCGTTGCGCATTTCCGGTTTTCATGTCTGCAATGGTATTCATGTGTATGGAGCATAGTTCTAGAAAACATTTAGGTGTGAACATAATCATCTTTGCCCAGCATAAAAAAGGCCACTAAAAAGAATTTTTTGCAACGCTGTGGGACTACGCCATGGACTTACGTTAGAAGGACGTTATATCGCTAATGTGTTTCTACGTGGCAGAACCGGCGAATAAGATGCCTTTTTGAATTTTGCGCATCTCAAAGCATTAGTTACAATTTGAGGATGCTATGTGAGCCAAATTGTGTGGTTTGAGATAGTCCCGGTCAAGGACGTCGTAGAAAAAGGCCACGAAAAGATGACCGTCATAATTTCGTTACGTTACGGCAAAGATGTTCCTTATCAACACCAAAACTTACGAGTGGCTTCCACAAGAATTTCAATATAGAGTATCCACACTGACCATCCGTGATCGTCTCCACAGATGAACGGTTACTAGACGTTGACCATACGTTGTAATTTCCCTGACGCTACACCCTGAACGCACCAGACTTGACTGGTATAGAGTCCTAAATGCTTTAAGCCAAATTAAGCGTATACAACACTGATGGACTCCCATTATCATCCATTTCTTTCTGATTTGTCACCCATAGAGCACATACGGTGCATTTAAGGAAGACGTGTGCGTGATCGTACTGACGCGAATGACGTTCAATCTCTTGATAAAGCAGTGAATGTTGATACTGTGTACAAACAATTTAAGTGGATTAGAAAACTTTTCACGGTTGTTCTTGCTTGAAAATGGCCGCACAGTCGATACCGAATTCTATTGTAACTTTTTATTTTGACCCCTCACCCACGTCAAGACAATGTTTCTAACACAATATTTAACGTTACCACAAAGCGACCTTTGAATGTTCTGCGTAAATGCATATGCTAAAATATATATAACGGTTGTGAAATAAATATCACAGAAAATACATTTTTTCAATTAACAAAGTCAGTGTTGCTAAACTTTTTTTACATGGTATATATTGATCTAACCACTAATGTTTTCACCCATCCGATTCTCTTCATACCGAATTTGAATTGGTCAGGCATTAACACAGAGACTATAGTTATGTATTTAAGATTTTCTGAAATTGTTGTGTCATGTGATTCCTCACCGTATTGCATGTACAGAGTGTCCCAATAAAAACGGAACCCATTTTTGAAAGTGAATTGCTCATGTATTGAGTAATATGTCTCCACCAAATTTGAATATGCAATAGAAACGACAGTTTTCTATCATCAGTGAAAATTTGGTTGAAAAATGTTTTTTAATTTCGAAAATATTGGCATTCAAATGGATGCACCCGGAAAACCATTTTAACACGATATCGATCTTTCCGTTCGCAGCGCGCGCCTACACTTAACTCTTCACAATTGTTTAAGTGATTGTGAAACATTTTACTTACAATAGTGCAAATTCGTTTCATCTTTTCCGCTAACAAATAAACTGTTAAAGTAGAGCTGCGGTGTAACCAAAACAAAACATGATTACAAACAAAATATCAAAGTGTACCAAAGATTCATAATACATGTAATCATAATTATGCAGTTATTTTATTACTCTACAACATGCCGGTCAGCGCTCAAATGCCAAGTACTTTAACCCTTTCCAAAACAAGACCTGGTTTTGACATCCAAGAGAGAATTAGCTTGAGAAAGTATTTAGACAAAAGAAGAAAATAATGGTCACCAGCATTTTCTCCTTTTGCCTCTATATTTTCTGTGCAGTATTTTACGCAAATTCTGTCTTTATCGGCGTCAATTTTGTCATCAGCAACAGCTTTCAATCCAGTCCACCCTAACTTTTTGTGGTCTGGGAAAGGGTTAAAATTATTTCAAATAACCACCTTACGGACTCAATTTGCACATGCGGCACTTTCACTGTGTTGTAAGCTGTCCGTTAGATTTGTGTAGTTTGTACGGAAGTTTTGAGTGGTCAATCAAAGATGGCGTCCGTGGAAAATCGTGAGAGGTAGGTGTCCTAGTTTTTCGTCGATAATATCCTTCAATGGCCGTATCTTGCCTTGATACTGATGCCATCGTGCAGGAGAAATGTATACCTATTCACGGTGCTATATAGCCAAGTACCAGTGGTGTCCTATCGCATTTGGTCGTAGTGCAAACACAGCTCAAAACGGAAAACTTTTTTCGAAGCGAGAAAGTTGTCCTTTAAAGGGTGATTACGTAGTAAACAGCGAACTAGGGAACAAACTATTGCTCTAAGCTGGATGTTTTTAACATGTTCTTTTCGATGGTTACCTTTATTTTACACAAAAATGTCCAGAACGACCACAAACGCTGTGTTTACTAAATGGCCAAACAACGGTGTAGTCACAGTGAAAATATGCAGACACAACGGTGCAGTTTCTGTGTTATCTGTACGGTGTAGTTATTATTTTCTCAAAAAAATGTGAACGGTGCAGACTTTGAATGTTGTATAGTGCGAACTATCTATAACAGCTAGCAGATCATCTGCACAGCTGATTTATCTCCCTCATACTCCAATACTTTGGTCTTAGAAAACTAAATTATCCCCCTTGATGAAAACGCAGCCATCCTCAAAGTAAACGAAAGAAAAGTTAAGGAAATATGCCGTTTCCTCTTTTCTTCATTCACCTAAGCCTAAACAGTTCAATGTTTGTTTACTTTAATTTCCGGAAGACATTTTTGTTATTTGTTATTTAATTAACATCTGACGGACATGATAATCACAAGGAATACCATCACAAAATATTAAACAAGACATGCGGTAAACGTCATTTTAGAGCAATGTTTACTGACTTACCCTAAGATGTGGGTACAATGGCCAGTCTCTTGTTCATCCGTTCATTTGATTTGTAGATTCGAAATTTCGGCTCTGACTTTGAATTTGTCTTTGTAACTGTTTTCATTGGTTATTACAATCATTTCTTGTAATTAATGAAATGATTTCAACTCATGGCGTATGATAATTATTGATCGACATGTATCTTGTTTTCAAATAAATCCCTCATTGAAAATTCCAATTTTACCCAAAATTAAGAATTTCATCAACAAATTAAATTATAAATTTGTTTCATAAACATTTGGGCCTTTTTTCGTCTTGTTCGACTTAAAGTAATCAAGTCTTGAAAATAGAATTACGGAACTGCAAAATTTATTTTGGTATTTTCAGACGTAATTAACCTCTTCTTCAGGACTGACGATTTTCTGACCAAGATTTTCGGGCCCTCTCATGAAATGTAACCATTTGCCATGAAAAAGACAATATCCTATTCGCCAAAACCGTTTGACTATTGGAGTAAAACGTATTGAAGAAGTACTTCCAAGAGAGTAGAACTTACATACATCCATAAATAAATGAAATGCAATGTTTTCCATCGGGAACCGACCTTCCTTGACCATCTTATGAAATGATAACCAGTTACCAAGTTGATCAACGCTTCTCAATGACTTGTCTTGAATTGTTTTCATGTTTCGTGGGGAAAGAGAAGAGTCTCCTTCCGTATCATCTGTTTCAGCACGTCCAATGGAAATATCAGGAATTAAGGTCGGAGTTTTTGAACGACTTTATGAGGTATTGAATTTTTTATGTACATGACTCATGCATTCAAAATCGGAGATACCATCGATAGAAATATTGTTAACTCCAAAATTCTGATTTTCTACGTTGATGAGGTCTATCTTGTGTATTCTATGATCGCAAATGGGGATGATGTCTTGGTCTGACTTCATGATAATATCCGTAATTATGCTAAAGTTCAGAGTTTTCTAACCTTTTTGGCCTGTCTGATAATTGATCTCCCTCCTGCGCACTTTTAATATCTGGCTGGAATGGTCCTGTTCCGAATGCTTCACAACCTTGTCGAAACTTCCTTTGGAATGACAGGAGTAACAAGTGAACAGCATGGAACTGAAAATAAAAGAAAAAATAAAACAGGAGCTGGCAGATTCTTGGTATTTTCTCCAATTTGACCCTTACGGAATTGCTTTGACAAATAGCGAAGAATCTAGATTCTTTCTCTATCCTGATTAAAGTATATTTTGTAGACATATTGTCATCTTCTTTGCTGCAAAGCATTTACATGTCAGTCACATATTAACATAATTGTTGAAGAATTTAGGTAGTAATTGTGAAACGTGATTCCCAGCCGTGAAAACGTTATCATTAAACATTACAATATTATCATTGCAAAACTAATAAATACTGTATTGCTTCAAGTCTACACCGTTCACAATTGCATTATGTCTACACCGTTCACTATTTGCTATGGAAATATAACCACACCGTACATAATACACAGAAACTGCACCGTTGTGTCTGCATATTTTCACTGTGACTACACCGTTGTTTGGCCATTTAGTAAACACGGTGCTTGTGGTCATTCTGGACATTTTTGTGTAAAATGACGGTAACCACAGAAAAGAGCATGTCAAAAACATCCAAGTTAGAGCAATAGTTTGTACTCTAGTTCGCTGATTGCTATGTAATCATCCTTAAAAGGGCAAGTTTCTCGCTTCGAAAATTTTTTTCTGTGTTGGGCTGTCTTTGCACAACGACCGAGTACGATAGGACAACACTGGTACTTTGATATATAGAACAGTTGATAGGTATACATTTCCCCTGTATAATGATATCAGTATCAAGGCAAGAAACGACTGTTCAAGAAATTTATCGATGAAAAACTACGACACCTACCTCTCATACTGAATCGTTGTCGCCATCTTTGAATGACTGCACAAACCTAACGGACAACTTACAACACAGTGACTTTTATATTATTAAATTTTGAGAAATTTGGTACGTACTTGTACAACGGTAAAGAACTCAACAGTTGACAGTCAGTGCGCTTTTACGAACAAACAAGACGCAAAAATCGATTTCGTGTTAAAACGGTTTTTTAGTGTCTTTAATAAATTTCATATAACTTTTGAACCAATATATATTTTGAAGTGAAATTTAGAACACATATGCAAAAATAATGTATCTTAAGTACTGCAAATTCAAAAAATAGATTCTATGCTTTCGCTTTAAAATATTTTACATTGAAATAGGGTTCCGTTTTTTTGGGACACTCTGTAGATCTAATACATATCTAGCTGTAATGATGACTGGTATAGAATAATTTCGGTAAATTTTAGTAACACTGACAGAAATGATTAAGAAGCTAGTCACGTATTGTCTCATTCAATCTAGGTCCTAATTTCTTGTTATGAAGAGTCTAATCTAGCTTGAGAAAATATAATCATAAAGTTTTTAGCATGAATATAGTGCTAGCAAAGCCATGGCGGCTCACGTGTCTTCGAAAGAAGCTGAAAACTAACACCAGGATGAATCGTACTGGTATCGCCAGCAGGTCGGGGACTGTCCGGAGCGGAATCCCCAATCGTTCTCCACTACCTCCTCAGTTGCCGCGCTTGTCGTCAGTTCGTGGCCCGTCACGATACCCACGTGACCACCCTCCGCGATGACGTCACCGTTTGTTGGGGAGGAACATGACCACCAGCAGTACGACAACATCAGGTACACGGAGTAAGGATTTCCCCATTCGTGAGCTCCGATTGGTCGATCTTCTGAACCGGGTCTCCTGTTGAGTAGAAACGATATAGAAAACAATGCTGTATTAATGAATTTCAGACCCACACAACTGAGGAGGAAGCTACTCCCCACGATTTTCTCCAGCCTCGGTAATCGTAGAGCATTAGGACTATACAGACCTATTTGAATGATGTTGGAATACATTTATTTCACCCAAAGCAAAGTATCTAAATTAATCTGTTTTTGTGTTTGGTTTTGCTCTGAAAAATTCTCTTTCCAGGTCGCAGCTTTACAACATTGTAAATCAAGTAAACATTGTAGACCTACATCAAGTAGAAAAGACTCACCTCTGAGGCACAGAGAGTCCCACTTCATCAAAGACATCTGCGACAAACTGGTTACATTTATACGTATTAGGCCCTGTACCAAACGGACTCTCACAAGACCAAGTTGTTTCTCCAACATGCCCCCTGGCGGCATCAGCTACGTCATTGCCGTCCGGGTCCATCAAAATACCCTACAAGAAGATAGAGAAATAAATTGACGAAATAGAATAAGGAACTATTTTGGCGGGCTCGTGTGCTAAAAATAGATTTCTGATGGGGAATCCCTCAACAACGTTTGCCGGGTACCAGTCTAATATTTTGTATATCGGTCGTGAATCGGACAATTTTTTCGTAACAGTGGTAGCGAAAAATTAATATTTTCAAGCGAGATATTAGTCGATCATAGATAATGCAGACGGGAACTAAAACTACGAAACATTGCGCATATTCAACACGCAACATTGATTACAGATATGGAGACAGACCAGAATTGACAAACGTTTTTTTCTTGAGATTCCCCAGCAGCTTAACCAGAAAAAACATCGAAAAGTCTGAAAGTAAAGTAGCTATCTTCTTCTTCTTCTTCCGGTTTAGGTCAGGATTCTTGGAAAGAATGTACACTTGACCTGCGATTGGATGAGACAGTCACATCTGCTGTTGGCTATGTACATTTAAAAGACTCTATGTTACAATTAAAACTATGTACACCCATCAACCGGTTATTCGCTCCTGTGTTGGGTCGCTGTGTGCTCGGCTAAGGCGACCCGGAACTCCTCGATTGTTGTAGCATCGGAGACAGCCGTTGGGAGGAGGTTCCAATCCTGTATGGTCCTGGGATAGAAGGAGTACTTGTATGCTCGCAGGGTGGCAGCTGGTTGGTAAAGGCGTTGACTTCCACGTGTGCGCGCATCTCCACGGCGAAGAATGTCATTGGAGTTGGCATCAACTATGTTGTTCTGAATCTTGAACAACATGGTGAGTCTCTGGGTTCTTCGTCTGGAGGCCAGTGGTTCCCAACCTGAGTCCTTTACCATTCTTGTAACACATCCAGGAGTCTTGTCTGTGTAGTTATTGTGTGCAAACCGAGCTGCCCGTCTTTGCACCTGCTCCAGTCTGTTAATGTCCTCGGAAAGACGAGGATCCCACGCAGAAGCTGCATACTCCAGTGTTGGCCTGACTAATGCAGTATACGCAGCCTCACGAACCGGCTTTGTGCACTCTCGTAGGTTGCGTCTAAGGAATCCTACAGTCCTTGAGGCCTTCCCCGCAGTGGCATTCACATGATCCTTCCATGACAGGTCATTGCTGATCGTGACACCCAGATACTTGGCACTGTCGACTGCCTCCAACGTGTGGCCATGAAGCGTGTACTGGTGTTCTTTTATGTGCTTTCTATTGGACCCTATGTGTAGTACGGTACACTTTGAGGGGTGAAACTTCATCTGCCATCTCTGTTCCCATTCTTCGAGGGCTGAGAGGTCACTCTGAAGGTCAGCAGCATCCCTGTCATTCCTGATGTGCTTATACATAAGACAGTCATCCGCGAAAAGACGGGCTTCGGATGTGGAAACTTCATGGTCATGAACCTTCGCGGGTAGATAGATCTCACCAAGGAGAAGTGCAACGTACAAGGAGCATAACTCTACCTTGCTTATTTTGTGAGTTATTGCTCTCTGTTGTATTGAAAGCCTGTGGGGGTATCAAATCACATTCAGCGACAAATTCTGGTTTTTTTTTCTAGATTAATCCTTTCCCAAACAAGATCGGTTTTGACGTCCCAAACAGAAAATTCTTGGGAAAACATTGAGGCAAAAGAAGAAAGTGATGATCGTGAATGTGAATAACTTCTTTGGATATTGATGATCATTCTACTTTTGCCTCGATATTTTCTCTGACATAAAACACTAAAAGTATTCACATCCGTTTTGTCATCTGCAGACTTTTTTCAATTTGGCCCAACATGGCATTTTGTCGTTTTGGAAAGGGTAAGCGAGTACGCACGAGCGGCACGACGAAGCTAAGGCAGGTCCCTATGTGTAAACATTATACTTGTCAACTGGTTATTTCATAGTTACCTATCTTAAAAAGTACACGACAGTGCAGCAACCTTCTCAACTCTGAATTGTAATGTTTCTCAACAAATGATTACGGCAATCCAGCTCTTAGAACGTCATTTTAAGCAAGTTGAACGTGGAAAATCTTAGCGAGATTCACAGCCATATTTGTACGATAGAGGATTCCCAATCTATCTTTAGACCAGTGAGGCGTGACGATGACGTATTTGTTTAGACGAAAAACCGAACCCTATTTAGAAGATATTAAATTGTTATTACATTTGTATTAGGCTATATGTATACGAGGGACGGTCGAAAAGTAGTTGGACTTTTGACTAGTTCTCTAAAACCATTCAACTTTTTAACAAAATTCTTTCTACACTGTTTGAACAAATTGTCCATCTACGTCTATGCATTATTGCCATCTTCGTAGGAGCTTTATTATACCCGTTATTAACCATGACGCAGACCCACTGTATTAGGTACAGTGTAACAGCCGGTATCAAAGTCGCCCTGGTCTCAAATTTCTTCCCAGCAAGCATTTTCTCGAGTTCTAGACACAATAAAAGTCGCATGGGGAGAGGTCTGGGCTATAAGAAGAGTAAAACAACTTTTGTCACGTGTAATAGTTGATAATCTCCACTGTAGATGCGATGGTATGGGCGCGTGCGTAATCGTGAAGAAGAGAACAGTTTTCTTTGCTAATCTGGGACGCGTTTACTTCAGCCTTTATTCTTAGATTTTTCTGAATTACAACAGAATTGTACTTGGCAAGGACAGTTTCTACCATTTGATATGGAATGAGTAACTATCAATCCTCGTAAATCCCCAAATGCAACAAACATGACTACCAACCGAAGGTAACAGCTTAATCTTTTCAGGGGTAGGGAACCAGCTCGTTTCCATAACTGCTTTGACTGATTTTTTATTCCAAGTTCGGAATTATGAACCCTTATTTAATCTTCAGTGATAGGCTACTGTAGTTCAAAAACTTAACTTATTCGCGATTAAAATGACTAGAATGTTCTTTTGTTTTGGAAACCCTTGTTGTTCCTCTAACAAATAGCCTGTGATACATAAAACACCTATCACATATAAGTGGACAGAATATTGTTTATATACAACTATCTTTGGAAATAAACTGACCACATTATTGGCAAATGGATGAGGATTCCATCAATATAAACTGACGTCCAAAAGAAACGCTCCAATGAAATTTGTCGTTATTTTGCTTATGCCTATTACAATGTTAGTGAAATGTATACTATATATTATAATTTTGACCGACAATTACGGCAAATGAAAAAAATATGCGTTTCTATCCATTAACATGTCCATTTCCGGTGACTGGTCACGCTTTCTACGCGCGCTTCGTGTATGTACATCACGTGATGAAATTGGTCACATTCTACATAGTAACATGAGTTAGTGGATATGCAACCACGAATTCAAAGATTTTCTTTTAAAACATCCGAATTGAAGGATTCCAAGACTAAATTCTGAAAAAGGAGCTCGTAATCTAGCCATTTTTGAATGCGACAAATGCACAAACAAGTCGCAAGACAGTTTAACATACTGTGTTTATCGATTCGGTGTCTTGATTGACGCGTTAGAATTCTGCGAATGTTTATTGATCGGCAACGCTCAACTAGACCTGATGTAACACCTGTAAAGCAAGATAATTTTCCACGTTAACGTCATGTACGTTTCAGGTTTGTGACGTTGGGATCGACTTTCTGTCGAATTGTCGGTAAATGTGGTGGCCAAATAAGTGTTTTTCTGGCATCTGTTGCTGTTGCAAGTATCGTTTGAAAAAGACACGCTGCTTGGAAAATAGCGCTCGTAGATTAGCCATTTTCGAATACGGGAAAATCAAGAACAAGCCTCCTGACGTTTTGACGTCTTGCATTGCACGATTAGGCATCTTGGTCGACGAATAAGATTTACAGAAACATTTGCCAATCGGCCAAAGTCAGATAGACCTCATGTAAGGCATGTTATACAAGAAGCTGTTTTACGTTAACGTCATAGGTGTTCCAGGTTTGAGCCGTTGAAATCGACGTCGGGTTTAGTAGTCACTAACTGTGGTCACCAAACAAGACGTTTTACGACACCTGTTTTTGTCGCAAGTGAAGTTTGAACCACGCACTTCTGATTTTCAAATGGAAATTCTGATACCCCTCTGTTAAATGTGACGTTTTTTCTAAACCGTAACAATTTGATAATTTCTTTATCCTCATTTTTCAATCAACAGATAATCAATTTTACAGATGGAAAAAAGTATTAGTAATTTCCAATCAGATTTACTGAATAATCGGAGAGTTATTAGGACTGAGGCGTTTCTTTTGGACGTCAGTATATAATGTGTTTATACAATTGCAAATGGAGTGAGAGCAGCACGAAAAGTCCAACTACTTTCCGACCGTCCCTCGTATGTAGGCATACTGTGCTAAATATGAGTCCTAATATCGTCGTTTTTATCGAAAGTCTCGTATCTGCAGCTTAAAACAAGCTGCAGATACGAGGTTTTTGTTGAAAAGCAGCGACATGAAAGCGTTGTATCTCCTAGGCCTATGTCTCTTGGTGATATTAGAAACGTCATTGACGTTATGCTCAACAAGAATGTAGTACGGTACATTAAACCATACAGACATGTATACCTCACGATAAATGACCTGACAGAGCAGCCAGTGCTAATCGAATGGAAAGCTCTGCCAGGTCAATTCTCGTCCGCTATACACTAATGCAATGGTTTGTATTCTGAATAAACAAATATGCTGACCCATTCGTAGATAATGCTAGGTTCCCACTGCCGATCAAATTAACTCGATCAAACCCGACCAAGCGATCGAGTACCGGTCGACGTCGGTCGGCAAGGGTGATCGGGATAAGTCGAGATGGTCGAGTTTGGTCTGCATCGATCGGTAATCCTGCCAACTTGTTTTGACACGTCAAAAAAATCCGTGTAGCGGTCGAGTAGAAAACACATCGGGAAGATGCTCGAGTATCGATCGTATAGAAGATCGAGCTGATCGACAATCACTCGAGTAGAGACTGTGTGTGCTCGAGTCGATATCTTTTACCAGGTTTTGATTGGATGAACAGTTGGAGCAGAAGTCGAGTTGATCGGGAATGCGTTCGGGAATAACTCGTACAAGTCGAGGTGATCGAGTGCTTCCAACCGCTCTATGGCAGCGGATCAACTCGATCTACTCGATCGCTTAAGTGCACTCGATCAATCCCGACCATAATATTTTATGACTTCTTCTCGATCTCTAGTCGATCAAACCCGACCTCTTCATCCGATTTGATTGAGTGAACAGATGAATCAGAGGTCGAGTTGATCGGAGTGTGGTCGGAAATTACTCGAGTACAAGTCGAGGTAATCGAGTACACGCTCGGTGCAGGTCGGAATACAAATTATCTACCCGATCACACTCGATCTCCAGAACCGACTGATTCACGACAAGGTCGATCTTCTACCCGATCAATACACAATCGCTTCTCGATCATTTTTGTACTCGATCGCACTCGACTGTTTTTGCATGTCAAAAAAACTCGAGTAGGAAGCCCGAGCGATGTAGATCAATTTCGATCATCTCGAGCGCTCCCGATCATTCTTGCAGACCTAGCTCGACCTGTATTCGACCGCTTGATCGAGTTGATCTGGTCGGCAGTGGGAACACCAGGTCGTGTGGTAATAAATGTGTACAAACAGCACGAGATCCCGCGCAGAGTATATTAACGGAAATATTGAAAATTATCGGAAATTGTGTTTCACGTGATTCCCCGCACTGAGACATAACACGCACAATTGATATAATGGTATAAACCGCCTTAAAGAATGCATTAATCTTTATATACTAGAACAAAAAAGATACGCAACCCCGATTTTTCATTATATTTTTGACAAAATATGTTTTTAATTGCTATTGAGTACATTTTTAACATACCTGCATCCATACGCATAAATACAGTGCCATTTTCTTCAGATGTCGTAAAGTGATCACGAGATACATAGTAAATGGTTAAAAACTGATTATCCCCTGTCGTGTTTTCTAAATGACTACTATCAAAACAAATTTTCATCAAACACAAGCTTGAACCAGAAGATGCTGAAGAGTTCACACACTTCTCACAACCCTACGCATAGCACGGCTACGCCAAATCCAGCGCCAAGCTGCAGTACGGATGTTGGTAGGTGGAAAAAGTCAAAATTTTGTCGTAAGACATTGATGGGACAACAAATCGACACATTTTCGACTGTATACGTTGTTAGCTCTAAATGGGACCACAACCTATCGAGCACGAAGCGGACATGCAAGCGATATGACGTCAAGACACGACCGTATCACAACGTTAACCCCACCTACGGGATAGGTTTAAGGCCGCAACGGATACCTCTAATAAATCGCATGGGCTTCACAACATTCGAATATCGGACCAAACTGATCGAAACAGATTGTTTTTTTCGACCTACATACAATTTTCTTTTGTCAAATTGTGTTGACGTCCGGTGTAAACTGGGCGTTCCCAGCTGGCAAAAGTGGTCGTTTTTACGTTGAAATGACGTCTTTTAGAGACGTCAGGAAGACGTCTTCTTCTGGTTGAATTTGATATAAGGAAAGACGTCTTTTCCCGACGTCTTTTCCACGTCATTAAGTGACGTTGAAAAGACGTCACTTAATGACGTTGAAAAGACGTCTGAACAATGTCACTTAATGACGTTGAAAAGACGTCTGAAAAAGACGTCTTTCCTTATATCAAATTCAACCAGAAAAAGACGTTTTCCCAACGTCTCTAAAAGACGTCTTTTCAACGTAAAACCGACCACTTTTGTCAGCTGAATACATGCTGTAAGTTTAGAAACCCATTAGGCAAAAGAAGAAAATGCTGACAACCAGCAATTTCTGCCTTTTCACAAGGATGTCTATGTTAAAAGCTGTATAGGTACTATTTTCTGTGAAAGCTTCTTTTTTTATCAACAACTCAATTTGTACTAATCTGAAAGTTTTTTATTTGTGGAATGGTTGAGAGTTTGTTGGTCTAGATGAGAATTAAATATTTGTTACCAGCATTTACTTCTCTCTTTACCACAATATTTGAAAAAAATAGGGTGTTCAATATCTCATATATCACTGTATCATGGATTAAATCAGCCCTTTCCCAGACAAGGTCTATATAGTTTTGATGTACATAATAGAAATTTGGAAAACATTGAGACAAAATAGGAAAATACTGTTTGTCAGCATTTTACCTATATAATTTAAAACAATCCTATTTTTGACTACCTTCATCTTGATGTCTGCAGCAGCTACCAGTCTCGAATCATTTTTAACAATTTTCTCATCTTGGGAAAGGGTTACAAGCGAATTGATACAAAGCATGATTGGGAAGAAAGGAATATTACCTACAACTTCATGTTTATAATAAAGCTACATTTTATTAATATAAAATCATTTAACACTAACTGTTGGCCTTTGATAACAAAAAGTCAATGAAATAAAATCTTCATCATTAACCCTTTCCAAAACATTTCCCAGTTATGACAGAATGATCAAGTAAAATATTGAGGCAAAGAAGTGAATGCTGATGATCAACATTTTCTCCTTTTGCCTCAATATATTCTATGCTGCATTGTAAACAAATCCAATTTTTATCAACACCCATTTTGTCTTCTGCAGCAGCTTTGGAATTCAAACAACCTAGAATGTTGCTTTTTGGTAAAGGGTTAACTTAACTAGCTTTGGTATCAGATGTAAGCACCTAATTTATCATGTAGGAATATGGTTAACCACTAAAGATATTGAATTAAAATAACATTTATTCAATTATTGTTGGCGCAGTATCGTATGGCACATGTCTACGTTTTGTTCAAATGTAAACAAAACATTGTTCGATAAAACGCAGAAAACTCTATCACTGTACCTAAATTTTCAACATGTCTACGTCACTACTTACAAAGAATTTATTCATCTTTTATACAACACTGTCTTGTTTACATTTGTACAAAATGAAAACATGTCCCATACGAATTTGCACCAACAATAGTGATCTTTTAATATTAAATCAATTCCTTGCAAACGTTTTATAGCATTTGCCAGACACTCAACTTGCACTTATTACCAAGATCTTGACAGTAATGCTACGGTCCGTTACTCACATCAAGTACAAGCACCAAGGTTTTGACAATTACTTAGTTGTTTCGTATCACAAAAAGAGAGAAATTTTTGGTCCGTATCTTCAGTTTTTCACGTTACAAAATTTAAGGATCATAATTTAGATTAAGGCCTCAAACTTTTTTTTCTTTTTTTTTCACTGAACTGGAGTAAATATTTGAAAAAATATGTAATATATACTGACATTCAAAACAAACTGTGCATTAGGTTATAGGACATTTTGAATACTTATGTAACCAAACTATTGGCATATTTGGTATCAAAATTTTCAAAAATGTATTACTGCATGTAAGTTTATTGAAATTTCATTATTAACAGATTTTGTTTTATGTGCAAAACAACAGATGAGTCAAATGTAAAAGTTGCAGACTAGTGTTTTTTTTGTAAATGCTTGTTCCTTATGGAGATCAAGTTACACTTCGTTACCAAAATAAAAGCCCTGCCACAAACAGTTGCAGCAAATTAGCTGCAAGTTTGCGGCGAATTTGCTGCAAATATTTGCCACAAAGGGGGGGGTCTCACTCTATCAGAAATTCCCATAGGGTTGTGCCCACGCTCGGAATTTCATGAAATTTGGTCATTCATTCATTCAAATCTTTATTTCCTCCAATACATGAAGATTCGCATATATACATATACTTACATTACAAAAACATTACAAAAATAAATACAAACATTTATACATTGTCATAACGACAAGAATAAAAGATTGTGCAAGAAACAATCTTTGACAGATACAATACAAACATTATACTGGTTACATAATGTGTCTATGCAATATATTGCAATCTATACTTTTGAAAGTATCGTATTGTTCTATTGCCGTTGTGCGTTGATGCATTATACCAAGAGTCTCACAATACTTTACAAATTTGCATTTTAATTATTGAATAATGTCCACATGTCATGAACATAATGCAATAACGATATGACAAATTCAAGGTGATTCACTTTTAATCTCGAAACTAATTCCGGCAATGGAGCTCCTAGAAAAATACATGCTTTAGTTTTATCACTCAATGTACTAAAATAATCTTCAACAATAATTGTACCGTATTTATAAAGGATCATGTCTAACATTTTTTGTCTAATGTGCGCTGTCGCATTACAATGTATGAGACAATGTACAACTACGTCATCATAAATTTGTCCACACTTTTCACAAAGAATATCTGCGATGCAACGTCCAAGAATCGAAAATATTCTGACTATCGTATCACAGTATTTACGATATTTAGAGTTGCTTTTTGAGATGTGCCAAAAAATGCGTTCACAAAAACCAGGATGTATTGTTACAAACATTTCAAATTCGGGCTCTGTATATATATTTTTTACCCACTTTTCTTCAAAAACGCTTTGAATTTTATTTCTTACAATGTTTTTCCAGAGACAATGTCTTGGGAAACAGCCTTTTTCATAGAAATCGACCAGATATTGCGTAAAACCGTATTTATGCAAGACAGCAAATATATCTTTAAAATATCCTATTTTGTTATTGCTTGATAAAATATGGCCACATAGTCTAAAGTTAAAAACCTTTTTTATTGTATTTTCTGTTGGTAGTCGACATAGGTGACCGAACATATTTAATTTCCGTATGTCAATGTAACTTTCCATATTCAGCATTTTAAGCATACCCAAAGCAATATCTGTTCTAGTAAATTTACTCAAGCCTTGAATTTTCTTTATACAAAATCGATGGCAACGTTCTAATTGTAATTGTTCAGTATCGGATATTGACAGCCAAGTTTCACACCCATACAGTCCGCGCGGTAAGACAATGGCATTGTATAACTTTTTACTAGTGAAGGGATGAAGACACTTATCATTCACTCCACTATTAAAAAGACTCATGAAAGACCCACGTAACTTTAAAACTGCGTCATGAATGCTTGATGTGTTTGAAAAATATTTATCACATAATACTCCAAGATGCGTATAACTCTCTTTTTCCTCGATATTTTCAGGCCCAATCGACCATTTCCTTTGTGATAAAGCAAATGCACGTTTACTCTCGTTAAAAACAATTACTGCACATTTTTTGGGATTGTACTTAAAAATCCATTTTCTTGAGTATGCGTAGCAAGTATCCAACAGTTTGTCGAGACTATTTTTTGTGAGACTAAGAAGAACCATATCATCAGCAGAAGTTATACATGGTAGTCTAATGTTATATAAGGTAAAACCTGCAATGCTTTTCTCTAAATCAACTAAAAGGCCATTGATAAAACAGAGATAGAAAAATGGTGACGTCAGCCCCCCTTGTCTGGTTCCCACTTCAATATCAAATGATTCCGATCTGTGTCCATTGTAGACTACACAACATTGATTTTCGTCATAAAGACTAATAACTGACTTTAGAGTAATTAAGCGATCATCATCAATATCAAGAACTTGTATGTTGCTGTTTATCGATCTTTTCCATATGAGAGCTACACCGCCTTTCCTGACATTTCTTGTACAATGGGTGGATTGCTGAGATTGATTAGATGATGAGTTAATTCCAATGTAGTTGCTGTGTATGCTGTTGACGAAATGGCTATCCCATGGATGGTATGAAGTTAGTATTCTTTATTACGGCGTTATTCCCGAAATATTCTTTAAAAAACTATTCTGGAAATAATTTTCTAAGAATTTTAAGATTTTTGCTTAAAAATGGGGGGTATCCTAACTTAAAGAGGCCATATACACCCAGCTGTGTTGTATTCGAGCCAAATTGTCCACAAAAATAATGTCTAATAATTTCTCATCGTGTATAAACCAGAATAGTATGTATTACTCAACAAAAAACAATTTTCTAAAAGATTTTGTATGACCTCATCGCCATTTTTTTAAGTTTTTAAACATTTCGACCAAACTCAGGTTTTAATTTCACCTAGTTCCAGTTTTTGTCAACCTATGAAATTTACATTAAAATTGCCCTTATATATGCCCATGCTTATGGTAAAATATGAAGAAAAAATAAAACCGGTAACAGTGTTGTTTTTTTAATTTAAGTGTAAAGGGTCTAGATTTCTAAGAATGTAAAATCTAAGATTTTACTTTATTATTTTCATATACATTCGAAATAGCTCATTATGCTTTGTTGTGTCTTTATTTAACATAACCAACTTATACATGGCATTAATTTTAGCTTTTGCCACACAAAAACATGATTTTAAAGAATAATTGGCACATTGTCGTACCCCACCCACCAATAATATAATGGTAGAAAAAATCACAAACAGCGGAGTAAATTATGTCATGTGGGGATGAAAAATAATGGAGATGCATATTGTTACATATTTCATCTATTATGTCACCCTTTTTAACTTTCCTTTGAGGCTTATCAGCACTTAGACTACTTTCTTCTTCTTCCGGTTACAGTGCTGTGCCCTTACAAGAGCATTTTTGCACAGTTATTAAAAATACAAACATTTTTTTTCTTTACTACACTGCTCAAGATGATAAAAAACTAGGTTGGATGAAATTCAGTGACCGTGCTATTTACAAAAAAGCTAGGTTGGATGAAATTCAGTGACCGTGTTATTTACAAAAAAGCTATTCTGATGTTCAAAGCCTCAAAACCAAATTTGGCCCCTAAGTACATTCAAGAAAAATGTATCAAGACAACTACTGCACATAACTTTAGATTAAGGTCTTCAGAAAACAACTGCCTACAAATACCAAAGCCAAACAAGGAAAGTTTTCGCAGGACATTTGATTACTCAGGTCCAAAAATTTGGAATGAAATACCAGTCTCTGTAAGAAATGCTGACACTGTACAGCAATTTAAATCACGTTATCTGCATTACAAGTACCCCGGAGGTCTAGCCTCTAATTAAAATATAGCTGTAAAACTTAACAAGTCACATCAGCACTTGGTAAAATATGTTATTTACCACATTGTTTCTTTATTTGTTTAACCTATCTAATAAGATTTAGATTTGTTTGCTATGAAATGTTTGTCTTTTCCTTGCCTAAAAGGAAATGTCTTTGTTTTGTGTGTTCTACATTCAAAGTACCAATACTGCTAAGCCTATATACCCTTACCATACTGATCCTATGTAGGTATTTGAGAATTTGGCTGGTTGTGAAAACAAAGATAAGACTACATGTACATGCAGTCTAATCTAAGTCTACACTACCTGCTTATAGAAAGAAAGTTTACATTGTTAGTTATATGATAAAGGATCAGCAGCAGACATGGGCAAAAGCTAAATTAAATGACAAGTCTAAATTTTGTCTGAAAATAAAACATTATGATCATTTTGTGCATTTTCATTGTCTGTTTATGTGTAATATGTGTTATTTTATATGATTGTAAATACATGTTTGATAGAGGCCCACATGGAAGATTGGGAAACCAAATGTGTAGCCTCTTTAAATAAAGTCGTTATTATTATTATTATTATTATTATTATTATTATAAAAAGAACACAAAATCTGTTTTTATTGTACATTATTGTGCCTTCCAATGCAAAATTGCTAATATTTCTATTGTAATGATGGACTAGCCACTGCTTTGTTAACTTTTTGATAATCGCAGATTTGAGAATAACATGCATCATTTTGGCATGTTTGTATCAACAATATTGATAGTGAATTTGATACAAAAATGTTGTACGATGACTCCTCTTACTATTTTGATTTGAAATTGGGGACTGGTATCAATACTATGTAGGCAATACTGAGCTTTTGCTAGATGGGTACCATTAAAATCCGGGAGCATTTTAAGGTGCCGTAGTTCACAATTCTCATTATTTGACAATGTTACCGGTTTCAAATGTTCACCAAATTCTGCATACGACTAGGAGACATATATGGCTAACCCTTTTATCAATTTCATAGGTTGACAAAGACGGGAACATACAAATAAAATTATTTGAATTGAAGGTTTTGCAAATTTCTTGGCTGTTATTCTGACAATTTCTGACCAAATAAATTTCTTAGATTTTTTTTTGCATGTTGGCAGCCACATTTTTGGTACCAAAATGTTCGTCAATGACCACTCTTGCTATTCTGATTTAAAATTTGGGACTGATATCAAAACTAGGTAAGCAAAACTGGGCTTTTGCTAGACGGATTCCATTGAAATCCGGGAGCATTTTAAGGTGCTGTTGTTCACAATTTTTATAATTTGACAATGTTACCAGTTTCAAATTTTCACCAAATTTTGCATGCAAACAGAGAACATATATGGCCAACTTTCTTATTAATTTCATAGGTTGACAAAGACGGGAACATACAAAAAAGTTTGATTGACTGTTAGATTTTATATAATTTTCTGGGTTGTTCTTCTGTCAATTTCTGACTAAATAGATTTCTGAGAAATTATGTGGCATGTTGCTATTAGAAATATTGGTCTGAAAATGTTCTACATGTTCTACAATAACTCTTCTTGCTATTCTGATTTAAAATTTGGGACTGATATCAAAACTAGGTAAGCAAAATTAGGCTTTTGCTGGACGGGAACTATTGAAATCCGGGAGCATCTTTAGGTGCCATTGTTCACAATTCTCATTATTTGACAAGGTTACCGGTTTCAAATTTTCACCAAATTTTGTCTACAAACAGGGGACATATTTGGCAAATTTTCTTATTGATTTCATAGGTTGACAAAGATGGGAACATACAAGAAAAATTGATAGAATTTTGGGTTTTGAAAATTTCTCGGCTATTTTTCTGAATAGATAAATTTCTGAGAATTTTTTTGTTCATGTTGGTATCAACAATGTGATACCAAAATGTTCTACAATGACTCCTTTTGCTATTCTGATTTAAAATTTGGGACTGATATCAAAACTAGTTAAGCAAAATTGGGCTTTTGCTGGACGGGAACTATTAAAATCCCGGAGCATCTTAAGGTGCCGCTGTTCACAATTCTCATTATTTGACAATGTTACCGGTTTCAAATTTTCTCAAAATTTTGCATGCAAACAGGGGACATATATGGCCAACTTTCCTATCAATTTCATAGGTTGACAAAGACGGGAACATACCAAAAAATGTGATAGAATTTTAGGTTTTGAAAATTTCTCGGCTATTTTTCTGACAATTCCTGTCAAAATTAATTTCTAAGAATTTTTTGGGCATGTTGGTACCAACAGTATTGGTATCAAAAGTTTCTACAATAACTCCTCTTGCTTTTTTAATTAAAACTTGTGGATTTATACCAAAACTAGATAGCCAACATTGAGTTTTTGTAAGACGGGTATCAATGAAAACCGGGAACACTTTAAGGTGCCGCGTATAGGCCTATATGCACTTTTTGAGTAAAAGGAATATATTTTTGTAGTTCATAGGTCAGAGGCATTCTATGAGTAAAGTTACAAGAAAATCTGTGCGTGGGCGCAAATGAGACCCCCCCTTTGCATCCACTTCGTATTTCGTATGCAAATTAGCTTTCTTGCAAACTATTTGCTGCAAAGTTGCCGCAAACAGTTGCTGCAAAGTTGTCGCAAACTGTTGCTGCAAAGTTGCCGCAAACTGGTCCAAATTCTTCTAGCAAACTTCCTGCAAACTATTTGCTGCAAATTTGCCGCCACTTGGTTTTTCGTATGCAAATTAGTTTTCTTGCAAACTATTTGCCGCAAAGTTGTTGCAAACTGTTGCTGCAAAGTAGCTGTAAACTGGTTTGTTTATATTTCTGCAATCTTCCTGCAAACAAGTGTGATGTTTGATTGGACGCAGTGGAAATAACGAAATTAAAAGTCTATGTTTCAATGATTTGCAATTATTTTTGATTGCGTTTCGTCGTTAAAACCGGAAGAGGCTATAAATGTGACTGTAGCACAATGTTGTCAGGTTCGAGGGCATACGATTTAACCCTTTCCCAAACAATACCTTGTTTTGATGTCTCCAGTGTGAATAAAATTTGGAAAACATTGAGAGAAAAGAAGAAATTGCAGATAATCAGCAATTTCTCATTTCCCCTTGATATGTATTTTCTCAGTAATAATATACACATTTTATACTTTAGAATGGAATATTTAATCTTTGTGCTCACACATCTTTCCCTACAGTATTATAACAACCTGTTTCGATCAGAATAAATGTGAAAATAGAGCTTTTCTTTAACCCTTTCCCAAACAAGACCTGGTTTTGACATCCCTAAGTAACAAAATTGGCATGGGAAAACATTTAGACAAAAGACGGCAGTTTCTCCTTTTGTCTAAATATTTTCTTGGCTATTTTTAACATAAATTACTTTATTTATTGACGTTCATTTTATCATCTTTAGCTCTGGATCAGTCTAAATTCTAGCTGTTTTGGAAATTTCAAAACAACCCAATGTTCCTATGCATTGACTGCCCTGTCAAACACAATCAATCATACAATCATTTTTGACATGTACAATGTATTAATCTTAGAATCTCAATAAACATTTTTCAAATCAATTTCAAACACTTTGTTGATTCATCAAGTCTTTAAAGTCGATGTTTTGTGATTGTCTCCGCTCAGTGCTGAATGTACTGTTCTTTCTGTATATCAAACTTTCTGTCTTTTCACATGTAGAAACGATTTCTCAGCCTGTTGTCCAGGAATCTTTCGTTGATTATCTTGTAGAGGTCCATTTTCTTGATGGAATTTTGTATGGACTATTTACCACTGTACATTTTTCTTAAATCATTCATTAAAAAGAAAAACAATATTCTACACTAGGACATTGTTATCACCAATTCACTGAAAACACTATCAGGGTATTATGGTGGGGGCCCTATGATGGCCCCTATCACACTTTTCACTATCACATTTATACTGAATTGTTTACTAGTAGACATAGCCCTGTAACTGGCACCTTCAGGGTTGTTGGTATATACAATGTGCAAATATTGATTCCCTGATAAGACTGCATGATTCTACCGATTTTCCATTGACCACGTTCTAGAACTGAATTGACAACCGTTACGACTCCCACAACACTGAAGTCAGTTTTCACTGAACCTCCTTTTTCTTGTACCTAATGCTAGTCCGACCTGGAATCACATTTTCCAGAAGTGTTTAACAAGTTCTTAAACGCTTCTATAACGGCTAAAAATGTCAAACGAAGTTAAATCTTCATTTTCTGGAGTAAATTGACCCCCTTAGCCTAACTGCCCATGGAGTCAAAATTTCAAAACAGGTATATTGATATATGTAAATGCCAACGGGTCAACTGTTTTATGAGATTCTCAGCCCTGTAAATGCTGTTACCACCCATCTCTGTACACGTCTCAAACATGGCAAAGTTATCTGAATCCTGAAAATAGAAACCAGAACAGATAAGACCATGTACAAGAGCATTTTTTGTGTTTTGTGGGTCACAATTATAGATTTTTCTAAAATATTGATGAACAAGAGTTGTTCGCGGACAACATAGCTCGCTATAAGAGAGAGCTTGTCGCCAAAGATGGAGTTTAAGGTCAAAAGTCAAGGTCACTGGGTCAAGCAAAGGTCATGGTCTCAAGGTTAAAGCATTAGGTATGTGAAATACCAAGGCTCTATCTATAATAGTGCATGAGATATAGGCCAGATTAAAGCTTTTTTTTAAAGTAGGTAAAACTCCAAGGTCAAGGTCACTAGGTCAAAAGTCATTTCCCGAATGAAAGGTTTTGGCAGAAGTATCCAGTGTTGTGCCGGCCGAGCCCGGATAGCTCAGTCGGTTACGTCGGGGTCTGTCAATCCAGGGGTCTCAAGTTCGAACCCCGGCTCGGCCAGTATCCATTCTGACATTTGACAAAACTTAAAGTCATTTGTCTCTCACCAATGGGTGTGAATCATCTATGTGAGAGAGCAGCTGGAGGCTCGGTTTGGATAGTGGTTGTACTGGTGCGAGAAATACCAGGAACCCACGGTTAGGTGCTCCAGCCGCCGTGATATGACCCTGGTAGTTGAAAACGGCGTAAAACCCCAATAAACTCAAACCCTGTGTTGTGCCTAGGCCGCGGGATTCCCGCAAATAAATTCTCAATGTCTAAGCAATCGAGGATTTCGGGCGCGCTCAGAATGTACTTACTGATTCAGCCGATTTTGATATATATAAAATATCGAGAACCGGTCTTACAGTTGTTACTGAATTGAATTGACATGTCTGGAAAGAAAGATAGCAGATGATGTGGAATTGACAAATTCGGCTGTTAAAACATCCTATCCTGGACCGTCTATCTGCAGATGCAGACAGCCAAATGCCTCAATTATCTTTCTCAGAGACTAATTAAATGCAATGAACAAAATTTCCAGAAGAATTGGTGGGTAATTTGTCTGCGGTTGCGCGATTTTGCTGCCAACATGAAATGCAAGACATGTTCAGAATCATCACTGAAACAGTTGTCATTTTAGTGTGTCCCCCAAAAGTTCCCAATGTCCCCTTGAAATTTAGGTAGGGGGACACTGGTGTCCCTCAAAAATTCTGACCTAGGCACAACCCTGAGTATCCATGTGTGAAATGTCAAGGCTGTATCTGTAATAGTGCCCGAGATATAGGCCAGGTTAAAGTTTTTGCAGATGCGACACCACGCGGACATTAGGGCAGTGACATTAGCTCCCCGGGGCCCCGCATATAAAGTCCCGGCTCGCTAAAAATCATATGAGTTGATTTACCAATGCACTAGTCAGACAGGGCAATTGACCAAACGCCGACAGTCAATCAAAAACATTGATTAACCAATGGACCATCAGAAAAATGTCATGCCTCAATTGTTCGTTGCACGTGTTATTGTATCGATTTATCGACTGATAATCAAAACAATCGACATGCCAATGGCAAAGAATTTTGTGCTTACAATAGACTAGGTTATCCGTTATGTCAACTTTTGATAAACCGTCAATGTTGTTATAAAATCTCGTAACTACGGCTTAAATCAAGCCGTAGTTACGAGATTTCATAACAACACCTACGCAATACTGTTTTGTTTGTCTGAATTTACGTCACGAGTAACTGGATAAAATCGTTCCCTTTTAACGATCACTCACATCCCAATTGTTTGTCTTAAATTCTATGTTAGGCAAAGCGATCTGTTGATTGGCGTTTGGTCAATAGGAAAATTACAGGTTTAATTATTAATTTATCATTAATCCTTTTCCAAACGACCAAGTTTAGGGAAGCTCCAAATAGAAAGCTGCTCTAGACAACAAAATTATGTTATGGTATGCAACCCATCATTAGTACTAAAGAGCCAGAGGCGAAATTTGAAAAGTGCCAGTAATCCCTAAACTGTGTTACATTTTCATTCCAAATAAAACATGAACAAACATTTTGAACAATTTCGAATTTTGATTTTATCCATAATGATACTTATAGAAATATTTGACGAAAATATTCAAAATTACCTCCCTTGCATATGAATATAGAGTACAATAATATTTGTAAATCATTTTCTTCTTGAAGCATAATCTTGAAATCGGCACAGTGAATCAACTTGTGTGAAGCTGATGAAGCGTATTTACAAGCCATAACAAGTGATTGTCTTTTACCAAGCGAGCCAAGGGTGTTTTTTTTCTATTTTAAACTTATAAAGTGTGGCCGAATATTGGCCCCTTGTCCTCTGGGAATTTTCCCCTAAAATTTCAATTTTCCCCCTGATAAATCAATGCTCTGACTCCGACCTTAACAAGATATTCCTTGATCTTGATCTTGATCTTGATTTCTTTACGGCGATACATCTAGAAGACATTCTTACGCCGCGCATAACGTCAAGTGTAGGGTTATTAATTAGAGATTTTGCTTTTTGATAAGTTCACAAAAGGTTTTCACTGGATCACTAGAACTGTTATATTCCGCAATGATGTCCATTGGTATTGAGTTCCAGTCCCGGAAAGTATTTGGTATAAAGCTGAATTTGTAGATGTCCGTCCTTGAATATGGTAGGTTTATGTGTTCAGAGTGTCTATTTTTTGATGGTCTTTTTGGTCTTGTAATTTGATGTATTGGGATTGAAGCTTTGTTGTTAAGTCCTTTGCACAATAAAATCAGGCGGTTTTTCCTACGTCTCTCTTTCAGATCTTCTAATTTGAGTTGTGTTAAGATGTTGGTCATGCTTCCACTGGTATAGTCATAATTAGATGTAATGAATCTTGCGGCTCTCTTTTGTATTGTTTCAATTTTCTCTTGTAGGTATGATTGTTGGGGGTCCCATGCTGCACTAGCGTATTCCAAAACAGGTCTGATCAGTCCTTTATATGCTTGTAGTTTTACTTCTGTTGGACATTGTCAGTGTTTATTCTAGGGCGCGGGATTGCGGGAATCCCCCACTTTTCTGACAAATCCCCCAAATTTTTCATCTGCGAGCGGGAAAATCCCGCAAATTGAAATACTCTTGGTACTTTGATTACATATTGCCGTAGATAACAATCAAACGAAATTTGAAGCAAAATCCATTTTAAAGCCTCGGATATCGCTGTAGATAGGTTGAAAAGTTTCTAATGTCAATAGAAAATTCAAATCTACTGCACCTTTCATTGTTTTAAGAAAATCTTTGGTATTTACAAAAGCCAGTCTATGGATTGGCACCATCATGGCCGCCATCGCGATTTTTTTCCCCAAATTATTCTTTTATGGAGAAACTATTGTAGTGGATAAAAGGTAAATTTTCAAGAGAAAATCTGAACTTGTGATCTAAATATCATTTCCTTTTATAAAGAATATGTTCTGAAACTTTGTTTCGAGACAAAGAAAGTTAATTGGTACATTCGTACCCATTATTGTTCAACCCCCAAATGAACTTAATATTTTAGAACTCCCCATTTCCTGAACAAACTGAATAGAATAATGTATGAATTAACTTAGGAAGGTAAAAAAAAGTAATTTGAATATTTTATGATCATTAATGAAGGCTTAAAGCATAATGAAAACCATACAAAAATAATTTTCTTATATAGTCATTTATAGTAATTGACTCTAGTGTCCCCCACATTTTTTCAAAATCCCCCACATTTTTTTAGGAGGTGGGGGAAGATCCCCCACTTTATTCAAATCCTAGAATAAACACTGCATTGTTGTAAGTTGCGTTTAAGTAGTCCTAATGTCTTGTACGCTTTCTTACATGTTTCTTCAATATGTTTGTTCCAAGTAAGATTGTTAGTGATGTGAACACCAAGGTATTTTATTACTTTCAACGATTCTAACGGAGTGTTTTTTAGTGTGTATGTAAAGTTAATAGTAGATTTCTTCCTAGTAAGAGTCATCATGTTACACTTGACGGGTTGGAAACGCATACCCCATAAGTCTGCCCATTTACCAAGATTGTCGATATCTTTCTGAAGTTCAGTACAGTCCTTTTCTGAGTGGATTTCTCTATAGCAAACACAGTCATCAGCGAATAATCGAATATTTGATGTTATCTTTTCACTAATGTCATTTATATGAATTAAGAATAGTATAGGTCCTAAAACTGTACCTTGAGGCACTCCGGACTGAACTAACGAAACACTTGATTTTACTCCGTTAACTACTACTTGCTGTTTCCTATGGGAGTATTCATGTTATCATACAGAGATCTTTCTAAATCAGCTCATAAACTGCATTCAGAAGCTATTTTTTGTGTTTATTTAAATAATTACAAGCATTTTCATTATTCATGCAAAATACACAAGTGAAATTTGTCAGACAGGGGCTATTCCCGCGAATGGTACGAAATTGTTATGGTACGAAATTAACGCTTAATGATTATCAGTGAAATGTCAAAAATAAGGATAAAATTACATGGTAAATACATGAAAACACCCTTCAATGATACGAAAACGGTACTTTTGTGTTCATACTTACGCTTAAATCTGCCGTAGCTTCAAATTTCTTTCTTAAAATATTTCCGAATAACGATTAGACTCTTAGAGTGACCGCCCCTGAAATTAGACTGGATTTATTAGATTTAGTAGACTGGAAATAAATGTGCTCTCGCATATCAGTGTGAAATAAAACGATTTTTACACATGAAACACAGTTTATTAAACAAGCTAGCGAAAGCATGACCATTTTTTTCATTCACACAAACAATTTAACGAAATAAAAACACTGATATTACATATAAATGAATATTTTACCCCAAATTCCACTGTAGCATTTTTCATACATGCATTGAAAATTATACCGGTAATAGACCTAACAATGACAAATTTCTAAAACAGTCAGACATAGGTCTACTTATAAACAGAATTTCTCCATTTATCTTAAGTAATACTTTCTGTGGCACAGTGCTACAACATACTTAGCAGGCCCGTAGTAAATCACATGGGGAGTGTGTGCATTGTGTGGGGGAAGGGGGGGGGGGGGGGGTTATCATCTCTGGACAGTTTCTACGGGCCTGCACAAATTCCATTCTTATATACATTCTTTCTCTCCCTTGCACTAGCTTTTTAAATTTTAATTCCTGGTAAACCCAACAGTACACTGGCGTAGGAAGAGGGGGCCAGGCCCCCAAATAATTTCCAGCATATCCCATGCCTCCTATAATACACCCATGTTTCCATTCGCTTAAAAAATAATAATAAAGCTAGGTCCCTAAGACGTAATTAAGATGACGTTGAAATTAAGTCTGTGGAGAGACGTTGTGTTCACGTTGAAGTCGCGACCACACCCCGAAAAAGACGTCATAAAAACGTCTTATTAGGACGTCTTTTTTCGGTCAAATTCAATAAAAGGGCACAATTCCAAATTGAGAATATGTTGAAAATGAACATTTTTTAATTTGCATTATTTCATTTTATATTATTTGTCTTATATATCTAGAATCAAATTGCAAAGTATCTGCATCAAGAAAAAATGCTTTTCATATTTTTTTCTATTTTCAAATTACCCACCCCAAATCACGGGAAAGGTTTGTTACCATGGTACAGCCATTCAATGGAACAAAGTAGTAACATTACCATCATTTGTGAGGGTCATATACTTCATCAAAATCAAACAAGAATATAACAAATGTAGAAAATGATAGACAAAGCTCTTTTTATAAGCTCCTTTCATAATGAAACGATAATCCAAAATCATATTTTTGTTTGCTTTACTTAATTATTCATATCATAACAAAGTTTCTTTGTATCCTTTCAAAATTACCGATATAATATTTAAATAAGTCTATTGAATATCTTTTTTAAAGCGCAATCACATCTAAAAAAAATTACACTCCACCTTTGGCCTATTTTGGCCTTTCATCTGAATTCTATAACATGTGTTGAAATATCGTGCAGACGTAACGAACCTTTCCCTTGAGATGATAAACCTATCAACATTAGTGAAAATAGTTTTAAGTGATTTGAAAGTAACACAAAAATAGTTTACATGGTATTATTAGTAAAGTGCCTTTTCGAAATTACCCAGTTGCCAGGTCTTGCGACATGTTTTTCTGTCTCTGAAATATCTCCCAATTCTTGTTTAATTGAAGTCCTTTTTTTGTTCAAGCTAACTTTACTTGTTGACATTTATATTTTTGATTTCTATTCAGTATCATGCTTTAAACAGACGTCTCTCACATTCGTCTTTATACTCTGCCAGACATTAATTCATTTGTAAAAAAAAACTTTTACCCCTGGTTTGGCAATTCTTACCTTTAAATGGACTTTGAAAGGTTCGTTACCGAGATAACAATGGAATTATGGCTGCTATTAAATCAGCAATGCACATTAAATACTTTGATGTAATTTAGATTTTAAACATAACAACTAATTTCTACGAGAGGGCCAAGCTGGCCCTGGATCGCTCACCTGATAGAAGTTTGAAACTTTCTCAGTGCAGAACAAGACCAATCTTTTACATGACCTAGGTATATCTAAGACAAGAACACAAAACTTAAAAGGCGAGATTAGGATCCAGCTGAACACAGCATTCTTAATCTTTAATGATCAATATTTGTGGCTGTTAAAGTGAAAACCAAGTCGATAAAACACATCAATTTTGTCATAATCAAGGGCACATAACTCTGTTCTGATAAAGATATTCTCACCAACCTTATGTCCAAGTTGGTTTTTAATTGGTCAATATTTATTGCTGTTTGAGTGAAATTAAAAACGAAATTAGCAATATTGTCACCATCAAGGGCACACAACTCTGGCTTTTTTAGTCCGATCAATATGAACAAGAGCTGTCCGAAGACAGCGTGCTCGACTTTATAAGTTGCTTAGTATAAAGGGGGCATAACTCCAAATATAGTGGAGCCAGGGTCATGGGCCCTAATAGTAAGGTAGAGGGTGTGATGGTGAATAAGTATTCCAAATTTGGGTTGAATCCCTTTGATAGTATGCAAGTTATTGATGATTGAAAAAACTTTAACCTTGGTTGCAACGCTGACGCCAACGCCGACACCCGGGTGACAGTATAAGCTCTCATTTTCTTGGAAAAGTGGAGCTAAAAATGAATCATATAAGATCTCATGGTTACCAACCAAGTTGAAAATGGCAATTTTGTGAAATTAAAGGGCCAATAACTTTGGTTTTTCTGGTCCAATCAAGCTGAAAATTTAATTCATTCAGCAGCTTATAGTTAGCAACATTGTTGACATTTTTTGTCTTGATTGGTCAATAAATGTAGATGCTAAAGTGTAAACAAAGTCGAAAACGGCAAATTTGTCAAATTCAAGGGCACATAACTCCGGACTTCCTTCTTCGATAACACTGAAAATCGAACTCATTCATTATTGTATGGTAACCAACATTCTAGCCAAGTTTTGTCTTGATTGGTCAATATTTGTAGATGCTAGAGTGGTAACACAGTCAAAACTAGCTATTTTTGATATCCAAGGGCGCATAACTCCGGACTTCCTGACCTGATCTGACCCAAAATCAAACTCGTCCAAGAACTTATTGTCATACATGTTTTGACCAAGTTTGGTCAAGATTGGTCAATATCTGTAGATGCTAGAGTGGTAACAATGTCAAAACTAGCAATTTTTGATATTCAATGGTGCATAACTCTGGACTTCCTGATTCGATCTGACCCAAAATCAAACTCATTCGAGAACTTACTGTTATACATGTTGTGACCAAGTTTGGTTAAGATTGGTCAATATTTGTAGATGATAGAGTGGTAACAAAGTCAAAACTAGCTATTTTTGATATTCAAGGGCGCATAACTCCGGACTTCCTGATCCGATCTGACCCAAAACCGAACTCATCCGAGAACTTATGGTCATACATGTTTTGACAAAGTTTGGTTAAGATTGGTCGATATTTGTAGATGATAGAGTGGTAACAAAGTCAAAACTAGCCATTTTTGACGTTCAAGGGCACATACCTCTGGACTTCCTGGTCCGATCTGACCCAAAATCGAAGTCATCCGAGAACTTATGGTCATACATGTTTTGACAAAGTTTGGTTAAGATTGGTCAATATTTGTAGGTGCTAGAGTGGTAACAACAAAATGTGAAGAGACGGACAGACAGACGGACGCCGACGGACAAAAAGCGACCACAATAGCTCACCTTGAGCACTTCGTGCTCAGGTGAGCTAATAATATCACTGAGTAAAAGAAATGAGCAAAGAGTCAAACAGTGCAATTTTCGGTGTAATTAAGGAAAACCATGTCAATTTTTATCCCCATAAATCGCAAAAAGATTAATAGACTGGAAGATATATACTAGAAATTTGAATATTTTACACCAGTTTATATGTTTATGAAAGGTTATCTACGAAAACACAAAAAACAAATCAATAATCTAATCTTAGACTTCAAAAAATGCTTTTACAATGTTTGAAAGGTTTGTTACCAATAGTAACGAACCTTTCATTCTCTGTAATAACACATGCATTGGATATGCCTGAAATATCATATCTCTTTGGGATGAAAAGAAATTTCTACACCAGTTATCTTCAAATAAATTCAATTTCCAAAGCAGGAAATCAAATTTACTGGCTAGCTTTCCCCATTCAAAAGACATTTGTATTGTCATAAATAAAATATTCTTTTCTTCCAGAAACTGATAAAAAATTTCAATGAAAACTGTTGAAATGCATGGCATTCCTTGTCATAATGACGTAAGTGTTACGTCGTTAGAAATTGGATGCTACTAATTCACATATTCATTCAAAATAGTTAGCTTTTGATTTGCGTGGTAAAAGACCTTTCGTAACAAACCTTTCAAAACGAGACTTTCTTGCCTGTTTATATGCAAAAGTAGAGTGTCATCTGGAGACAACTGTTAAGTATGGGACCGTGACATTCTATATAATGATCCGGGGCCTCTAGAGAAACTTTGCATAAATAATTAGCTAAAATCATAGGTAACAAACCTTTCATGGTTAAGTCATTTTGTTTCAATTTGGCTTTTTAAACGGACGAAGCTTTGTTTAAATGTCTTACTCAGGTTCAGACTTCATATTTATAGTAACTAATTAGTTTGGGAAAGGTTTTATACAAAAATCGTACAACAAGATCGACATTAATACTACATAAAAGCATACATTTTTGGAGGGTAACAAACCTTTCACTTGTTTTGACGACAAAAGTTATTAGCTAAGAAATTTGGGAATCAAATCAAAATGAAAGCAAATGATTATAAAAACGGATAAAGTAATATGTTTACTCTCGTGTATAATGAATAGTCTTTGTATGTCATGGTAGTTAAGCTGTTGACAACGCTTGATATGTAAATGATTGGGGTGACGACAGTAACGAACCTTTCATTTTACTAGGTAAGAACACATTTTTTGAAGGCGGTATTCATGGTACACGTCTCAAAATTGGCATGCTTCATCTGTTATAGGTTGCCTTCAATAAGAGAAATGATAGTAACAATTCTTCCTACATATTTCCGACAATTTAATGACGACATCAATAATTAAGAATTGTACCCTTTTATTGAATTTGACCGTTTTACGTCTGGAAACAGACGTCTTTTTCTGGTCGATATTTGGTTATATGACGTCGTGACCACTATTCAACCAAAAAAAAGACGTCTGGGTGACGTCTTTTGCCTGCTGGGTTTTCTTATTAATGAAATTTACTACAAATAAGATTTTGTGTACTTCACACTTGGTGAAATGTTATTGCTTTAAATGTACTATATTTTGTTTAAATCTGATTTGATGTCTTTGTGTAAAAATGAATTGAAATGGAAAGTATATTTAATCAGATTAAGGATGAGTCAATAGCTAAAAGTACATTTTCGTCACATTTGAATTATGTACATATTTAAACTGACAATATTATGAACTTATTATGAATATGTGATAATCACAGACGCTGCAAAAAGATTTTCATTCAGAACACCTAGAATAGAATCAGCTCGATCTGGTCGTGCCCAGATCGAGATAGTCGGGTATTGATCGTGTATGGCTCGAATTAAGGACGAGGTGATCGGGTAGACATCAGAAAGTTGGTCGGGCTTCAATCGGAAAATGATCGGAAGTGGTCGGGCGGGGGTCTAGTTAGATCGACTAGAAATCGAGAAGAAGTCGTGTATACACATTTGGTCGGGCTTAATCGGGTAAATTATGTGGTCGTGTAGATCAAGTTGATCAGATCGGCAGTGGGAACCTAGCATTAAATATTTGAGGGTCCGTGTAGAGCGGACGCACGATATGACATACGCGTAGGAAGGCTTATAATATGGGGGGGGGGGGGGCAAATGTTAAAGTAAATGGATAAATGGGTGTATTACGGGGTGGGCATAGGGGGCAGGCCCCTTTTCTAAATTATTGGGGGGCCAGACCCCCTTTCTCCCCATCTACCTACGCCTATGTATGAATTTAGTTACGCTTGGCTATAGAAAATTGTACTTATAAGATCAAAATGGTTCCATGTGCATATATACACACACACATTCTCCCAATTACTCACCTTGTAAAGTTTGTATACCCGAACCATTATTTAAATCAATCGTAAACGTGTAGCAGATATTCTGACCAGACTGCATCTAAGGTAGAATACCCGTAATGTGGCCATCTTGAGATTAATAAAACATCGAATTTCGAGCGTCGTCGTAACGTATCCGAACTTATTCGGGCAAGGTCGTAAATTTTAGGCGGTGGAAAGTTCCACCGCCGAATGTTTTCGACTTCGTCCGAATAATTCCGATGTCGCGCGAATCTCATTAGGGATGGACTACCTTAAACACGAACTGATCTCATGGACTTGGATTATCTTTGTCTCGAGTGTTATAGGGGCCATTTTCCCAAGGTCGTTTATAATAGCGAACAGTTTTCCCGCGTTCGTGTGCTAAAAATAGATTTCCGATGGGAATACCCCAACAACGTTTGCCGGGTACCAGTCTAATATTTTGTTTATCGGTCAATGAATCGGACAATTTTTCGTAACCGTGTTAGCAAAAAAATATTATTTTCAAGCGCTATATTAGTCGATCATATATAATGCAGGCGGGAACTAAAACTACGAAACATTGCGCATATGCAACATGCAACATTGCTTCCAGATACGGAGACAGACCAGAAATGACAAACGTTTTTTCTTGAGATTCCTCAGCAGCTTAACCAGTAAAAACATCGAAAAGTCTGAAAGTAAAGAAGCTATGATCATGAAACTTCTCTGGTAGATAGATCTCACCAAGGAGAAGCGCAACGTACAAGGAACATAACTCTATCTTGCTTATTTTGTGAGTTAGATTGCCCATTGTTGTAGTGAAAGCCTATGGTGTATCAAATCACAATCAGCGACAAATTCTAGTTTTTTCTATAGTAACCCTTTCCAAAACAAGACCGGTTTTGACGTCCCCAACAGAAAATTCTTGGGAAAACATTGAGGCAAAAGAAGAAAATGATGATCGACAAAATCGAAAAGGCATGCACCGCAGACAAAATGGGTGTAAATAACTTCTTTGGATATTAATGATCATCCTTCTTTTGCCTCAATATTTTCTCCGAGATATAACACTAAAGATATTCACATCCGTTTTGTCGTCTGCAGACTTTTTTTTTTCAATTTAGCCCAACATGACATTATGTCGTTTTGGAAAGGGTAAGCGAGCACGCACGAGCGGCACGATGAAGTCAGGACATGTCCGTAAGTGTAAACATTACTTGTCAACTGCTTATTTCATAGTTACCGATCTTAAAAAGTACACGACAGTGCAGCAACCTTCTCAACTCGGAATTAGAATGTTTCTCAACAAATGATTACAGCAATCAAGCTCTTAGAATGTTATCTCCGGCAAGTTGAAGGTGGAAAATCTTCGCGAGATTCACAGCCATATTTGTACGATAAGGGATTCCCAATCTATTTTTAGACCAGTGAGGCGTGACGATGACGTATTTGTTCACACGGAAAATCGAAGCTTATTTGGTTCAGATTTTACATGCAACTTTTATTCTTCGATTTCTCTTGCTATTACTTTGAGCTTTAAATCAAGCTGCAGTTACGCGGTTTTCAATGAAAAACGACGATATTCTTTTTATATTTCACCCATGTAGATAAAGGAAAGAGCGTCCTTGATTAAATTCTCAATACAATTTTGCACGCGTTGATTCAAGTCTAACAGGAGTGTGGCACCTGGCTGCTGCGTGTAAGATTCGAACAACTCTATGCAAAATTACATAGTTTGGAGTTCGATATTCACTATTGTGTCGTTTGTTTGCATGAGTAAGATTTGTAAACATGTACCACAATTTATTGTGACCGGACTGTAATGATTAACAACAAATAGAAATCTAACCTGAATGCAGATGCAAAATAACATCAAATAAACAAGTAACATCCCCTTGGTCGATTTCCAAAGTCTTCTTGCAAATTAATGACGCCGTTTTCTTGAGTTCTTGAATGCCCGTTCTTATATACAGACCAACAAGAATAAATGGCGCTCTATGTTTGATCGGTTGCCTCGTTAGCCAATCAAATTTTTCTGTTCTGTTCTTAAGCAGTGTCAAGCTTTCGGTAGGGTGGTCACACTTTTTTCCAAAAGTATTCCAGTCCCTACAAAATATATACCAGCTTACAGAGAATATTGAGAGAAACATGAAACTGGTTGAATTATGAAAATCGGACATTGCGTTATGGAATAATGCTTATTCAGATTTTTACAAAGGGGAGATAATTCTGTCGAATCACGATATTGTTTATTTTTCAGAGAACTTCAACATATTATATATCATTTTAAAGGTCTGAATGAGAGGAACTCAAAAATGCTTACGTTTTTAACCCTTTCCCAAACAAGACCTTGTTTTGACGTCCCTAATAGAACAGGGTTGGGAAAACATTGAAACAAAAGAAGAAACTGCTAATAACCAGCAGTTTCTCCTTTTGTCTCAATATTTTCTGTGCCATTTTTTACACAAATCTCATCTTTAATAACATCAATTTTGTCGTCTGTAGCAGCTTTCAAATTGGACTACCATAAAATTTCTTCGTTTGGGAAAGGGTTAAATCGGACATTTAATAAAATAGTTACGCCCCTTTGAAGTTTTACAAAGGATGAAATTATTCTACCAAACAATTTAGTTCCTCAATTTCTACCCAACAACAATTGTTACATTATTTCAACCCTTCCCCGAACAAGATATGATTTTCACGATCATATATGAAAAGGTTTTGGAAAACATTGAGACAAAAGAAGAACATGCCGATAACCAACATTTTCTCCCTTTGCGTAAATATTCTCTGCACTTCGTTGTGCGCATATCATTTCCGTATCATTGCCTCCGATAAAAACAATATTTTACGACACACAGAATAGGAATTTCAAACAAAAAATTAATTTATCTGGTTCGTGAAGAAACAGCCTTTCAAAACATTGACCCAAAAGAGCACCACACATTTGAACATGTCCATTTTGCAATCTGTAAATTCAATCTAATTTTTGGCTGCCTCATCCTTTCCCGAACAAGACCTGGTTAGACCTGGTTTTGACGTCCTGAACGGATTTTATTGAAGGTGAAAAAATTGAGGCGAAAGAATCTTATTTTCTTTTACACTCATTCTGTCGCCTGTCACAGCTTTCGAGTTGGATGACCATAAAGTTTTACTGTTTGGGAAAGGGTTAAATGGATATTTAAGAAGCCCATGAGAAACGCCAATTTTGTTAATCCTTTTGGACTGAGCACGAAGTGCTCAAGATGAGCTATTGTGGTCACTCACCGTCCGTCCGTCCGTCTGTTCGCCCATAATTCCTTGAAACACCTCCTACTCCTTTACAATTGGGCCGATTTTGACAAAACTTTACAGGAATGTTCCTTGGATGACCATATTCATAAATTGTTCGCGATTTTTTGATTCGTCAAAAAAAATATGGGCGTGGCAGGACGAGGCTTATCGGACTTTAAGAAATTATGATATCATTCTTTACAAATCAACCATTCGGCCAATTTTAACTAAACTTCGCAAAAATGTTCTTTGAGTCACTGTCGTCGAAAGTTATGAATGAATTTAGGATGAATGGAGTTTAGACAGAAATTACCGATAAATCAAGGAGAATTGAAAAACACTTCCCATTGTTAAAGCCTTTGCGCTCGAATGCGCTAAACTGAAAGCACAAGATGTTTTATTATTTGAATAGATAAGATGTTGAAGAAGACATATAGGCTTTTCTAGGCTTTTCTGTCGCATAGGTCTTGCCATTTGAAGCCGAGTAAAATGACCTATTTTGAATACCTAATCATCGACTCATAATTCATCGGTTCATCGTATTAACAGACACGGATGAATAGATCTATTTTCCTTCTTTAATTTGATATGCGATTTATGAAAATCCGTTAAGAAATGGCAGTGCCAAAGCAATTTAATCACACATACCCACGCGTCGTTCAAAGGTAACGACCGAGTTCAAACAAAGAAACGCAGAGTTGACCCACTTTTTCAAAAAGAGATTTAACACGAAAAGAAAGTGTATCAGGTAAAAGTAGTTTATCATAATAAAAATATAACTATCTAGCTTTAAGTTTTTACACACATTTTGGCAATTTCATGTGTTATTTAGGCTGAAAATGCCGTTTGTAAATTACTCGTTTTAACATAGAATCAGATAGAGACAGTATTTTCAAAACGAGACTGTGACCACACTACTTTCGGTCAAGTGTGCACTTTCATAATGAAAAAAGCAAAACAACAAAAGAAAAAAGAAGGAAAAACAACAAATATGCCTACACAAATGAGCTAAATTTAACTTGAGACTACTATTTAACAATTTCCCCAAAATTCCTGGTTTTGATGTCCTTGAGAGAAATGCATTTAGCAAACATCGATTTAAACATTAATTAAGAAAGACATGGTAACTCCCTTTGCCCCAATAGTTTTCATTATTCCTAACTTCATTAACATCTATTAAAATGTCACATGCATGAGCTTTCAAATCTTTCACTCTCAAATGTTTCCGTTTGGGAGTGGGTTTACTGGATTGATGTGTGCCCAAGTACAGGCTGATCAAACCGCCGCGATATGATAGAAATAATGTTAAGCTAGTCCACCCCTAATGGAATTATTCGGGCGACGTCGTAAACATTCGGTGGTGAAATGTTCCAACACCGAATGCCTACGACGTCGCTCGTATATTTTCGGGTACGAACGAATATTTATGACGTCGCACAAAAAATTCGAACGTCGCGTTAATCTCATTAGAGGTTGACTACCTTAGAATACAATTCAATAAACCATAAATCATATTTTAACAAATCCTGCAGGTAACGAAAATGTTATGAACTTTTTTTGGATTATGATTAGACCGTGTACGTCTATTCGGTGTCTGACGTTGTTTGCATCTAACGGCAGGAAGCAACTCTGTCATTTTTTCTACACGGCAAGATTTTAGACTTGTCCAATTTGAAGGGAGTACCAGATGACATCATAATTCAGTGTTGGTAATCACGTGATTTAAGTTTGGATTCATCACACGGAAAAATGGCGACTATCGGGTTAAGGGTTACAGACCCTCAAAAAATCACCACTTTCCAACCATATGAAATGCACCAAATTACACACACTTGTAAATACACTTCAAATAAGTTGATTCACCGTGTCGGATTTCAAGATTATATGCTTCAAGAAGAAAACAATTTGCAAATGTTAATTTACTCTTTATTCATATGCATGGGAGGTAATTTTGAACAGTTTGGTCAAATATTTCCATAAGTATGCAATAATTCAAAATTCTAAACCGTTCAAAATGCTTATGTTTGTATTTGGAATGGAAAACTAACAAAGTTTAGGAATTACTGGCACATTTCAAATTTCGCATCTTGGTCTTCAGTGCTTTTGAGGGGTTGGATACCTTAATTTGGCAGTAATTCTGAAGGTAAGCGGATATTTCTCGATCTGTAGGCAATGTCATCCAGAAAGTTATACCCCATGTCCTGGCCCACACAATTTCTGACCTAATGGTACCAAGATATTATCGCAAAGATCCGTACTTTCAGCAAACACTCTGTCACAAAATTTCTATCGACGAGAATCCAAACTAAAAATATGCGAATACTGTTCACGGACGAGTGGTATTTTTGGCGATTTTGAGGTCATGCTATGACTTCTGTGCAAAACTCGGTCTTCAAATCAAATGTAGATAGTATCGGTAACCCAAAATATCCTTGTTATTTACTTACCTCCACCCAACTTGTGAAGAATTGAGCATTTTAAAAAAGAATACCTCACACGGACGAAGAAAATTGAATTCAATTCACGGACAATCTTTCGAGATTGGATAGCACTCACGGATTGGGGCTTGTCATGAACACGAGAATTGTGACAAATTGGAATCAAACCATAAATACTCACTTTTTGTGTAACAATGATTTAAAGTATGTCTTAACATACTATGTAATATGTTATATAGACCCAATTGTCTTTACCCCGAAGGAGAAACAGTGTTTGACATTGCAAGACACAGAATGGAATTTTCAAGCGATTTCTGTTGTTGGATCCATGTAAAATTCTCTATACGTCTCTCTGTATCTTTATCAATGATCTGTCTCTCTCCTTTCTATCTGTCTGTCTCTCTGTGTTCTGTCTCTGTGTCTGTCTCTTTTTAATACAAATGAAATAATACATACTTTTGGCTTCAGATCATTTGCCTACTGTACGAGTAACGCTGAAGCATATGACGTAGTTGATGAGTCTGACGAATTCGAATACTGTAAGCCCGAGGGATGCTCTGCTTTAAGATCTATACAAACCAGGTATGTCTAACTAGAGCTTGATGAGCCTATTTGCGTAACGTTTTGACCCTGCTGATCATTTAATCGTTTGATAATATGAATTGAGTGCTACATGTACCTCCTTCAATAACAGCAAAAATAGTTATGAGGAAAGGGATGGGCCATGTCACATAAATTGTGGTATTTTACATGTAGTCCTCATTATCGGGAAAAAGGAGTTCTAAAACCAATCCTTCTATAGTTAGATTAGTAAATCGGTTTATCCATGCGTGTTTATCCACATAAAACGGCGAAACATTATGGTGGTCCAGTTTGATAGCCTTTACAGACAACATTATGGTACGATCTGTGTAAAGCACAGAAAATATTGCTACAAAAAAGGAGAAAATGGAAAATGTTGGTTATCTTTTTCTCCTTATTTGTGTCAATGATTTCCTAAACCATTTATGGCTACACACACTCGGCGCTGCAAAATGATTTGAATACAGTTGAAATAATTCACCACTATCCGTTCAGATGCATGCATCCAATGTGTGTCATACTTTTCTATCTTTATATTTTCAGAGATCATATATGTTTTTGACAGAGCTGACAGGAAAAGGCTGGTAGGACGACTGTTTCCACGCAACGAAATGCTGTCATGAAAGGCACTCTTCTTGTCAGATATACATGTAACAAGGCGCGACCAACTATGTCCAAAATGCTGACTTCGGATAGAATGTGTATTCCTGAATCTATGTGATCGTATATTGCCTGTGCATTAAAGACACTTTGATGCTATGTCATATACCTTACCATTTTACTTTGGACAGACTTCTATGGCATGTGAAAATTCAGACTTGTTATCGTCTCTTATACTGTGTCAAGTTTTTTAAACACAAAGCATGCCTATTATCTGGGCGATAATCATTCCAAAGACGCGCTTGGGCTGAAAGACTTTCGAATGTAAACTGGTACGTTATGAAAGGCGACTTAAAATGCTACATTCTCTGTCCTTCAAAGAATCTTTATCGTGATTTTCCTTCCTTCATTCCTTCATCATAAAAGTTAAAAGGATCCATGCTAGGTTGACGAACATAAAAACATGTAAAACATAAATCGGTAGAATAAAACTGTCCAGGAAAAAATTATCTGTCCAATGAAAATTCAATTGTAATTCATATGGCCATTTTAAAATGAAGTCGTTGTCTGACTTTATCTACCCTCACTTTCTTTTTATAGTAACGTAAATATAAAATGGACCATAATAGATAGTGAAAAACAGCACTAAAATTTTAATGAAATGCTGCCTGTCAACATCGTCCGTTTAAAACCAGACCCTCGTATCTCATTATTTTCAAATTTTTCAGTAGAAGGGAAAAACGTTCGCAATTTTTTAATAAACGATATTTTAAGGTAATATTTCACTATGATTGGCTCTAATATAATTCTAAATCAGAAATATATCAATTTTATCATTTTACATTTTATGAAGGGAGATTTGGTCAATTTTGCCTTTAGAATGAAAAACAGCTCTAAAATTCACATTTTTCCAATAGCTAAAACATCTGTTCTCGAGATAAGAGATTCTGGTTTTGGTGCAAACATACAATTTGTTACATTTCAAGACAGTAAGACTATCGCATATTGCGATACACCGTTATGGCTTGTGGATGTTAATGATTTTTTCAAACAAATATTGTACCAGAACATTGTATCTTGCTGTACTAGGGTACGGTTTTCGTGAAATGGATCAAAGTTGTTTAATATAGAATAGTAAAAACATTGCATATAGCTGTAAGATACTCTGGTTTTAAGTAAAACAAATCGCAAGACTAACATTTTTATTGCCACACACTCTTATATATCTATACATTCATATGGTATTTCTGAACTATGTAAAAAGTAAAAAGAAAATGAGTCACAATAGAGTATCTACATTTAGCATCATCTGGTACACAAAATATTCCTATCTTATCACCCGACACAAAATTAAAGTATAGCATCTATATTCGATATAAATCCTTTTAATACATTTCTAAGTCAATGTCAGTGTCTTTTTCACTTTCTTCCATGTCTGGCTCTGGGAGCCTTTCTTACACGTTCTGGTTGGATGGTAGTCCCTTGTAAAACAGATATTCCGTGGAAATAACACCTTGTTTGCACAAATGGACTAAGTCCTTTTTCTTTGGACTTGAAATGTGTAGTTTCGTAAAGGGAAGAAGGTGTTTCAGTACTCTTCTTACTCTTGGTAAAATTCTCACTCTCTGAAAATCTGTATCGTTGTCATGTTCATATTTGTACAGGCACATTTCTGATTCTTCTTTTACGAATCTCATCCACCTCATGCTGGTCCATCTAGCCCTTTCCCACTCTTTGCTTTGCTGGTCTTCGGGCTTTTGAATCTCATTGATTTAAAGTCTTTGAAGTCATAATATTTCAGGGAAATGACGTTGTATGGATTTTTCTTTCTCCACATTGTAATCACCGTTTCCCTTTGACTAGGCACGAATATCTTCGTTTTTGATTTTGATAATTCAATAACACAGTGCATAGAATCGCATTTCATCTGGCAGTGTCCACTTTCAAGGTCGATTATCTTGAGATGTGGAATTGTTGACAAGGAGTACAAAAGAGTTGTGGCCACGATCTACAGTAGTTTCGATTTTGTCTTATACACGCGTCTGAATACAGTATCACATGTTCCACCTCTGTATCAAGGCCAGCAAAATATAGTTTCAAGCGATTTGAAATTTCATTTGATCCACGTTTACCGTCTGTTCCCGACCATAGCTAGCATAAAGCTTGTTTGTCACCTGCACTGTACACCGACAACTTGTAACAGCAGAAATTTCTCACACTAACCAATGAACATGGAGTGAAAAGAACCGACTGTAGAACGAATGTACATGTGTGTACTCTTTGTTAGTCACGTCCGAACTTTTTTCTTCCAGTTTTCAGGTGTGGCTTTTCTTTTGCGAACTTCTGCTGGAGAAACGAATTTCGCTGATTTTTTTTGTGTTTCTACTGGCACTTCCCCCCGCAGTTTGTGCTTCTTCTGTGTTAGAATTGTCGACCTTTTCTAGATTCAGAATAGGTCTCCCTGCATGTATATATCTCTGGATCTTTACTTTGGAAACAAGTGTCAAAATGCTCCATGACATTTGGGATGGATATGTACGCGATATTTGTCCCACTGCTTCTTTCAATTTGGCTCAAAGTAGGCGTTATTACGATTTTCGGATGCTAAAACAGTTCTTCGAAGTTGTATTCTTCTTTTGAGTTGTTATGTTTGTTTTGGAGGAAACCAATATACTCTGCAGCATTTTCCACTAAATGAGAACAAATCGACTGTCTGAGCTGAGTAAACGACTCTGAATTGTGAGCCGAATGACAGGCTCTTTCAAACAAGCAGTTCCCTTGTGGAAACACTCTTACTCGAGATAATCCTTCTTTATTCAAGTTTTCATCTAGTCGGTCTTCATTTTCCGTAATCAGAGTGTTTCTGATAATTTCCTCTTGGAAACTTATCTGTATTTGCCTAGTAATTTCTTGTTCATCTCTGGCGATCTCATGATCAGTAACAGTTGAAGTAGAGGCATGCTAATCACATGAAATATCTGATGGTTTTGATTTTACTTTATCCACATCTTTCTGAATGCCTCATCTTTTTCTTTCTGCTTTTATGCATTGTCAGATAGATAAGAAAAGTATTCTAAGTCAGAAGAATTAAGCACTTTAGACTTTGGGATATATGTTTCATCCTTGGAACTAGATAAGTAACTTTGTTCATTACATCGATTTAAAAGAACACATAGAGATATGTTATCATCATCATCAGAGCTTGAACTCGGTTTCATCCCCTTCATTAAGTGTTTCTGTGCTTTCCTTGTCGCACGTTTTGTATTTTGGGGAACATTTTTGGTAGCCCGTAAGTCGTCTAAAATTACAGTCACATTATCTTTCTTTTCACTATGGACTCTTGTATTGTCTTCTTTCAGAGAAGTTTTCTTAGAAACAGTTTTATTTCCATTTTGTTCGGGGATATCAACATCAAGTACATCGTTTATATTTTCAGTCTCGAAAACACCATCACAAAGCTGTCAGTATTCCATATCGTCTGTGGATTTTTATTAATTTTCTTTAATGTCTTTGAAATCATCTTCCTTTCAAAGAATTGTTGTAACCAAGTCATCCTCAAGCTGCACGTGCTTTTCTCCATCGAGATATGTTTTGTCTTTGTTTATACTCTCAGCATCATTGTTAAACAGTGAAAAAGTTGGTTCTGCCTCAAGAATGTTCTGTTCAATTTGCAGTGCTATTTGAACAAGATCACTGTCTTCTTCCTCGAATCATATCTACAAATTAAAACGGCTTAAAGTCACATGTTTCTAAAACAATTAACAAAAATGTATTAAACGAAGGAAATAGCTTCTTAATATACAAGTTCTTAAAGTATTATATAACTTCTGATTAGCGATTTTCAAAAGAAATGAAACAAACTGCTTAGTACGTGTAATTAATACAATCTTGGATTATATCAAATAAGAAGATTATGGACATTGTTGTAAAATTTATATGGCTCCATATAAGAATTTTTTCCAAAAAAGAGGGGAAAAAGGCTTTGTTACATGTATTTATTGTATTAATAAAGGAAAGATAAAAGTATTGTACATAAGATTTACCTTAAAATTATGGATTCTCTATTGAAAAATGTATACCAAATTCCCTTTTCTGCAAAGTTCTGTTTTGACAATAGCATAACTGGTTCACTAAATGACTGTAAAATACAGTTTACTCGTTATTAAAAATATCTCATAAATTGTTTACATGCCATGACCCTATGTTGCTAATATTAATAGAAATTGTAGCTGTCATTTAATGGAGAAGGTCATAAAAATGAATTGATGTCATGCTACATCAATGCTCTGATACGTTGTTATCAACACCAATTAGCTGTCCGCGGTGAGATATCCGGAATGAAAAACATATCATTTACAGATAAAATTGACTGGTTTGGAAAAAATCAGTTTCAATCACAGTATATGAAAAAGCCAAAGTCACCTATAGCTAAATGATATAGTATGGTCTGGACCATGTAAGAATCACTCTCTAACAAACATATATTATCGCTAGATACAATGTTCTGGTATGACATAGACGGGGAATAAATGTTTCACACGTGAAAACCATAACAGTGTATCAATATATGATACAATCTGGCTGGACATTTCTTTGAAAAAATCCATAATCCGTAAAAGCCATAGTGCTGTATTCACAGTTGCCATCGTTTGGCAGAACAAATTGTTGCTAAAACTGAATAAAATAAACGTATCTGAAAATACGTTCTTCTTTTTCTAGAACTTGTGCTCAATCTTAGATACGAGGTTTGATCTTTGTTCAATATCTTAAAAAGTATTTAAGATAGAGGGCTGAAATTTCGGGAGGATATGGATCTAAGCATTATTCACCAAATAAAGCAAAAAAAGATTTTATCGAAAAAATACGAGATACTATGGTCTGGTTTTCAATAGACGAGTCATGTTGATCTCATGCATGAAATATCAAGTATGGGCTCCTTTAAAGAGAACAAAATGCGTCATTTATTTTTTAAAAGATTTATTAATTCCAATTTGTTAAAATAAGGAATAAACATAAACACACAAACCAAGAAACAATACTGAAATAAAATGGTAAATTACATATACAGAATCGCAGATTGTTTTTCAATCCGATATAACATATCTATTTTACAGCCAACCTGCGAAGTCTACCATTACATGTATGCCAATAAATTGCGTCCATTTCATAGGATTCAATCGGTCATTTCGTGAAATTGGAAATATTTGTTTGTTATTATGAACACGGGCGATGAATAGTCCATTTATTGCTGCTGATCGTGGTGGTCAAGTACTTTTAAATTGAGAAGCAAAATGTCTATACTTACTTTGAAACACAATTTATTGTTGTTTTGATACATGTGTATTATTTCATAAGGGATGCATTGTCATTCCATGGATGCTAATAACCAAATACATGTATAACCTTAACAAAGAGACCTTGTTATGACGTCCGTAGCAGTGGATAAATATTAAGGAAAAAGAAAAAAAAAAAACAACTACAACTCCTGTCAATGAAGGCTTGTCGAAATTTTGTCATTTTGAAAGGGTGAAAATTCTATTTTTCATTCCTATAAGGTTTGTCGTTTATGGAACTTACATTCTTTAAAATTATCAAGTTCCGAAACGACTTATTTCATATTAAAATAAGGTTTCTGTATACATTGCGGACAATGAAGAAAAATGATGAATATCACAGTTGTCTCATTTCTCTCAATGTAATACAATGTATTGTTCTATTTTTTAGTTAAAGTGATATTTTTAATTTGTACTAATTGTATAAGTGATGTGCAAAGATCTGTTTACGAAATAAAAAAAGACATTTAACCCGATTGAATCCAGATCTTTAAAATTTCTTCAATTTTCCCAAGCCAAAGCATCTTTTTGGAAAAGTTATTGCCATTTGTAAAGTGGCACATTACAATTTTTGACAAGTATATTTGAAAGGAAAGACGACATAAGCTGCATGGAAACTTCACAGCTAATGATCCTCTCTACTTTCAGATTCCGAACATTATAGCAGTAACTATAATCAGTTATTCAAATAACATACTTCCAAAAACATTCCCTTGACTTCTTATTAAAAAGAAAACATAAATATTGATTTAGATTTAAAAAATGACTAGAACCCTTTTCCCAAACGACAAATTCTTGTGCGGTCCAATCTACTATACTTCGTCTTTCTTCGGTCTTCGTTTCTACACGCAACTTAGTATCAGAAAAGTTAATCAGTCTAAAATGGGATAAAAGAACGTAAAAATGGGACGTTATAAAATACAGCATGAAAGAGTCTAATGAGCTATGAAAAACGACGACAATGAATTTTGTGCTAAAAACTGAATTTACTGTTGTGTATCGTTAAACCGTCGGTGTTTTTATAAAATCACGTAACTACGGCTTGAATCAAGCCGTAGTTACGAGATTTTATATCAACACCTACAGAAATACTATTTTTTGCCGAAATCACGGTACTCTGGATAAAATCGTTTTCTATTCCAAAAGAAATTTTCTCAACAGAATATTTTACATGGCCAAATTACAATGTGAATACACATCTAAACCTTTTTTAAACAGCACCTGGTTTCGACGTCCTTATCAGAGATGGAATAGGAAAATATTGGGACAAAAAGAGAAAATACTGATAACAAGCATACTCTCATTTAATCCGAGTTTTCTCTGATGAAATTCGCTCTTTGCTTTGTTGATGTCGCTCATTTAAATGAGCGACATCAACGTATCGAAGAGCGAATTTCATCAGAAGAAACTCGGATTAACTCTCATTGTGCCCAAATATCTGCCTTTCTGTATCGTATTCTGATCATGCTCTCATTAATTGGCATCTTTCGTCTGCAGCAGCTTTTGAATCGGACAACCCAAAAATATTGTTGTGGGTGCGTACATGTTTACCGTAACACTGTTTCTTAATAGACAAATTTCCACTAAGACTCCCACACACAACAGTCACCGGAAGTCGTCCTTAGAGGCAAAAGGCGAAATTCATCCCATTCACTGCCTTTATCCGTGCTCTACACTTGCGTTGATCTTGTGGAAATCGGAAAAAGTGAAGATTCTCCTTACTTCCGTCATTTATCTTTTTGCGATTCTTGCATTGATAAACGATGCAGTTTAAAACCATTTCGATTCCCTATAGATCTAACACAGTTAATTTCCCATAACATCATTTTTTGCCACTGGATGTTAATCCGAGTCTTCTCTGATGAAAATTCGCTCTTTGATAGTTGGATGTCGCTGTTTATATCGGAGCACTATCCCATTAAAAACAAATGAAAATTTCTACACAATTTATGTCGCTGTGTCAGACTTTTCTTTTGTTTTTGAATGGGACAGCGATCCGATATAAATAGCGACATCCAAATATCAACAAGCGAATTTTCATCAGAGAAGACTCGAATTACCGGAAGTGTTCTTCGGGTACGGACTATTGTGTTTCGCTAGGCCCGACCTGTATCGATAGGCCTTCCCACACGGGCAAATGTGTCTTTTCGCCCCTTCGTGTATAACGTTTAGCAGTTGATCTGTGAACATTGCACCTGAAAGTAAAAAATGTCCAGTGTTATCTCACACGCTGAAAGATACAACCAAGAAAGTTCAAAAATGCAATACTAGTATATGAAACATTTTCAGACCTGTTCGTGGTCAAACTGTTTTCGAATTTGTGAAAAAACATACTCATTGCCAAACATTTACTTATAGTGACACTTTTTAGACTTCCAAGATTTTCCCTTTCAGATTTACAGGTCGCAGATGCTAAACTATTATCAAAACAAGACTTGTCCTTCTCTAACAAATTACAAATAATTCGGAAAGGTATTGAAGGAAAGAGCAAAATGCTGACAATCGTCGTTTTATCATTTGCCTTTAATATTATTCAATGTTCTCTTTTTACACCGCTTTGTCTTAAACAACTCCTTTTTCGGGGAGAAGACAATTGCGTCTTTTTAACATATTACATAGTATGTTAAGACATACTTTAAATCATTGTTACACAAAAAGTGAGTATTTTATGGTTTGATTCCAATTTGCCACGATCCTCGTGTTCACGACAAGCCCCAATCCGTGAGTGCTATCCAATCACGAAAGATTGTCCGTGAAATGAATTCGATTTTCTTTGTCCGTGTGAGGTATTCTTTTTTAAAATGCTCAATTCTTCACTAGTTGGGTGGAGGTAAGTACATAACAAGGATATTTTGGGTTACCGAGACTATCTACATTTGATTTGAAGACCGATTTTTGCACAGAAGTCATAGCATGAACTCAAAATCGCCAAAATTACCAGTCGTCCGTGAAAAGTATTCGTATATTTTTAGTTTGGATTCTCGTCGATAGAAATTTTGTGACAGAGTGTTTGCTGAAAGTACGGATCTTTGCGATAATATCTTGGTACCATTAGGTCAGAAATTTTGTGGGCCAGGACATGGGGTATAACTTTCTGGATGGCATTGCCTACATATCGAGAAACATCCGCTTACCTTCAGAATTACTGCCAAATTAACCCGATAGTCGCCATTTTTCCGTGTGATGAATCCAAACTTAAATCACGTGATTACCAACACTGATAATTGGTGTCAATACTACAGCATAGACATATTGAGAAAAAGGAGATATTGTTAATTATCAGCATTTTATAATTTCTTTGAATGTTTTCACAAACTATTCTTATAATGGCCGTCAAAATTAGGCATTGCACTTTCAGGTTTGACATTGTACTCACGATTCCAAAAAGGTCTCTATTTTTGTGACAGGCCAAATATTATTGTTGAAAAATTAACCCATTTCCACATGTTGACACATTTTAACTACCTTAAATGTAGAAAAAGGATTGGAAAACGTTGAGACAAAAGAAGAAAATGTTAATAACCAGCATCGATTAGCTCCTTCTGCCTCATTATTTTCTTGAAACAAATGCTCATAAATTATATCTTTATCAACATCCACTTTGTCATCTGCAAGAACTTTCCGAGTGCACAACTCTAAAATTCTGATATTTGGGAAATGGTTAAAACTTTTCTAAGTGGCAAAATACATGAATTAGGGATATAAAAATGGAGGTCAGTGCACAGACAACAAAAATTATGATATCCGAAGCAGAAAAATGTGTTTGTTGTAGCAAAGTAAATATTGAGGCAACAGGAAAAATACTGATCATCAGTCTGTTCTGCTAGGGACGGGATAACCAAGTCTTGTTTGGGAAAGGGTTAAAGTGCCCATTGTTATCAGATGAGAAAATTTTGCAATATTGCAACATGACTGCAGTGAATTAAACTTCCTTTTTTGGTTAGCCCCCTTCCCCAAAAGCAAAAGTAAGAATTTCAAAGTTGAAACAGTTGACCGAATGTTTGTTGATAAAGATAGAGTATCGCTGCTTTTCAACAAAACATCGTCACTGCAGCTTACAACAAGCTGCAGTTACGAGGTTTTTGTTGAAAAAAAAAAAAAAAAAAAAAAAAAAAAAAACCAACAAACAAAACAACAAACAAAACAAACACGACGATATGCTGATAGTCAGCATTTGTTTCTATTGTCCATGTAGGCTACAGTAGAAACTCGTTGCGTCTAAGTTGTAGGCAACGTCATTTTACCTGGAAGTATCCGAAGTTCGACTCACCCGATTGTTATTCAGGTTCGATTAAAATTGTATTAAAGGGCGACGGTAACAGATGGTCTAATTGCAAAAAATGAATTTTTTTGAAAAAATATGCAAAACTTTTGTGTTGACAACCTCGGGATGGTTAATAATATGCGATTCAGACAGAGAATGAGCCGAAATTACAAGACAGATAGCTGAATTTAGGGAGAATCCAAACCTAAATTCAACCCCATCACTGATGGGGTTAGACTTATTTTGAAATTGTTGCACATGCGCATACAGCGCGGACCATAATTCAAACGAGATACATACTTGAATTTCAATATGACGTCATCATGTATGTTGTGACGTCATTTAAGAAAGTCGCATGTCCTACTGTTTTGACCTACTTTCGATATCGCTTCATGAATTTGGTATCAAATTGCGAAAAAATGAGTCGTTGCTTCAATAGTTTGTCGTAATCATTTAATCAGGTCATATAAAGCTTAAAAAGTGTGCATTTCGTTTGTATTTGACAATTTTTGGGTCCAAATCTGGGAAATAGTAGCTTTAAGGTAGAATACCCGTAATATGGCCAAACGGTTAAAGAGAAGAGGGTGCAAATTTGATTTCGCTGACATTGAAACAATACCTGTTAAAAAAAGATATTTTGATGGTCGTCAATAACTTTTATCCATGTTCTGTTTAAAAGATCATGTACACTCAGCAAGTCCCTTGCATTTTCCCGCCTTCACTGTTTCAAACCGTTTTTTTTTTTCAAATCGGTTATATACATGTATTAACATCGCAAATCGTTAGTGTTATTGCAAAATCTCGTAACTCCAGCTTGATTAAAGCTGGAGTTAGGAGGTTTTGCAATAACACCAACGAAATGTTGTGTTACGCGTTTCTCCACAGTGGCAGTTAGTGGTAGTGTGGTCACAGTCTCGTTTTAAAAATACTGCCTCTATCTGGTTCTATGTAAAAACGAGTAATTTACAAACGGCATTTTCAGCCCAAATAACACATTAAATGGCCAAAAAGTGTGTAAAAACTTAAAGCTAAATAGTTATATTTTATCATGATAAAATACTTTTACCGTATACACGTTCTTTTCGTGTTAAATCTCTATTTGAAAAAGTGGGTCATATATCAACTCTGTGTTTCTTTGTTTGAACTTGGTTGTTACCCTAGAAGGACGCGTGGGTATGTGTGATAAAATTGCTTTGGCACTGCCATTTCTTAACGGATTTTCATAAATCTTATATCAAATTAAAGAGGGAAAATAGATCTATTCATCCGTGTATGTTAATACGGTGAACCGATGAATTATGAGTCGATGATTAGGTATTCAAAATAGGTCATTTTACTCGGCTTCAAATGGCAAGAACTATGCGGCAGAAAAGCCTAGAAAAGCCTATATATGTTCTTCAACATCCTATCTATTCAAAAAATAAAACATCTTGAGCCTTTAGCTTAGCGCATTCAAGCGCAAAGGCTTTTACAATGGGAAGTGCTTTTCAATTCCCCGTGATTTATCGATAATTTCTGTCTAAACTCCATTCATCCTAAATTTATACATAAATGTTGACGACAGTGACTCAAAGAACATTCTTGCAAAGTTTGGTTGAAATTGGCCGAATGGTTGATTTGTTAAGAATGATGTCATGATTTCTCAAAGTTCGATAAGCCTTGCCCTACCACGCCCATATATTTTGACGAATCAAAAAATCGCGAACATTCTTTGAATATGGTCATCCAAGGAACATTCCTGTAAAGTTTTGTCAAAATCGGCCCAATGGTTAAGGAGTAGGAGGTGTTTCAAGGAATTATGGGCGAACAGACGGACGGACGGTGAGTGACCACAATAGCTCATCTTGAGCACTTCGTGCTCAGTCCAAAGGGATTTACAAAATCGGCGTTTCTCATGGGCTTCCTAAACATCCATTTAACCCTTTCCCAAACAGCAAAACTTTATGGTCATCAAACTCGAAAGCTGTGACAGGCGACAGAATGAGTGTAAAAGAAAATAAGATTATTTCGCCTCAATCTTTTCACCTTCAATAAAATCCGTTCAGTACGTCAAAACCAGGTCTAACGAGGTCTTGTTTGGGAAATGGTGAGGCAGCCAAAAATTAGATTGAATTTAGAAGTTGCAAAATGGACATGTTCACTGTGTATAGTCCACTGTACGCACTAACTTCCGCTTGCGAGTAAGAAAACGAGTCAAAAAGGAGATTGAAGCCCGAAAAACAGGTAAATAGTTCATATTAGATTGAATCGAGTTGGAATTATCTCGTATTATGGTGGAAGGTATATGAAAAATTATCATTCCTGGCGTATATCTACGGAAAGAAATCTATTTTCCGACGAAAATGCATTTGCTCACTTAATTTTCTCCAAATCGTCACTTTGATTGACTCCGAACACAGATTTCAACCCTTAATATCTAGTATAAGAACAAATCCTTTTAATACATTGAAGAATATTCATCTATGCTCCCAAATATTACACGATACAGTGTGTTAAAACATCGGTTTAAAAAATATTAACTATAAAACTGTCACTGGTGTTGCCTGCTCACTGTACGGTTGCTTGCTACCTCATAGTACGGTTGCTTTCGAGCACAACCATAAATCATGTACGGTTGTTTGAGAGCAAAAAGTATTGTAATTTTGTATATTTTTCGTTTTGAACAACGACTGGTGGTGACTTTAGTGTCTAAATTTGCATACCTTTAACTTTTTACATATACAATGCATTGAAGTGTTTTAGGAGTGGGTTAATAACCCAAAGTTGTAAAATAGATGCAACGTTTTGTATTTATAAACATGTTTTATTTTGTTTACAAAATGATCATCATAATCTTAAATGATCTTTATTATACAAAATTTGCATTTATTCGAAGTTAATTTCATGTTGAATTTGGACTTAAATTGATATGGAAGACAGATTGCGCTATACAAACACGTGGTTAATATAACATTTCTTTTTTTTGTAGGTTGGGAATAAACATTGAAACATGTTGCATCTATTGTGATTCGGAATCGAACCAGTTTTGTGAATTGATAGACCAAATGATTATTAAACATCCTGACCAAAACCTGAAAATGAAGACTATCAACAAATAAGAGCTACTTGTGAAGTCATACTCATTTTATGCCCCTGTATCGAAAGAATGGGGGTATATTGTTTTACTCGAAATTTCCACTATCATCAAGCGTATAATACTCGAGGATTTTTGGACCACGGCATGTAAATATAACTGTATTTTACTGTTCAAATTTACGAAAAAATGTCACATTTTTTTCTCCACTTTAATGGCCAAATGATAAACACCATAAATGCTGTTTTTAATATATTTGCTTTTGCAACGTCACCGCAATTTGAAGTTAAAGTTGACCGTTTATACATGTAAGGTTAACACGGCTATAATTGGACTGCACAATTGACGTCATCATCTATATCTGGTCCACAGGTAAATTTCAGTTTCGTTTTACGCGCGCCTGTAAATCACGTATCTTTATCAGGTTATAACTCGGGTTAGGGGTTGATTTTTTCATCGCAATTTTTGCTAATCTTTTTTTAGACAATTCTCTTTAAGATGAATTCATCTTATTTGACATGAAAACGAAGATGAATTTCAGCTTTAAAATGATGTCATCTATTTTCAATAGACAGATATTAATTTTTCTGAAATTCATGTGGGGTACTTCCTAACATTTCTATGTTCCTTGAAATCAATTTTTATATCTTAATTTGATTCATAATTTTTCTGCAAGTAATCGAAAGTAATCGAAAATGTAATCGATGATTACATCAATTTTTAGCCTGTAATCGATTAAATTACGATTACATGTAATCGAAACTCCCTTTGATTACAGATTACTGTCGATTACTTGAGAAAATGTAATTGATTACAATCGATTACGATTACAGATTCTGATTACCCCAACCCTGCTCTAGATGCCCAGTTGCCAGTATCACTTATCACATTGGTACATCGTGCTATGGACCTTTGTTGTTATGATACAACATCCGTTTATGTCAAACAAATAGAAATCACCAAATAGAACTCCGTACGGTCGAAGCTATGGGAAAAGACTGCAGAGGGAAAATAATTCTGCGGTCTTTGACCAGAGGTTATCTTTATTCGTATTTGATCTTTGAAACATATTGGCTTTTTTGGCTGACACATGAGCATGAAGATTGAAGGAATGGGGTTTACAGCCTTTTTTAAGTGTCTAAGTCTCTCAGCGGTACAGCAATAATTTTCTTTTCCGACCTACTTCTTCTTCATGAAAATTTTCGTCTAGCCCATCTATAACAAAAGATTCATCCATAATCTGAAACACAGTCAGTTACATAGGTTTTTTTGTCAAATAACATTTAAAAACATTCAACTGGTGTTCTATCTCAAAGCTGTTCTATTGAGACTATGTAACTAGAGAATTATATAAATCATAGATACAATGTATTGTTTCAATGCATTTTTGAATTTTTGACCATTAACAAATCTAGAATCAACTTTTTTGAAACAGTTCTTTTATGCGAAGGTTCTCATATCAAATTTCAAATATTCCTACGAAAAATAATTGCTTAAAAACTATTTTCATAATAATTTTTTGACAAGAAAATGCTACTAAGCTCTCATGTAACCGTACAGTGACATCGCAAGCAACCGGACTAAAGCTTTCACAGATTGAGCAAGCAACCGTACAGTGAGGCAACAACACCAGTGGTGTTTGATAGTCGATATTTCTTAAACCTATGCGTTCATGTCTGTTATTCTTTAGTTTTCTGGTGCTAAGATGGTATATTTTCAAAATAACAAAAGTATGTGCTTGTATACAAGTTGTAAAGCTTTGAAATCGATGTTTGAAATCAATGAATATGACATTTTCGAAAAAAAATCGTGAGCAATCGCATTTTGTCTGAAAATGTAGCTTTTCTCAAAGGATAAACTGAGTAAATAACCTAGTTTATGTACATACAGTCCATGCATGTAAAAATTCCTTCATTTTTCATTTTATAATTAACTGTTTACCTGTCTATTTGGCTGCAATCTAAACCTCGACTCGTTTCCTTACTCGCAAGCGGAAGTTAGTGCGGACAGTGGACTATACACTGCGATGTTCAAATGTATGGTGCTCTTTTGGGTCAATGTTTTGAAAGCATGTTTCTTCACGAACCAGAGATATAATGTTTATAATCGATCACTTGAAAGTTTGAATTATTTTTTTTTAATTCCTATTTTATATGTCGTAAAATCTTGTTTTTATCAGAGGCAATGACACTGAAATGATATGCGCACAACGAAGCGCAGAAAATATTTACGCAAAGGGAGAAAATGTTGGTTATCGGAATGTTCTTCTTTTGTCTCAATGTTTTCTAAAACTTTTTCATATATGATACTGAAAATCATGTCTTGTTCGGGGAAGGGTTGAAATAATGTAACAAATATTTATATAACTGCTGTTGGGTAGAATTTGAAGAACTAAATTGTTTGGTAGAATAATTTCATCCTTTGTAAAACTTCAAAGGGGTGTAACTATTTTATTAAATGTCCGATTTTAAAAACGTAAGCAGTTTTGAGTTCCTCTCATTCAGACCTTGAAAATGATATATAATTTGTTGCAGTTCTTTGAAAAATAAACAATAACGTAATTCGGCAGAATTATCACCCCTTTGTAAAAATCTGAATAAGCCTTATTCCATAACGCAATGTCCGATTTTCACAGTTCAACCAGTTTTACGTTTCTCTCAATATTCTCTGTAAGCTGGTATATATTTCAAAGGGGCTGGAATACTTTTGGAAAAAAGTGTGACCACCCTATTAGTGGCTGAGGTTGCCGTGCCGTAGTATTCGTTTACCAAACATTGTCTCGCTTTGACTTGCCTTGTAGTTAGGTGGATATATCCAAAATATGTGGTCCATCATTAACATTTTCAGAAAAGCACCAAATTTCAAAATGGCCGCCAATTTTTATATGTTAAGAGCAAGTAAGTTAATATCTGCCCCAATAAGGGAGATATTGCTCTTAAGTCAAAATTGGCGGTCATATTGGAATTTAATATGGCGGCCATCATGGGATGAGATTTTGGGATCTACCTAGGAAATCATTTATATGGGACTATAATACATGTGTGCAAAAATTGGTGCTTTCCTGAAAAAGTGTACGATCATCTACCATACCTGCCTAACTATTGTAGAAAAGGTTTGGACATCTTTTGGCAAAAGAAAAAGATACTGAAATCCATTACTTTCCCAATGCCACAATATTAGATCTGAAGCAGAAAATGCAGGGTATTAATACCAGAGATTTGTTCTGAGGATGTTTTCAACAGCACCTGATCAAAAGGTTATTGACGACCAATAAAAACTTTGGTTGGTCGTCAATGACATTTATATCAGTCATTGTTAAAAAAATCCAGAATCTACTACACCTAGCAAAATCCCTGACGTATTTCCGCCTGTTTCAAACCATTTTCAAATCGGTTATATATCAACAGATTTATTGGAAGATACCAAACTGTGTCACGTGATTCCCCGCCTTGGTAACGAGATTTGTGTATAGGAGCTTGGTGTCAATTAACAGATCACCAAACGGCAAAGTTTTAGACTGGTCCAAATTCAAAGATGTTGCAGACGACAACTTCAAGTGAATTAAATTTTACATTTTGCTGTGATTCTGGTTAGAGAAATTGTGGGAAGTAAAGAAATTGCTTGTCACAAGCAATTTCTTCATTTCCACAATGTTTTCCAAAGTCTTTACATTTTTGGTAGTAAAAAAATCAATGTGTTGTAATGGTTAATGCCGATGAAAAGGAGTAAGACAAACGCTATCAAACAATCCGACTGTATATTTGTTTCCCGAAATTGATCTACAAAATACATTCTAGCATCCGCTCTTGCTATACTGGTATCGCCAACAGGTTGGTTTAGGGGACGTTCGGAATCCCCAGTCATTCTCAACGACCCTGTCGTGGGTGGCACTGGTTGTCTTCCGGTATCCCGTAACGATGCCCACGTGACCACCTTTTGCGATGACGTCACCATTTTGGGGGTTTCCGTTACATAGGTCCCAACATTTAGCATTCTTTAAGTAGGATGATCTTTTGTTGGCCCATTCTCCAGCCCCAATGGGTGCGTACTTAATAAGTCTTGCAGGCCACCTACAAACAAAATAGCAATGAATCATATCGGTGCCTTTCAACGACAACCTCGTAACTGCGGCTTGTTTTTAAAGTGACATTTCACATTTATTTTTCATGAATTTTACTTTTATTTTAATTGAAAGATCAAATTTTCTTATGAAAAAAAAAAAAAACAAAAAACAAAAAACAAAAAACTGAAAGTTTCAAGCCAATATATTGAACCTTTTACGAAAAATATATTTTTTTGTGTGCTAAAATTAAACAAATTGTTGTGGACAACACTTCAGATTTATATGAAATTTGTCATTTTCTTCTCAACTTTCAAGGCGTATCTTTCGCTTATAAATAACAACTTTAAAAAAACTGATAGCATTTCTACGCATAAGAATAACCATTCTTTACATCAAGACATACTTTTAAAGAATGAAATTAGAATGTTATGTCCCTTTAAAGTGACATTTCAAATTTATTTTTTTCATAATTTCCCTTTTACTTTTATCTGAAAGAGTAAATTGTCTTAGAAAAAACAATCTTTGCATCAAGACATACTTTAAAATAATGAAATTGGAATTTTGTGTCCCTGTAGCTGCAGGTACGGGGTTTCTGTTGAAAAGCAACGATACATCTTATGTTTTAGAACCAGTAACGCCTTATTGAACACTTTCCCAAAAAAGACCTGCTTTGACTCCCATTATAGAAAAGGTCTAGTGAAACATTGAGACAAATCGAGAACATGCTTGAAATGAGTATTTTATTCTTTTGTCTGTCGTCAGCATATTTTACGTACGTACGATGTGGAAATGATGTGGACTCAGAATCGTATATGACTAGGCCCCGGTTTTTCGAAAAAACTTCAGTATATTCTCATGCTCAAATCTGAGCACCGTGCTCAAATCGCACGAAATCCACGTGAACATCAATCGAATACCCTTCAACGTTGGAGAGTATTCCTTTGAAGTTGAACATGTTCTCGTGAGTATGCACTTAATTTTTTTCGAGAAACCGGGGCCAGGCCTTCATAAAACCATGATTTTGTGCTCGAATGCCAATTTCGTACTTAACGTGAAGTCAGACCCTTGTCAAAGCCGTGCTCTGATTGATGCATTTACATACTTGTCACCCACAATTTATTTACATGTATTTTACACATTACCAGACGGCATTACATAGGACTCGTCCAAATTCAAAGGTGTTGCAGACGACACTACCAAGTGCATCAATTGGATCACCAAGGACAACTCTATCGAATCATACCTTGGATGCATCTCGAAGAACTACTTTCAGACTATGAATAGAATAGAATAGAACAACAATTCAAAACGTTCGTCTGTGACTAATGTCAACAATGACGCGACAATGATACTGAAATACATTGTTTGCAGTTCCAGTGTCCTCTCTTTTTAGAATGATAACAACCTGCAAGTCCCGCAAGTTGCCATAGTTGTGTATTTGGTTGACCTCGAAAACTACTTTATGAAGCGTAGCCACTTCCGGCTAAGAAATCCAATTTTTTTCAAGATTTCTTCATACACACACTTCCGAGTCGATGATTCGATCTTTGGTCGACATTATCCGAGGATATCCGAACGCCAAGTGCATATGATTTTACATTTCTTTGTGCTTTTGTGTAGAAAACATTGTGGGAAATAAAGAAATTGCTTGTCACAAGCAATTTCTTCACTTTACAAGTTTTACGATTCCTTAATTTTATAACGCATGAAAAAGCGTCACAATTTGGGAATAGGGAAAAGAGTTTTATAATCAGATTTGGTTATTTGATTTGAATGGGATTAACGATGAAATACCTACTCTCCAAAGCCGAGGTCTATTGACCATCAAATATCATTCTATCGAAATGGAATGAAGAGATAATGGGCTCTGTTTTAAGAGAGTATGAAATACCTAACATGGATTCCTGCCAATAGGGAACGATTCTATCATGTAAACAATGACGTAATTTCGGACAAACAAATAGTATTTCGTGGGTGTTCTTTTAAAATCTCGTAACTACGGCTTGATCCAAGCCGTATTTACGAGATTTTATAACAGCACCGACAAGTGATAACCATAATGGTAAACCAAGTCTATTTTTAGCACAAAATTCAATGCCATTCTCTCAAAATTACTACCATACCATCAGTCCCGATGCTTTTGCAGTATCTTAATTACGTTTACGACTATCCACCCATTGATAGGAAAGGAATATTAGCAACAGTCATTGTTGGGATCGGAACAAGTCACGATTCTGAGTCCGATGCGCTGCCCACTGTGATGTGGCCCGGTCCAGATTGGGTCATTCTTGCAAGGTAAGGATTTTACACCCACTTTGTTCCTTAAGGCCTGGCTACATAAACAATTCCATATGGGAATCCATGCAGTATATAATTTTGGACGTTATGCTGACGCGATTTGGACGCGGAATCGTATGTGACCGCGCCCTAACGTGTTTAAAAGGAGCAAAGTGGAGGTAGAATACTTTGCTTGCGAAGATAATCAATCAAATGTTACCTTTCCGGAGCCTTTGCTTTAGCTTCCTTTAGCACGTCTGCCACAAAAATGTTGCATTTGTTCGTGTTTCTCCCAGTCACCCAGCTGCTTTTGAAGGACCATTTTGTTTTGCCAATTTTGGCTCTTGCTCTACTTCTTATTCGGCTTGCTGATGTACGACAATCAACGCCCTCCTGAAAATAGAAGCACAGCCCTTGTCCTGCTGGATTTTAATTTTGTTTTGGAAAAAAAAAACCCTACAAATTTAAAGCTGGAGGGTAACAGATGGTTTAATTGCAAAAAATGATTTAAAAAAAAAAAAAAAAAAAAAAAAAAAAAAAAAATATGCAAAACTTTTGTGTTGGCCACCTCAGAATGGTTAATAATATGCGATTCAGACAGAGATTGAGCCGAAATTATAAGAGAGATAGCCGAATTTAGGGAGAATCCAAACCCAAATTCAATTCCGTTACAGATGCGATTGAATTTATTTTTTAACTGTCACGCATACACATACAGCGCGGACCAAGATTCAAACGAGACTATACTTGAATTTCAATATGACGTCATCATGTATGTTGTGACGTCATTTGAGAAAGTCGCATGTCATGCTGTTTTTACCTACTTTCGACATCGCTTCATGAATTTGGTATCCAATTGCAAAAAAAAAAAAAAAAAAAAAAAAAAAAAAAAAAAAAAAAAAAAAAAAAGTCGTTGCTTCTATAGTTTGTCGTAATCATTTAATCAGGCCATATAAAGCTTAAAAAATGTACATTTCGTTTGTTTTTGACAAATTTTGGGTCCAAATCTGGAAAATAGTAGCTTTAAGAGACAATTCAATAAGAGTAGCTCAAGTTTTTGTCACAATAAGGGCCAAGAAAGCAGGCAGTGTCGGCTAAGATCAGACTACACATCTGTACAGGCTGATCTTAGTCTATACTACATGCAAAAGCTTTGGTCACAATAGTAAATTGACGTAACAATATTAGAAGGGTTGATTACTGTTCAAAACGATCGTCCAGTCACATTCTGTCTTTTTACACTATTTGAAAATAATCCTGGATTTGACGTCCTTAACTTTATATAATAGATATATAAAAGAGTAGAAAGATTTTAAAAAAAAATAGCCAAAAGAAGAGAATGCTTATAAGCAGCTTTGTCCCTTTTGTCCTACTGTAGAGCAAACCTACACGGGTTGACAATCCCTCGGCTACAGAGAAGACACTTTGATTGGCCCTCCGAACATATGCCTTTTCTGCATGCGATATATACTCAGCAAAACTGCAAACGCATCACTTCTAAAGATCTTTGTTAACATTTCTTGAACGAATCAAAAGAATACCTTAAAAATTTCTACTTATCGACAATCATTATTCTTGAAGTAATGATATGAACATGTAAAAACACTGCCGATGTTAAAGCCGACATACATGTATAATTTTGAATAGACAGATAAACGATCGAAACGGGGTATGACTGTCTCCCTTTTTCACTTTTAAGCTCCAAAAATAGACGACAAAAATACAAAATGTACTAAACATCGTTCCCACAGAGACCAGACGTGTGTAAATGTTCCACTGGCTCTGTCTCTGTAGTCTCCGTACCGTGGACACTATCTACCTATTCAGGCTGACTAGTTCAAAAGTTATATTTCATAACCCTTTCCCAAATGACCACAACTTAGATTGTTCCAATTTGATACCTGCTATAGCCAATAAATGGATGCTAGTAAAGAAAGGATATATGAACTCTATATAACAAAGAAAGTATTAAGACAAAAGGAGAAAATGTTGGTTACCGGAATTTCCTCCTGTTGTCTAAAAGTTTTCCCAAGCCTTTCCTAATACAGAAGTCAGTTCCAGGCCCCGGTGCCTCGAAAAAACTTCAGTATGTTCTCAGACTCAAATCTGAGCACCGTCCTCAAATCGCACGAAATCCACGTGAACTTCAATTGAATACCAATCAACGTTGATTAGTATTGAAATGAAGTTGAGCATGAACTCATGAGTATATACTTAAGTTTTTTCGAGAAACCTGGGCCAGGTCTTATTTGGGAACGGGTTAAAGAAATAATACCTGTTTGCCTGTTCAAAAACTAGTATGGCCCCTTTAAAGTGACATTTCAGAATTTTTTGTCATAAATATTACTTTTATTTTTATCTGAAAGAGCATATTTCCTTATGAAAATTCTGAGAATTTCAAGCCAAAATATTGCACCGTGTAGGAGAAATTTATATTTTTGTGTTAAAATTGAACAAATTGTTGTGGACAACAGTTCGGATTTATATGCAATTTATCGATTATGTGTCAACTTTAAATGCGTGTATCTCGCTTACTGGCAACAACTTAGAAAAACTAATAGTATTTGTACTCATTAGAATACCCAATCTTGGCATCAAGACATACTTGAAAAAATTGAAATCGGAATGAAATGTCCCTTTAAGGCAACAGTCCATGCTGTTTTCTTACGGTTCCTAAAAGTCATTAAGATTTTGTTGGCGAAAAGTGCGGATCATTTTCCGACTACCTGTATATTCACAGAATGATGAGAATGGTATCAAATACCACAATAGCCTTTCCTCCAGATCCTGGTTCATATTTCTGACATGTTCACTAGAAAGGACCTTCTAGGAGCCCACTGATTCAAACAGCAGCTATCAATTTGATTAAAACCATATATTAATAGCAATTGTTCTAATATCTGAACGGCATCGATAAGACGTCATATTCAATGAACCCGGAAAATGCAGTATCGGTTATTTTTTAACTGTGACCAATCAATTCTCTTGTAAAATGCGGGTTTCATGGCAAACAGGTGGTTTATTATGTAATACTTAAATGAGATGTCAGTATGGGGTAGTTTTCGGTTCAAGGTAGAATACCCGTAATGTGGCCATTTTAAAACATCGAATTTTTTTCGAGCGTCGTCGGTACGTATCTGAACCTATTCGTGTGCGGTCGTAAACATTCGGCGGTGGAAAGTTCCACCGCCGAATGTTTTTGACTTCGCCCGAATTATTCCGATGTCGCGCGAATCTCATTAGGGTTATACTACCTTAATCGTTTTCAGAATCTTGGAATTGTTAAATGATTAGTCATAGGAAAGGATCATTAAAGATAACCCCTATATTCGGTGCCTGTCAGATGTCACTTCGAAGTTAACACTGGATTTCAATCAGATTGCAGCAACCCTCGGCTTATTCAGAAACACGTGCACACCAAACGATTGACGAACTTGTTTCTGATTGATGGAGATGTTGTCTTTCCGTGAATGTTGAACAAAGTCAGACGACAATATGCAACTTAAAATACAAAATTAAGTAAAATACATTACTTTAAAATATAACACATTAACTTTTGAAGCGAATAGAAAGAAGAAGATAGCATTCATCATTGTTTTTAAAAGAAACATAAAAAAGTACTGATTATTTTCAGCAATTTTAATTAATTTATGAAGGTAAAACGTTAATGTGATAATATATTAATTTACATTTTATAGAGCCAATCCACGAACTGAGAATCATTGGAGTGAACACAACAGCCAGTCACGTGGTCAACCTCAGAACACGTTTGCTTTCGTAGTGGTCAAGCTCGTGGGAAATATTTCCATACGGATTTGGATTTAATCAAGTCTTCAAAGTGACATAAGAGGGATAAAATGTGTTCAATTTGTTTTGAGAATGTTAATTGAACATAGACAAAAGTGGTTGAGTTTCGGAATATTACATAATTGCGTATATTAGAGAATTCCTGAATTTCCTTTGTCTGGGTTTCCCGCGTCTGGTAGCCAGTACAGAGTTATGGGGATCTCTAAGGAACGACCAAATAGGGAAACAAGCAGAGCGGAGCTGCTATGACCAAATGGACAACAATCAGCCAATGCATCTTTTACCACTGCACCAGATGCAACCACTCTTCAGGCTTTAAATCGGTCTCAGACCGCTGGAGTGGAAAATAAATTTCTCCGGGTTGGTGGTTGCCCCTTCGAGGGCCCCCGTATATTAATTTACATTAGAATTGAAAAAAATCCTTTTACAGTGTTGACTTCAAAACAAGTTTGCTATCATGTTTAGTTTAACATTTTATAAAAGAATATGGTTCAGGCGAGAAATTGGGGCGAAAAAACAAAATGCTGATAACAAACACTCCTCTAATTGTCCCGATATCCCATGCGTTATTTTGTACAAAAACCCTTTCGATATTAATATTTTTACTGTTGAATCCTTCAATATTGATGGGTCCGTGGGCTGTTTGAGAAAGACGGTTTGAAATTGCAGTAGTTGAAACTTGAAATTAACTATTTCCACGGCAAAACCTGATTTTTGACGTCAATAACAGAAAAAGCTTGTAGTAACATTGAAGCAAAAGAGGAAAATTCTGAGAACCAGCATTTTCTTATCTTGCCTAATGTCTTCTATGCTATATATTAGAAATGGGCGGATCCAGAGGGGGTCGGGGGGTCCGGACCCCCTGGCATTGGTCGAAAATTAAATTTTGACGATATAAATTGATTGTAACGTTACATATTTATCACATTTTAACCCTTTCCCAAACATCAGAATTCTAGAGTGCTTCTATTTGAATGCTGCTAAAGACGACAAATTGGATGTTATTAAAGGCCAGATTTGTGTGCAATATAGCGCAGAAAATATTGACACAAAAGGAGAAACTGCTGGTCATCAGCAGTTTCTTCTTTTGTCTCAATGTTTTCCCAAGCATTTTTATCAGGGACGTCAAAACCAGGTCTTGATTGGGAAAGGGTTAAGACATAATTTGAGCTTGAACCCCCTCCCTGGAAAAATGTTTGGGCTTGGACCCCCCTGGAAAAAATCCTGGATCTGCCCTTGTTACAGAAATTTTATCTTTATCTGCAGTCATTTTGTCGTCTGCAGAAGCTGTGAACAGTTCAAACATAAGTTGACTCATTATTAGGCCTACTCATTATATTTGTATTCCTGTCTCACGTGAGTTGGACTACATTCTCCAATTACATCACCGCAACCAATTTTGTTTTTCTGTTTCTTTGTGTGTGTAATAATGGATTTGATCACTTTCAGAGACATGGACCTCATTTCTTTCATTCGACGAAGTCTTGACAAAGCACTCTCTTTGTCAATCCATTCACTCAAGCATTCTTCGATGGTTCTACAAAGGAAGGTTAGGTTCTTTAGTTGAGTCTTAAAATAGTCATTATGCTGGGAATATATTTCTGATCCCAAAGAAAATGCCATATTCTCTGCAATGAAGTGCAGTTCGGAGTTTATTGTGAACAAGTTTTGTAGAAATTCGGGGATTTTTTGTGATTCCTTTGTGTATACTCGTTTTGATCCTGAGAAATCTAAATAGATGCTGCGGTGACATTTATTCATGAACTGTGTTAGTTCCTTTGCAATCCGGGAAGTGTTTGCACTAAGGAGCCGTATTTTTTCAGGTTGTCGGTAAAGTCGATGTTCCAAGGCAGCGTCTATCCATTCATTCTGTAAGCTGGCTGAGTAAATATATCGGCGGGTGAGGTCAAAATGGACAATTTGTTTTCCTAGTGTTTCACAGCGTTTACCATGTATGTTTGAATGCCAGTCTTTTCCACAGCCCCAACAAAAGCTTTTGCGACACAAACAATGCATACGTGGGCACCCATCAATTTTCTCGAAGAACTGTTTACAGTTTGGACAATGCATGCCGTGTACTGCGACTACAAGTGTGTAGTCTGGCTCGTCATCCCCTAATCCTATCTCACGGAGAACAGACTGATATCGATCCACAGACTCGCAAGGTGCTGGCCAGTGGGCCGGTCCCAGACAATCAAAGCAGAGTTTATGTCCGCAGTCACAGTAGACAGTTGCCACTTCTGGATCAGTCCGCACCAGTACCCGTCCACAGCGTACATTTGGACACCATTTGGTTTCTTCACTACGATCTACATTCTCGTCATGGCGTAACCTGGTGTATTTGATCGCATATTGAATAGAGAGTAACGAAAGCATTGTGCCATGATCAACAAACACTTTACAACGGTATTCTGGGCATTCTATGCTGCGAGACCCTGAGTTCACATTGAGCACTAAATGTTCCTTCCAGCATCCATCACAGAACCAGTGTCCACATTGCTTCAGTGCCGTACCGGAACACTCGAACCCAATATCATCGTAACATATTCCACACAGCTGTCCGAAAGATTTGGAGACACGTCCTTCAACAGTGCAACTTTCCCGAGCTGCACCATCAGTTGTGTCAGTTTGATCAGAAGTCATAAAAGACCTATAATGAAATTCGTCCACAGGGGCATAGTTAAAGCTGTTCCAACCATACAGATGTTCAACTCTCGGCTGACTTGTAGTTCTATCCCATGGAAGATCCTGATCTATCTGAACAAGGCCTGGTAGAGATTCAATGAAAAACAACGCGCTTTTCAGGCATTCGTCCACATTAGTCTCTGAATAGTCGAATAAAGTTTGTATCCGCAAGTTTGTTGCATCTCCGGAGAATGAATTGTTTAAATATACTTTATACACCCCATCTTTAGTCGTGTTGATTTCATTTTCAGTGTCATGTACAAATACGACACACACGTGAACGGCTTTGATCTTCTGATTCCATGGTTGAGAAAACACACCTAATGCCATGACATCGTCAGAGATGTCGATGATGAACTTTCTAGGAAAACATCCACACTCCATATATTTGTCCCCGTAAACTTCAGTTAAACGCCCTGAACATGTATCCTGATGGTCTAGAATGACTCGAACAGGATGATCGCCACCTACGTCATTATATGATAGCCATTCCTCACAGCCTGATATAAATACAAAGTCATTGAACGCGTTGTCACTGTTTATTGTCTTATGGCTTGATTGATTAATTGCGTGTTGCACGAAATCGCCTAATTCTACCATCGTTCTGTCTGCCATACTTTCATGAAGGACGTCTTCTATATCATCCAGGCCATCTGTAACATTATTGGCGTCGTCTCGGATGATGCATACATCAGAAATAATGATTTCTTGGTTGCTTCGCCTTATATTTTCATATTTAGATCGCTCCAACATATTCACTTTGGTACCATGTCTCTGTGTAAATAAGGTATGTAGTGGTGCTGGGTGTACCACATCAAAGGTGACCTCACTTTTTAGTAATGTCTGGTTAACATAATCCATCTCCGGAAAACTCACCAACTTCTTCCTAACCAACTTTTTATACTTTGTCTTGGGGCATCCGTCATTTCTATTTTTAACACTTTGTGTACACATGTAGCTTGTTCGTTTTCTCTTTCGTCTGCATGTCTTTGTGTACACGGAGAAAGCGCGTGGTTTCCCCTTTGAGAAATGCGCTGACTTACAATTTGCAGATTTCCTATTGTGTTTTTCAAACAGTTGCACGCAGTATTCTTCCGCTTCAAATTGGCCTGATTTGATAGCGTTGACAAGTTGTGTTGGTAAAAGCCATCTTCTTCTTTTATTTAGTGAGTATTGAATGTTAGATGCTTGAATATCATCTACGCCTAATTTCCCGCTAACTATAGCTTCTCCATTTGCATTCTTGTCGCCTCTTATGATGTATGCAAGTTTTCTGAAAATCGAAGAACATGATTCATTAGCTATACATATTCTGGTCGTGGCCTGAATCGGCATATAGCTATCAACAATGTTGTACCAAGAGAAAAAGAAACAAACAAAAAAACTCTTACGATATAAAATTACTGTCGAATAACAAAATATGGATTTACACAGATGTAAATTTGTACTCGTTCAAAGCTAGAAAGGGGAAATATGTGATGGCATTTGAATGTTCGAGTTTATTAAGCATATCTGCGTTATACTAACCTGTTATATAAGACAAATCAAATTGCGTTTAAAGGGACATTTCATTCCAATTTCAATTTTTTAAAGTATGTCTTGATGCCAAGATTGGTTATTCTAATGAGTATAAATGATATTAGTTTTTTTTAAGTTGTTGCCAATAAGCGAGAAACACGCATTTAAAGTTGAGACATAATCGATAAATTGCATATAAATCCGAACTGTTGTCCACAACAATTTGTTCAATTTTAACACAAAAATATAAATTTCTGGTAAGCGGTGCAATATTTTGGCTTGAAATTTTCAGAATTTTCATAAGGAAATATGCTCTTTCAGATAAAAATAAAAGTAAAATTTATGACAAAAAATTCTGAAATGTCACTTTAAGCCGAGTGGAATACAGTTCCTGTTTTTCACGAAAATACATTTAGTACAATTTAGTTTATCACCTAATCATAATGTGTTATCTGACAATATTTCTAAACAATAAAAATTGTTCATTTTGCAAATGATGAAGCACTTGTTTTGTAATATGTAGCCAAGTTGAAGCTAGCCTTAAAGTGACATTTCAGAATTTTTTCTCATAAAATTTACTTTTATTTTTATCGGAAAGAGCACATTTCCTTATGAAAATTCTGAAAATTTCAAGCCAAAATATTGCGCCGTTTACGAGAAATTAATATTTTTGTGTTAAAATTGAACAAATTGTTGTGGACAACAGTTCGGATTTATATGCAATTTTTCGATTATGTCTCAACTTTAAATGCGTGTTTCTCGCTTATTTGCAACAACCTAAAAAAATAATAGTATTTATACTCATTAGAATAACCAATCTTGGCATCTCGACATACTCTAAAAAATTGAAATTGGAATGAAATGTCGCTTTAAAAACTGTCTGAAATATAGGCTAATTCTGGCACAAACGATGAAATATTAGACGAGATTTTGTAGACAAAATATTTGTTATCCAATCTATAGAATAAGCAAGTAATTAACGTAGCATGGAATGCACAAAGAAATAAATAGAAAATGCAAAAAAGTATATAAAATGTAAAGTAACGCACCTGTACTCTCGCAGATATAAATTCCAACATGGTGATCTGAACGTATGTCCAGAATAAATTCTGCGTTTTCCAAACTTCAAAACCATTTTTGGTCAAAACAATCGACAATAATGGTTTGAAGGTTGTCGATATTTTGCAGTCTTTGTCAACCTGTTGTGAAATAGTCTTTAATTCAATACTGCTAAAAATACCGCATAACCAGATAGGTAATTTTCTATTTTTAGACGTGGTTTCTTTGATCGATACCGGCTATATGCATTGTATTGGTTATTAATCTTGATTGAATGGGGATCAACACCTATACGTACACGGTGGAGATTGTGCATCATGAGATAAATAACAACTACGGACAAATTCTCAATTCTGGTCAAATATTTTGCATTGACTTACTTTTTTCTTCGTTTTTGCGTCAATTTTCAAAAGGTTTGATGCATGTTCCACGCTTTACTGAGCTCTTTTCTTGGATGTATGACTTATTTAAAACTCTACGTACTTTTCCAAAACAATGATCCCAATCGTCCAGAACAAAACTATCTGAATTGTTTGTCGTTTTTCTGGTCGGTTGGATTCAATTTTTGCAAAAACTACACGGAGACTTCAAGTAAGTCATACATCAGAGGAAGGAGCGCAGTAATGCGGGTTACATGCAACAAACCGTTTGAAAATGACATTTCAATCCTAGTCAGTCTGCGTAGTCAAAATGACTAGGTCGATACTTTTCACACTTCCCAGAAGGCCCCTTAAATCTTTCCCAAACAAGATCTGGTTTTGACGTCCCTAAAAGAAAAGGCTTGGGAAAACATTGAAACAAAAGAAGAAACTGCTGATAACCAGCAGTTTCTCCTTTTGTTTCAATATTTTCTATGTTATATTTTGCACAAATTCTATCTTTAGTAACATCCATTTTGTCATTTGTGGCAGTTTTTGAAGTTGATCACCCTAAAATTTTGCTGTTTGGGAAAGGGTTGATGTAACAACCACATGTTACTCAAAAGTGTAATTCACAAAACGAAACAAATATTAAACGACGTCGTGTAAATCTCATTAGGAGTAGACTACCTTAATCACGGTGGATAATCACGTGATGCAACAAGAAGGTAGACAGACGTAACACATTAGATGAACGTGGTAGACTTTTGAAAAATCAACTGATGAAAAAGCTATTGAAGATAAACCAAAATTTTGGTTTATCTTCAATAACTTGTTCATCAGTTGATATTTCAAAAACTTCTCTGCTTCAAACCAAATTCAAATTGGTCAAGTAGTGACAAAAATATTGACGATTTTCTTAAATTCTAAGTCAAGTGATTAACCATCGTGTTAATGCTAATGTTAGATATTGTGGAGATGCACATGTCTTCGTATGATGTTCTCAAACAGACGGTCAGACAGACGGAAGTACGGGTGTACATATGGACAAACAAGATATTATTTTGGTGCAAAGTGATTGATAGACAAACGTTTAGAGAAAATAATCTTATTGCACATAAATACACAATATATAATTCTATAATATAATAAAGTATTGCACATAAATGATATAATACTGGTGTCCCGAGTGCGTTCATAACGTAATCAGGAAATGTTAAGTAGAACACAGGAATTTATTTAAATAAGCTGCTCATAGTTATGAGTTTTTCATCAACATCATGCAGATCTATTGTTTCATTTGTACATGTTTTCTGCTTTTAGTAAATGCAATAATGCCTTTGATAAGTTTAAGGGAGCCTGATCTCACTGCCTTCATTTTACGTAATCGCTGAAGAGCGGAATTCTGGTCGACTTGACTTGCTAGACATTCTTCGATTGTTCCGCAGTAGAACTGAAGCTTTTTCAGGTGTGTCTTGTAATAGTTCTCGTGTGGTTTTGCTGTGTCAGTGGCCAGCGATACTGCCATGTTCTCGGCTATAAAGTGAAGTTCCATCTGGATATCAAACAAATTTTCCATAAATTCTGGTACCTTATGTGATTCTTTAATGTATTCTCTTTTAGAACCTTTAAATTCCAGTGAGATGGTGTTTGCAGATGTGTTCATAAAGAGTGCAAGTCCCTTTATTTTCTTTTTCCAATACAGTTTGAGTCTCGCGGATTCGACTGGTTGTTGTTTTTGGCGATGATCTAGTGCGATAACAAGCCATTCGTTGTGTAAGCTGGTGGAGCACACAAACTTGCAGGTTAGGTTTATATGAACAAGCTTTTGGCCCAGCTCATAGCACCTGTCGCCATGATTCGTAGTATTCCATTCCAGTCCACAACCCCAACAAAATTGTGTGCCACATAAACAGGCCATAAATGGACAACCGTTTATCTTTTCGAAAAATCTCTTACAGCCAGGACAGTGTCTACCATGTATGACGTGCACTGTCGAAGAGTCTTTAGGGGTTTCACTGAACCCGGGTTCATTCAGAATAGATTGGTATCGATCCACAGACTCGCAAGGTGCTGGCCAGTGGGCCGGGCCCAGACAATCAAAACAGAGTTTATGTCCGCAGTCACACGGGACAATGGGTACTTCTGGATCTGTCCGCACCAGTACCCGTCCACACCGTACGTTCGGACACCACGTGGTGTCTTCATTACGATCTACGTCACTGTCATGATCGAACTTGGCTAACTTGACAACGTCGGGAATAGAAAGAAGCGACAACATCGTGCCATAATCAACCACTGATTTACAATTATACTCTGGACATTGTACACTGGCTGACCTTGATTTGACCTTGAGTGTGAGAAGTTCCCGCCAGCATCCATCACAGAACCAGTGTCCGCATTGCTTCAGTGCAGTACCGGAACACTCGGGCCCAATATCATCGTAACATATCCCACATGACTGACAGGATGATATGGAGGTAATGTATTCAGCACTGTCGTCCTTTTTGAGGTCAGAACCATCTGCATTGCTTGTTTGGCAAGATATCATGAATGACCTAAAATGACCTTCATCCTTTGGAAAATAGTTCATGGTTTTCCAGCCATATAAACTTTCGATCCGGTATTTAGATGTTTCTTTGATGACATTTACATCTTGTTGGTCAAACTGAACGAGATCTGGTAGCGATTCTATGAAGAACAGTATGGATTTTAGACAAAAGTCCACGCTTACTTCCGTGTAGTCAAATAAAGTTGTGATACGTTGTTGTGTCGCATCGTCAGACATAGAAGTATTCAAGTATACTTTATACACCCTATCTTTTCTCGTGTTGATTTCATTGTCGATGTCATGTACAAATACAACACAAGCATGAACTGGCTTTACATTTTGTTTCCAATGTTGAGAAAACACATCTAATGTCATGACATCATCTGAGATGTCGATGATGAACTTTCTAGGACGACATGCACACTCGACGTATCTGTCCCCGTACACCCTGGACAGGCGCGCCATGTCAGTATCGTACTGATCGAGGATAACACGAACAGGCTGCGTATTACCTGCATCATTGTCGTAGTTCTCATCTGTCGATTCAGCCATATTGCCAGTTAATGTATTGGTAGACATATCGTCGGTGATATTGCAAAACCCCGTAACTCCAGCTTGATCAAAGCTGGAGTTACGAGGTTTTGCAATAACACCAACGATTTTACGCTTCTTAACTCGATTATTCAAAGCTTGGTGTAGGAAGTCCGCAAGATAAAGATGGTTACTACGCATATTGTTGGTATCCAGATGATTTTCGGTCACTTCATACCTTTCACCGAATTGCTCAGATACGTGGTCAAAATAGTAAGAATCATGTGTTACAATATCTTGATTACATTTGCGACGTTTGGTATGCTTTGATCTCTGTCGTATTTTATCAGTTACATTTCCAGGTAATTTATATGTATGCGTTGAAGGGTTGGGATATACGACGTCAAACGACATCTCATTTTGATGTGGCACCGGAACACAACATCCTTCATCTTCATCGTCAGTTTGACCTGTAGCTCGTAAGCGATTTTTCTTCTTTTTTCTCGCCGGGCCTAATTTTATGTTCTTGAGACTCTGTGCATACGTGTAACATGATCGACGCTTCTTTCGTTTACCAAATTCTGTTCGAATCGAAATATTACGTGCTTTGTCTTTAGAAAAGCATACCGACACACAGTGTTCAGATCTGTTTCTTAAAGATCGTTTGTCAATCAGTTGTACCCAGTTGTAACAGCTCTCCAGCTCAAATGTTCCAGTCTTGATTGCCTCGCTAAGTTGTTCAGCTAGAAGCCATCTTCCCTTTTTATTGAGTGAGTATTCTATATTTGGTACTAGGACGTCGTGACCATCAAACTTCTCTCTGTTGATACAACTATCTTTTGTGATAATATATCCATATTTCCTGAAAATGGTAAAACATAGAAAAAGATTTTTAAAAGATCTATTTGCAAATTATTGATAAAGATGCAGGGTCTCTATCAGATGTTTACCCTTTCCCAAACAACAAAAGTTTTAGGTGATCCAATTTTAAAGCTGCTGCTGTCGATACAATTGGATGTTGTGAAAGATAGATTTTTTGTATAATACAGCACGGAAAATATCGAGAAAAAAGGAGAAACTGCTGGTTATCAGCAGTTTCTTCTTTTGTCTCAATGTTTTCCATAGCTATATTTATTAGGGACGTCAAAACCAGGCCTTGTTTGGGAAAGGGTTAATTGTATTGTAAATAGAGTAACTAACACTCTTTTTATGTTTCATAAATGACCCTGATGTCATTTAACCCTTTTTTCACTGTCTATGGGTGGCGTTTATTTACCTTCGCAAAACAGGTCCCTTATTAGAACCCTTTTCAAATGCCGAAAAATAGCATTTCGCCAAAACGTTTAGTTGAAAATGTTACCAAACTCAATGTCTGAGAGTTTTTGGCTATTTATTTTTATTTCCTGGTTCAATATAAAGCTGTCAAATGTTTTGGAAAATGTAAAGCAACAAATTGCCTCAATTCGTGAACAATAAGATGGAAAATACCGAGACAAAAGGAGAAATGTGGGGTTAATGGCAGCTGCTTGTTTTCCTGATTTGAAAAAATTAAGCTAAAGCAGTTTAAAATTTTATTGGAATATCGTTGAAAAAGAAAAAAAAATTCTCTATCAGCATTCTCCATTACTCCAAACGTTTTATACGTTCAATTGTAAGAATTATACGAGTAAAACTACATGCAATAAACAAACATTTCCCAAATAAGTCATGGTCTTAATGTTTCTAATAGGAAAAGCAAAGGAATATGCAACATTACAGAAAAAGAATTTAATAAGGAAATACTGATAACTAGCACTGACTCCTTTTCTATCAGCATGTTCTATGTCTAATTAAACATAAATAATATTTCTAACATCAATTCTGTTGTCTGCAGAAGCTTTCAAAATGGAAGATCAATAATTATGCTGTTTGGAAAATAGTTTTAAAACCCCTTAATATAATGGACAGTCCACATCGAAAACTGATGCAGACGCCAAAGTATACGTTCATAAAGATAGATCTAGTATTTCTGAAAAAAAAGTAACACACTTCAAACTATGAAATAGAGAAAATGCTGAATATCAACATTTCCTTCTTTTGTCTCGATGTTTGCAAAAACCTTTCCTATTAGGGATGCCCAAACCATGTCATGTTTGGAAAAAGGTTGAACGAAAGCATTTTAAAATATTGTTGGAATTCTATTGAATTTTGAAATGTTCGTTTTTATCATTTCCGCTTTTCTAAACTATTTTAATATTCGTTGAAATTGTAACTACTAGCAGCAAATCGCTGCTTTCAACAAAAACCACGTATCTACAGCTTGTTTAAAGCTGTAGATACGAGGTTTTCGTTGAAAAGCGATGGAATAGATAATCAAACTTAAAAAGTAAAAAAAAGTAAAAGTAAAAGAACTTACCTGTATGCACGTAAAAACGTCTTGCTTGGTGATCTTAACGTAATTCCGGAGCGAACCCCTCGATTTCTAAATTTTAGCACCATCGTACTTGAGTTGTTTGTATGAATAATAATGGAAAAGATGCTTTGAATCTTATATCGAAAAAGATTTCGGATGGTGGTGTAATTTTGCCCGATGAAACCTGGTGCAACTTTTTCATATAAAACTAAAAATAACCCAAAATCGTCATGGTTTATTTATACTTAGCATACGAACACAGTCGGTAATATCCGTAAACGGTATCGGAGATCTTCGGTAATAATCGGCAAATAGTACTAGCTTCGTGTTGACGTATTGGATAATATTGCACCATAATAAATCAGATTTAGTATATTTTTCAGACGGCAAAGAATACGACCTTTTCAAACATAAGTAACAAAATAGATAGAACTTGCGTATGCCTACAATAGAGCATTTCAGATATTGAGACACCAGGAAACTGCTTATCAGCATTTTCTTCGTTTGACTCAATAGGGCCTACAATCGTTTTCAATGTTTTATCAATGTCAAAATTGACCTAGTTGGGAGTGCATTGAAAAAAGTTGAACAACCCTTGAAAACAATCCTAGATCCATACCCCTGACCCTTTATCCGGTGAAAATGTTTTCAACTGGGTCAACCCCCAAACAAATTTGTAGTCGAAAATACACAATCGCGGCGGGGACTCGCATGATTCAACACGAACAACAATAATTGCATATAAACTTTAATATTATGCCAATGCGTGACCGATTTGGATTTATTGTTAAGCAGAGAAGACGAAAGAACAGCTGTCTGGATGTGTTCGGCCATTTCAGTAGGGCAGAGTTAAAGTAACAAGGGAAACCACCTAAGTATGAAATTTACTTCGGCTGGTGAATATTATGTCCCTTGACTAATTGAGTCGGTTGTAAGTATTTGGCGTTTTCAAAACTTGTTGCATAACTATTGTAACAAAGAAAATGTTTTCTCTAATGATAAGATGAATAAACAAATAAAAGAAAAAAAGAAAAATACCGACTGCTTCAAGTATATATTTTGAATGAGTTGTCTACTCTATTTGATAACACATTCTTTGAAGTTTAAGTCAAAATAGACAGAATCCAAAAAACGGTTAAATATGGTCAAAGAAAGAACGAAGAGCAAGGAGAGAGGTTCTTCATCATAAGTCATTTTACAATTTTGTCTACTACAGTCGACACTCGTTATGTCGACATCGGATAAGTCGAAATTCCGCTTAAGTCGAAGTTAAAGTCATGTCCCGTCCTCAACATATGGATATCAAAATGTTTAATCAAAATAATTCTGAAACAAATACAGCCATTGAAATTTAGTAGGAAAAGGATAGAAATTGCTCCTCTCGAGCAATTTCTTTCCTTTTCCTACTATATTTCAATCATGGACACATACGATGCCCATGAAAAATGGTTAAATAACGTTTTTCATCGAAATATAAACAAAATCGAATGAGTCGAACTCCGGATATGTCGATGTATTTTGACTCTGACTTCGACACAACGAGTGTCGACTGTATATGTATATTTCGATATTTCGCGAAAAAAAAAAAAAAAAAAAAAAAAAAAAAAAAAAAAAAAAAAAAAAAAAAAAACATACACAGATCGGTTAGGATCGAAACTATCTAGGTCTACTCTAAAGTATTTTGTTTCTGTATAAAAAGATTTTTTTCTATTTTACCAAATACAGCACCTGGTTAACACCTGCTAAGTCTGATCCCATTTCTTAAATCTGGTTGGAGAAAATGTCAAGAATGTTCCTTTGAACGTGATGTACAGACAATTTCAAACGAATGTCATTTCGCTTTTTTGATTGTTTAGGGTAGAAAACAACGTGGAAAATGAAGAAATGGCTTATCACATGCAGTTCCTTTTTTTCCACAATGTTGCTGTGTTTTTTATCGAACGATAGTCCAGTCAGCGTAGCATCGGACCTAGACAAAATTGCAACAGAATTTCTGTTTGCACCATTTCGTAGATCGGGTATTGGTCATCACTCAGTAAAAAGTCCCAAAGTGTTCTCCTTGCAATAACACGGGAATTTGAGTTTAAAGTTTGTTAATTTTCCATGTTTTTCAAATGTCACGAATGACACACCATACAATGCTTGGATGACGTCACATCGAAACTTTACATAGATACGTCATCATAACAAAATGGCAGCGCCGTAGATCTCGTAAAGGTCGATGAAAGAAAATGACGTTTTACATCTTCGCTACTATTTTACACACTCTAACTGGTCCAAACACTTTACATAAGGTAAGTACATTACGATCTGTTACACTAAAGGTTGTTAGAAGTTGAAAAAATGATTAATATTTTGCAAATTCCGATCCGAGTCTTTCGATTTGTTTACATTTGATTTGACGGAGATAATTTATGACACAGATTAAAACACACTGAAATTAATATTACGAATGGGTTTTCATTCGTTTTACTTGTTTGTGAACAATATATAAATATGACGACAAAAATGTTATAATGATTTATTTAACTAATTGCTTGTCATATTTCTTCTACGGAAGCCAATGGCGGCCATAAAACCGTATTTGGTTTGTATTTTTATCCAGATATCTACACCGTTATTTCTTGTATGAATGAGGAAGATTGCGTATTATATGCAATGTCTTTGGATGATTATCATAATTCTAAGTAGAATAGCACAAAACTTTTTGAAAATTGAAAGAAAACGACTCTAATATTTGTTTCTATTGGGAGCTCTCTTCACCCCAATTATATACATGTACTTTAATATAATTTAGCGCCCGAAATTTGCGTAGATAAGCATTTAACAATATGAATATTTGGGACACTACATTACTTCTCTATCGTTTTTTATATTGAATAATTACTTGTCAACAATTATCTATAGGCCATGTTTAGTAATGTACATGTAGGTCTATTGGATAGACCCTGCACCCGGGAAGTGAATGTAATTACGATATAAACGTGAAGGTAACAATATTTTTTCCCACAATTGTTGTTTTTGAAAATTATTGCACATGCAATATTGCACGGACTATAAAGTTACTTTTACTTAATTCTTAGGTGCACGTTTTCATTATTTTTGGTTGGTTCAGCCACATGATTTCAAATTGATACCTTATCTTTCAGGGTGACAATTAGCCAAATATTACAATGCACAACAACTGAGTGGCGTTCAAACCATATGGTAGCTATTTTATATATTAAGATTTGAGTCAAATCTTAACCCATTACCAAACGACAAAATTTTAGACTTGTCCAAATTCAAAGATGACGCAGACGACAATTTCAAGTGAATGGAATTTTGAATTTTTGGTCTTTTTACATAGAAAACATTGTGGTAAATGAATAAATTGCTTGTAACAAGCAATTTCTTCATTTTCCACGATGTTTTCAAAAGCCATTATCTTTTAGGGAGTAAAAAAGAGTCACTGTGTATAAATGGGTTAACTTCATTCAATAATTATATATAAATATAAATCGATTATCTCTAGTGTCTGTTTACCAGGTAGGACTTACATTTAAAATCAAAGACAAATTGAAAAATACAACATCTGTGTATATTTCAAATTTCCATTAACTTTCAAATCTAGGGGTAAAAACCACACTTATACAGTATGCTTGTACCCCCTCTGTTATAGACAAAGAAGAATTGCGAAAAATTGGGGTACAAAATTTATTTTGGGGGTAAAAAACTATTTGGAGGTTTTTGGACACCCTGATGTTTAGACCAAGCAACACTGTTCCTCATTCCATAAATTAAATAATTTGTATAGAATGAATTCCTTGCAAAGTTTACAGTAAAGTGCACTGCCACGTAATATTTCAAAACTCGGGGCCAGTAGTTATTATTACATCGTCTCTATCCACTATATCAAAAGATCGGGAACTTGTGTCATAAAATTCGATTTATGATATATTACTATGCCACAATTTGGTGAGAAATTTTGAATATGTTTGCGTTCATATGTGGTAAACCAATTCTCTTATACATTTTCAGATGACCCAACGGCCGTTCGTCTAAGTCAAAAGGGGTGTGAGAGTACCATGGTCCATCAGTACCAACATTAAGAACGGTCATGAAGTCAATGTAATAGCGGGTGATTTTGTCCATGGAAAGTGCCGTAAAGACTTTACTAGACGAGTCGAGCAAGTAGGTCTTAAAGACGACACATTAAGTGATATTGCTCGAGTATTACGGTCGGTACATTTTCTGTTTGACTTGTTACAAGTGGTTGTTTTGTCACTTTTGTGGTTTAGAAGCAAAATGTTCTTTAAGAAAAAGATCACTTGATATATATTCCCCGTGCGTAGTTTTGGCTTCCAAGCTTCTGTTATGGAGGCATGTGGCAAAATGAGAAACAAATGGACTGGTGAAGTGCAAACACGTTTGACGCACCTTCCGGCAGCAGATGCAATACATCACCAATCATGCAGTGTTAACCCCACAACTGAGAAAGGTGGTTCAAAACTATTCATAACCGAAGCAGCCAACATTGAATTAATGAAATCCCCAGGAGGACCCGAAAATGATAAACAGATGGAAGCATTTCAAATGATAATCAAGTGAATTTAAAGTTGGGAAAGTTTTTTCCACTAATTACCTGCAAACAAAGATGTTCAACATGTGTAATTATGAAAACTGTTATTCGTCAAAACAAAAACGGAACACCCTTACGCACTTCGGCGATGCAGTGGTAGTGAGTAGCAATGAGGGGCAAAAAATTGACACTAAAACAGAATGTTTTGACCATTATTCACAGCCTTTATAAAGCCTGTAAAGACATTTCTAATGAAGAGAAGAAACAAGTATTAATTGAAACAGCTGCAAAGCTTATTAGGTGTGATGATAAGGACATTATTGAGCTCAAAGACAGTTATCCTTCTTTTTCAGATGTTGCTCTATTACAAAGAAACATCGAATACTTGCCCTATATAGATTGAAACACTTAGACAAACTTTTCGGAAGTAACAACAAGACAAAACAGCTGCTATCAGACAATGTGCAATTCAAGCGTGTTCAAGGGACTTATAGTACCACTACCACTTCAGCTAGACTTGGGTATTCAACTACATCACCACTTCGGTCCTCGGTTTCTGATAGATACATTGAACACCATGGGATTTTGTACTTCATACTGGGAAGTACAGAAATATGAGACCAATGCCGCAGCTGTGTTCTAAGCAAGATTGCCAAACCAAGTAAATGACAACACACCCGTGACCGCTTCTTCAATTTGTTGGAAATAATGATTATGTGGACAATAACATGATCCGTACTATAGATGCATAGCATGGGAATCATTGCATCTTCAACACCAGGTACAGATTTGTCAGAGATCATTCTCAGGAAAGATATTTCACTGCAGGAAGTAGTAGCCCTTTGTAATATTGACATTAACAGGGGTAAAGGTTTTCAGGCATATGCCTGAAGTTCAGGTTTTTGAGTATTCTAAAATGCCCCATTTTCTCGATTTTTACTATATAAATACAGACTTTTCCAGGTTTTCAGGTTTTTCAAAATTTTCAACTTTTACCCCTGCATTAAATTCTTTCTGTATAGTACGCTGACAAAGCTTATGAAGCTGAAAAGCCGTGTTTCATCATGTTACCTGAAAAGCTACTAGGTCACCGTGGTTGACCACAAGACATGTGTAAAAACATCAAATTTTGGCCTTGAGACAGACCAGACAGTGCTGGTCACAGTGGTCAGGCTTTATACAGATGCTTGTAACTCCGACCACGCCCTTTGATTTAAAATCGTCCATATCCTTCCTGACCATGATTGACACCAGTCCTAGTGATCTGATACGCTTTAACTCTACCCTGCATTTTGTCTGCATACAAGCCGAACGCTACAGAAAGTCACCGGTTTTAACTTTCGGCCAGCCTATCTTTCAGAAAGCAACATACATGTCACATAGTAGTCCATTAAAGAAGATTGTACTTCGCTTTGGTGGCTTCCACAGGGATTTGAGCCTGTAAAATGGCCCGCGACTCGAAGAAATACAGTTGTAAGCATAGGCTTCAATGTTCGAGTTGATTTGAAGAATGCCGAGGTGTTTAATGCTCAGCGACTTTGTGGGAAATGGACGATCTCTTTGTGGTTGAAGACAGTATACCCGGTACATGGCATACAATTTTTCACAGAGCACTGGTTTTTGGACTTCTACATTATAAGGCACGTGAAAACATTGTGGAATGGGAGAAATTGCACAAAACACAATTTCCTCGGTGGCACTTCCTTTAACCCTTTCCCAAACAGCAATATTTTGGGGTGATCAGTTTTGAAAGCTGTTGTAGGTGAAACAATTTGTGCTCAAACAGAAATAATTTTTGTACAATAAAGTTAAAAAAATATTGAAGCAAAAGAAGAAAATGCTGATTATCAGCATTTTCCTCTTTTGTCTCAAAGTTTCCCCAAGCCTATTCTACCAAGGATGCCAAAACAGGTCTTGTTTGGGAAAGGGTTAATTTGTCAATTGACTTTGATGCTTGAACACTGGTCAAATATTTTGCATGTTTGAAAGGGTAAATGCATTTCCAACATTTGCTGGTTTTCACGTCCTTAGCAGAAAAAAGTTTCGTAAAGCATTGAGAGAAAAGAAAAAAGAATAACAATTGCTTTTCATTCTTTCTCATAGTTCTTCATGTTCCAATGCGAGGAAAATTATGCGTATTCAAATACACTTATTCTGCATCTTATGACTGACTGTTGGAAATGTGGATGAATTTTGATAAAAGTCTATAATTTTGTTATTTGGTAAAGGGTTAAATGTATTATCAAAGGACGTATAATGACTACATTGTACTTTTCTCGAATTGAATTAAACAAATAATATGACTTCTTTAAATAATACCATGACAAGACAATGTTTCGAGTGGTCACAGAATAATCACAAAATAACGGAAAACGTGCTCATCTACGCGTAGATCTACATACGTAAATTAGCGTAGCACTAATTGTTATTCTCTTAAAACATCAGCCGCATTTAGGTAGAAATGAGTTTACTTAGTTTTATCTAGTAATATTTTCTTTTTAAAATGCCATAAAAGCGGACAGCGTGATAAAAATATTGAAACTTTGGATTAATTTTTGCAATTTCCATATAACCATATTAAGAGAAGTGGGTGGGGTAAATGGATATCAATTTTTTTGCTTCAAACCAATGAAATGATTATGAAATTTATATATTTCTGTAAAATTGGCTTCTAAATAAGCATACATCTTCATAATATAACTGCAAAGTAGTTAAAACGCTATAAAAATAATTTTAAACTAAAAAATAACAAGTGATTTTTCAATAATTTTCACCGGGTAAATACCCGCCTCAGTCAAGGGCGAATTTTACAAAATTGGCAACTGCAACAGAGTGGGACTTTTTTCTGGGAATACTACATATATTTATGATGTGAAAAATGCAAAAATAAATTCTGTTGCAATTTTGTCTAGGTTAGGCATGTTTTTCGGCTAGGCTTACTGGACTACGAGGCGCCATAAAGCGCCAGTATTTAAAGAATGGGCTTTAAACAAGTACGAGCTGTCCCTGTTGGTTCAATAAATCGTGGTCAAAGTGAGTATTAGCTGAAAAAAATCTGCATAATTCTAATAAATTCAGTCATCAACACATGAAAATCAACAATGATTCAGAGCATTTATTTTAACGTGAAATAACTTCGCATGTGTTTGCTTATCGCCACGCGTTTCATGTAAAAAGAAAATGTACATTTTTTTTTTTATATATTTTGAGGTTGAGTGAAAATAAGATAACCAACCAGGGAAATAAAGTCAGTCTTAAAACACTTAGCGTAACAACAACAAGAACAACAACAACAAAAAGATATAGATAAAGATTTAATTTGTGTACAATAGAGTATAGAAAATATTGAGACAAAAGGAGAAAATGCTGATTAATTGGCATTTTCTTCTTTTGGGTCAATGTTTTCGACACACTGTTAACTGTAAAGCACATAAAGAACACTGTCTTATTTTTGGAAATGGTTAAGAAATTAGCTTACCTGTAGAATCAAGGTGAGCGCTAAAACAGGGAGAACTACAGTGGCGAGCTTCATCGTGCGATATTTCCGTTTGTCCTCCCTCAGGTTGGGGGTCGTATTATATAGGGGACGAACCCGGATTAAACATCAATCAACAATACAGTAAAAAATAATGAAACATTAAGTAACTGCTGTTACTGTCTTTACTGTTGATAAGGACCATATATTATAGAAACACTTAAAGGGACATTTCATCCCCATTTCAATTTTTTAAAGTATGTCTTGATGCCAAGATTTGTTATTCTGATAGGTATAAATGCTATCAGTTTTTTTATAAGTTGATGCTGATAACCGAAAAAACACCCCTTAAAAGTTGAGACAGAAACGACGAATTCTATATATATCTTAACTGTTGTGGACAACAATTTGTGTAACTTTAACACAAAAATGCATATTTCTCGTAAACGGCGCAATATTTTGGCTTGAAATTTTCACAATTTTCATCAGAAAATATGCTCTTTTAGATAAAACAAAAAGTGAAATTCAGGGGAAAAAATTCTGAAATGTCACTTTAATGTAGTCCTCCCCTAATGAGAATCACGCCGCTTCGGAATTTTTCGCGTTACATCATTAATCATTCGTTACGTATCCGACCATATTCGGATGACGCATTATTTGATGCTTTTGAAGTCTAGAACGGGATTTAAACCCATATACCCGATAACAACGTATTTTGAAGTAGGCCCTACGTTTGACACAATCTTGCTTATAAAATTCGTATAATAGCAGCTTTCGAAATACGAAATGAAATACCAATCATAAACCCTCTCGGGGACCAACGTCCCCAACTAAAAGGACACGGAAAACATTCAGTCAAAAGAAGAGCACAATCACCTTGATAGCTAGAAGTTCGTATTCTGTTTGCCCCTATATTTTCTGTGCTAAAATTAACAAAAAAAAAAAAAAAAAAAAAAAAAATACTATCACCCTTTCTGTTGTCGGCAGACATTTTCAAAAAGGAGCACTTAAACAGTTCGTGTATTTTGTGTTAAGGTATGCTGCTGCAACCCATCATTAGTACAAAAGAGCCAGAGGCGAAATATGAAAAGTGTCAGTAATTCCTTAACGGTGTTAGATTTCCATTCCAAGTACAAACATATGCATTTTGAACGGTTTAGAATTTTGAATTAGTGCATACCTATGGAAATATTTGACAAGATGTGCATATGAATATAGAGTAAAATGGTATTTGTAAATTATTTTCTTCTTGAAGCATAATCTTGAAATCCGGCACGGCGAACAAACTGTTTGTATTTTGACGCATTTCGAACGACTAGAAAATGGTGTTTCTAATGAGGGGCTGTATACCTAAATAAAGTGCATCTGCACTGCATTTTGTCGGTGATATGTTTTGTTAGTTGTTCTTTTGACAAAGCATTTCCTTTCACACTATGTTTTATCGTTTCTTTTGTTTTGCTATACAGAAGCCTTTTAGAGCATGCGCCAGCTTAGCCTGGTTCTCAACCCTGATTAAACTTCGTCTAAACTCGCGCATACCCTAAAAGGCTTCCTTATAGAGAAAATGGTACGGCCAACAACGAAGTGTGAAAGTGTCTTTTCAGACGTAACATGCATTTTATTGCGACACGACTTCATGTTATTTTGTCTTAGCGGTTAAGCGAATATTTAGGGGGAGTTTCTTACGTTTTTTATGGTGTTTAACAAAACGGATTTGTCAATCAAGATAATGTTACTTTCCTTTTTATTTCCTCGATGCTTGGCTTACTTAACCATTTCCCAAACGAAACAACCGACAACAGTTTACAATTGTCCAAAATGAAAAGAGCAGCAGACGTCAAAGAAATGCCAATGAAAGCTTGAAATTCTGATAGGTAAAAACATTGAGAGAAAAGGAAAAAATGCTGAATAAAAGCAGCTTATTCTTCCCTATCGTTGTTTCCCAAAGCCTTCTTTCTGTTCGGGACGTCAAAACCAGGTTTGACCGCGTCTTCTCATGCATTCTAAAATCCTTGGTAGAACAATGCTTATCACGTCTTTTACACTTTCATTCCCCTTTCTAAGACGTAGCAGCAAAATATTTGTGCGGTTAATTTTGTTAACCCTTTCCCAAACGGCAAAATTTTAGGGTTATCCACTTCAAAATCTGCCATAAATGACAAAATGGAAGATATTTTAGATAGAATTTGTGTAAAATATGGCATAGAAAATATTGAGACAAAAGGAGAAACTGCTGGTTATCAGCAGTTTCTTCTTTTGTCTCAATGTTTTCCAAAGCCAATTCTATTAGGGACGTCAAAACCAGGTCTTGTTTGGGAAAGGGTTAAAGGTCTGGTCACACACGCACACATTCGCCACCTTATTACTGCTGGAAAGAGTCCATACAGATCACTTGTGCAGTATATTTTTGCACCTGATTTTGAGCTGGTGTGGACACAGAGTTGTGTGCAACAGGGCCTTTACCACCTCCAACATTATTCTGATCTTCCGCGTCATTCTGTTTCAAGGTAAGCCATTTTAAGGAAGTGGTCAGGACGTAAATGTGTGTGTGATCGTGGTGCAGCAGAGAAAGAAAGGCGTCTTCAAGAGTAAAGCAAAAACCCTTACCTTTACGTGATGTCGACGTTGTTGACAGTGTCCTACCGAAAGATAAATTATGTGCAAACAAATCATTTTTTGTCGTATGCTGTTTTTGACAAAATCCGTCTCGGAATCTGGAAAAAAGTCCCGTATAGCATTTGAGATATTCTTTTTTAAAATTGAAACGGTTCAAGTAGATTATGAAACACGAAACATATCAAACAAGTTTTATTTCATCTTAAGGTATTCAGTGCACCAGATTCAATCAATTCCTGCAAAATCGCCGTTATCTGTTGAAACGGAAACTTGCAAGGTTTGCCAGATTCTTTTGTCTTTTAAATTCGAAGAACCTCGTTGTTACGGATAAATATGAAGTTGTTGGCGAAATTGAACGGAGTGTGTAATGATTGGGTTTTAATAAAGGCGTGTTTCGACTTATATTCTTTCAATTGTAATATTTGACATGATGTTTGTCTCTCAACAATAGAGCAATTGTTCACACGAGATGAATGGTGAACAAGCATCCGCAATACGTAAAATTGCGCAAAAATGACGCAGCTAAATAATAATTCATTCAAGCAATTAGCAAACCAGTTAATTTGCACCAGTCTTCTATTTTGCCTTCTTGGAAAGGCAAGATATTTCAGCATTCCCATTGGTGGGTAATGTTTCAAAGATATTCTAAAATTGTTTCTTTTCGTGTAGTATCATCATGCCATTAACCCTTCCCAAACAAGCCGTTGTTTTGACTTTTCAGATAGAATAAAATGATCTTGAAACATCGAGACAAAAGAAACAAAAGCTAATTCCTTTAATTAACATAATTTAATGTCATCAAAAATATAATTCCATGATACGTGCTTTATTGCACAAAAACATCATCTTACTGACAAACACTTCGTCCTCTGTAACAGATGTTTTCAAACGTTTGTATTAGGGTAAGGGCTAGAATATAAACGATCAGAAGCATCCATTAGTGAATTATTTTTCTCACTAATATTTCTTTTAAACTATATTGTGGGTTCGTATTAAGGTAGAATATTCGTAATGTGGTGATTTTGATATTCATAAAACATCGGATTTTTTTCGAGCGATGTCCGAAGCTATTCGGGCGCGTTCGCAAACATTCGGCGGTGGAAAGTTTCCACATAGGGTTCAATCCCAAACGTGTGTACTCATTTGAATCGTCGCCAATGAAAACCCATAGTTCAGGGTTTGTGAATAAAAATAAAGTATTGTTTTTAACAAGCCTTTATTCCCTTTATCTGTAGCTCTCCTTTCTGACAATAAGGTTATTAAAATTTTCATCTAAGACCCCCACCCCCCCCCCCCCCCCCCCGCACACAACAGCCCCCGAAAGTCGTCCTTGGAGTCTTAAAACGCCGCTCAAACGTTTAGTATTTGTTATTTTTAGAAACATACTCTCAATCCCTAAGCGTTTTGGTAACAATACTCTCGAACCCAAAGCGTTTTAATGTTGAATGCACGTGCTCTTTATCGCGTTATATTGAATGCACGTACGTCGTCATTGTTTTCTCTACATATTTAGGGAGCCTCGTGTTGATAATGTCGATTTGCGACTATTTTTAGTAATAATTTTCATGTATACAATGTTGATTTCTCATCAACCCATCGTCTTTGCCTCCGGAAGTGTGTTCTGTGGGTATAGACTAAAACATAAGTGAAAGGACCTTATTGTCATAAGCCACTGTGTTTAATAATATCTAGCGGGATGGTCCAAAGGATTCAGCATTCGGGAATGGGTGAAATGGTAAAAATACCAGAGTCGAACGATTTTGTTGATAATTTATGGTAACAAATCGACATGAAAAGTTTTCTTTTACTTCAATGAAGTAAAACAAAAAATCCTTTCATAAATTATGGTCGTCGAAACAAGGGTGTGACCAGCATAGAATAAACAATTTCCTAAACAGGTCCTGGTTCTGACGTCGAAATTGAGCAAAAATCTCGGTAAACACTGATACTAAGGGAGAAAATGATATTAACCAATATTTTCTCATTTTGACTAGATATTTTCAAGATCGAGCTATGGTTAAACCTTTCCTGAACGACGGATTTTTAGGGTGGTCCAATTCAAAAGCTGCTGAAGACAACAAAATAGATGTTGATTATGATTAGATTTATGTATGATATAGCATAGAACACATTTGAGACAAAAGGAGAAACTGCTGGTTATCAGCAGTTTCTTCTTTTGCCTCAATGTTTTCCCAAGCTTATTCAATTAGGGACGTCAAAACCAGGTCTTGTTTGGGAAAGGGTTAAACTCCATCTTATTAGCCTATTTCATCTCGTTGGAAGAATCACTTTTGGGAAAGAATTAAAGGACAGAACACCTAAATAGGCTAATCGTTTATTGGATAAGAGAAAGGGTAAAAGTCCCGATGGGACAGTCTGACACGTTTTCAAACGGATTCTAACGATTTTCGCGGTAGTTTCCCGGAATATTTAATATTCGTTACAGATTATGTCGTAACCCCGGATTTCCCGTGGGTTCTCTCTCGGTAAATTAGCGTTTATAACTTAATAAATTTGAAGACCGAATTAGCATTCTGTTCCTAACAGACCGTAATCTTATTCCATACAACCCCTATCTTGTAAGCTAGAAAATCGGGGCTCAATTTATGAGAGGCTAGTAAGGATTTATTCTTTCTCAAACAGTTAAAGTTTACACAGGTCAAAATTCGGGGCTGTGTAGACGACAATCGTAATATCACAAAATGCGCATGCTTTCTATGTTAGAACATAAAAAATCAAAGCTCATCGGTTTCTTTCTTTTCAAACGCCTTCAGTGTCAGAAACGTCAAATGCAAAGATTGTTTGTGAAAGGGTTAACCATTTCCCAAAACAACACGATTTTAGAATGGAACAATTTGAAAGCTAGAGCAGACTACACAATGGATGTTTATAAAGACAGTATTTGTGTACAATATGGCAAGAAAATATTGACGCAAAGGAGTAGTAGCCTAGGCGGCCTACTCTTTCTCTTGCCACAATATTTTCCCAAGCCTTTTTATCAGGGACGTCAAAATCAGGTCTTGTTAGTGAAAGGATTAAATCTACTCAATACATTCGAAGACCGAATTAGCATTTTTTCTTTTAACAAACCAAATCTTATTCTACAGAACACTGTCTTATAACATCAAACAAGAGGCCCAAGAGGGCCTGAATCGATCCACTGGCTAAAGTAAAAGAATTATCTCATGATTTCTTGTAAGCCTCACACTGCCAAATCTCAAAAAGGGTCAAGGAACAACAAGATTTCACTAACAATGTAAGTTAAGGACCACCCAAAGAACATTTCTGCCATGTTTGTACTAAATTGACCCTATGGTTGTTTTTAAAGAATTATTTCATGATTTCTCCCTTCTGATAAGCCCCACCATGCCACGCCCACATAAATAGACCAATCAAAATTCCACATTCAAATTTAAGTAAAGGCCACCAAGGAACATTACTGCCAAAATTGTTCTACATCTGCCCATTGGTTGATTTATAAAGAATTATTTTGTGATTTCTCCAAATCTGATAAGCCCCGCCCTGCTACACCCACATTTATGGATAATTTAATTCACAGACAATTTAAGTAAAAGGTCACCAAGGAAAATTCCTGCAAAGTTTGGTTAAAATTGGCCCACTAGTTTGAGAGGAGACAATTTTCAAAAAATTGATTTTGTGATTTCTCTAATTCTGATAAGCCCCGCCCTGCTACACCAACTTTTATGGACCAATCAAGATTTCATGGACAATTTAAGTAAAGAGTCATCCAAGGTACATTTCTGCCACGTTTGGTCAAAATTGGCCGAATGGTTGATTTTTAAAGAATTATTATGTGATTTCAATAAGTCTAATATGCCCTGTCCTGTCACGCCCATATTTATGGACCAATCAAAATTCTTTGAACAATTTAAGTAAAGGGTCACCAAAGAAACATTCCTACAAAGTTTGGTCAAAATTGGCCAACTTGTTTGAGAGGAGAAGACTTTTAAAGAAAGAGTTAACGGACGCACGGACGGACGCACAGACGCACGACGAACACAACGCCATGACAATAGCTCGCTGGTCGTCGGCCAATTGAGCTAAAAACAGAGATGGTATTCACCAACCAGTCTAACTTAAGTTTGTCTTTCTAAATACAAAACGACCCATATAAATTTACATGGCATTAATACGCAATCGGCTTAGAAAAGGTGAATACGACCCCAGAGCACAACTTTCAGCAGGGTGCTTACTGCTTAGTTATTCTAGTCATGCCGATTCAGTCCTTTCTCAGACAACGACATTTTAGACTGGTCCAAATTGAAGACTGATACAGTCGACGATATATTTTGAAACGGGGAGTTGAACTATTACCTTCCATTGCACATAAAACAAGCGTGGAAATGAGAAAAAAATGTTTTTAATTGCATTTTCTTGTTTTTTGGCAATGATGTCCAACGCAATGATTAGAGAAAAAAAAACAAAAACAAAACGAAACAGAGCTCAACTTAAGATAGTCCACCCCTAATGAGATTCGCGCGACGTCGGAATTATTCGGGCGCGGTCGAAAACATTCGGCGGTGGAATTTTCCATCGCCGATTGTTTGCGACTGCGCCTGATTAAGTTTGGATACGTTACTACGCCGCTCGAAAAGAGCCGTTGTTCTATGAATGTCAAAATGGCCATATTACGGGTATTGAAGGCTACCTTAAGGGGGAATGCTCCAGTTTCCTATTTTTTCCCAATAATAGAATTTATTCATATTTTGTATGTTGAAATAATATGTTATTACCAATTGAAAAATAAAATAAAAATGGATGGTCAGCGATTTTGTTTGAATTTTATAGGCATTCGAATGACATACCCCTACAGCGAAAAAATGAGCAATTTCTTGCACCTGTCCAAGGTCACTAAAATGCTAATAAAATGCTGTATATTCATCGTTTAGTCCCGAAAACGGATTTAAAATAACGAAAACCAAAAATATGTGCTATTATAAACGCGTAAATGTATAAAACAGCATGCTCACGTGTTCGGTTAGATCAACGAAGCTGGAGTGTTTTATGTCAAAACTTGCATATTTTTTGGAAATATTTCAAGTTCTACATAATAGAATTTGATAAAACTCCCTCATTGTATTAACCCTTTCCCAAACAGCAAAATTTCAGGGTTGACAAATTCAAAAACTGCTGAGAAAACACAGAATAAATGTTGATAAAACATGTTTTTTAGGAAAATATAGCTAAGAAAATATTGAGACAAAAGGAGAAACTGCTGGTTATCAGCAGTTTCTTCTTTTGTTTCAATGTTTTCCCAAGCCTTTTTTAATAGGGACGTCAAAACCAGGTCTTGTTTGGGAAAGGGTTAAGCAACATGTCCTGGTAATAATTCAAAAAGAAAATGTATAGGTCAGCGCACTTATTAGTGAATTACAGCATTTTTCATCAGCTACACATGAATAAAATGACGCAAAACAGTGGTAATTGCATACACACTTACGACTGTCTTGCTCTAAATAATCGATTTACATTTTGAGGAAATCAGTTTCGCATAATAAATACACTTTTACAGTCGAAAATGGTAAATTGTAATGATGTGTTATATTATTGCAAATATGGTAGCGAAACATATTGGCATGAAACATTTAATTTACTTCAGTAATGACCGAGTGTTCCGAAAAACTGGAGCATTCCCCCTTAAGACTACAGTTGCTACATATCTACATGTATATTCATAAAGGTGGAATCGGTAGATGCGTGCACGGAAAGCATCGAGGGACAATACGTCTTTCTGTCTGTTATTTATTTTAATTTGGAAGGATGTCTACATTTCCGACCGACACGTGATGAATTATAGAAATTCACTTCGTTCGTTTTGACAAAAGAGATCAATTATGTTCAAGAACTCATTTGTTCATGACATAAAATGACTCTCGTCTCATTATTTCTGCATGATGGCTATGGATATTGTACTGCAAGTAATATTTTTTGAAGGTGATATCTTTGGTGAAATCATCCATTTTGATATCATCCTGAAAGGAAAGAAGTTTCCAAAAGAGTATAAATAACATAACTGAAACGGCTATACAATTCGAAAAGTGTTGCAGCATCAATTTCAAGTTGATGAAAAATTTAGATTCCCTCCATTTTTTGGCGAGAAAACATTGTGGAAAATGACGAAATTGCTTGTGACAGACAATTTCTTCATTTTCCACAGTGTTTTACAAAGTTTTTATCTTTTTCATGGGTGGGTTGGGGGGGGGGGGGGGGTTAAAAAGAATGAATGTGCTGAATTGGGTTAAAGCAATTACACACTGTTCAAAAATCATCAACACGTGCTTGAGAGGACTGAATTAAATGCTCCAAAAAATTAATAATAATAATAATAATAATAATAATAATAATAATAATAATAATAATAATAATAATAATAATAATAATAATAATAATAATAATAATAATAATAATAATAATAATAATAATAATAATAATAATAATAATAATAATAATAGTAATAATAATAATAATGATAATAATAATAATGATAAAAAAATAAAGAAATAGAAAAAAATAAACACCAAGACTTGGATCAATATAGAATGAAATGCATGTTCTTCTTCTAATCTTTATATCGACGCTTTCAACAAAAACCTCGAAATTGCAGCTTAAACAAGATACAGTTACGAAATTTCTGTTGTAAATATGTGTTTATGACGAGGAACGACCATCGTTCAAGTCAGACTTAAAGTTTATTGAATTGAATTGAATTGATATTTTTGTTGAAAGTCAGCTAAATCATTGTTGGCCAAAACCTCTTTTAGAATAATCGGGACGCTGTAACGATATTTGTGGGTAATGATAACTAGCCGTATTGGAGAATTTGAAGCAAACGTCAATCAGTAACAGGGCGATTTGTTAGCGGGTCTTGAGAGTCTAAATCTAATTCTGTCCCGCCATAGTATGTCATGTCGCCACTTGGGGGACGTGCATGGAGTTCCGCATTTATAAATCGTGATATTTAATATTATAAATCAGAAACACAGGGAGATATTTTAGTGCCAAACAATTTGAGATCGGAATGGACCGCTGGTGGTTTATTTTGTATCTATTTATACAAATACAAGGTAAGGGTGTTTTATATCGTATCTCCTTGTCGCAGCATAATAAAATATCATATCGTCGGGGGGGGGGGGGGGGGAGAGGAGGACACATACTTTTATACTAAAAATTGTACTCATATACCAATGGCCATATTTTTGGCGGGAAGATTTCGCCTTTAAATTCGTTTCATTGATGCGCATGCAAATAAAGGACAAATCGAAAACTGGTTTATGATTTCAACACCAATTGTTCTTACATTTACAGAAAAAGTCTTGCTAATAAAACCATAGAAAACTTAATTCTGGTTAAATGAATACCGATGGGGTAAGAAAATGTAATTTTGGGGGTAGGTACAGAAACCAAGAGTTATCTGTACATGTCGAATCATTTTGATTATACAAAATCAGTTTTCTTATGATTTAGGTATACATCTAACATTACAGCTCGAAAAATCATCAATTTGCATGTTTGGAAAATTGACTTTTCCATTTGAGCCTTTTAATGAGATTTCTCGCCTTATCCATAGAGGCCCTTTGATGCACTTCGTATGGCTATAAAGTGGTGTTTTCATTCTCAGTTCGTACACCTTAAATCCCATGATTTAGTTGTTAACTGATGATCCGGTCCATCTGCCATTGGACTGAGAAATAGTACATGTATATCCAATGAAACGAAAAAATATTTACTTTGAAATTACATAGAGTCAATGAAATTATACTTTGGAAAAACAGTCAGACACGACGAAAGTGCTGATTTCCTTTAATTTCTTCTTTTAAGTCTAAGTGTCCTATTATTTTACTTACATTTCATTTTCAGTCTATAACTACAGCTTCCTTTTCTGTTTTCCGTCAAAATCTGTTTATTTGGCCAATTTCAATGAATTCTCGTCAATGAGATGGTCCAAGATATCAGTTTGGTAAACAAGGAACCATTTTTTTCTTTGACTTTGTTAAGAATAGTAATTAAAGAAACAAATCTGGATAAAATTCAATCGCAAATAACTATTTCGATAGAGAGAATGTGTCAGAAATTTTAAGAAATATATCCTGAGAAAGCTATCATCAGTAACAAAATGAGATATACAGGATAATTTTGACACACAATTTCTAGGAAAACAGATTACGAGATATAATAGCAATCGTCAAGCGCTTTTTTATTCATGAAACAGAAGAAATGTCTTGAATATAGTGGTGTCTTCTCGAAATAGACTAAACCTTAATTCAGTCATATTGCGATGATTGCATAAATTTTATCATTGCTTTTTAACTCTTCTTGCTACGTAAAATAATACACAGGCGGCAATCACGTGACTTTGCTATGATATGCTTTCCTAACTTATGTAAACAAAAAAACAAAAACACCTCGGTAAGGACACATTTTCTCTCTCAAATTTTAAATCAAATACTAAACTCTCAGTATATTGAGATACGTACCGTTCGATACGTCGTAATATCCGGTTTATTTTGATACCAAGATATTGCCTCAAATCTCTGTCAAAGCTGAGAACATTGTGCAAAGTGCAAACATTTCTTAAGAAAATATATCACGTCATTCAAAAATACTTTGCACTAATGTTCGCAGCTCTGGCAGGGATTTGGGGGAAGATCTAGGTATGAAAATAGACCGGAGAGTACGACGTATCGAATGGCACGTATCTCAATATTGAGTGTTAAGTATTTGATACAAAATTCGAGGAAAATGTGTACTTACCGAGTGTTTTTGTTTACAAAAGTTAGGAAACATATCATGACAAAGTCACATGATTGCCGCCTGTGTAATAACAACCTTTGTTTTCTCTCGAATAAGACACGGAGATTTGATTGAACTACACTATAATAGATTCACAATTAAACGAGAATAATTTCAGTTGTTTTGATACAGCAATTCAACTGTAATTATTCTCGTTTAATAGTGAATCGATTATAGAGGGGTTGTTAATAAATGTAAACGTTGGACGTCTTTAACCGTTTCCTAAACAACGCTTTTGAGAGCTGCTAAATTATATGAAAGATCTAATGTTGATAGATAGAAGATTAGTTTTCTGGCGACTAAACTTCACAATTTACTACATTGTCTGTCAGAATATGTAAAACAATCCCCAGTGTACTGGTGACTGAAAGCGGAGTTGTCACATGTCTTAAACAATTCTGGTTACGAAGTTTAAACCCCAAATTGAATGAAGTTATTCGATAGCCTTTTATTCCATTTCCCAAAATTTTGGGACCAATTTCAAAGATGTTGTAGACAAAAATTTCAAGGATATGAAATTCAAAATATTTTGGTCTTCTTTGGTAGAATACATTGTGGAAAATGAAGAAATTGCATGTCACAAGATTTTCTTCATTTTCCATGATTTTTACCAAAGCATTTTTCATTTTGGGAGTCGAAAGATGTCAATGTGTGGTAATGGGTTAACTCCCAAAACCTGACCGTCGTACTGTATTATGATTTCTACAAGCAATTAACTTGAAAATGAAAAGATGTAAATGCACGTAATGAAATTTGTCTGGGCTTTTGGAATTCTTGGATGAAAATGTTCTTTTTTATTTTGAACAATAAAACTTCTATTACATCATATAACAGAGTCTCGAGAGACGGACAGACGACACGAGCGCGTATTTGTCATGAGGGAACGGCAATGAATTTTGTGCCAAAATAGACTAAGATTACCGCTACGTATTGATAAACCGCCAGTGTCGTTATAGAATCTTGCAACTACGGCTGCTTGAATCAAGCCGTAGTTACGAGATTTTATAACAACACACGGAAATACTTTTGTTTTGTCCGAAATTACGTTACAGTTTTCTTCATAAAATCGTTCCGTATCGATATTTGAAAGACATGATTATAACATTATAAACTAAACTACTCAAATGTCTTGCGTGATTCTTGGGCAAAACATTATACAGAGAACAGAACAGTTTATTTGATAAATAAAGACTTGAACACTGCGGTTCCTCGTCTCAACACAATTACAATATGCATGAAGAATGGCAAACTTATGTAAAAATATATAGCCTACATTGGTTGCTTTATGTCCTTCTAGCTTTCCTAAATGTTGTTTCATTTCTGAAGAGTTAAACGGAAGACATAGGCTGGTACCATACCTGCATAGTTGCAGGATCGTATCGGTCTACATTTACCTTGGTCAATGGTTTGGTTATTGGTAGATCTATTATGATTTAAAAAAAATTATATATGTTAGATTCGGAAGCATATCTTATCAGCCAATCTTATATACAAAAGGCCTATTATTGGAAGGAAACCACACGGTAATCGGTTGAGAATATGTTGTTTAAGGGGGAATGCTCCAGTTTCCTAATTTTTCCCCAATAATAGAATTTATTTATATTTTGTATGTTGCAATTACACTTTATTACCAATTGAAAAATAAAATAAAAATGGGTGGTCAGCGATCTTGTTTGAATTCTATAGGCATTCGTATCAAATAACCCTACATCGAAAAAATGCACAATTTCTTGCACCTACCCAAGGTCACTAAAATGCTAATAAAATGTTGTATATTCATCGTTTAGTCCCAAAAACGGATTTAAAGTAACGTCTTACATTTAATAAGAACAGAAAACCCAAATTATGTGCCATTTTAAACACGTAAATGTATAAAACAGCATGCTCACGTGTTCGGTTAGATTAACGAAGCTGGAGTGTTTTATGTCAAAATTTGCATATTTTTGGAAGTTCTACATAATAGAATTTGATAAAACTCCCTCATTGTATTAAGCAACATGTCCTGGTAATAATTCAAAAAGAAAATGTATAGGCCAGCGCACTTATTAGTGAATTACAGCATTTTTTATCACCTACACATGAATAAAATGACACAAAACAGTGGTAACTACATACACACTTACGACTGTCTTGCTCTAAATAATCAATTTCCATCTCGAGGAAGTCAGTTTTGCATAATGAATACGCTTTTACCGTCGAAAATGGTAAATTGGGATGATGTGTTATATCATTGAAAATATGGTAGCGAAACATATTGGTACGAAACATTTAATTCACTACAGTAATGTCCGAGTGTTCCGAAAAACTGGAGCATTCTCTCTTAACAGACAACTTAATCTATTTATCCGTAGCCTGTAATGTTGCATTTCAATACACTTTTAAAATGTCGTAGAGCGAGAAAGATGCCCTTTGTGTGTGTATCATTGTAATCATAATGCATGGCGGTTGAGATTTTCCTCTTAATGTAGTCCATCCGTAATGAGATTCGCATGACGTCGGAATTATTCGGGCGCGATCGAGTTTGAGTTTATTGGGGTTTAACGCAATTTTCAACTACCAGGTTCGGATAAGTAACGACGCTGCTCGAAAAATCCGATGTTTTATGAATCTCAAAATGGCGACGTTACGGGTAGGCTTTTCTACATTAAAGCTACTATTTCCCAGATTTTGGACCAAAATTTGTCAAAAACAAACGAAATGTACACTTTTTAAGCTTTATATGACCTGATTAAAGGATTACGACAAACTATTGAAGCAACGACTCATTTTTTCGCAATTTGATACCGAATTCATGAAACGATGTCGAAAGTAGGTCAAAAACAGTAGGACCTGCGACTTTCTTAAATGACGTCACAACATACATGATGACGTCATATTGAAATTCGAGCATGAATCTCGTTTGAATCTTGGTCCGCGCTGTATGCGCATGCGTGACAGTTAAAAAATAAATTCAACCGCATCTGAGACGGGGTTGAATTTTGGTTTGGATTCTCCCTAAATTCGGCTATCTCTCTTATAATTTTGGCTCAATCTCTTTCTGAATCGCATATTATTGACCATTCTGAGGGGGTCAACACAAAAATTTTGCATATTTTTTCAAAAAATTTCAATTTTTGCAATTAGACCATCTGTTACCATCACCCTTTAACTGCATAAATGTCATAATTCCTGTGTACACAGAACATTTTACATGTATAAGAGGAATATTCGTGGAATGGGGTTCCAAGAAAAAGTTGGTAAAGAAAGAACCTAATCCGCATCGAAGGACTGACAACGGACCCAGATTACTTCTAATTAGATCTTTACATTAGAACATCTTTAAGGGACTGTAGGTTTGTCCATAATAACCAGTCCTAGTAACGAAGACTTAAGCGTTTCAAATATAAATTGTAAAAAAATGAAATGATATACTTATGTCGGAGATATGCTAATACATTGCGTGGATCTTCAAAGTATTACTGTTGAAAATGTCACTAGAATTAGTACATAAATTAGATCTAGTACAAAATTAAGTTATAAAACCATTCCGGATACTTTATTAACCGCCCTCGTACAATGAATTTCGTCTTGTATAAGTTGGACCCAAGGCATATTCATGTGATACTATGAAATTTATTGTATGAATGTTTTCATAATTCTTGGCTTCCAATCCTGTAGTAATGGCAATGGATTTTGTGCTAAAATAGAGTAGGTTTACCGTTATGTATTGATAAACCGTCTGTGTTGTTTTAAAATATCGTAACTACGGCTTGAATCAAGCCGTAGTTACGACATTTTATGACAACAACCACGAAATATTATTTGTTTGTCCGAAATTACGTCACGGTTATCTAGATTAAATAGGCCCCCATTGAAAACACAACGGCCTGGTACAGTATCACATGTTTTTATACGACCCATTTTCAAGAAATCTACAGACAGACAAGGGCTATATCAAGTACAAACTAAATGTACTTCTTACAAAAAAGAATAACAAGAATCATCATGAAGATTGATAAATTCATTGTCGCTGTTTAACAAAAACCTCGTTACTGCAGCTTGTGTTACCAGGTTTTTGTTGAAAAGCAGCATTATCCGGTTGACGAAAGAATGAAATATTGGCAGACGTTTGTCTCATTACTATATGATAAAAGCACCATTTATGTGACAGGACACAATTTACAAACTAATCGAAAACAATCATGGTCGAGTTACGCATTTTCTATTCATTGTCTACGTAATAACGCGGATATTGGAAAACTACCTTTTTTATGATGTTGGATCTTTGGCGTAGAGATTTGTTCTTGAAATCTTAAAGGGGGGCCAGCTAGGATGTCGAAAATGCAAATGGCACAATAATTACAAACCAGAAATAACATACGAAATTACCAACCTGAAGGGGTAGATCAATTATTTCCATTGTAAGCGCCCATCCAGCTTTATTAACTATTCAAATCCAAGTCAATTAATAACATGCTGGCAGTTTATATTGTCCTTGTTTTTGTTTTGTAACGGTTAAATATGCCCAACCTTCAAAAATCAATTACGTCAGAGGTACGTCATTTGTGCTCAGCGAGATTCAACACACCGTACAACCGGCTGCGTCGAAAGTCAGCGAAGACAGATTCGGCATCTGATGTCACGTGTATGGTAGGTCAAATTTATTCACTTTTATAAATAAACAAAAGGATCTTTGGTATTCTATAGTTGATAAATACGCGTATTTATGTTCAGTGCTTGTACAAAATAAACCTTTCCACGTATCCCTCGCAAATAAAGTCACAGTCATCGACACAGCCGGTTGTACGGTGTGTTGATACCGCGGAGGTGTGTCTCGTTGACCTTGACCTTGTCTTGTTTTGAAGTAAAAATAGAATGTGTAAACACGCTTTTAAAGGATTGATCTATAGCAAAGGAAAGATGGTTATTCGCCGTGATTGGGGTTTTTATGCATTGCAAATCGTTTTTCCATGCACAAATACGAGTTCCCGTACAGTTAGGAAGCATAAAATCCTAGCATGGCCCCCTTTAAGGTTTACGAACTGAGAATGAAAACACCACTTTCTAGCTTTACGAAATGCATCAAATTACACACACTTGTAAATATACTTCACATAAGTTGATTCACCTTGCCGGATTTCAAGATTATGCTTCAAGAAGAAAATAATTTACTCTATATTCATACGCAAGGGAGGTAATTTTGAACATTTTTGTAAAATATTTCCATACGTATGCATTAACATAAAATTCTAAACCATACAAAATGCTTATGTTTTGTATTTGGGATGGAAAAGTAACACAGTTTAGGAATTACTGGCACTTTTCAAATTTCGCATCTGGCTCTGCATTTCATTCTCAGTTCGTAAACCTTAATTCGATTCATTAGGGAATCAACCGATTAGATTATCTTCATATCTTATATGCATGTACTGTATTAGTTACAAAGGTTCTTTATGACTATATCTTAACACATTCCATAATCATGAATAAATCGTGACATTTTTTGGCGCTCTTCTAAAAAGGACACTGGAAACATTGTTGAAAATGAAGAAATTGCTTGAAAACATCGTGATATAAAATATAATGCTAAAATAGACATTAATTATGATAGAAACAAAACGAGTGACATATTTTGGAAAAGGTAGACGTAAATACTACGAGTCAGATAGAGTTTAACTAGCCGTAACGTATCAAACGTCAATCAGACACATGACGATTTGTTAGGAAGCCGCGAGAATCTAAATATAAATCTAATTTGGTCCCGCTATAACATGTAATGTTCTCACATGGGGAATCGCCGAGTGGGATAGTAGAGTCATTTACAGGGATTTATCTACTTATTTTTAAGGACATTTAGTATCACTCAGAATATAGAGAACCTATTGCAGTGACAAACATCTTAAGATCGGAATGGACCATTGGTTGATCGTTTGTGTGTTTGTATCTTTAAAAGGTAAACTTTCTCTTTGCAATGTTCTTTTGAACTATTCTGTTGTAATAGTGGGGCGCATAACTCATATAATCGTTCAGTTTGTGATACAAGCATGAAATTTGGCATATATATAGTTTCAAGTGTATATTTTCAGAAAAAAGTGCTAGCCACTTGAAATTCAATATGGCGGCCATTTTCTGAGATGGCCGCCATGTGAGCATTATACAGCTTCCCTGTGCAATGATATGACGCACTAAAACCAATAGAAACTTGCATTTTTCATTTCAAACACTCAGACATAAATGCCAAACGTAAAAAAGACAATATTTGTGCGTGAGATGGCAACCAAATCTCATATGGCAGCCATACAATATAAAGTCCTTCATTTCTATATGAAAAATGCGAATTTACCGCTGGAAAAAATCTTTGATTTGCTTTTTCGACTTATAAGCCCCACTGGCTTATTTCATTGACGAATTATATAAAATTCGACTGACTTGATAACAGATGGCAGCCAACCAATAAGCTCTACTGGCTAATTTCATTAATAAATTTAAAAAAAAAATCAACTAACTTGATAACAGATGGAAGCCAACCAAGCCCGTGTAATCATTATTTTCTTACTCTTTTAATCGATTGCCATAGATATCTGCAAATGTAATATGTAGTGTATATCAATTTGGTGAGACAATTAATTTAGAGCCACAGAACCTACCGTAACAAGTAGACTACAGGATTGGGTCCCTCAACAAAGAGAAATGGTATGTAGAATACAAGTGAGATATAGTATTTGTGGACCCGAGATGACAATCATCTGGAACAAGTCCCCTGTTATATAGTTTTCAAATTTGATAAGATCCCCATGAGAGATGGCAGCCAATCGGCTTTTTTCAAAGAAGGTCTCCAAAAAATGTAGCAGACGGTTTTCAATTTTGACAATATGCCTACAAGAGATGGCAACCAAACCCACTGAGGATAACTATTGTTTTAACGCCGTCTCAGTTGATTCCTATTTTCAACATCCATGTGTCCGGTGTATTCGTTATTTGGCCAGAATAGTTCTGTAAATCAACAGCCTTTACAAGGAATCTAGCCCTCATCCCATATGGGGTCTCTCGACAACAAGAGATGGTATGTCGAATACAAGCAATGTTTTGTGCTTGTGAACATAGTCATATCAACACTGAAGAAGCTGTACAGCATAGATGGCCGCCACTGCTTATTTATGATTTTAACTTCCATGTGATATTTCACAGACGCAGATATAGAGTGAAGTGCAGAAAAGCCCGGCTTTCTTGAACTTACACCGTCCACTTCAAGTTTTTGCACCCATTCGTAGCCATCTCTCTGCAGCATTACGAAACTGGGTCCAAACAACTCTCCAACATTCATTTTCTTTTGGCAATCCCCGTTTCGACTGGCATTTATAATTCGGTTGCTGAAAATTACACAGTCTCTAAATATGGCCAGCTTTGTATGCAGCCTGTTTTGCGCATTGATAAGATGCTTATACAATAGGACTAAGTCATGAAGTTTGAAAACCGGACTTTCTCAGAAGCCACGAATTCCATGATATACCGGTATATAACAAGTTAAAAAAGCCACATGATACTTGTAAATCTTTTACAAAACTATTGTTGTATCATATATATTTAGTTAAGACCTCGTCGAGTTATACGACTCTACTAAGCTGTTTGGGTGATACTTTAACTCTTGAACGACAACACGTACAACTGCGCTGAGTTTTACAAGCAACTTCCCATTGTCCATAGTTTAAACGCATTGATTAAGCTTGTCTCAAATTTTGCGAATCGTGCTACGAATGCATAAGAAACGTGGCATCTTTTGCAAATCAGATTCTATAGACCTTTTACAGCTGTCTCCATCTGTAATGGAACCTTGTTTCTGTGCCCGTTTGAGCTTTATATTGTAGATAAAAGACGGTATCTATTATGCTACTTGGCTTATGCAGTGTCAAAGTTTTCTCTTTGTCCTCATTATCATCTAATAGAGCTGGATTGAACGAAGTTGGTATACCATTGAAGGCAAGGTATAAAGGAATATCTGTTGCAGTATTATTGTACATTTGTATCCACTAAGATCTTGCTCTTTCTGTAAATTACTCAGAAGAGAAATAAGCAGATCATTAGATTTGTCCTCTTGGCAGGGATAACATTTACTTTACATATTTTTGTTGATTTGTTTTACAATCATCCATTATTAATGTAAGAAAGACTTCCTTTTACACTATCTGGTTTACAATGCATGAGTTTTCTGATATTTGGTGTGGACGATTCCAAGGATGATTTGAACACTAGGTTTTGACTTACTTAGCGCAAAGCGACTAATCACACGAAAGTGCTTTAAACCAAATTAATTAAGCTGCTGTTTTTTTAAAGTAATCGACGATAATCGGTATTTAATTATGAAGGCCAATAAGACAGTTAAGATAATACAAAAATGGTCGCCATTTCAATAGCAAAATATATATTTTCTTAGAACAATTTTGTTTGTATCTCATTTATTTTATTAGCTGATACTTAAAGAGATGGGTTGATATCTTTTTTGTTAAAAGTAATAAGATTTCCTTGAAGATACTATGAGCATTTGAATATTTTGGCGGCCATATTGGAAGAAGGCAGCCATGTTATTAAGACATCAAGTTGGTTTATATTGGTTACAAAAAAGACTATGCAGGAAAGGTATATAAAAATCCCGACGAAATTCATCACTTGGGATTAATTTCTATTTGATATTTTCATATATAGGCCTAATTAATACATGATAATGGCGGCTATTTTGAAAGATGGCCACCGGATGCGATTTTCATGTGGCTAAATCGGTTTGTGTTTCATTCCATTATGCTGGTTGAAATTTTATGACAAGGATTGATGATATCTTATTAAAAAATAATATGTAATTTAAGAAACGGCCATTTTTGGAGTATTTTGGCGGCCATCTCGGATAAACGACCGCAATTTTGTAAAAAAGCCATGCTAGTTTATTAATTAATTACAAAATTGACTATATTGGGACAATTTATTAAAAAAATTTCGGCGGATTTCAGCATTTGGAATGTCTTTCTATCTGATATATAGACTACATTTATCCGAATGGCGGCCATCTTGGAAAATGGCCAACGGATGCGAATTTCAAGTGCCTAGCACTTTTTTCTGATTAAGGGACCATCAATGACTTACCTTACCAAAATTCATGCTTGTATCACAAATTAAACGATTATGCCAAATTTTCGGAATTGTGCGCCCCACTATAAGTGGATTTAAATGTTGTTTTGTTATATCTGTTTTCAAATGATTGCTTAGGGTTCCGTGGCCTGTTTCATCAAAACCCGGGTTATGCGATTTTTGATTTAAGCGATTTTTTAAGATACTGGTAAGTGTAAAATACGACTTAAATGTTTTGATAAAACAGGCCCCAGGAACTGTGATGGCTGTAATTTAATTAATATATTTAGCTACAAAATAAATAATTTTATGTCTGATAGTGTTTTATATCATGTATCAACTGTATCTATGGCAAAACTCAAATTGATATGTTATGATGTGAATGGTAAATAATTAGTAAATGTTTCTGACTAGAACGATACATTATCTCCCTTGTAATATAAATTATAGTGGATAAACTGTCCTTGAATAACAAATAAATAATTATTCCCAAAATGTGCAGGCTAAACGAACTATTTTATTGCGTGTTATGGAGCCAAATACTAATTGACAACTTTCTACCATTTGAATATTTTGGAAATTTGACTACTTTTGAAAATATTGACAAAGAAGATATTTTCCCGCTGACTTCAATGCAAACTTTAAAAACAGTTATCTCCCCTTGGATTTACTAAATTTAAAAAAGCTGTAAGATGGTAAAGGTCATTTACAATGATTCAACAATTGTAACTTTTGTATACTTTCTTATTCTGTCTTTTTGTAACGTGTGGTTAAAAGGTGCAAATCATGAACCCGAAATAATGCACATATATGAAAAATATCGTTATCACTGGTTAAGGTTCCGGAACTGTAATTGATACACACACTTCTAACATGCAGATCTCTATAATACCACATCGAATCATGACACGGTGGATAATCACATGATACAATATTTTCAGAAAATCCGATTTGAATTCGGGTTGAAGCAGAGAATGTGAACATAAGTCACGCATTTGATGGACATTGTTGATTCTTAAAAGATCAACTGATAAAAAAGTTATTGAAGATAAACCAAAATTTTGGTTGATCAGTTGATTTTTCAAAAATCCAACACGTCCAGCTTATTCCTGGCATTTTCCCACCTTCTCTGCTTCAAACCGAATTCAAATTGGTCAAGTATTAAAAAAGATATTGAAGATTATCGGAAATTCTGAATCACGTGATTTTACTACGTGCATGAGCTATCACGAAAGGTAAAACTGGGAGAAGCTGGCCGTGATAGTACAGTAGCAGGCAGAGAAATTTATTTTGCAGGGTGGTATGTTCGAATCTCATGATAAGTAAATATTTTTTTCAATATTCATATTTTTTATTCTCAATTACAAAGTCATTATTGCATCTAGTTTATCGTGACGTTATACATATACCATTACAATGACGCATGATAATACATTATCGAATTGACTTCAGATGATGATGACTGATAATTAATGTGAGCGAGGAAGTTGACTGGTCTGAAATGATATGTTATGATATTACGAAATGATGAAATATACTTTAAAACAAACTATTTCTTTATTTTCCACAATGTTTTCCCAAGCCTTTTCTTGTGAGGGAGTCAAAAGGCGTCACTGTGGTGTAATTGGTTAAGACTCTCGCGGCTTCCTAACTGCTCGTCCTGTTACAGAATGATGTTTGATATTTTCTCCAATACGGCTACACTGTATGGAAACTACTGTATGTATAGTTAGCTGGGTTTTCCGAAGTCAAAATAAAAATGGCGGACGGGATTTCTGTACAAGGTAGGTGTCATGTATTTTTGGTCACATACTATTGAATATGTTCTTTCATGCAACTTGACGGATATCAGCGTGTGAACAATTGGTTGGAGAACCAATAAATATAGCCCCCTTTTTACGAATTTGCCTCGTTTGACTGTAATGTTGGAATGAACACAGTGTCGTGTTGACCTTGAAATCCGAAGCGATATATTTTGAAAAATCGGTCTGTATTTCCGAATTCCTAATGTTCCTGTCAACAACACAGGGCTAGATGGGTGGAGAAATTGATATTCTTACCTGAAATGTTTCGACAGATCGTCTGTGTAGTCTACATTTGTTATAATTACACTTTGAAAATTCGCATGCTGTACAGCTGTGTGCAAACCGAAACTAACCCGGTGTACAGCTGGGTGAAACTGTTTTTCTGTATGTGTGGGTGCAATATCTAACCCGAAAACACTGTATGTTTGGGTTTTTCTGGATAAAATCAGATACATGATTCCGAAACTCTTTTGTGTTGAACTATCGAAATATATATCCCAAACTATCCAAACGATTTTCATTAAAGAAACATTTCACATATAATTTCTCATAAATTTCACCTTTTCTTTTATCTGAATGAACTGAATTTCTTATGAAAATTCTGAAAAGTTCAAACCAAAGTTTTGCGCCGTTTAAGAGATATATATTTAATCTTGAAATTAAACTCATTGATGGATGCCGCAGTTAAAATGTAAATGAAATTTGTCCTTTTCGTCTCAACTTTAAAGGCGTTCCCTTTACTTATCAGCAACTTTTTCAAACAACTGATAGCATTTTAAAAAAAAAAAAAGCCTTAGAATGATCGACCTTGGCATCAAGACATACCTTTCAAAATGAACTAGCAATGTTATGTCTTTTTAGTGTGCTTCAGAAAACGTATGAAATCGATAATCTTACTTCAGTCTTTCTGTATATTTTTTCCAATATCGTTTTCGTTCTGTGGCACACCCAAAGTGAATATTCACACCATCTTTTTATAACTGGCATCGGACTATCCCACAAATGAAAATATACACATAATTATATAATAACTAAATCAAGTATATCATGCTTTTTTTCAAGGGGTCCGACTTGACCATTTTAGTCAGAGACTTTTACATAACATTTACTATACTAGAAATTGAAAAGGAATAATATTGGCTTGATTCATAAGACACAATTAACTATGTCATTGTCCGCAGACAGAAATTATGTATGCCTATATTTTCCGACTGACATACGCAGTAACTACCACTCCATTGTATCGGTCTATCCACTGTATCGGTCTATTTGCAAATTTCGTGATACAAAGATCGTAGTGCCATCTTCAGACTATTTACATTAACAACTAGGTCATTGCATCTTTCCAGTACCGATTTTATTATATATCTGTTCATCAGGTAATAATTATTCAAACATTTTAAAACTTGGTTAAATTGAACAGGTAGCCATTGTTAAAAGTGATAGAAAATATTGAAACTTTGTTATTTTCCAAAAATGTGTACACCTATTTGTCAAAAGGAAACTGCGGATTCAATTAAAATACTTTTTGATGCTGTTTGTCAGTCATTATTTTATGTTTTTCAACATTCAATCACAATGCACTGATATAATGGGATGACGCCATTATTCACCAAATTTGATATGGCTGTCGATTGTTGACATATTTGTACTATAGAACTGGGATTTTGACAATGATTTTTTGATAAAACAGAAGTAAAAATGTTATTTTACAAGAAGACATGATATGAATAAGGAAAATTATTTATTTTCATGGCTGTCATTTGTTAAATATAAGTAGACAGATACAAAGGGGTTCCAGGCTAACTACGACCTTTCGATGTGTGGCCATAAAACGGTAAATATTTTTTTTATACAAAATTGAAATATAGAATTACTGCTGTTGAACATAATATGCCAGTGGCGGATCCAGGATTTCGATGATGGGGGTTCAAATATATACGAATAAGGGGGTGGGGAAGTTCTTGGTACATACATACACTTACTTTGTATATAATCTGTCAAGGCATTATACTTGTGGCCAAACTATGTTCGACCTTAGCATCCTTTACAATTTGAAGTAGATTACGGATGGAACAAATACTCATTCACTACCAATTTGGCACACTCGTTGCATCAAAACTGTTGTTTAATGGTAGCTCGAGTAAAATATATATATTCATAATGTTGACAAAAAAGGAAACTATCTCATGGAAGTAAACTTGACATAGATACATTCAAAACCTATTGTAAACAAAAACAAAACAAGAAAAAAGATAGCACTTTACATTAATCTATTCACTAAATGATATCTATTTTAGAAGGTTGGTTCGCAAATTAAATCTCGCTGGGGAAGGGGCAGTTACGCCGGATGTAACGAAATATGACTCAACTACATAATATTAAAAGTTGTATGACCTTGAACAACGTTAGCTTCCCCCTAAATACGTGGGGAATATGATAAAAAAAAAATAACAATAGTATTACACGTACCACATATCATTTCAATAATTTTATGATTTTGAAAAATTAAAAAAAAATGTTAGGCTAAAAAATGGAATGTATTTCTGAATGCCTAATATTCCTGAAAACAGCACACGACTAGATGGGTGCATAAATAGATACCGTAGTTAAGCTTAAGGGATATGTTTCAATATTTCGTCTGTGTAATTTTACTTTGGTTGTAATTACCCTTTGAAAAAAAGCATGATATACTTGATTTAGTTATTATATAATTATGTGTATATTTTCATTTGTGGGATAATCCGATACCAGTTATAAAACGATGGTGTGAATATTCACTTTGGGTGTGCCATAGAACGAAAACGATAATGGAAAACAATATACAGAAAGACTGAAATAAGATTATCGATTTCATACGTTTTCTGAAGCACACTAAAAGACATAACATTGCTAGTTCATTTAGAAAGGTATGTCTTGATGCCAAGGTCGATTATTCTAATGCCTTTTTTAAAAAAATGCTATCAGTTGTTTGAAAAAGTTGCTGATAAGTAAAAGAAACGAGTTGAGACGAAAAGGACAAATTTCATTTACATTTTAACTGCGGCATCCATCAATGAGTTTAATTTCAAGATTAAATATATATCTCTTAAACGGCGAAAAACTTTGGTTTGAACTTTTCAGAATTTTCATAAGAAATTCAGTTCATTCAGATAAAAGAAAAGGTGAAATTTATGAGAAATTATATGTGAAATGTCTCTTTAATGAAAATTGTTTAGATAGTTTGGAATATATATTTCGATAGTTCAACACAAAAGAGTTTCGGAATCATGTATCTGATTTTATCCAGAAAAACCCAAACATACAGTGTTTTCGGGTTAGATATTGCACCCACACATACAGAAAAACAGTTTCACCCAGCTGTACACCGGGTTAGTTTCGGTTTGCACACAGCTGTACGGCATGCGAATTTTCAAAGTGTAATTACAACAAATGTAGACTACACAGACGATCTGTCGAAACATTTCAGGTAAGAATAGCAATTTCTCCACCCATCTAGCCCTGTGTTGTTGACAGGAACATTAGGAATTCGGAAATACAGACCGATTTTTCAAAATATATCGCTTCGGATTTCAAGGTCAACACGACACTGTGTTCATTCCAACATTACAGTCAAACGAGGCAAATTTGTAAAAAGGGGGCTATATTAATTGGTTCTCCAACCAATTGCCTTCACGCTGATATCCATCAAGTTGCATGAAAGAACATATTCAATAGTATGTGACCAAAAATACATGACACCTACCTTATACAGAAATCCCGTCCGCCATTTTTATTTTGACTTCGGAAAACCCAGCTAACTATACATACAGTAGTTTCCATAGAGTGGGCTAGTTACACTCTTACTGCCTCGTATCATTAACTCCAAACAAGTTAGTATCGGACTATACGTCGATTTTTAGATATTTTTTTCATAGTAAGTAAGTGAATTTTTATTAGAGTGACATGTGTTATACAATCATGTACAATAACCAAAATGATACTATCAACACCCGGCCCATGGGCCTATAAGTCACTTTTGGGTATAATGATTAAAGCAAAATACAAAATAGCAGATGATGGCAGGTCATTTGAAAACAGAAAATGAGCATGAGAAGCTCCAATTATTGTTGGTATTCACTCTCAGTAATAATTCATCAGTGATGAAAGAAGAGAAATGGAACGATAAAGAACAGTGTTCGGAACATATTCTGCTTGTTCCCGGAGAATAGGTGGTGCAAGTAGAACACTGACGTCACTAGCGTGGCAACCTTCGATTACAACTGCGGTGCGGTGAAATGAATTAATATTTCTAATCAACCTGTATAATAAAATCAAATTATTCAGCAAATATTATTGAATTATCCATTAAGACCAAATATGATCATTACACAGCACCCAGCACCTGGTCAAATATTTTAAGACCGGCCTGCAGTGTTTGGACCGCGTTTTAGATATTCCCCACCTTTTCAGTTCCGAGAGCATTCCATTCGGCAAAACTTGTATATAACATTTGGGACAGTTCCGAACAGCCGAATGGAACGCACACTACGAAAGCGATATGAGAGGGCTTTTATAGCCATTGTAAAATTTGGGATATAGAACGCCAAATAAGATGCATATTTCCTCACCATCCGAAGCAGAATTAATGAAGCTTGACAGAAGCTTTATAGAAAAGTTTTATGTTATTTGAGTCTAATCACGTCGTTCTAAACAATGGCATAACATGTCTTACTTATGTAGATCTATTTTCTTCAAAATTTAAAGATTAAAAGACAAAAAAGACGAATAAATATAAAATGAAAAAAATGTTTCTCGTTGTTTTGTAATATTCTAGAAAGAATGTTATTTTTTCCAATATATTTTATTTTTCAAAATGTTAATCAATATTGTCGTCAAAACTATTCTTGTTTGCAAAAGTATAAAATGAAAGAGACTCCTGTCAAACAAAGATCTACATTCACCATAATACACTGTACGTAGACGATATGAAGACAATACGTAACTCGACCATGATTGTTTTCGATTAGTTTATAAATTGTATCCTGTCACGTAAATGGTGATTTTATTACGCAGTAACGAGAGAAACGTCTGTCAATATTTTATTCTTGATTTTATAATCAACCGGAAAAACTGCACCACCTTGTTTTTATAGAGTTTGCAGGAAGATTCTTTTTATTCGTTTATGTACGAATAAAATAAGTTACTTGTCAGGGCCCTTGAATGTCCACAGATTTGTTAAGCAATGGAGGTGTGTGTGATGCCAAAAACCCATTTTTTTGTGGCTCAAGTGTTGTAAGCCACAATTTTTCAGGATATAAAATGAATCATGTTCCAGGTAAATGTATTTTGTAAACAAGAGATGTTTGTAAAACATATATGCCCCCTTAAGGGCCTACATTTGATGTAGGTCAAAGTCCAAGGTCAAGTTAACAAGGTCCAAGGTCATGGTCAAATATGAAAAGTTTTGTTAGGAGGTGTCTATGTGTGAAATATCAAACCTGTATATGTAAAAGTAAAATGAAACATAGGCCAGGTTAAAGTTTTTAAAAGTAGGCCAAATGCCAAGGTTAAGGTCATGGTCAAATGTGAAAGGTCTTAGTTGGAGGTGTCCATGTGTGAGATATCAAGGCTGTAGGTGTAAAAGGACATGATATATATGCCTGGTTTCAGTCTTTTTAAAAGTTGGTCAAACTCCAAGGTCAATGTTGCAATATTTAAGGTCATGGTCAAATGTGACAGGTCTTGGTAGGAGGTGTCTATGTGTGAAATATCAAGGCTGTAGGTGTAATAGGACATAAGATAAAGGCTAGGTTAAAAATTTCTAAAAGTATGTAAAAATCAAAGGTCAAGGTCACACAGGCCAAGGTCATGGTCAAATGTGCAAGGTCTTGGTAGGAGGTGTCCATGTGTAAAATATTGAGACTGTATAGGTAACAGGACATGAGATATAGGCCTAGTTTAAGTTTTTTAAAAGTAGGTCAAACTCCAAGGTCAAGGTCCAAGGTCATGGTCAAAAGTGAAATATCTTGGTTGGAAGTGACCATGTGTGAAATATCAATGCTGTATATGTAAAATGACATGAAATAAAGGCCAAATTAATGTATTATTAAAGTAGGTCAAACACCAAGGTCAAGGTCACAAGGTCCAAGGTCATGGTCAAATGTGAAAGGTCTTGGTCGTAGGTGTCAATGTGTCAAATATCAAGGCTGTATGTGCAAAAGGACATGATATATCGGCTAGGTTAAAGTTTTTTAAAAGTAGGTCAAAGGTCAAGGTCACAAGGTCCAAGGTCATGGTCAAATGTGAAAGGTCTTGGTAAGATGTGTCCATGTGTGAGATACCAAGGCTGTATGTGAAATAGCACATAAAATATAGGCCCAGTTTAATTTTTTTAAAAGTAGGTCAAACTCAAGGGTCAAGGCCACATGGTCTAAAGTCATAGTCGTATGTGATAGGTCTTGGTCAGAGGTTTCCATATGTCAAATATCAAGGCTGTATGTGTAAAAGGACATGATATATCGGCCAGGTTAAAGTTTTTTAAAAGTAGGTCAGACTCCAAGGTCAAGGTCACAAAGTCCAAGGTCATGGTCAATTGTGAAAGGTCTTGGTAAGATGTGTCCATGTGTGAAATATCAAGGCTGTATTTGTAAAAGGTCATGAGATATATGCCGGGTTTAATTTTTTTTAAAGTAGGTCAAGCTCCAAGGTCAAGGTCACAAGGTCCAAGGTCATGGTTAAATGTGAACGATGTTGTTAGGAGGCATCTATGTGTGAGATATCAAGGCTGTATGTGTAAAAGGACATGAGATATAGGCAAGATTAAGAATTAAGTGCAAAAATCAACAAAGGGCAATAACTCCAAGAATTTGATTGGCAGAGTTACGGTTCTTGTGCACCGCACCTCTCCATAATAAAATCTATTCACCTGTAAAGTTTCATGATTCTACCTTACACCTTTTTTGAGTTGTGCTCCGGACAAGAATCAAGTTATAAAATCAACAAAGGGCAATAACTCAGAAAATTTGATCGGCAGAGTTACGTTAATTGTGCACTGAACCTCTCCATAATGAAATCTATCCACCTGTAAAGTTTCATTATTCTACCTTACATACTTTTTGAGTTATGCTCCGGACAATAATCAAGTTTGAAAATCAACAAAGGGCAATAACTCCAAAAATATGATCGGCAGAGTTACAGTTCTTGTGCACTGCACCTCTCCATAATGAGATCTATTCACCTGTAAAGTTTCATGATTCTACCTAACATACTTTTTGAGTTATGCTCCGGACAAGAATCAAGTTATAAAATCAACAAAGGACAATAACTCAAAAAATTTGATCGGCAGAGTTACGATTCTTATACACTGCACCTCTTCATAATGAGATCTATCCACCTATGAAGTTTCATGATTCTACCTTTAATACTTTTTGAGTTATGCTCCGGACAAGATTTGGTCTACGGACAGACCGACCTACGGACCGACCTACGGACCGACCGACCGACCGACCGAACGACCTTCCGACCGACCTTCCGACCGACCGACACTTGCAAAACAATATACCCCCATTTTCTTCGAAAGGGGGCATAATAATGTTCTGTATATAATAAGAGTCCTGACATGGTTGTTAATAAGTCGAATATCAGGTCCACCAAGCTCGTTTACTCGATCTACAACGGCACACGCAATTGACATCTTTCTCATTTTATGACAAGTGTGTTGAAATATAATGTTACATTCTGTGAATTTAGTGGTCCACTAAACAACATTCTCCTAGTCGGTCATCATATGGTCTTCAAAATTAGGTATTTTGTATATATTAATGACACTATGTGTTATGTCCTAGAGAGGGACATCTTGCACGCCGTGTGTATCTTTACGCTGACGCGAATTTTCCTGGCATTCTGCTACCGAAAAGGTACTAAAATGGTCCGCTACAAAAAAATCTTTTATAACAAGTTAGTTCGAGTTGGTTTTGACTGCCATACATGACCGCTAGTTACGAACTTTTGAGCATGGAAACCGCCGTGGCCTTAACGCAGTTGGTAGCGCATCTGACCCTCATTCGAGAGGTCCTGGGTTCGATACCCGGCCGCGGCTAATACTCTTTCTGACAAAATTGTCACCCACAAATGGGTTTGAAATCGTTAACCTAAGTGAGCGAGCAGCTGGAGGCTCGGTATTGTGATAGTACTGGTTTGAGAAACAACAGGAATCCATGGGTAGGTACTCCAGCCGCCGCGATAAGACCCTGGTAGTTGAAAACGGCGTAAACCCCCCCAATAAACTCAAACTTAAACTTGAGCATGGAAAGATATTTTTCTTCATTTGATTACTTTAAACGATACCAATTTTCAATTACCAATTTTCTATTTTCGTTTTTGTGGTCTGCAAAAATGCATTGCATGGGAAAGGCTTAAAATATCAAATGTTTCAAATGATTTTACTAAACATTCAAATTTACTAGACCTGAAAAGTTCAAAGTGCCTTTTTTGACAATATAGATGTTTGGAAAGAGTGTCTCTCGCGAACACGTTTTCATGTTATGTAAAAGAAATTATTGTATTGTTCCAAATAAAAGAGTATTTTACAACGAGGAAGACCAGACAAATTAGATTACGACCATTGACATCTTCTCATGTTCAAGTTCATTGTTGAATCAGCCATTCATTATTGTTTGTTCGTTATACTTGCACACCCTTGATAAGATAGATCTACATAAATAAGACATGTTATGCCATTGTTTAGAACGACGTGATTAGACTCAAATAACATAAAACTTTTCTATAAAGCTTCTGTCAAGCTTCATTAATTCTGCTTCGGATGGTGAGGAAATATGCATCTTATTTGGCGTTCTATATCCCAAATTTTACAATGGCTATAAAAGCCCTCTCATATCGCTTTCGTAGGGTGCGTTCCATTCGGCTGTTCGGAACTGTCCCAAATGTTATATACAAGTTTTGCCGAATGGAATGCTCTCGGAACTGAAAAGGTGGGGAATATCTAAAACGCGGTCCAAACACTGCAGGCCGGTCTTAAAATATTTGACCAGGTGCTGGGTGCTGTGTAATGATCATATTTGGTCTTAATGGATAATTCAATAATATTTGCTGAATAATTTGATTTTATTATACAGGTTGATTAGAAATATTAATTCATTTCACCGCGCCGCAGTTGTAATCGAATGTTGCCACGCTAGTGACGTCAGTGTTCTACTTGCACCACCTATTGTCCGGGACCAAGCAGAACATGTTCCGAACACTGTTCTTTATCAATCCATTTCTCTTCTTTCATCACTGATGAATTATTACTGAGAGTGAATACCAACAATAATTGGAGCTTCTCATGCTCATTTTCTGTTTTCAAATGACCTGCCATCATCTGCTATTTTGTATTTTGCTTTGATTATTATACCCAAAAGTGACTTAAAGGCCCATGGGACCGGGTGTTAATAGTATCATTTTGGTTATTGTACATGACATGTCACTCTAATAAAAATTCACTTTCTTAATATGAAAAAAAATTGTAAAAAATCGACGTAAACCCCGATACTAACTTGTTTGGAATTGAATTAATGATACGAGGCAGTAAGAGTGTAACTAGCCGTATTGGAGAAAATATCAAACGTCAATCTGTAACAGGACGAGCAGTTAGGAAGCCGCGAGGGTCTTAAATCTAATTCGGTCCCACTATATTCCATCGCATGCCGTCACTTTGGGGACTGAAGTTTGGGATAAACTGGTCATGTGCAGGGATTTCTGTATTTATTTCTCGGGATATTTAATATCATATCGGGTATATCATACTATAGGGGATATTTTAGTGCCAAACATTTAAGACAAGAATGGACCGCTTATGGCTGATTGTTTATCTATACGTTTTTATAAAAGGTAAGACTCCTTTATTCTTTTTTGTGCTGTTTACTTGTATATGTCTGCAATATCAAGTTATTAAAATGCTGATTGTTGTAAAGCAATATACAGTGCACTCGTCACTTATTTTCATTTCTTAGTTCTTTTGCTTCTTTGTAACATTGATGTGCAAATGCTACTTCAACTGAACATTAATTATGCCGTATGTTACGTGCCTTTAGGTATTTGTTCGAAGTGGTGGGCACTTGTATGTGGAAAGTTAATGGACATAGCAGCAAGTGATTTGATAGTCTTCCAAAAATACATGATGATTTTGGCGTTGATATCGGAGGAATCTTTAAACAACAATGTCAGTGAGGAATAGGATGCTTGCTTACTGCGATTACAAGTTTTTCTTTTCACAATAAAATTTCTAGCTTATTTTTCGTATATAGTTCTTTGTCTTGCGTAACATAATGAGCTTTAATGATTGTTTCTTCATCAAAACCTTTGTGTTTAGTCAGATTAGATATCTTCTTTTAAAAAGTTAGTTTATTTCCACAAGGGAAACGCTATATTTAGTAGAAAAAACCCACACACAAAAACATTTTTATAATGTTTCCAAGGAAATCCACCATAGGTATAACATGAAGTATGACAGAATTTTGACACGTTATATCTAGGGATAACATTATAAAATCCAATAGAAATTGTATGCTTTTGTATTCATGAAACAGAATAAAATGTTCTGAAAACTGTGTTATTTCCAAGAAATAACACAAAATTTCACTGAGTCTAGAACCTTTTATATAAACTGTTTCTGCATTTTTACAAAGAATGAATGCGAGCATTATCTTTCTCTTGATACAGTCCATCTCAAAGTTTAGATACACTCATTTTCACTCTTCATGTTGCGAACGTGAAAAACAAGAGTCCATTCAGTTTTTATTGAACTACGCAGAATCAACATGGTAAATCAATGCAAAAGATCTGCATTTAATATCACAGGGTATAACCTGATGTTCGTAACTGCAGTTACGCACATCTAATATGGCGGAGTGACAAACAGGTGAGTTATACAAGCATCGAATTTAGGCACTATCTCATGCGTCTGATATATTTTTGACGAACTTGATCAATAATAACCTTGTAAACAATGTCATACTCTCTTTATTCTGATATATTTATCTAGTAGGCCAATATCGGAGCTCGAAAAAATGGCACGATGTGCGTAACTGTAATACTGTAACTTACATATTTTCAAGTAAAAGTTACGCACATCATCATGATTTTTGAAAGCTTTTTACAGCTTCTATACTAACATAAAAAAGTAAATTTCGATTCAAACTCCTTTTATTATAAACAAACATCGTATTGATGAAGAAAACCGATCGAATAACACGTCCAGTTATACAAATAAAGCTTGAGAATTATTATTCCCCTAATTTTGAAGTCGCCATATTGGAAGTGCATAACTGCAGTTACGACCATCAGGTTATACCCCGTGAATATGCCGGAGTGTTTTTGTTTGATCATTTTCGTTGACAATCCTTCATCTAAAGAATATTTAGTACAGTAAATAGCTTTCACCATCTTTCAAACACAAGTTTCTATGTCATTGAAAGTTCTTTGATTAAAAAGAAATAATGAGTGAAAGAGGATAATTCAAACATATCATCCGGAACTGATTAAAAACTACCGAACTATTTCAATCATAAGAGCAGCTTGTTTTGTACAGTTTACGGGACCATAAATTGTATACAGATTCGTGTACATGTTATTATTACGTTTTTTTTTCAAAACGGTAAAAAGATTTATCCATTTCGAAAGTTGCTACAGAAAAACAGATATTGATATAGACAGCATTTGTATACAAAATGATAAAAACATATTGAGGCAAATGGGAGGCTATGCTTAAGTAGTGTTTATTGTCTAAATGCTTTTCTAAGCCTATAAGGAACGTCTTGTCTCAGGCAGGGTTGAATTTCCTAATTCGGTATGCCGTTGGCATGGGTTCATGAAATGTAGACAACAGACAAGACAGTTTTCTGGCGACTAAACTTCACAATTTACTGCATTGTCTGTCAGAATATGTAAAATAATCCCCAGTGTACTGGTGACTGAAAACGGAGTTGTCACATGTCTTAAACAATTCTGGTTACGAAGTTTAAAATCCAAATTGAATTTAGCAATTTGCGAGCCTATGTTGCAGTATAAATCAAATCCCTCGACTTTTATTATAGATGCACCAGTCAATATTTAGCTGCTACTTTAAATATAAACATTTTTTGTTTAAATTGTCCGAGTGAGAAATATATTTTTAAAGTCAAATTATGTCGTCTTTCTCTGAATTTCAGCTTTAAGTGTGTTTCATAACGAAGAACTTTTTCAAGAAATAAAAAACACTGCCGTGTCATCATTTCTTCTTTTTTCTTCTAACGTTTCATAACTAACAGCGTGTATGTATACATGATTGTCGTTTGGGGAAGAGCTTAGTACTGTTGTATTTTTATTATGATACCAAAAATAGGCAATAAGTAGTCTGTCAGGATTAATTTCTCAACCTAATCATTTTACATATGAATTATTTGTATACACGTTCTCCCCCTTCTGTACAGTTTGTCGGCAGCACTGTATTCAAGGTGGGGACCCAATGACAAAACGTTGTCGATGTTTTCAAGAATTCGGCTAATTTATGGCCGATTTAAGGAAATCAAACATTTGAAACAGAGAAGGCGGGAAACGCTAGAGATATACTAAGTGCACGTTGAAGATTGTGTATGATGGGATGGATAACGAATACGGACAAATTTGTATCGCTTCAGGTAAGATATTGTGCAATAATTTTATAACTTGTTTGTAGAATCTTTGTACTTTGTCAAAAAAATGATCCAAACCGACCAGAAAATCGACAAAAAAATCAGGCCCATTTTCTAGTCGGTATGGATCGGTTTTTTAGAAAAGTACAAGGAGTTTCCAGATAAGTAATACATCTGAGAAAAGGGCTCAGTAAGACGGAGTACATGCAACAAACTGCATGAAAATTGACGCAGAAATAAGAAAGTTATTGCAATAATTCTTACCCGAAGCGTGGTTAATTTGGCCGTAGTGGTTACCATTTTGCTTTCTCGTCGGTTGGGACAATATTTCGGAAAAAAGTACCATGAATTATCTAATATGTCATACACCCGATGAAAGAACTCGGTAAGACGGGGTACATGCAACAAATTTTTTGAAGATTGACGCACAAATAAGGACGTTATTGCAAAATATCTTACCAGAATCGAGATTATTTTTTCCGTATTAGTTATCCATCCCATGATGCACAATCTCCACCGTGTATGTTGGAAGGTCAGTTTTTTCTAATTGATGAATAAGTGAATTGACGACCCACTAAAAATACAGTTGGTCGTCGATAATTGAAATTCGTATTATGTGTTTCTTATTTTCCATTAGCTAATTTCAAAAGATATACCACGTTAACACATTTGCAGTCGTTTTCCACCTTTTATGCTTCAAATCGAATTCAAATTGGTCAAAGGTTAAATATTGACGAAATTAAAGACAATTTCTTGATATTGTCGTGTCACACGATTCTCCACCCTGGCCTCTCTCTTAGGGATTATTGAGATAATTAGTAAAACAAATCGTCGTTGTAAATGCAAAACCTCGTATCTCGTTTTTGGAAATTTTTTAAGGGGAGGGAAAAAGTGTAATAACTTTTCCCAAACTGGAATGTTTTACTTGAAATTTTGACATAATGTTCACAAATAATGTGTCATTAATACTGATTAGTAGAAAAATCTCAAAACCTGCGAGGTTTGTCTTAACTGGGCACACAAGTTTGTACTTTGAAAATAGCACGAATCGACATACGAGGTTTTGCATTTACACCGACGAAATGGAGTTTCTCCCTTTCTCTATGGATTTTAAGGGTTAAGCATATCAACTGAGACCGACGGGAACAATTCAAAAGTCGTAAAAAAATCTTCATAGAAATGATTCCAAATCATATAAATTTTATATAGGATTACATAGCAAATATGTGCAAAAGGTCGTCGCCGATAGGAAATTTTTTTAATACAAACTCGTCATATGACTTATAGATTACATCTTAGTATCGCTTACATTGTGATGACGTTTCGCTCTTTTTCATTATTGCCAGCAGCAATGGAAGTACATAAAAAATATTCAGAACGCCATAAAGTCGTCATGCCATGATCGCCATTATATCACTGTTTAAGTTAGAATACCCGTAATGTGGCCATTTCTAAATTAATAAAACATCGGATTTTTTCGAGCTACGCCGTTACGTGTCCGAACCTATTCGGGCGCGGTCGTAAACATTCGGCGGTGGAAAGTCCCACCGTCGAATGTTTTCGACGTTGCCCAAATAAATCCGACGTCGCGCGAATCTCATTAGGGGTGGACTACCTTAAATACAGTATTAGACAACTGCTATCACATAGAGCCTGCAGGAACTGACATTTGACAGTGTGCGTATTTGGTATTTTCCAAATGTCCTCTTTACTTTAAAACGACTCAACATTTAGTATGACAAAAACGACAAATAGCTGTTTATTTCGTGTTGCATTGTCACGTTGGAAATCATGTGACCCAGAACTTCTGAAAATCTTAAATATTTTTGTTAATACTAAACCAATTTGAATTCGTTGACAGAAATTTGCTGGTCGTGGAGGATTTTTGACAAAATAGCTGACAAAAAAGTTATTGAAGACCAACCAAAATTTTGGTTGATCTTCAATGCCTTTTTTATCGTATGATTTTTAAAACATTTCACCACATCCATGTAATGCGTGACGTCTGATCAAATTATCTGCTTCAAACTGGTCCAGTATGAAAAGAATATTGAAGATTTTCTGAAATTGTTGTATCTTGTGACTATCCACCGTGGTTGTGGTGATTAGGCATAGCTGAGATTTTAAATTTCATACATGTAACTGCAATAATTTTGAATCTTATCCCAGTCTTTTGTACACAGCTTGATTTTCATAGTCCTTTTTCTGGAAGAAGACCATACGAAAACTAATTAAGAGAAGGTTGTAAAATAGAAAATTGTCCGTTGCATGTTGCAGCGTAATAATCGTGCATAGTGGATGAGATTTTCCTCTATATTACATAATGGTCTAGACTCTCGTACAGGCAATTATTTACAAATTACGTGTTCCTAGAAGGTTTAATCGAATTTAGAAATATAATCTATTGAGTCAAAATCTAGAAATGACAGCCTCAACTATAATATATATTTTTTTTTCGTTATCTTACATAGAACTGTGGCCCTTTTCTATAAAATATTAACCCTCGTGTGAAATTGTGACCCCTCCTGATTTTATCTATAACATATAAACCCCCACCTAACATATTGCTAATTTAACCCTTTCCCAAACGACACATTTTTATGGCGATCCACTTCAGAAACTGCCACAAATGACAAAATGGAAGTTGTTAGAGATAGAATTTGTATAAATATGGCATAGAAAACATTGAGACAAAAGCAGAAACTGCTGGTTATCAGCAGTTTCTTCTTTTGATTCAATGTTTTCCCAAGCCTTTTCCATTAGGGACGTCAAAACCAGGTCTTGTTTGGGAAAGGGTTAACATACACTGTATATCGATTCAAATCACCGCCGTGTTCATTTGTTGTTGGTAGCTCACCTGAGCACGAAGTGCCCAATGTGAGCTATTGTAGTCACGCAATGTTTGTCGTCCGTCCGAACGCCCGTCTGTCATCAATTTGGTGTTTACATTATATAGAATCTACAAAAGTTGGCAATCTTGATCAAACTTTGTCAAAGCAAGTATGGTGATAAGTTCACAGATGATTTTAATCATGGGTCTGATCGGACTTTGATGTCCTGAGTTATGTGCCCTTGAACGTAAAAAATAGTTGGTATTTACTATGTTTACACTGAAGCATCTATATGTACAAATATCAACAGTTGTGTGTGTGGGTATGGGGGGGGGAAGGATCTCAAACGGCTTCGATTTCGGTCTGATTGGAATAGAAAGTCATGAGTTATGTGCCATTGAATTTGACAAAATTGCCGTTTTGACTGTTTTCGACTTAGTTTACACTCTAGCACCTACAATTATAGACCAACAAGACAATTCTTGGATTGACCAGAAGATCTGGTGAGGTTGATATTTTAGTTAGACAGAACGAGAAATTCATGAGTTATCTGCCGTTCAATGTGACAAAATTGATGTTTTCGACTGTTTTCGACTTTGTTTACACGCTAGCATCTTTAATTATACACCAATCAAACTGAAAGTGTGGCAAAATGTTGTTGACTATAAGATCTCGTATAAATTTGATTTTCGGTATGATCCGACTATAAAGTTATGACTTAAATGCCCTTGAATTTTACAAAATTGGCGTTTCGACATTGTGTTTAGTCTTACAACCACAAATACTGACCAAATCAAGACAAAACTTCGACACAATGTTGGTGATCTTAAATTTGACAAAAAATGCGTTTTTGACTTTGTTTTCACTCTATGAACCAGAGATGTTGACCAATCTAGACGAAACTTATCGTCTTGGTTTAGGTGAGCGATTTAAGACTGTCACGGTCCTCTCATTGTTGTTGTCGTTGGTGTTGTTTCGGCTGGAGCTGATTTCGACATATCGCTGCCCCATGACGGCCTGAGCCGTCCATCGAAAATGTCGCCATAGTGCCCCATGACGACCTACGCCGTCCAAAGGGTAGACGTGGAAAACCCGCAGTATTTTTCTTTTATACATTTGTATTTAGGTGGAGTCGTCAAGTGAATGAAAATTTGACCAATGATAATTTATCTTTGGTGCACATAATCTTAAAATAGAAAATTCGTAACTATATCACCCAAAAATAGTATAAATCTTTGGATTTTGACTTTGTAGAAAGAAAATGAAACAAAGTGGCGGACGGCAAAAGCACACGTGATGCAAAAAAGTAAAAAAATGCGCCTTGAAAGCTCAAATTATGTACGATGGATGAGGTTGTATTAATACAACAAGACAATGATTAAACTGATTATGCTAGTTATTTTTAAAGGGATTGTTCGTTGGATTTAGAAGAGGAAAGCGAAATAAATGTTCGAGGTGGTGGTAAGATTTTCGACGTTTCGTCATATTTTATCAGTTGTCAAAGTTAAAGATAGTAAAATGTAACATTATGTGACTCAAAATTGAATAAAAATATAATCACTGGAAAACATTTCCGATTACCTTTCAGAACATAATAGTTTTTATAGTGTTATTGGATAGTTTTTTAGTAATAAGTTGATTTCTTACACTGCCGTCACTTTCGTAATTTCTTGGAAAATGGCCTGGCAAATACGAACCAATTTTCCAATATTACTCTGGCATCGAAAGGATTAAATTGTTTAAACTTAATTTTTGTATGCGACTAATTTTATTTTCAACTTAAGCAACATTTTTTCTACTTCACCCGACCGTTGACTTATGCTTGATTGTCGCACATGCAAACCGGTAAAAAGTGTACTACTCTGGTAAACCTCGAACTCACAGTACGTGGTGAGTGGCAAGTGATTCTCGATCGAAAACCTTGATCGATTGTTATTTCCACACAAATATGCATCGGGAGTAGTTCTTCATTCCTGAAAATATCGTACCGTACCGGTAAATCAGAACCAAATAAAACAAGTGCGATGGACACCAACTAACCAGCCAATTTGAATCGGGTACGCCCAATAGTGAATGGAGCGTTTGGTCTAAACACATTGTATGTATGGCCAATCGCATGCACGAATGAGTCCCATTTCACCTCCGAAGATAATTAGGTTGCATGTTTACCTTAGTGGGGTTAAGATTTCAGTTAGAGTTTATGTGTCTATGTGGAGATTTGAGTTAGAGTTTGGGTGTCTATGTGTGTGTGTGTGTGTGTGTGGGATGGGGGGGGGGGGTATTCATCATTTCTTATCTTAAAATGCAATAGGCAAAGAAAGAAATAATATTCTTAACCCTTTGCATGTTTATACGTAATAATACATATTTTGCTAAAAATGCAAGTTAAACTAAATAAAAAATATCTCGCGTAACTCAATTACAAACGGTATATAATTGGAAAGGAGAGCACATGGTCACTTGTTTTGGAGAAATTGTTTAACGCACCACTTGATCCGTAGACCGTAACGTTACATGCACGTCTAAGAATTGACAAAGGATACCGTTTTTCGCGATTCTCTTTGCAAATAGTGCATGTTGGTTGAGATTTTCTTCTAAACCCTAAACGTCTGAGCTCTTGTACATAACATTATAATTGAGCCAGGATCTGGAAAAACGTCCCTTAAGGCTTTTGAGCCCAACATAGATCCAGATCAGCCTGTGCATACGCACAGTCTGATCAGGATCCACGTTGCTCTCTAATAGCTTCTTCGTGACCCGTAGTAACTTAAAGAGAGCAGCATGGATGCATATTGAACCCCATTTGACAACAGGCTGATCTTCAAACTCAATTTTTTAAAAATGCTCTGAGGGACGTTTTTCCAGATGCCGGCTCAATTACATGTATTTAAAGACGTGTTCTTTGGAAAAGAGTCCTAGAAAATTACGGCTAATCTTTTCTGTAATCCACATCACGGGTCTTGAAGCTCGGATTATTTGTAATTTAAGACTGTGACATTAAGGCATCCATATATGGGATTTGTAAGCTTGCCTAGAAATAGAGCAAGTATCAGCAAAAACAAGCCAACGAATGAGCAAAAAGAATTGTAAAATGGGGGGGGGGGAGGGTATATAGTTTATCTGGTTGATTAGAGAATAAAATATTGATAGGCGTTTGTCTTACTAGTATTTCTGCGTGATAAAAGGGCCATTTATGTGACTGGGTACAATTCATAAACTAATCGGAATCAATCATGATCGAGTTATGCATTGTCTTCATATTGTCTTGGTAATATAGCGTGAATATTGGACTTTACATACATGTACATATAGAATGGTGGTACACGTACAGTCTTTGTAATTATCACGGTGTATAATCACGTGACTCAGAATTTCCGATAATCTCCAATATCTTTTTTAATACTTGACCAATTTGAATTCGGTTTGAAGCAGAGAAGGTGGAAAATGCCAGGAATAAGCTGAACGTGTTAGATTTTTGAAAAATCAAATGATAAAAAAGTTATTGAAGATAAACCAAAATTTTGGTTTATCTTCAATAACTTTTTTATCAGTTGATTTTTTCAAAAATCCAACACGTCCATCTAATGCGTGACGTCTGTCCACATTCTCTGCTTCAACCCGAATTCAGATCGGTCCAGTTTTATCAAAGTTATTGAAGAATTTCTGAAATTTGTGTATCACGTGATTATCCACCGTGAATTATGGTAGACCTCAAACTGACAGAGTTGTTTTCCTATGACCACGTAACTGCTTTCTTTCAAAAACTGTGCAGTTTGAAAATGTTTTGTGTGAAGCTTTATATAACTAGCATGTGTCTAAATAGAGTCTAATAAAACCCCTAGTTTCCGAGTATACAGGTCGGTCAGTTGTGCATTAGATTTTTAGCGAGCCGGGACTTTATGTTCGGGGAGCTAATGTCACAGCCCTAGTGTCAGTGTCGCGTCCCGTCCCGTCGCGTCGCGTCTTCTCTTGAAAAACTTTAACCTTGTCTCTGGCACTATTAGAGATACAGCCTTTATATTTCATACATGGATACATCTCGACAAGACCTTTCATTTGCGACCATGATCTTTGACCTAGTGACCTTTACCTTGGAGTTTGACCTACTTTTGAAAAACTTTAACCTGGCCTATATCTCATGCACTATTATTGATAGAGCCTTGATATTTCACACATGGCTACCTCCTGCCAAGACCTTTCATTTGTGACCATGACCTTTGACCTTGTGACATTGACCTTGGAGTTTGACCTACTTTTAAAAAATTGGCTGATTTTGTGACAAGCTCCCGTATAGGCGAGCTACGTTGTCCGCGGACAACTCTTGTTTTATCATTGTGTGCACAACTCGAGTCACCATTTTTGAAAATCTCAATGAAGTGTTTCCATTTAATATTAAACGCAATGAGCGAATTTAAAATGACAAACCACCGATACACTTATCAATCGTCGTTTTTATAAACATTGTAATTTTAGTTTTCAACTATGATCTGTTTATATTGATATATACGAAACAAGATCATTTCTTTTAATCATTATTACAGCGCAAAATAATGGTCAAGTATTTCTAAAACGAACCCTAAAGTTAATGTCAGAGAAAATCCAAGAAAGCAATGACATCATGCGAGAGAGGAAAATGCTGGTTCCGGTCTGTAATTTCGTTATTAGATAGTCTCGATATTGTTTTCTTTAATAGAATGCTTTAATGCAATCAATCATGTTATAGAAATATATGTTGCGTGGTGATTAATTGAGTTCCGTAAGAAGTAAACCGTGACAGCTGGGATTTATGTTTTCCCTATCTTTTCTTCTCCCGTATACTGCTAAATCCCAAAATAATTAAACACGCATTAACTATACTCCCATGTGATCTATGGTAAATGGATTTTGCAACAAATCATTGCATTTTGCAAGACGAAATTTCCCAGGTGACCACCGAATAACACACTGACTTAAAAAGAATAAAACAAAAATGAAAATGAAAAGTATACACAATTATTATGATTCAAAGAAGGTATGAATTAGAAAAAATGCAATCTAATCATTTGGGACAGCGAAGAATAATAACTTCGTTTCTAAATATCGCTTCTTTTCATCCAAATCATTGTAGCTACAGCTTTAAACAAGCTTTAGCTATAAGGGTTGTGAAGAAAGGAGACGAAAAGATTAATCAGTCTGATGATAGAATTATAATACATACCGAGATAAGACGTCTGTACAATACGTTACAGTTGTTATACTATAAAAATAAATAATCAAGTATAAAGAGCAAATCGTCTAGTCTGGAATAACTTTGACAGAAAAATAATGAGAAAACGATTTTTATCAGTCGTTCATATGTCTGAACAGCAATCCTTGTATTGTTTTATACAGTACTTGTGATTCACATTATATTTTACCGTGTTACTAGAAAACGGATTAGTTGGTTGTTTTCTGGATAAAATCACACCAGACAAATGCATGGTTCAATGATTCAATATGCATGGTAATAAAGAACTAGGGGTTGTTTTAAAAGGCTTAACACAGAAAACAAAACACACCAAAGACAATTGTTTTTAGCATTTATGCGCTATTTGGACCTCTAAACTAACAGTCTCTAGAATGTTTAAAAGCAGACCATATTTGGACATTGATCTAGTTAGCGTCACAAGGACTGGGGAAACAGGCGAAAAAGGGTGGTTTCGGCGTGTATAACTACTTTTGGTACGGCAACAATAGTCTGGGCTCTGTTCGTGCTTTTCATCAAAGATTCCGTATCTGAAGCTTGTTTTAAGCTGCAGTTCCAATGTTTATTCTTGAAAAATGATGATATGAAAGCGTTTATCCAATACCAACGATGAAAGGATAGATACATTCAAGTGAAAGTAATTCTGCGAAAGACAAAGACGAACAAAAGCTTCACAAAGCCGCGCATATACACCCGAGAGGGGCTTGTCAGTAAAATTTGTCATTTCTTCACTTCAAGGGTAGATAATTCAAGAATGCTAAGAGTTATCTGAATTCAAATAGTAGAATGCACAGGTAGGCACCGTGACCGTGGAGATGTACTCGGGCAACTTTGATAAAATTCCAATGGAAACTTTATGCTAGGTTCCCACTGCCGATTAAATTAACTAGATCAAACCCGATCAAGCGATCGACTACCGATCGAGGTCGGTCGGCAAGGGTGATCGGGATAAGACGAGATGATCGAGTTTGGTCTGCATCGATCGGTAATCCTGCCAATTTGTTTTGACACGTCAAAGAAATCCGTGTAGCGATCGAGTAGAAACCACATCGGGAAGTTGCTCGAGTATCGATCGTACAGAAGATCGAGCTGATCGTCAATCACTCGTGCAGAGATTGTGTGTTGATATCTTTTACCAGGATTTGATTGGATGAACAGATGGAGCAGAAGTCGAGTTGACCGGGAATGTGTTCGGGAATTACTCGTACAAGTCGAGGTGATCGAGTGCTTCCTACTGCTCTATTGCAGCAGATCAACTCGATCTACTCGACCGCTCAAATGCCTCGATCAAACCCGACCATATGACTTCTCGATCTCTAGTCGATCAAACCCGACCTCTTCACCCGACATGATCGAGTGAACAGATGACTAGAGGTTGAGCTGATCGAGGTGTGGTTGGAAATTACTCGAGTACAAGTCGAGGTAATCGAGTGCACATTCGGTGCAGGTCGGAATACAGATTATCAACCCGATCACACTCGATCTCCAGACCCGACTGATTCTCGATAAGGTCGATCTTCTACCCGATCAATACACAATCGTTTCTTGATCATTTTTGTACTCGATTGCACTCAACTATTTTTGCATGTCAAAAATACTCGTGTAGGAAACCCGAGCGATGCAGATCAATATCGATCACCTCGACCGCTCCCGATCACCCTTGCAGACTGAGCTCGACCTGTTTCGATCGCTTGATCGATTTGATCTGATGGGCAGTGGGAACACTAGGTCGTGTGGTAATAAATATGTACTAACAGCACGAGATCCTGCGCAGATTATTCTAACAGAAATATTGAAAATTATCGGAACTTATGTTTCATGTGATTCCCCGCTCTGACAAATAATACGTACGATTGAAATAATAGTATTTAATGCCTTAGAAAATGCATTAACCGTTATTTTTAATCAGATTAAGGGTGAGTCAATAACTAAAATACATTTACGTCACATTAAATTATTTTTATGTTTATACCAAAAATATTATGAAGCTATTGTGAATACGTGATAATCTCGGACACTGCAGACAGATTTTCATTCAGAACACATGGAAGAGAATCAGCTCAATCTGGTCGTGTATAGATTGAGATGGTCGAGCCTTGATCGTGTAGAGCTCGAATTAATGCCGGGGTGATCGGGTAGAAATCGAAAAGATGGTCGGGCTTAAATCGGGAAATGATCGGGAGTGATCGGGTGGGGGTCTAGTTTGATCGACTAGAGATCGAGAAGTCGTGCACATACATTTGATCTGACGTGATCGGGGAAAATAGGTGGTCGTGTTGATCGAGGCAGTGGGAACCTAGCATTAGGAGTTGCACTTACAAGAAAAATGGCCATTTTTAAAGTCCAGGGCAGACAATTCAAGAACAAAAAGAATTTTCTGAATTTTGTAAATGATGTGCACAACTAGATACCATGGCAATTAATTGTGGTAAGTTTGATTGAATTCCGATTGAAACTTTCGGAGGAGTTGCACACACAAGAAAATTGACATTTTTTTTTAAATTCAATGGCGGATTATTCAAGAAAGAAAGTGATGTGTACAAGTAGACACCATGGAGATTCTTTGTTACGATACGCACACACAAGAAATTGCCAATGAACAGACAGACGGACGGGCGGACAGACGGACGATTAGTGCAATATTATTACACGACCCTTCGGGCGGAAGAAAAATGCGAGAAACTTTATCTGTGAATGATAGAATCATAAACCCATGGCCTGAAGAAAGCTGTTTTTACAGGTTTCTAAATAAACGAAAAATATAAACCTAATTTCTACAAATAAATTTTACTAAGGCAACACTAAAAAACTGTTAAGAAAAGTCATAAAGATACAATAAGGAACACATTCAAGATTAACCGGATATGACCTAAAAGCGTTTGTATGGTAAATCTTGTTACAGGCGTACATTCATTTTCCAAGACAATTAAATTTTATTCAGCTGCGTGGTTAAAAAAGATGCAGGTTGAAAAATATCGCTGCTTTTCTACGAAAACCTCGTAACTGCAGCTTAAAACAAGCTGCAGTTACGAGGTTTTCGCAGAAAAGCGACGATATGTGATTAATTGAGTCGGCATCTAAGAAGGTCCCTTATGGTATTTGAGACATCCGTGGATTTAGATCGGTTTACGCACCGTCTTGATGAATGATAATCGGAGAGAGCTGCTACGGATAGTGAAGAACATGGGGCAGCATGTACTCTGCTCTAAAATGCTAGAAATGCCACTTTCCTGATCTAGTTCATATAAAAATCGCCAACGTCAAAATGTTGCGACTAAAGCAAAGGAGCATGGCGGAAAAAGTTATCGCTGGTATTTTGTTCTTCCCCTTTTATACCCTCTGATAATTAATTCTTAAACGAGAAGTAATTTAGACGTCTCTTAACCCTTTCCCAATTTTCGGATGATCCACTTCAAAAATTGGTAAAAATGACAAAATTGGTGTTATTAGAGAAAGGATTTGTGTTAAATGTGACACAGAAAATATTGAGACAAAAGGAGGAACTGCTGGTTATCAGCAGTTTCTCCTTTCGGTTCAATGTTTTCCCAATCCTTTCCTATTAGGGACGTGAAAACCAGGGCTTGTTTGGGAAAGAGTTAAAGTACAACAGACAGTATAGAAACAAAATCGCAGGAAAAGAAAAAATGAACCTTATTATTTTCTGTTGTTTTATTTCAATTTTAGTTTTCATTTTGATGAAATAAATATTGTACTCTTCAGCAAATACATCCTAATTTTGACTAAAATGTGACACAAATGGGAGAATCTGCCGATTAGAAAAATCATCAAGTAGTAATCGGCAATTCTTGAAGCTATTTGTATAACTGATGAAGAAAGGCAATTTGTAACAAGTAAATCAACAAAGACCTGAGTTTCTCTTCCACTAATAACCACAAACATCAGATTGCAGATGTTACGTGAAAAGATTATTGCAATAATTCCTTATTTGACATTCAATTTATTGTTTTATATTTGAACAGTGAATTTTGCATCTTATTTCACCAGTGTTGATTCCCTAAACAGTCTTAAAATATATACTGTGCACAAAAAGTTTAGCACACTTGGAAAATGTCCTTTCCTAGTCAAAAACTATTCCAAAATCCATGAAAATAAAACTCTAATGTGTTTGAAAATTTAATTTTCTAGTGCTTCCTGAAAATTTTGCTTCAAAATTGTTAAGCGTTAGTTAGGTATCTTACGTTAAAGTACACAGGGGTCAGATATCGAAAGTCAAGCAAATTTCAATGACGCGAATGTCCAGCATACGCAGATAGGACCGCCATTCAATGTCTTCCCATGTTGCAGACAAGCTTCCTGACCACATAGAAAGGAATTTTGCCCATTCATACTGCAGATGACGCTCATTGCCAATGACGTTACAGACGTCATTACTTTCTCTAGCCTGACGTCCTACAATGTTCTTTTGTGTTCTTTTCTGGTGATTAAGCAGTTCAGACGTAGATCATTCTGTATGTTTCTTGGAGTAAGTGGTTGGTGATTATCTTATTGAAATATCACAACGTTGTGTCGTTGTAAGACGGTCCAGTGACAGGTTGGATAATTTCATTGCAGTACCCTTCCACCGTTTGGTTGCCATTAACTGAAATGAGGTCTGTTTGACTGTTTTCATCTATTCCTGCCTAAAAATGACGTTGCACTCGACGTAACAGTCTCAATGATGACGTTATTGGTATCAAGCCTTACGCATCTTCTCCAACCACAAATCCTACCGTCAGTTAATGACACGTAAAATAAGATTCGTCCGGACATCAGTCCAATGTCTCCTGAATCAATATCGATGTGTCAATACCCACTGACGCATTGCCTGTCGATGCTTAACGTCATTGACGTAAGATCGGAGGACCCTGATGCAAGTTGTGTGAAGCCTGTTCCGGACAGGCTGGTCACTAACGGTATACCTTGTGACGTCCTGGGGGAGTAGCACTAAATTCTTACAAACAGGAATTCGAAACGTCATCAAGACGTCGCTGTGAAACGATCCTCCTTGAACGTCGTTTTATACGGTCTACAAGATTTAGGTCGGTCGTTGGTGGCTAAAGTTGCATAAACCAAGTGCCGTAGGCGCCTAATTGTCAATTGGAGACAATTAAAATGCAAAGCGACATCTCTAACAGACATACCTGCTTGGAGCATGCAAAGAGCTCTCTGACGTCGAACTTACGTCATCATTTCTCGCCTTCCCATAATCAATTTCAAAGAATTTGTAACAGTTAAATTGATTCTGCTAACAGATCTGTGTAATCGTGTGTTTTTGGACAAACTAGACATTATCGATGTCACTGCACACGTGCCGCACGTGACTTTTGCTTATCTGGACTTTGTCCAATACACTGAATGTTCACTCTACACATGCACTGTATGGGTAATGGTTGTCGATCGGGACAACTGAACAGCACAAAGCAATGTTCATTTAATTATCATAAACTGAAAAAATAATGTGTTAAAAAACGTGCTAAACTTTTTTTGCTCAGTATATATTTAGCATTCGATATAGTCATAGTGATAGTTTTTACGGTTCCGGTGATGGCGGAATAAACAAACTGACCAAGGTTAAGAAATAGTAAATTAGTAAGTTTCCACGGCGTATATACAGAATTTGAGTCGATAAAGTTGCAGCGGAACATCTTTTCTATCTAATCTGGCTATTGATTGTCTCTCGAAAATTGAACTTTTGGACTCTGTGAGGATCGAAAAATACAAAAGCAATTGTGTATTGATCCACTACGATCGATCTTTCGTCACGCATGAATTAACATTAAAGGGGCACTCTTTGTATGAATCAACGAAACACAACTCGCAACCTTCACGAGTAATGAGCAAAGACCAGACGCCATCAAAGCCCGAAAACACTAAAAAGAGACTATTAACATCTCCTATTGATCATACTGATACGAAAAAAAGTAAATCGGTGATGGCTGAACCCCAACCTATGGAAGGGAATGTTACTAACACGCCCGGTGAAACCACTGCCAACATCACATTAACTGACGAATGCGTTGAACAAATTACAGAAATTGTTTCAGGAAGTCTCAAGAAACAAATCTCTTACATGGTGTCCACCATTGTAGATGGTGTGCTGAAAGGCTTACATGCTAGGATTTCGTCTCTAGAAACAGAAAATAGTGACCTCAAAAAGCGCGTTATCACTTTGGAGGAGCGTCTGGACAAAGCAGAACAATATAGCCGCCGAAATTGTTTGAGGATCTCAGGAATTGTAGAATCACAAGATGAAAATCTTGATGAAAAGATAATTACAATGGCGGACGCTATCGACGCAGAACTGAAACTAGAGGAAGTGGATAGGGTTCATAGACTAGGTAATCCGAAAACGGAAGGACCAAAGCCTCGAGATATAATAGTAAAGTTGGTGAGCTACAGATCTAGGCAAAAATTGATGTCGAATAAACAAAAACTGAAAAACAAAGGTTATGTCAATGTCTTCCTTAATGAGGATCTTACACGCACCAGGGACAAACTATACTATAACTGTAGGAAAATGCTCAAAGACAAGGTAATTTCTGGCACTTGGGTGAAGGACGGTGTTATACTAGTGAAAGATTTGGACTCGAAAGTGCTAAGAATTGAGACACCCGACCAATTAAATGAATTAAAAAAGAAATATAACTACGAGAACAGTGAAAACAGCGACTGATCGCGGACTTATCTACTTTACACCGTCAAGACAACAGTTTACAATCGTTGTTGGATTTTCTATCTCATAATCACCCTCGATGTTTGACCCTTTCCCAAACGGCAAATTGCAGACTTTCATAATCCGAAATTAACGATCTAGATAAAATTTCATTCGTGTAAAATATAACGCATATAGTATCCAAGCAAAAGCAGAAAATATCATCAGTATTTTCTTCCGTTGTTTAAATGTTTCCTGAAATCTTCCTCTAGGGACGTCAAAACTTTGTTTGGGAAAGGTTTTGGATAAATTAATAACGGACATGTACCTTTAACAAAACAGCTGTACAAATTGTACATAAGGTGATCTCCTACACACATATTTTACCTTTGTAAACACAATGTTGCAATATATGTGCAGTAGATAACTTTCAAATGCATCTCAGTTCCTATCCTGTTTCGTTAAAAAATACTATATCTTTTGCTTTAATCCATTGCCAGATGACAGAATTTTAGGGTTGTCCAAATTCAAAGATGATGCAGACAACAAATTCAAATGAATGATGAAATTTAAAGAGTTTGGGTCTTTTGGGGCGGAGAGCGTTGTGGTAGATGAAGAAATTTCTTGTCACAAGCAATTTCTTAATTTTCCAAAACGTTTTCCAAATCCTTGATCTTGTGGGGAAATCAAAGGGGAATCAAAAGGCGTCACTGTGCAGTAATGGGTTAAAATTTCCATTGTTTTGTTGTGTTTTTGTGTTATGCTTCAGATATATGTCATATTTGCTTGTAATTCGACACCAATTATCATGCAATAATAATAATAACTTGTCTAAAAAGAGTTGTTGACACAAACGTGTTGCAGAATTATGAAATATCATTTACACGTATTAGGCTACAGGATAAAATGTACTTAGTAGGAAAGATAATGTACAGGTTACCAGCATTTTCTTTTCCATTCTACTATATACATGATTGTTATCTAACTTGTTTCTATCGGGATAGCTTTAATTATTATCAAATGTTACAATATTGCATTTATCCAAAATGAAATATTAAAACTCTTGCCACATGCATGCTGAAGTATAGAATAGGATGAGAGTAGAGATGAAGTCGATAATTATCATAATTTCATCTTTTTCCCATTAAAATTCTCAAAGCCTGGTTTAATGGGAATGAAAGAAAATGGTCTCGTTTGAAAAAGGCGTAATTCATAATTGTCAAAACACAAAAAAGTAATCAAAACCACAAAGTTTGTGTTGTGATATTTAGAAAATTTTCAGACAATTAAGTCATTTAATATGTTGCAGACAACAAATTGAAACTTGTGCTTATATCATTTGTGTACATTATGGCTTAGTACACATTGAGGCAAAGGTGGAAAATGCTGATCACCGGCATTTTCTTCTTTTGTCACAAAGTTTCTTAAGCTTCATATGGAAGGCCGTGTCTAACACGGATGCTCGCGATGGTTGAACTGGCGGGGCAGCCCTAGCCAATAGGCTAGGATGCTCTGCCAGGTCATTTATCGTGAGGTTGCGGGGGTTTAGGATTTCACCCACGAATTACTATATTTGATTGTAAAAAACAACAACTCACGATTACTTGACAAAATCACTCTGCTTTGTATAAATACATTATCCTATGGACTCAGTTAAGCATTATTTACCAGGTTAGAATTATACAGGCAAATTTATTATTGTTTCACGGTAAATACAACTTGATAAAATCTAAACAAATTGGATTTGTTATGTATAAGATAAAAAGTATTTTATTGCGGAAAATGGAATGTACTGATGATCAGTCTTTTCTCTTTAATGCTTTTCCAAACAATACCTGATTTTGACGTTATTATCATGAATGGCCTGGGAGGGTATTGAGACAAAGGGGAAAATGCTGATAACCAGCGTTTTCTCCCTTTGCCTCAATGCTTTCATGGCTATATTGTACACAAATTTTCTCTCTATCAACATCTATTTTTGATGCCCTCAGAAACTTTTGAATTGGAACACCCAGAAATTTTGTCGTTTGGGAAAAGGTAAAATATTCAATACTATACAGGTTTGTTTGGTACATGAGAAATATTTACCTCCCTTTATATCGGTATTGTTAAATGGAACTTACTAAATTGTAAATACCACTTCATATATATTTTTCAATGCGGCTCCATACGAGCTGGTACTATTAGCTTCGAAACTCTAATAATTCATACAAAATTTGTAACACTTGTATAATGTATGATATGTGTTTGTCAATCATACAATGTTTTACTATGTATTCAAAACATGCCTGGACTTATATCATTGATACTGTAATGTTGTCGTTTTAATCTTCGTTACTTATATGATATAACCTATGATCAAATAATCTCTTCCACTGTATTATTTCTTGAATGATAACTGTAATTGTCTCACCTTTTTCTAAGAACCTTGATTAGCAATAACGTCACACTGTATAACTACATGGTAGACTCTACAGCACCACTTCGAATATTCATCTTGTGCAACGGATTTTGTTTGAAAGGGATGAAAATGCAGGAACTTGTTTTTTCTCCTTTCTAAACAAACTATCCACATACTAATTTAACTAAAACTCATTAACGCTGCTTTCAACATGTACCTTTTTTTTAACAATTCGGCGTGTTGGTGCAGAACTGGCGAAAGTATATTTTTGTTTGTATGTCGCTGCTTTTCAGCGAGGACCTCGTATGAGTGGCTTAAAAGGAGCTGCGGTAGCGGGGTTTTTGTTGAGAGGCGATGGTGTTTACTTTTGACAGCTCTGCACGAATGCCTCGAATCTACAAGTTGTATATTTGATCGATACTATTTTCATACCACTTATTATCACAATTGATGCTTATAACTCAGCCATTTATTTATCATTTATCAAGTTTATTTCATGTTTTTCTCATGTTTTCCTTTTTTCAATGTTTAATTGTGATCTTTAATAGAAATTTTGCTGTCAGCTGGAAGATACCGAACTGGTGCGCTAGTCACATGCTTAAATATCTGAAAATTCCGATACTCGCGCGTCAAACTGTTTGTTATGTTTTTAAACCACCATAGGTATTGAAATTTGCGCTTGGCGCGCTACTATCGGAACATTTCACTCAAAAACACATGGCTGCAATAAACGTGTATATTTTATCATCAACGTAATGGGAATTCTGTTTAACCATTTTTGTTTTATCTTTAAATTAGGCAAAAATATTCTAAAATCTATGAGTAATGGTATGTTAGAGAACTTGGCTAGGTCTTTCGTTCAAATCTTACTACATATTTTACTGATATTATCAGGAGATATAGAGACTAACCCCGGTCCAGATCGTGATCCTCCATCTTCAACTATTTTAAACAGTATTGCCATCGTTCATTTAAACATTCGTAGTATACGTAATAAGTTAGATTTTATTTCAAATTCTTTATCTGATTTTGATATCATGTGTTTTACCGAATGCCATTTAGATAATAACGTGCCCGACGCTGATTTGACTGTTGACACACATGACGGTGTAATGTATAGACAGGACCTTACTGCACATTCTGGTGGTCTTATAACTTACATTTCTGGTAATCTTTACTCTACTAGAAGACTAGACTTGGAAAGTTGTTCCATCCACTCAATATGGGTCGAGGTAAAGCATAAAGCAACATCCTTTCTACTATGTAATATCTATAGATCACCTAACGCACCAGTCGCTTTTTGGGATCACTTTAATACGTCGATTGAACGAGCCCTCGAGTCAAACAGAAACATTATTATTGTTGGAGATTTAAATCAAGACCTGTTGGACCCGACCGAGAGACATCTTACAAATTCGATAGCCTTAAATAACCTGACTAACGTGATTACAAGTCCAACACGAGTGACAGCACATACTGCGACCTTGATAGACCCCATCCTAGTATCCGACTTTGTGAATGTAATTCAATCTGACACTATTGACATTGAAAACGACATCAGTGATCATAAAGCCACTACAGTAATGATAAAATTCAACAATTTGGCATCCACTTGCACCAAACGAAAGGTATGGTATAATGACCGTGCCGACTTTGCAGAGCTAAATAGATTAATAGAAACGGAAAACTGGGACTTCATTGATTTAGTATCGGTTAATGACGGATGTGAAAGATTTACAAATAGGTTATTGGAAATGATGTCCCTATGTATTCCTTCTAAAGAGGTCACCATTAGACCCAACGACAGACCATGGTACGATTCTGAAATACGACGCCTAAGTAGACAACGAGACAGACAAAAGAAAATTGCTACAAGACGTGGACTGAGATCAGACTGGGACAGATACAAGGTATTTCGTAACAGAGTTAATAATTTGAAAAAAGTAGCAAAACAGCGGTATTTCAGTAGTCTAGACGAAAGTCTTTCCGATATTCGATTTCAAAGGCCTTCTAAATACTGGAAGCATATCAAAACATTAATTAATATGAATAAAAAGTCAGAAAAAATTCCAATCCTAAAAAGTACTCACGACGATATAGAAACCATTCATTACACAGATGTCGAAAAGGCTGAATGTCTTAACAATTACTTTGCATCAATTTCTAATGTAGATGATTCGCATGTGTCTCTACCCAGGTTCGAATTAAAGACAGATAATAGTCTTTATAACATAACTATCACAGAAAATGAAGTTGAAAGTATTATCAGTTCTCTTAATATCAATAAAGCTGTAGGTCCAGATCTTATCAGTCATAGGTTATTAAAAAATATAAAGGAAAGCGTATCTAAACCGTTGTCAAAAATTTTTAACAAATCACTCACCAATAAAGTTTTTCCAAGAAAATGGAAAGAATCTATTGTAAATCCTTTGTTCAAAAAGGGCGACAAATCATGTTCTTCTAATTATCGACCAATTTCTCTGCTTAGTTGCATTGGAAAGTTAATGGAGAGATGTGTTTATAAACATGTGTACAACTACTTTTACTCCAACAACTTAATATATAGAAACCAGTCAGGTTTTCTGTCTGGCCATTCTACCGTTCATCAATTGCTTGAGATATATCACCAAATTGTTTCGTCTTTAGATTCAAAACAGAATTTGTGTATGGTATTTTGTGATATATCAAAAGCTTTTGATAGAGTCTGGCACAAAGGACTTTTGTTTAAATTAAAGCAGTTAGGTTTACAGGACCCTTTACTTGAATGGTTTGGAGACTACTTGTCGGGACGACAACAATCAGTAATTGTCAACTCGTCAAGGTCAAGTCTAAGGTCAACAAACGCGGGCGTTCCCCAAGGCTCTGTTCTCGGCCCTCTGCTCTTTCTGGTGTACGTCAACGACATCTCTGAAAATCTATTAAGCATCTCACGATTATTTGCCGACGACACTTCTTTGGCGTGCTCTGCGACACATTTACCTGATATAGAAGGCATTTTAAATCACGATTTATTAATCATATCACAATGGGCTAAACAATGGCTAATAACATTTAATCCAACTAAAACCGTAGCTATAAACTTCTCGAATAGACATAATGTGCAACATCCAAATCTTTATTTCGATAATGTAAAACTTAACTTTGTTGAAAGTCACAAACATTTAGGGCTTACTTTAAGTAGTGACGGTAAGTGGCACGACCATGTTAAAAATATATTTAATTCAGCTTCTAAACTGTTAGGAATAATGAGATGTCTAAAATTTCGACTGAAACGGGACTCGCTAAATCAAATCTACATCTCATTCTTGCGTCCAGTTTTGGAATATGCATCTGTAGTTTGGGATAATTGCACAAATCGTGAGAAGGAAACACTTGAAAAACTCCAAATTGAAGCTGCTAGAATCGTCACAGGTCTTACAAGATCAGCTTCTTTAAATAATATTTATAAAGAAATCGGTTGGCTTACATTAGAAAATAGACGCAAATACCAAAAACTCATTTTGATTTTTAAAATACTCAACGGTCTAACCCCAAGTTATCTTCAGGACATTTTTCCTGGCCATGTTCATAATAGAACACAATATACACTACGTAACGCGAACAATGTTGATTTAATTGCATGCAGAACTGAACTTTTCGCGTCTTCCTTTATACCATCTGCAGTCTCCCTCTGGAATGACCTTCCAGTAGATGTTAAATCATTACAATCTCTTTCGTTATTTAAATCACGCATTTTACAAATGTTCTCCGTGCCTAATGTTCCAAGATTTTATTATGTAGGTGATCGAAAATTATCAATCTTTCACGCTAGAATCAGAAACAAATGCAGCGACCTAAGCAATGATCTTTTTTTAAACCACATCTCGCCAAATGGAAATTGTAATTGTGGTTATATTACTGAAGACGCAGAACACTTTATATTTCAATGCCCATTATATATTAATGCAAGATTAAGACTATTTCGTTCACTTCACAAATTCCATCCCTTGAACGTGACGTTATTACTGTTTGGGTCAGAAAACCTAACCTTGGACGAAAATTCTTTAATTTTCAAAACTGTACAAGATTATATTAAAAACACAAATCGATTTGGTTAAAAGTGCAGCCCCATCAACATCTAGTCAACCTTTTCATCTTCCAGCTGACAACAAACATTCTTTTTTTTTCTATTTCTCAAAAAAGATATTTAACATACATCGTCATCATCTTTGAACTCGCGTCATTACTGGAACAACATTGTCTAAAACTACAACAAAGGAAATACCTGAATGCAAATCATCATACATGTGTTTATCTGCGAAATAGTATACACAGCAGTGTGTACAGTTACGTAGATATACACGTGTATGCAAACAAAAGACACTAATATATGTGAGTCAAAAGGGAATGGCCGTATCTAAGTTGGCAGAACTTGTGGCCAAACCCATTTGCCAATTATTTTATCCATTCATTGTAATTTGTACTTGTTTTATATACTTTTGATGGCAATAAAATATGTTTAAACTAACTAAACTGATAGTTTTTATCTAGAACATACAGATTGACTTTATTTTAACACATATTCCGTCGAATGTGAGTTGAATGTAAATGTCAATACCTTATAGTTGTACTGTTTTCAAATGCAAAACTGTTCATTCTGACACTGCAATACAGCATGGACTGTGAGATTTTGTTTTTGTATAATAGTTATTGTGACCCATCACATGATGTGCATGGTTCTGTAATTACTTTTTAGTCTCTTATAAGTCTTAACGAGAACATTGGTCATTTACCATGTTTAACTGATTGTATTGTAACTATGCTTGGTACATGAACAAGACCTTATAAACTATAAAACCATGAAGATGAACTCTCCGAGAAATTCGTAAAACTAATGCTGTGTATGAAAAAATTGAATTTTGAATTTCAAAAATGAACTATTTATAACTGTGGAAAAATAGATTCAGAAAAACATCTCAGATTGAAAAGTGTTAAATATAGCATGTGCGTGGAATCTGCGCAGGCTCACTAGGCTAGATACTTTCACAAGTCTCATATGGCACACATGGGCATAAGCATGGCGGATCGCATGATGGACTATGAAATTTTGTAATGGTAAACTGTATTTATGTTATAGTGCCACCACTGACCTTGAGACTCAAATGTACTTTTAATTGTTGACTAACCCACGTGAGAGGGGTTGTATGTTTATACTGTACGGTGTGTTTTTGTCAAGATAATTAAATATTGCATGGTCAACACAAAGTAACCGTGGCCGAGTGGTAAAAACAGCGTTACCAACAGTTATAAGATGGAAGATGTGTGTTCGAATCTCACATAGTCGCGTTTTACCATTTTTTTATTTTTTTTTTATTCTATCATTCATTTTTCCACTACCTCAGATACCGTTCTAAATGATAGCTTTGCACGTAGTTCTGAATAATTCAATTAAAGTAATACAATTTGTTAAGTCAGGCATGTCTGATTTGTAGGCTTACATAGCATATAACCCGGATGACAAAGAAATCATTTTAATGTATACATATTTTGAATGGAGGAAACACATGAAAAGAAAAGGGCGCACTGCAAAGATAAAAGAAAATAGATCGAATAATAAAAAAATAAAACATGAAAAATATAGTGGAATTTTCTGGTATCGAACCCTGGCTAAAATAGCTCGTTCGATTGAGAGACCACCACCTTACCCACTTTGCCACAGAGACTATGTATTAATGCGACCCTTGTTTTTATATCAAATATTTTAACAACGGTTGAATTTAAACAAAGGGGTTCCGAAAACCTGTTTTACCTTCTTAGTTGGACTCGTCTGTCCAGAGGTCATGGTTTATTTATAGTATTTCATTATGTTAATATGCATTTAATTCAGATATTGTGAGAGACTGAAAGGAATTGAAGAATGAATAAAAACTGAAGTTAGAAATCAAAGACAAACTTCGGAAGGCTGTTTGTCACATTACCATGTTATATGAAAGGTGATTACTTGACGTAATGTCATTTGTGCAAATAAGCCTATTTGAGACACGCTCTGATTTCCCTGGATGTAGCAGGGATAAAAAGATGTTTTGCAATTAGGAGAATTAAAACAAGTTACATTTTATGTGAGAAACAAGTTTTGTAGTCCGAATATTATCATATTAAATCACTTTCCTCTACAAAGCTTTAAAATACTCTGCTGTACACCTAAATTCAACCCATCACGAGAAAACCGTTCGTGAAGTTTCTAAATCCAGAATATGAAAATCGTATCGGACCAAGCAGGGTTAAGAAAGCCCAAAGGTAAAGAATTGTAACAATTAACAAAAGGGTAAAAAACCCAGTGAATTAAGAAAATCATCTTAAGCCGCGTTCCCATTGCCGACCAAATATACTCGATCAACTCGAGCGCCTAAATTCCCCGATCAAACCCGATGAAACTCGATTAAAGGTATTTACACGACTTCTGCTGTATTTCTTGTCGATTAATTCCGATCATTTTTGCCGACCACACTCGATCGCTTGATCGAGCTTGATCGAGTTGATTTGGTCGGCAATGGGAACGCGCCATTAGATTGAAAAACGACCCGAGTGCAGACCGCGCTTACTGACTGGGGTCCATACTTTTCACAGGTCCCAGATTGTTCCTTTTAGTGAGACGGGTCACAAATTTACCATGCGCTCTTAAATTGTTATTAAAATCCGTCTTTCAAGAGACAATTACATTTTGCTGATTTATGGCGTGCTTTTCAATCAACTTTTCACAGGCTTAAAGGGACATAACATTCCAATTTCATTTTTTAAAGTATGTCTTGGTGCAATAAATGGTTCAATAATTTGGCTTGAAATTTGCAAAATTGTCATACGAAAATTTGCTCTTTCAGATAAAAATAAACTTAAAATCTATGAAAAATAAATGTGAAATGTCACTCAATATCAGAAGAATGAAATGATTATAACCAGAATGCAAGTCGAAAATCAAAACATTTCTACAGGAAGACCAAAAAAGGTAAAAAGGAAACTGAGTTCCACAAAATGTATTCTATCTAAATTGTGGACAGCTATTTTTCTCATTACCCGTTTGCACAAACGTTTTTTTTTTCTTGTACAATGAAGACAAATAAAAAAGTGCGTATGTGGTTATGATAATGTGTGTGTCTATGTGTTTGTGGAATGTGGAGGTGGGGGTGCTGGGTGGGTTTGGGGTTAGGACAGATGATATTTCCGCTTTATTATATAAATATATCTAGTTCCATGAAGAAACTTCAACGATCCATGCTGATATTCAAAATGTTATGTATTTACGAAACTTATCACACACTCTGCACATACCATTTCATATCAATGCAAAAGAAGTCCATTAAGCGTGTCATAAAAATATAAGAGCATATACATAAAGGCCTGAATTGTGTACATCATGTTGGTGTAGATTTTATACAGAGTTATTTCCTTGAACAAGATTCAAAGAAAACCCATATTACTATTTTCGGCAAATCTGCATCACAGAGCTGGCGGTTCAGATTTTTTTGTACTTTAAGACCATGTGAGAAGACCGAAGACATGTAACGGACATGAATAAATATTAATGGGATATCATTAAGATAATCACGCGTCCATCCTGCACTGCAAATTATTCTTGTTGATATGTGATGTTTTTTTTTATAAATAATAACAGAACCTCTCAAAAAATGGTGCAATGAATTTGTATCCGGTTGATGAGAGTGTAAAATATTGACAGACGTTTGTCTCATTACTGTGTGATAAAAGAGCTATTTATGTGACAGGATACAATTTATAAACTAATCGAAAACAATCACGGATGATTTACGCATTGTCTTCACATTGTCTAGGTTATTTAGCATGAATATTGGAAATTACGTACATATTGAATGGTAATACATGTACACTCTTTAGTGTCAAATTAGACCCCAGACAGGCCGAGTTGTTATCTTATCAATACATGGCCACGTAACCTCCTTTTAGACTTGACAGTTTGTAATTGTTTTGTGTGAAGAGCTAGAGAGGGTGAAGGAAGGTAGACAAAGTGAGCATGTGAATGAGCCATGATGTAGAAAAATGACAATTATAGCATCTAAGAGCACCTTGTTATATACAGTCGACACTCGTTATGTCGACATCGGATTAGTCGAATTTTCATTTAAGTCGAAGTTGAAGTCTAACCCCGTCCTCACCAATGGACATAAAAAAGTTTAAACAAAAAAAATCGTAATAAATATGACCATTGAAATTTAGTAGGAAAAGGAAAGAAATTGCTCGTCTCGAGCAATCTCTTTCCTTTTCCTAGTATATTTCAATAATGAACTCTCTTTATGAGCAACAAAAATGATCAAAGGTCATTCAAGTCGAAACTGAACATAAATCGGATGAGTCGAACTCCGGATATGTAGAGATATTTTGACGGCCCCTCTGACTTCGACACAATGTGACACAGTGTCGACTGTAACTAGTTTGTGTCTAATAGAGACTAATCAGAATCCGAGAACACGTGTCGGTCAGTTATGAATTAGAATCTTCTTATCTTTGTTTAACCCTTTCCCAAACGACAAAATTTTGGGGTGATCCTCTTCAAAAAATGCCACAAATGAAAAAATGGATTTTATTAAAGATAGAATTTGTGTAAAATATGGCATAGAAAATATTGAGACATAAGGAGAAACTGCTGGTTATCAGCAGTTTCTTCTTTTGTTTCAATGTTTTCTTAAGTCATTTCGATAAGGGATTTCAAAACCAGGTCTTGTTTGGGAAAGGGTTAATAATTCGAGTTACCATTTACATGTCAATGAAATGACTCAATTTAAAAATAAACGAATAGGGCAAATTAAAAATGACGAACCACTGACAGACTTGTTAATTGTCGTTTTTATATACATGTACATTGTAATTTATTTTTTCAAATATTATCTATTTAAAGAGATATATACGAAATAAGATCCTTTCATTTAGTCAAGTATTTCTAAAATTTCTAAAACGAACCATAAAGTTCGTGTCCGAGAAAACCTAAGAAAAAAATTACATCACAAGCGCGGATCCAGGATTTTTTTCCATGGGGTGGGGGGGTCAAAGCCCAAATGATGGCATTTAATAAGAAGTTATATAGTCAAAATTCAATTTTCGGCCAATTCCAGCGAGGGGGGTGGCTCATGTCCTCCTGATCCCACCCCTAGATCCGCCCTTGCATCAGACGAGATAGGAAATTACAGGTTTTGGTCTGTAATTTCGTTATTAAATAGTCTCGATATTGTTTTCGAAAAAAAATAATGCAATCAATCATGTTATAGTTAAACACATGTTACACGGTACGGAAACTACAGAGACAGAGCCAATGGCTCTGCCGCTTAAATCCTCTGGGGCGCTTCCGGCCATGTGTGGCTCTGTCTCTGGGAGCACGATTTATGGACAAAAATAGGTGAGTGTTCAACTTTGTTGTTCAATAATTTTCTTTTGGTGCTTAAAAGCGAAAAAATGGGAATGTCATGCTCCCCTTAGACCATTTATCTGTCTGTTCTAATTCTGTGGGCTTCAAAGTCGGCAGGATTTTCACAGGATCATTGTCGTCGTGAGTCGACCCTATGTGATTTTTTCTTGTTTACATCGTGCATTTATGTACATTCCAACGGTAAATAGCCAATTGCCGAAGGCAAAACACGGTATATACTAATCGAGGGATACTCTCTATTAGACACCCCTTTCCCATGTCAAAAAACCTTAGAAATGATTGGCAAAAATAAAATTTGAGCAATTTCTATAGATGGCTCTGTCTCTGGCGGCTGGCTCTGTCTCTGGCGGCTGGCTCTGTCTCTGCGTGCTAACTTTGATAAATTCAATCCACCACAGAATTCATGTCGATGCCTTATTGACTCGCACACTGAATATATCATATTGCGTATGGCGAACGTTTTAGTCACTGATTAAACGCTTTTCCAAACATCAAAATTTCGGCGCTGTTCAATTTCAAAGCTACTACATACTACAAATTAGGTGTTGACGAAGAAACATTTTGCACCAATGTAATTCGACATATTTCCATTTAATCTCTCCAAAACAAGACATTGGTCTGATGCATTGCGAGAAAAGAAAATATTAGTATGTAGTTGCTTGAATGCCAGTATATGGGGATGTCTAAGTAGTCTGACAGGTTTGAGAATATTTTGAGGAAGAGGTACGACTACTTTATCATAAACAATTTTATAGAATCTAACCAGCCGTAAGTCAATAAGGCGCAAATCTGATCTTCTCAAACAGAGGTTGTCTAACATAGCGGAGACACTGAATGTGGGACCATAGCATCACATGGCCCAGCGAGCTGCTCCCCGCTGCACATATTCAATCTGGTTAATCAATGTTCCCGAGTGTTGAGCGGACTGCAGTCCATGCTGCAGCGCAGTATTCGAGCTGGGGCCTGACAAGCGGTTATTCCATGATAAGTCGTTTGAGATTGTAACACCTAAATATTTTGCCGAGGAGACTGTTTCAAGTAGTGTATTATGTAGAAAGTACAGTGTCGGTAATTGTGTCTTTCTCTTGGTAAACTGTATGACTTGGCATTTTGGCAGGATTAAAAGACATTTCCCAGTCTGATTCCCATCTCTCGAGCTTGAGTAGATTCTGTTATAAGAGGCTGGAATGGAATGTGATAGTTTGTGGCATGTAAATGATAGTGTCATCACCAAAGAGACGTACTTTAGAGCATTGTACATATTCATGGATGTCATTGGTATAGATAAGGAATAGTAGGGGCCTAAGACCGAGCCCTGAGGCACGCCTGGAGGAACTGGTATGATGCAGGACATGGATCTATTGACCAACACTGATTATACCCCCGCAAACGAAGTTTGGAGGGGGTATACTGGAATCAGCCTGTCGGTCCAGTGGTTGGTTGGTTCGGTGGTTTGTTTGTTTGTCTGTTGGTCTGTCTCCAAAACTTTGTCCGGACAACTCCTCCTACACTTGTTGACCGATTTAGTTCATACTTGGCACAAGTGTTCATTGTGACCTGTAGATGTGCAAGACGCAACTTTCTCGAAAATCAGATCGATACTTTCTGAGTTATGGCCCCTGATTTGACCAAAAAATGCTTGTTCGGATAACTCCTCCTACACTTGTGGACCGATTTAGTTCATACTTGGCACAAGTGTTCATTGTCACCTGTAGATGTGCAAGACGCAAATTTCACGAAAATCGGACCGATACTTTCTGAGTTATGGCCCCTGATTTGACCAAAAAATGATTGTCCGGATAACTCCTCCTACACTTGTGGACCGATTTAGTTCATACTTGGCACAAGTGTTCATTGTCACCTGTAGATGTGCAAGACGCAAATTTTACGGAAATCGGACTGATACTTTTTGAGTTATGGCCCCTGATTTGACCCAAAAATGCTCGTCCGGCCAACTCCTCCTACAGTTACTGTCCGATTTGCTTCTTACTTGGCACAGGTGTGCATTAGGACCTGTAGATTTGCAAGACGCAAATTTCTTGAAAATCGGACCGATACTTTCTGAGTTATGGCCCCTGATTTGACCAAAAAATGCTTGTCCAGATAACTCCTCCTACACTTACTGTCCGATTTGCTTCATACAGTGTGTCCCAAAAGTAAGGTAACACTTACAAAGCGTAATAGCTCTGCTATTTCTCAGCCGATTTCATTCGGAAAACTATCATTGTCCTCGGAATTCAATGAAATAATCTTTGCCATATACTTCAACGTTATGCACATATAAAAATGGCGTCATTTTTTACGTCATCTGTACCACTATCAAAATGGCGTCACGGCCTTCCTTCTCATAGCGTATATATGCAGGAAAGCATATCATTAATCTAAATCTCCCAAATTTGTGCAAAGAAAGTTACAGTTTTATTTTAAAACAAAAGATCCACCAAGAACAGAACTAATCTACTCAATTTTATCTAAATTTGAACGATCTCGGCCAGATTTTGATGAACATAGAAGCAAAAGATCGGAAACACCCCGCTGCGCAGAAAACGTCTTAGCGTTGAATGAGACTGTAAATGGAATTCCAAGAAAGTCGATGAGAAAATTTTTGTCGGAACAAGATTCATTGAAATAATTAGTACAGTGAATTTTGAAATTTTATTTGAAACTTCTCAATAACAATGTTCGAATTATGAAATCAAAATCTTTAGGAGATCGATTCAAACGCTTAGACTTTTGTCGGTGGTCGCAGGCCGGATTTGAGTTCATTGGTCTATTTTCTGTGGAGAGACTTGTGGTGTAGTTCCCAAAACAAGAACATGACTTTTGTTACAATATTGGTATCAAACATTCAAAGATAATGTAGGAACAGTTCTATGGACATATGTGATGCAGTTATTGAAAAATTTAAACAGCACAAGAATAAATCAAGAAAAGGGATAGAAGGGACGTAATCTAGAGGACGTCATTTAATATGAAAATGACGTTATCGATAAAATAGGGCGTGTTCTATTTATCATACATAAAATATACAAATGACATAATATTTTGATGAAATTTGTTTTATTTGTTTCTACACATAACCCTCTGTAATGTAAGCGATATTGGGAATATACAATTGATATATTAGCCGAGATACTTGAGGTTTTGAGTGTTACCTTACTTTTGGGACACCCTGTACTTGGCATAGGTGTGCATTAGGACCTGTAGATGTGCATGACGCAAATTCCAGGGAAATCTGACATTTTCTTTCTCAGTTTTGGCCCTTGATTTTACCAAAAAATGCTTGTCCGGACAACTCCTCCTTTAGTTACTGTCCAATTTGCTTCATACTTGGCACAGGTGTGCATTAACTTCTGTAGATGTGCAAGACACACATTTCATGAAAATCAGACCAACACTCTCTGATTTATTGCCCCTGATTTGACAAAAATGCTTGTCCGGACAATTCCTCCTACAGTTACTGAACGATTTGTTTCATACTTGGCACAGGTATGAATTAGGACCTGTATATATGCAAGATGCAAAATTCATGGAAATCACACCGATACTTTCTGAGTTATTGCCCCTGATTGGACCAAATTTCAAGAAAATCGGATTGACAATTTCTGAGTATGGCTCCTCATTCAACAAAAACGCTTGTCCGAACAAAGGTGGTGGCGGGGGTATTTTTATCACCTTCAGTGATAGATTTCTAGTTGTGTCCTATTGTCTACAAAGGCTTTGATCCATGCCAGAGTGTGACCTATAATGTCATAACAATGTATTTTGACAGCAGTTTTGTCGAAGTGTTTAGTTATACTAGATGCATTGATTAATATATATTGAGAGGCAAAAATAAGTATACACCCTAGTTCTTCCACGTATTCTAAGAAAACGATGTATAGATTATTACGATTTCTAAACGCCACTGATGAAGGTCGTTTGTTTTATGTACACTTCTTCGCCTACCCGTCTATCTGTCCTTCCTTCCGTTGCGACTGTTTTTTCCTATCATACAGGGGCATCGAAAAAGGGGATTTAAGAAATGAATTAACACAATAAGCCACGTTGACACAAACCCTACATTTATGAACGAATTTGGATAAACTGTACGCAGAAAGAGCCTAGTTACTTAGAATCATGCGTATATTTTTAGTGCTTTCCATATTATGATGCGTCATGGCAAAAAGGGGCTTGATGCAAACAAGTTATCTGACATAACTCGTTCTAAAATTATAGACGGATTTTGATAAAATTTGCACAGGATGTTCCTATGCTACATGAATAAGTGTATATTGTGTCACGTTTCTTTCGTATTACGCTGCGTCATAGAAAAAGGGGTCTTAATGGCAATAATGGATATGTTGATCTTTTCTACCAGCCACCGAGAATTGTGTTATGATGTTAGAGGAAATTTAACGTTGTGATTTGATGTGATAATCGATAAAGAATTTCAATAAGGATTAACAGCAATATTTGATGCTCCACTAAGTCGCACGTGCAAAATTTGCAAGAACGGCATGTAGAAAGAGTGCAGGTAGTCAAGCAATTTCAGGTAAAATTTAACATGACTGCATTATTGGTCTATGAGTAGGAATAAATAGTGCAAAATTTTTAGTCGATATGATGGAAATTAAGAGAGATATCGAAAATCAAAAAGTGTATACTTTCTTTTGCCTCTCAGTATATGTTCAAGTTGTTTGCATAAGATGCAAGTGAGAGAGATCCGGCGAAAATTGGCTGGGTTGGGTTGTCTCAAGAGATTTCTTAATACAGCTGTGTTATGATAGGCGCAAGTTCCTTGGCACAATTCTTTAGTATAATTGGTCTTAATTCATCAGGGCCAGCAGCTTTATGCAGGTTCAGATATTTAAGCAATTTGTTGATCCTGTTTTCAGACATTTCGAAGGTGTGCCTGGATTTATGAGGGCTGGGTCTGTGGTGGTGAATTTCTGTACATGCATCAATTGTGTTTTAAATTGTGTGTGAACGTATTATTTCATCTACGCGTTTAAGTGACAAGGGTGATTTGTGGGTGGAAACAGATTGGAATTGTTCATTTAGAATTCGGTTTTTTCGTCATTAGTGTACAGTTTGTTGTGTTGTTTTAGAGTATCTATGCCAGTAGAATCTTGTTTTGGATGTTTTAGTAGAGTGTAGATTTTTTGTTGGTTGGAAGTGATTGTCCTTTGTCTTTGGTTTGATCTTGCATGGAACCTACATTTAAGATGTCTTCAAGATACTTTTGATATGCAAATTTTGATTCTTTTCTACATTGGATGATAACCAGCATATTCACCTTTTTTCTCACATATTTCAATGATTAACATTTTGCGCATGCAGAACCTTGCGCAGATCCATACATTTCTCTCTCAAGAGGGGCTGACGCCCATCTGGATCGGTGCATGTGTGTTCATAATTTCGAATTTAAGCAGTCCTAAATTAGAAATCTATCACTACAGGTGATGAAATACACCCCCGCTTTTTGTACACAGAACTTCTCCTAAGTGAGATCTATCTACCCATGTTTTGGAAAAGCTTTTATTCAGTGACTGAAACGTTCGCCATACGCTATTATGCTCTATTGAGTGTATGAGTCAATTAGGTATATTACTTCGACACGAATTTTGTGGTGGATTGAACTGTTTAACAAAGTACACAGAGACAGAGCCAGCCGTCAGAGACAGAGCCAGCCGCCAGAGACAGAGCCACCGATAGAAATTGCTCAAATTCTATTTTTGTTAATCACTTCTAAGGTTTTGTGACATGGGAAAGGGATATCTAATCGAGAGTATCCATCGATTAGCATATAACATGTTTTGGCAGCAGCAAATGGCTATTTACCGTTGGAATGTACATAAATACATGATGTACACAAGAAAAAATCACAAAGGGTCGACTCACGACGACAATGATCCTGTAAAAATCCTGCCGACTTTGAAGCCTACAGAATTATAACAGACAGATAAATGGTTTTAGGGGAGCATGACATTCCCGCTTTTTCGCTTTTAAGCGCCAAAAGAAAACTATTGAACAACAAAGTTGAACACTCACCTATTTTTATCCAAAAATCGTGCTCCCAGAGACAGAGCCACACATGGCCGGAAGCGCCCCAGAGAATTTGAATAGCAGAGCCATTGGCTCTGTCTATGTAGTTTCCGTACCGTGTGTTAAGTGGTGGTTAACTCAGTTCTGTAGGTAGTAAACTGTGACGGCTAGGATATTATGTTTTTTCTATCTATCTTTTCCCCTCTCGTATACAACTAAATCCCAAAATAATTAAACAAGCATTAACTGGTCTCCCATGTGATCTATGGCAAATGGATTTTGCAACAAATCATTGCATTTTGCCAGACGGAATTTCCCAGGTGAGCACCAAATATCACACTGATTTAACAGAATAAAACAAAAAGGATTGAAACGTATATACAACTATTAAGGTTCAAAGAAGGTATGAATTGGGAAAAAATGCAGTTTCATCATTTGGGATAGCGAAGAATTCGTTACTAAATATCGCTTCTTTTCATTCAAATCATTGTTTTTGAAGAAACGCGACGAAAAGATTAATCAGTCTGTGGATAGAACTGTAATACATACCGAGATAAGGCGTCTGTACAATACGTTACAGTTGTTTTACCATAAAAATAAATAATCAAGTTTAAGGAGAAAATTGTCTAGTCTGGAATAACTTTGACAGAAAAATAATGAGAAGACGATTCTTATCAGTCGTTCATATGTCTGCAAGAATCTACTCTCCATTGCCGAGCTCTATTTATTAAACCATCAAATATGACCTCTGCAGTTTCCGGTACGCCAACAGCCTATTTGGTCGTCATAATCTAAATTAGATCTAATTATAGCACACCATTTGAATTATCGAATCGAAATCATTCAGTTTTATCTTGCATGATCATTACGTATACATTACGTCGCTTCTATTTTTGGCTGAAGCCGGTAACATTTGAATTATCGAATCAAAATCATTCAGTTTGATCTCGTTTGATTACGTATACATTACGTCGCTTCTATTTTTGGCTGAAGTCGGTAATTTGAAGCGTCAGCCAATGAAAGTTTGTATCAGCTTTTTGAATTGTTTTGTTGTGTATCGCCAACGATTGGATACTGAAATCCCGCCAAGGCCCCGAGATTAGACGTGAAATGACCCCGCGAGAACAGAGCTCATTCTATCGAAATGGAATGTAGAGATAATGTGTACTGTTCATAAGAGAGTAGCAAGAATCCTGTATTGTTCTGTACAGTACTTGTGATTCAAAGCATATTTTATCGTGTTCATAAAAAACGGATTACTTGGTTGTTTTCTGGGTAAAAGCACACCAAGGGAATGTATGACTCAATAGTTCAATGTACATGGTAATAAAGAACTATGGGTTGGTTTTGGAAAGCTTTAAATACAAAACATATTAAAGACAAATTGTTTTTAGCCTTAATGTGGTAGGGAAGTCGTGCACAAACAACCTTTGTAGTGGAGATGATAGATGAAAAATTGTACACTTTTTAATTAAAGCATGAAACCTAGATGGGTCCAAAAATTGACAGGTGGTGCCACGCTAGATTTACCCTCTGAGGGCGGCCATATTGTTTTTGTTTTTTTCAAAATGGTGGCCAATAAGCCAAATTAAGGGCTACGTAAACTTTTGTTCATTAAAATTTGAGGTTAAAACCACTCGAAATATAGAGTATGTCTTTGTGCTAAGCATGTCCATGTGCAGATTATTTCAGAGACTGGTTCGTAATTATGATCCTCACAAAATGACCTATAGAAAGGAGGGGGTATTGGCTTTTCAAAATGCAATATTTTATTAGTTGTTAATCAAACCCTATGCTGTAGGTACATGTACACGTACTATTCGCTCTGCCAACAATTTATGTACCTGAACATGACTTAGAAATAAACGAGTGTCGACGTAAATTCGATTTAATCAAACAACAAACAAACAATACAAATGAAAGTGTACTTCTAAACGTAAAGTGAAATAATGATTCATGACAGTGAACCAAGTCCGAACAGTGCATGACAGTGAACCAAGTCCAAACAGTTCATGACAGAGAACCAAATCCAAACAGTGCGTGACAGTGAACGAAGTCCAAACAGTGCATGACAGTGATCCACGTCCAAACAGTGCGTAACAGTGAACCAAGTCCAAACAGTGCATGACAGTGAACCAAGTCCGAACAGTGCATGACAGTGAACCAAGTCCAAACAGTGCATGACAGTGATCCAATTCCAAACAGTGCATGACAGTGATCCACGTCCAAACAGTGCATGACAGTGAACCAAGTCCAAACAGTGCATGACAGTGAACCAAGTCCAAACAGTGCATGACAGTGATCCACGTCTAAACAGTGCATGACAGTGATCCACGTCCAAACAGTGCATGACAGTGATCCACGTCTAAACAGTGCATGACAGTGATCCATGTCAAAACAGTGCATGACAGTGAACCAAGTCCAAACAGTGCATGACAGTGATCCACGTCTAAACAGTACATGACAGTGATCCACGTCTAAACAGTGCATGACAGTGATCCACGTCTAAACAGTACATGACAGTGATCCATGTCCAAACAGTGCATGACAGTGATCCACGTCCAAACTGTGCATGACAGTGATCCACGTCTAAACAGTGCATGACAGTGATCCATGTCCAAACAGTGCATGACAGTGATCCACGTCTAAACAGTGCATGACAGTGATCCATGTCCAAACAGTGCATGACAGTGAACCAAGTCGAAACAGTGCATGACAGTGATCCACGTCTAAACAGTACATGACAGTGATCCACGTCCAAACAGTGCATGACAGTGATCCACGTCCAAACAGTGCATGACAGTGATCCACGTCTAAACAGTGCATGACAGTGATCCATGTCCAAACAGTGCATGACAGTGATCCACGTCTAAACAGTGCATGACAGTGATCCATGTCCAAACGGTGCATGGCAGTGATCCACGTCCAAACATTGCATGACAGTGATCCACGTCCAAACAGTGCATGACAGTGATCCACGTCTAAACAGTGCATGACAGTGATCCACGTCCAAACAGTGCATGACAGTGATCCACGTCCAAACAGTGCATGACAGTGATCCACGTCCAAACAGTGCATGACAGTGATCCACGTCCAAACAGTAATAAATTTCAACACCTTTACTATCTGTCTACTTGCCAGCTTTTGTGTCACCAACAAGAAGCGAAATATAGATAAAAATCCTCGTGTATTTGCTCTAAGTCAAAATGTGAGACTTTATTTCTATTTAATTTGTATCATGAAGTTCATTAATGAACACCCAATTCAATTATTTTCTCTCGTTGTACATATTGGTGTGTGTCCCAATTTTTCAAACTGCACCAAATATGGGACCATGTTCCTAATTTCAATGTTTCCCCGAAGCCTCATTCTATGCATAATTAGAAACTGTAAATTTATGTTACGAAATTTGATACAAACAACAGTCTCATCAGCCAAAATAAAGAAAATTCCAAAATTAAAATAATTCAATTGGATACTTAAAGGAACATACCATTCCAATTTCATTATGTCAGTATGTTCAGTATGTCTTGATTCAAAGATTGATTATTCGAATGCGTAGAAATGCTACCAGTCTTTTAAAGTTGTTATCTATACGCGAAAAATACGCCTTCAAAGTTGAGACTGAAATGATAAATTACATATCAATATGTACTTTTGCCCACAATAGTTTGTTTAATTTTAGCACAAAAAAAGTGTATTTTTCGTAAGCGACTCAAAAGTTTGGCTTAAATTTTTCTGAATTTTCTCTTTTAGAATGTGCTCTTTCAGATAAATATAAAAGTAAAATTTATGAAAAAGATAAATGCGAAATGTCTCTTTTTAACAAGAAAAATGTAATCTTATGACTGATAGTTTAATTAGAAGGCAAAACGTTTTTCTAAAACAAGACCTGACGTCTCAAAAAGAAACAAAGACTTCAAATGATTAAGTTTGAGAGAAACGAGAATAAAAGATTACTACCAGTAGTTTACCATCTTTGATATTTTACTTCGCGTTTGTTAAACACAAAGTAGTATCAGGGCGATAACTAGTCTAAAATCGCACATCCGATAAAAGACTACCGAAAGTAAACTAATTTATTACGGTATAAAATACACAGAGAAAAAACGCGAGAAACTCAATTTGTAAATAATTGAATCATAAATCCACGGATTGTAATATGTATTTACCGGTTTTTAAATAGATGACCAAATAAAACATAATTTGTACAAATAAGGTTTACAAAAAACAACACCAAATAGCTGTGAAGAAAAGTCATAAACATACAAATAGGAACACATTAAAGATTTACCGGATATTACTTAAAAGCTTTCGTATTGTAAATCTTGTTACGGACTTTAATTCGTTTTCCAGGACAATTAAATTTTATACAGCTGTATAGTTAACCCTTTCCCAAACAAGACCTGGTTTTGACGTCCCTAATACAAAAAGGCTTGGGAAAACATTGAAACAAAAGAAGAAACTGCTGATAACCAGCAGTTTCTCCTTTTGTCTCAATATTTTCTGTGCCATATTTTACACAAATCCTATCTTTATAAACATCCATTTTGACATTTCTGGCAGTTTTTGAGGTGGATCATTGTAAAATTTTGTCATTTGGGAAAGGGTTAAAGAAGTTGCAGAGTACGTAAATAATTGAACCGGTGTCAGGAAAAGGTCATTATGCTTTTTGAGACGTCCGTGGATTTAGATAGATTTACGCCAAATATGGATCAATGGTGTTCTGAGAAAGTTGTTACGGATAGTGAAGGACATGGGGCAGCATGGACTCTGTTCTAGAATACTAGAAATGTCATTTTATTGATCCTGGTTCATATAAAAATAAACAATGTCAAATTGATGCAAATAAAGTAAAAAAAACATGGTGGAGGTGGAAACTGTTATCACTGGTATTTTGTTGTTTCCACTTTATATCCTCTGATAATTCATTCTTAATAGAAATGTGGTTCACATTTCTCATAAACAGTATAGAAAACATCGTAGCCATAATCGACAATTTTCAATTTCTATTCTGATAACATAACTTTTGTCCTCTGCAGAAAATTGAACCAAATCTTTACTAAAATGTGAGACAAATAGGATGCTGGGCTAGGCTGTTTACAAATGATCATCAATTCATGAAGCAATTTGTAGTACTGATGAAAAAGCAATTTGTAACAAGTAATTCAACAAAGCCCTGAATTTCCTTCCATTGATAACCACGAATATTAGATTTTAGATGTTATGTGAAATTATGATTGCAATTATTTTTTGTTTGACATTCAATAAATTGTTTTATATTTGAAGAATAACTTTTATACGACTTTTTTATCAGTAATAATTCGACATCAGGCGAGGAAGGAAAATGCAGGGTTTTGTCTGTAAAAAAGTCTCAATATTGCTTTGTGAAAATATACTTAAATGCAATTAATCGTGTTATAGAAATATATTTTATGTGGTGATAAATTGAGTTCTGTAGGTAGTAAACTGTGATGTCACAGCTAGGATATTGTGTTTTTTCCTACCTATCTTTTCTCCTCCCGTATACTACTAAATCCCAAAATAATTACATAAGCATTAAAAGAACTCCATTGCGATCTACGGTAAATGGATTTTGCAACAAATCATTGCATTTTAGTCGACAAATTTCCCATGTGGAGCAACAAATACCACAATTATCTAACAGAATGAAACATAAGGAACTGAAAAAAAGTACCGATGAAATTCGAAAAAGATAGAAATTAAAAAAAAAAAAAAAAAAAAAAAAAAAGAAAAAAAAAAAAAAAAAAAAAAAAAAAAAAGAAAAGAAAAGAAAAGATGCAATTTCATTATTTGAGACAGCGAAGATAAATAACTTTGTTTCTGAGTATCTCGTCTTCTCTACCAAATCATGGTAAATACAGCTTTTAACAAGTTACAGTTACGAGGTTTTACAAAGGAAAGCGACGATAAGATTTATCAGTCTGAAGTTAGAATCATTTAAAACATAACGCAGATAAAACGTCTGTGCTATGCTCTATGGTTGCTCTCTTAGACAATAAATTATCCAGTTTAACCCTTTCCCAAACGGCAGAATTTAGGGGTGGTCAGATTCAAAAGCTGCTTCAGACCACAAGGAGACGTTGATGAAGATAGAATTTGTGAACAATGTGACATACGAAAACATTAAGGCAAAAGAAGAAATTGCTGATTATCAGCAATTTCTGCTTTTGCCTTAATGTTTTCACAAGCCTTTTCTATTTCGGACGTCAAAAAAGGTCCTTTTTTCGAAAGGGTTAAAGAGTAGATAGTCTAGCCTGGTATAACTCTGACAGAAAAATTATGAGAAAATGATTTTCATCTGTCGTTCATATGTCTACAGCAATCCTTGTATTTGTTTTATTCAGAACAGGATAAGTTGGACACACCAAGGAAAATTAATGTCACGCTTAAGGTATCCAACCCCTCAAAAGCACCAAAGACCCAGAGGCGAAATTTGAAAAGTGCCAGTAATTCATAAACTGTGTTACAATTCCAAAATTACCTTCCTTGCATATGAATATAGAGTAAAATGATATTTGTAAATTATTTTTTTCTTGAGTCATCATCTTGAAATCCCGCACGGTGAATCAACTTATTTGAAGTGTATTTACAAACGTGTGTAATTTGATGCATTTCGTATGGCTAGAAAGTGGTGATTTTTTAGGGTTTGTAAACCTTAATATCGTAACTTAATATATCCCAGTCACAACTTCAAACAGGCCACTAACTTTCTGTCACTAAGTATTTAGTGATGTGATAACCACAATTCTTGTTAGGTATTGAATAGAATATCATTTTTGAAGTAAAAAAGGCAATATAGAGTAGAAACACGTTCTCTTTTTTGCAAAATGATGTTTCTTAATCAGTTGACTAGCATTATTGGCAAATACTCTTTAAGAATATCAATGTTTAATTTCGTCTGAAATATCAATTTCCGTCTTGTTCAGTCGTCTTTGGGATTTTCGAAAATGATGACTTTTTTTATTTCATGTAACGTCCTAGCGTTGTATTAATTTTGCATTACTCACCATTTGTACGAACGATATTCAAATTGTCGCCCCTTCAAATGATGTAACCTTCTTACCAATTAGATGATTGTAAGCATTTCAATAATGCAAACGTCAAAGTTTCTGGTTGAATTGTTCTCATAGAGTTTCTGACATTGTTTTTGAAAGGTTTTAGTACAGAAAACAAAACACCTCAAAGGCAAATTGTTTTGAAGCCTTCATGCACTGTTCTGACTTTGCTTACTGACCTGGATCATTATTTCATTAGATACGTTTTCAAATAACCCTTTCATTTGTCTGTTTCTTTTTTTCATCGTATCGAATTTACTTCAGCCTTAACAATGTCCTGTTCATGAGCAGGCACATATATTGTGGACAGAGCAACAGAATTGACGGGATGAGACTTCTAAATTTTGTTAGTTAAAATCCCAACCGTAATTTGTTGGTACTCATTTGTATCGAATTGATCATATTATTTCAATGACTACCTACAACTCAGGAATTGATGAACAATTAATGAAAAAAAAAAGCATTTTAAAAAACCATTACTCCTTTACCGAAAAGAAGTATCGCAAAATAGAGGTAAAAACGCGTGCATTTGCTCTTAGGCAAAATGCGAGACTATTTCTATTCAATTTGTATCATGAAATTCATTAACGAACAAGTGCGTGAAGTTGGCAGAACATTAGACATTAGACATTAGACATTAGAATTTGAATGTCTAATTCACCAAATTAGACGTTAGACATTCGATTAGACATTCGACCAAACCCGTTTTGAATGTCTAATTCACCGAATTAGACGTTAGACATTCGATTAGACATTCGACCAAACCCGTTTTGAATGTCTAATTCACCGAATTAGCCGTTAGACATTCGATTAGACATTCGATCAAACCCGTTTTGAATGTCTAATTCACCGAATTAGACGTTAGACATTCGATTAGACATTCGATCAAACCCGTTTTGAATGTCTAATTCACCGAATTAGACGTTAGACATTCGATTAGACGTTCGATCAAACCCGTTTTGAATGTCTAATTCACCAAATTAGACGTTAGACATTCGATTAGACATTCGACCAAACTCGTTTTGAATGTCTAATTCACCGAATTAGACGTTAGACATTCGATTAGACATTCGACCAAACCCGTTTTGAATGTCTAATTCGCCGAATTAGACGTTAGACATTCGATTAGACATTCGATTAAACCCGTTTTGAATGTCTAATTCGCCAAATTAGACGTTAGACATTCGATTAGACATTCGATCAAACCCGTTTTGAATGTCTAATTCACCGAATTAGACGTTAGACATTCGATTAGACATTCGATCAAACCCGTTTTGAATGTCTAATTCACCGAATTAGACGTTAGACATTCGATTTGACATTCGACCAAACCCGTTTTGAATGTCTAATTCACCGAATTAGACGTTAGACATTCGATTAGACATTCGACCAAACTCGTTTTGAATGTCTAATTCACCGAATTAGACGTTAGACATTCGATTAGACATTCGATCAAACCCGTTTTGAATGTCTAATTCGCCAAATTAGACGTTAGACATTCGATTAGACATTCGATCAAACCCGTTTTGAATGTCTAATTCACCGAATTAGACGTTAGACATTCGATTAGACATTCGATCAAACCCGTTTTGAATGTCTAATTCACCGAATTAGACGTTAGACATTCGATTTGACATTCGACCAAACCCGTTTTGAATGTCTAATTCACCGAATTAGACGTTAGACATTCGATTAGACATTCGATCAAACCCGTTTTGAATGTCTAATTCACCGAATTAGACGTTAGACATTCGATTAGACATTCGATCAAACCCGTTTTGAATGTCTAATTCACCGAATTAGACGTTAGACATTCGATTAGACATTCGACCAAACTCGTTTTGAATGTCTAATTCACCGAATTAGACGTTAGACATTCGATTTGACATTCGACCAAACCCGTTTTGAATGTCTAATTCACCGAATTAGACGTTAGACATTCGATTAGACATTCGATCAAACCCGTTTTGAATGTCTAATTCACCGAATTAGACGTTAGACATTCGATTAGACATTCGATCAAACCCGTTTTGAATGTCTAATTCACCGAATTAGACGTTAGACATTCGATTAGACATTCGACCAAACCCAATTTGAATGTCTAATTCACCGGATTAACAAGCGTCTCGTTTCCCTGAAATTATTGCCAAACCTAGCAAATCTTTACTGTACCCTTACCACTAATCAACATTCCTTGAACCCTTACAGCAGCATCGCCTCTAATCCTTATGGAACAGCCTCAAACGCTTATGTCAACTGAGTGGAACAGGCGCCTGAATTGACAATTACGCACGATTATTTTTCATAAATAAATTTAAAACAGAGCAGAAGCCATACCTGTCCCCCTGTCACTAACGCTTACCCCAAACCTTAACTAAGTATTACCGCATATCCTTATGTCAAGAGAGTGGAACAGCCTCAAATACTTATGTCAAGGGAGTGGAACAAGCGCCGCAATCTTGACCCATACCACTAACAATAATTTTTTGAAGTAGTAGTGGCAAATTATAACAGTACAGTTAAACCTCGAAACGCATGCATGTTTATGCAAATGAATAAAAACGTAAGGAGAAAAGAAGAAAGTGCTCATTCTGATCAGTTTTGTGTTTTCCATACTGTTTAAAACTAATTATTACATTTCCAATGATAATAATGCATCATGTATAAGCGTTTGATATAAAATGCCTAATGATCCTTTTATTTCGTGACCATTTTCAATAACTTCAGCTGTGGGTACTTTTGAATGTTCATTACACTGACGTATATATGAAGCTAAATTATATAGTAGGGCCGATGCAGTTTATTGTGCTGGCGAGTTCACGATTTTACAACTTATTTGCCACATATTTGCCACATAAGTATTGTTTTTAACCAATTCAATCAATATTCTATAATGTTAATAAATATAATTATGATATTTGAATTTGGTATACACAGTTGAAATTGAGAGTTTTAATTAGCATCATCTTTGATGATGTTAAAACAATAAGATCATAAAGAAATAATAGGATGAAAAATTATATTTCAAAAATATCTTAGCTTTTACCATTGACGTAATGTTAAATGTTGGAGCTAAAAGAACTTCACGCCAGAATGACCTGCGAACGTCGTTGTTTTTTAAGTGTTTTGCGAGAGGACGTAAATCATTAAGTATCTGTAGCCTTTTTCTATCAGCAATCTTTTAATAAACTTTATCTTACACCTTAAAAACAGTAACTAAGAAGACTCTGTTACCCATTTTTTAAGAATAAAACATTTGGCATTATTAAATCTTTTTATCTATTTTAACAAATTTTTACGACACCAAATCGTCTCATGTTTCATGAAACAACAAATCGTCGGTGGAAAGTCAAAACCTCGTAACTTTAGCTTATTTAAGCTGTAGTTACGAGGTTTTGACTTCCCGCCAACGAAATATTATAACATTTATCTAACAAACGCAATATACTAATTGTCTTTTTCCACAAAAGTTTTACATGTTTAGAATTTGATATTTAAAAGTGTTTCGTGTTTTTTCACATTTATTGTATATCGTTTGTGTAAATGCAAAACCTCTTATGCCGACATAAGCGATTTTCAAAGTAAAACATTGTTTGTGCAGCTAAAACAACACTTGCAGGTTTTAAGATATAACTTTATTGATCAGTAATAATGACACATTATTTTTAAACAATATGTCCAAAGTTCATGTAAAACTTTTTAGTTTGGGAAAAGTTATTACACTTTTTTCCTTCCGCTTTAAAATTAGCCAAACAAGAGATACGAGGTTTTGCATTTACAAAGACGATATGCAATAATGGTTAAATATGGAAACTTTGGCATTCGCGTGTTCAACAGTGTATTTGCATGCGAGAAGAGAACATGCAAATCATTTTAATTTGGCGTAACTTGGTTATCATGGGACATTTTTGTGGACAAGGCATTTTTTAAAATTATTTCTTCTTAAAACATTTACGAAATGTAACGAGTTTGTTGATGAATAAAACAGAAAAATATTTTTCAAGTGTTTCTTTCTGTAATAAATGTTTAAACAAAAAAGATATAGGCTTTTAATATTTATTTTTTCTTCATTTTTGTAAAGCAAATCCACCCACTTTTTTTAATTTATAACGACAAATATCACATTTAATATTGAGTTAGATCATTCACATTTCGATATTTTGCTTTCTGACCTGAACTGAAAGTTTTGCACATAGATGATAATAATTCGATCACTCGCGTTTTTTATATTGCACCTAAAAGGATGGGTTGCAACAAGGGCTCAAAATCGCTCAAAAAATAGATTTTCTTTAAATTCTGTAAATTGATAGGGTTACGTAATATCTTTAATTTGTATGCGTAAAAATATGATGAGGGCTTACTTTTGGAGATAATGGCTAACAAAGTGGGTAGGGTAAATTGACACGAGAAGCAAATTATAACTTTGAAGCTGAATAACTTTTTATGTATAGATCCGATCGAATTCAAATTTTGCATGTACTTTCAATATACCTAGGACATAACATGTTAGGAATCATTAATCATATATATCAGTTTGATTATTTTCTGTATTTGTTCTTCTGTCAATCTCAGATTATGCTTATTTTTGATGTACTAACTTTACGAAACTATCTCTACAACTTTCATTTTTCAATTAATTAACACGATATTTAGTGAAAATGATTACATATGATGTAACTAAATATGTGTAAACTTTTGATTAAATTGATTGAATAGAACCAAAGGTATTTGACCTTGACCTTCAAAGATTATTCTTAACTATTCAATTATAAGATTTTGGGCTAAATGTTATCATGAAAATTAGTATATGAAGTGAATTTTAGAAAAATAAAGTTATTTTTCATCATATCCTAGTTGTAATTACTTAGTTCAGTGGAAAATACACAATTGATACTGACCTTTACGCACATAATAATAATTTATTTGAAGAGGCAAGTGGACAATTTACTTTTCAATAGACATTATTGTTCTGTATGTCAAGGTCAAGGTCTGCTGTGAAATTAGCATTGAACAAATTTAGTACAGCAAGAATATTATATCTGTGACTTTATTTATATTTTATAATCCCATTTTTATATCAAGATATAGCTGGAAATTATTATTTAAATTTCACGACGACGTCAAAAACCAAATTAGCTCCAACTTTTGACAACATTTTATTTACTGTTGATGATTTTCATACTTTTTATGTTTTATGTTTTTATATATTTTGAAAATATAAAATGAAGGTAGAGTCTAGTATAATATATAATACTTTAATTATATTTTACCAATTGTTGAAATGTCACATGTATGAACATGTATGAACATACTCTTTTCATATCAGTATACTAAATAAAGGTAGATAAATCAAATTTTCAGAAATTCATCAATCTTTTTCAACTGTTAACAATAATTACACAAGATTTATAAAGATAAATTTATTCAGCATGATATTTTTAGAAAATAGAGTTTTGCCAAAAGGTCCGTTTTCCCCATACGACTGGCCATCACGGCCATGGCCAAAACGTAATGGACAAGGTGTTCGTCCATATTGCGGTAAAGGGTTTGTCAAGGGAGTGAAACAGACCAAGAACGGTAATGGAATTGGTCTCAGAATGGACAGCGTGCTGGACATTTACTCCAGAAGGCCTATCCGAACAAGAGCCCTACTTCCGGAACTCCAAGAGCTGTGTACATGTGTTTACAAGGCGTTTGCCAATGAAGTGGCACTGTTGAAAAACTGTTTATAAATGGATTAAAACAGGCCCCAGAATGAGCAACGAGCCCGACCCTTACTCACAAAATCTAACGCCAACACGAGCCTCAGCCCAGGCTCTACCGTTACCGTTGAACCTTGTCCTGACACATACCCCAAGGTCGCTGTAAATTGTTTGTTAAATGAATGGAACAGCCGAAAAAAATGTTTGCCAATGGAAAGCAGTAACAAATGTTGATTGATCAATAAATCTCGATTGAAGGGCGGTTTGGTCAATATTTAAGGTTTACAGACCCTAAAAATCGCCCCTTTCTAGCCATACGAAATGCATAAATTTACACACACTTGTACATACACTTCAAACAAGTTGATTCACCGTCACGGTGCCGGATATCAAGATTATGCTTCAAGAAGAAAATGATTTACAAATATTATCTTTTTCTACATTCATATACAAGGGAGGGAATTTTGAACATTTTTGTAAAATATTTCCCTAATTATACATTTATTCAAAATTCTAAACCGTTCAAAATCCATTTGTTTGTATTTGAATTGGAAATGTATCACAGTTTAGGAACTACTGGCACTATTCAAATTTCGCATCTGTCTCTTTAGTGCTTATGAGGGGTTGGATACCTTAACAAGCACAGAAGCCTATAACGTTAAATCTTTCAGTGTTACATACAATTTGAACATTCTACATATCTAAAACACACTTATTCCAATTTGTCTACTCCCAGTATGTCTACTGTTCCAATTCATCTACTCCCTATATGTCTACTACTCGTTTATATTTCCTGTATGTTTTTGTATGAAAATTTTAACTTTATGTCAAACCATAGATTACTAAAAATATTCAAGGAACATGGAAACTGTGGAAATGCGAAAACAAAGATTATTCTATTTCTCTATTAATCCTATCCGGAACGACATATTTCAAGTATTCCAATTTTAAATTTGCTAAAGACAACATATTGAATGTTGACAGAGATCTGCTCTATGTTGCACAGAAAACATTAAGACAAAAGAGAAATTTGTGATTGCTAAAGCAGTTTCTATTAAACCTTTCCCAAACAAGACCACTTTTTGATGACCTTATTAGAAAAGACTCGCGAAAACGTTGAGTCAAAAGAAGGAAATGCTGATAATCAGCATTTTCTCCCTTCGTCTCAATGTTTTATGTGCTATATTGTATAGAAATTTTCTTTCTGGTTACTTTAATGATGTCGTCTGCAGCATCTTTAGATTTGGACACTAAATTTGTACTTTTACCGTTTGGGAAAGGGATAATGGCGTCAGAAGCAGGTCTTAATTTAATTTCTTTTAACAAAAACGTTTGAGAAGATATTGAGGCAAAATAACAACTCTGAATACCAGCATACAAGTCCGCCGCGTGGTTTTGGAGATGTGGGCGGCGGATGGGAAGGTTTTGGAGGTGTGTCCCCTCCCTGTACGTAAGAATTCTGTGTCATTCATAGTGATGATTAAAAAAAATGACGCCATTTCCTGAATTACAAAGCCCACTTTTTAACGATATAGAATCAGTGAAAAAATATCTATAAATATCTATAATTTTAGACGGAATCCAAGTGTGTATGTTACTTATTGTACCAGATTGTGATAATGTAGGGTATGAATTATACTGTCAGAACCACTATTTTCATAAAAAAAAAAAAAAAAAAAAAAAAAAAAAAAACAGAAACATTGTTGGATATGTTATTTTATGCGCCCCACCAAAAAAAAGAGAAAATAACTGGTTCAATCGTCTCTAAACATGAATGGCATTGGAATAATCAGGAGTCACAAGAAAAAGAAGTCTTAGAAAAAGGGTGATTAAATGCGTTTTCTTCCATTTTTCTACTCTGTGATGTAACAGAACTTGGATTTTCCAGAATAATATCGTCGTCTGTGACTGCTTTAACCCTTTCCCAAACCACAGAATTTCAGGGTGCTCCAATTTGAAAGATGCTACAGACAACAAAATTAAGATGGAAAACCATTGGATTTGTGTAAAATATAGCATAGAAAAAATTGAGGCAAAAGGAGAAACTGCTGGTTATCAGCAGTTTCTTCTTTTGATTTAATGTTTTCCCAAGCCTTTTCTATTAAGGACGTCAAAACCAGGTCTTGTTTGGTAAAGGGTTAACCCTTTGCCAACGGTGCAAAATGGGACTATTTTTATTTTTAAAGTTTGTAAACAACATAACGGACGTTGATTAAGTTTAATGTAATCTATTCTGTAGCATATGCATTTTTAGGGAAAAGGAGAAATACTGGTCATCAGCCTTCCTTCTTTCATCTCGATGCTTTCCCAAGCTTTATTGCACACATGAATAACAGGTCTTGTTTGTCAAAGTATTGAAATTCACTGGCATATACTGTAGTCATTTTGGCACAGATGTGAAAATGTCAAGATTTTTGAAAACGGCATAATTATATTGAAACTTTTTTTTCAATAAATTCATTTAATTATGTTTTGATACAAAGGTTCTGATTTACTATTACGCAATCAAATAAATCAGTTTGCCTTCGATTACACTATTTAATAAGCTAGCCAATTTAATAAAATATAAGTCAAGGTATTCTAGTAAATGGTTAATCATTGATCCTGCTAGATTTAGAATTAATTCGGTGTAATAAAATGCCGGTAAATTGTCCATTGCGGTGTCCAATGCGGCGCTTGTTCCACTCCCTTGACATAAGTATTTGAGGCTGTACCACTCTCCTGACATAAGGATATGCGGTAATACTTGGTTAAGGGTTGGGGTAAGTGTTAGTGACAGGGGCACAGGTATGGCTTCTGCTCAGTTTAAAATTTATTTTAGAAAAAAAAATCGTTACGTGTGTAATTGTCAATTCAGGCGCCTGTTCCACTCAGCTGACATAAGCGCTTGAGGCTGTTCCACTCTCTTGACATAAGGATTAGCGGCGGTACTGGGGTAAGATTAGGAATGCTGATTAGTGTTAGGGGTACAGTAAAGCTTTTGCTAGGTTTAGCATTATTTTCAGGAAACCGAGTCGCTTGTCACTGTCTATTTCAGTGTTTTAGACGTTCAAAACGGGTTTGATCGAATGTCTAATCGAATGTCTAACGTCTAATTTGGTGAATTAGACATTCAAAACGAGTTTGGTCGAATGTCTAATTGAATGTCTAACGTCTAATTCGGTGAATTAGACATTCAAAACGAGTTTGGTCGAATGTCTAATCGAATGTCTAACGTCTAATTCGGTGAATTAGACATTCAAAACGGGTTTGATCGAATGTCTAATCGAATGTCTAACGTCTAATTCGGTGAATTAGACATTCAAAACGGGTTTGATCAAATGTCTAATCGAATGTCTAACGTCTAATTCGGTGAATTAGACATTCAAAACAGGTTTGGTCGAATGTCTAATCGAATGTCTAACGTCTAATTCGGTGAATTAGACATTAAAAACGAGTTTGGTCGAATGTCTAATCGAATGTCTAACGTCTAATTCGGTGAATTAGACATTCGAAACGGGTTTGGTCGAATGTCTAATCGAATGTCTAACGTCTTATTCGGTGAATTAGACATTCGAAACGGGTTTGATCGAATGTCTAATCGAATGTCTAACGTCTAATTTGGTGAATTAGACATTCAAAACGAGTTTGGTCGAATGTCTAATCGAATGTCTAACGTCTAATTCGGTGAATTAGACATTCAAAACGAGTTTGGTCGAATGTCTAATCGAATGTCTAACGTCTAATTCGGTGAATTAGACATTCAAAACGAGTTTGGTCGAATGACTAATCGAATGTCTAACGTCTAATTCGGTGAATTAGACATTCAAAACGGGTTTGGTCGAATGTCTAATCGAATGTCTAACGTCTAATTCGGTGAATTAGACATTCAAAACGGGTTTGATCGAATGTCTAATCGAATGTCTAACGTCTAATTCGGTGAATTAGACATTCAAAACGAGTTTGGTCGAATGTCTAATCGAATGTCTAACGTCTAATTCGGTGAATTAGACATTCAAAACGGGTTTGATCGAATGTCTAATCGAATGTCTAACGTCTAATTCGGTGAATTAGACATTCAAAACGGGTTTGATCAAATGTCTAATCGAATGTCTAACGTTTAATTCGGTGAATTAGACATTCAAAACGGGTTTGGTCGAATGTCTAATCGAATGTCTAACGTCTTATTCGGTGAATTAGACATTAAAAACGAGTTTGGTCGAATGTCTAATCGAATGTCTAACGTCTTATTCGGTGAATTAGACATTCGAAACGGGTTTGATCGAATGTCTAATCGAATGTCTAACGTCTAATTTGGTGAATTAGACATTCAAAACGAGTTTGGTCGAATGTCTAATCGAATGTCTAACGTCTAATTCGGTGAATTAGACATTCAAAACGGGTTTGATCGAATGTCTAATCGAATGTCTAACGTCTAATTCGGTGAATTAGACATTCAAAACGGGTTTGATCAAATGTCTAATCGAATGTCTAACGTCTAATTCGGTGAATTAGACATTCAAAACGGGTTTGGTCGAATGTCTAATCGAATGTTTAACGTCTTATTCGGTGAATTAGACATTCGAAACGGGTTTGGTCGAATGTCTAATCGAATGTCTAACGTCTTATTCGGTGAATTAGACATTCGAAACGGGTTTGATCGAATGTCTAATCGAATGTCTAACGTCTAATTTGGTGAATTAGACATTCAAAACGAGTTTGGTCGAATGTCTAATCGAATGTCTAACGTCTAATTCGGTGAATTAGACATTCAAAACGAGTTTGGTCGAATGTCTAATCGAATGTCTAACGTCTAATTCGGTGAATTAGACATTCAAAACGAGTTTGGTCGAATGACTAATCGAATGTCTAACGTCTAATTCGGTGAATTAGACATTCAAAACGGGTTTGGTCGAATGTCTAATCGAATGTCTAACGTCTAATTCGGTGAATTAGACATTCAAAACGGGTTTGATCGAATGTCTAATCGAATGTCTAACGTCTAATTCGGTGAATTAGACATTCAAAACGAGTTTGTTCGAATATCTAATCGAATGTCTAACGTCTAATTCGGTGAATTAGACATTCAAAACGGGTTTGATCGAATGTCTAATCGAATGTCTAACGTCTAATTCGGTGAATTAGACATTCAAAACGGGCTCGGTCGAATGTCTAATCGAATGTCTAACGTCTAATTCGGTGAATTAGACATTCAAATTTGAATGTCTAATTCGGTGATTAGACATTCGTTCGAATGTCTAATGTCTAATGTCTAATGTCCTGTCAACTTCACACACTTTTAACGAACACACAATTTAATTATTTTCTCTCGCTGTAAATTGGTTTGTGTCCCAATTTTTCAATTTATACCAAATATGGGATCATGTTTTGAATTTCATTGTTGTCTTTAAAATGGTTTCTTAACATCCGTAAAAATATGATAACAGATCTATATCAAGAAAGGAGATTCAAAGACCCGCATCAGTATTAATTCTAACCCTCTACATAACGACAGATTTTAGGGTGGTCAAATTTGAAAGCTGCTGCAGACGACAAAATGAATATTAGAAAGGGTAAAAATTTTGAATAGTGTAGCCCAGAAACCATTGAGGCAAAAGGAGAAAATGCTGATCATCAGCATTTTCTTGTTTTCATTCTATGTTTTCTAAAGCAGTTTTTATTACGGACGTCAAAACCAGATTGTTTGGAAAAGGGATAAAGAAACAAAACCCAAATAATTCTGCTCTAGATACTTGAGCAAGAAATTTGTAATCTTATGAATGTGGCTCAAAGACCTATCCCATTTCCCAAACAAAACCGTTTTGACGACGCCCCTAACTGATCACCTCCATTTCTCCATTTGTCTCGGTATTTTCAGTGGTATTGTTTACAAAAATGAATTTTTATTAATATCAATTTTGTCGTCTGCTTTTGCTTTATAATTAGGACAGTCTAAATTTGTGCCGTTTTAAGAAAGACTTCAAACAAACAAACTGGCTTCTCTTTTTTTGAGGGGTGGGGTAGAAGACGATGTAAAAATCAAATAACAGTAATAAATAATGGAATACAGGGACTGAAAGGTGCATGAATCGTTATTTTAACACATTAAGTTTACAAAAGCAACAAAAAATAACTGTCAAGAAAAGTCATAAAAATACAAAAAGGAAAGTATTTAATGATTACCGGATATGAATTAAAAGCTTTTGAATGATAAATCTTGTTAAATTCGCCGAAAACTTTTTACTGCGACATAATAAGTAAAGTTGCAGAGAACAAAACACGTAATAAATGGAGCCGGTGTCTTGAAAATGTCCCTTATGGCATTTTAACCCATTACTGCACAGTGACGCATTTTGACACCCTAACAAGCAACGGCTTGGGAAAACATTGTAGAAAATGAAGAAATTGCTTGTGACAAGCAATTTCTCCATTTTCCACAATGTTTTTTACCTAAAACAATCAAATAATTTAAAATTTTATTCACTTGAAATTGTCATCTGCAACATCGATAAATTTCGAACAGTCCAAAATTTTGTCTTCTGGTAATGAGACCCCCATGGGTTTAGATCAGCTTACGCCTCATTATGATCACTGGTATTCTGAGAGATTTGGTAGGCCTACAGGTAAAAAAGAAAAGAGGCGCGTACTTTAGAACGAGATTTTTAAACATTTTTTACGAGGTTTAGATAAAGCGTTTTTAAAGCCGAGATTCTGACCGAGGCATTTCGAATGCTCCATACCTTATACAAATGACGTCAGCATGACGACATTTGTATGAAGTATGGAGCATTCGGAACGCCGCGAATATTAAACATGGAGTATTCGCAACAACTCGGTCAGTTCTCTCACAGAATTGACTGAAGGGTTCCACATGAAGAATATAGTAACAACGCCTTCCATTGAGCGGCTAGATATCTTGCTCTAAAATCTCGAGATATTTTGAAAAATCTCGCTCTGAAGACGCGCCTCGGGAGACAGCATGGACACTGATTTATAGTGCCATAAATATCACTTTTTACAATGCAAAATATTGTTTATAAAACGCAGAAATTATGGTGGAAAAGGTTGTCATTGGATGTTTCTTCTCTTCCTTTTATGCGTTCTTATAACTCACCCTTAAACAAGAACTAATTATAAGGTCTCTTTAAGAAAAGAACATAGAAGCAACATCGTTCAAACAAGATAATATTAGTACTTAATATTCCTGTATATCTAGTTTAAAATCATTTCAATTTTCATTTTGATAACATAAATTTAATTCTATGCGGAAAAAATGGAGGTTGTGCTGTTTAGAAATACACTGTATCATCAAAAAGTAATCAGCCATTCGTGATGATATTTGTATAACCGATGAAAATGCAATTTGTAACAAGTAATTTAACAAAGCCCTAAATTTCCGTCCATTAATAACCACGAATATTAGATCGCAGATGTAATGACAAATAATTATTGCAATAATTTCTTGTTTGACATTCAATTTATTGTTATTTCTGTTCTTAGTAAGTTTTGTTTACAGTGTTTTACATGCATTTTTTTCTCGAAATGATCTAAGAATAAAGAATATTAATTTTGACCATAGTAAGATCCAGGATATAAGACACTTGACATTGTTTAACATATGCTTAGTCGAAGTCGAACATAAAGTATTACTAAATTTATATACCTTTTAGTCCCACTGTACATGTACATACTTACGCGGGACGAAAGGTGTTATTTTGTTAACTCGAGCGGTCAGGAACTGCTCAGGGTTAGCTAGTGTGGTCACTGTCTGTTCGTCTGTTAATAATTAGGGGTTCCAAAATTATAGCCAATCAAGATAAACCTAGACAAAATGTCAAAATTACGAGTGACGAGTTATAATGTATTTGCATTTGACAAATTGTCATTTTTCCTGTTTTCATCATAACATCCAAGAATATTCACGACAAAACTTGGATGAATACAAGGCCTTGCACAAGTCTTGGGGCCTTTCGTTCGACATTATTTTTGCAATTAGTGTCAGTTTATCTCCAACAAACTTTGACCAATTTCTGTATCATCAACAAATATGTCCTCATCAAGACAATACTTTATTGAAATTCTTTTAATCATAAGATCTCGCATAGATAAGAATTTTAAGCCTGATTGGAAACATACAATGGGTTTCATGTGTGCCATTGAACTTGACAACTTTGCTGTTTTGGGCCTTGATTGGGCTACATACATGTACATTGCTTAAAATTAGGTCAAAGTCTTTATGACCATAGGGTCTGGAAATATTTGGATATTAGTATGCGTCCCATGTAGGTGTCCCTGCATTGGACAAAATTGTTGTCGTGGACTTCGATTTCTCTCTCTGTCACTCTAATCGCTTATAATGCGTCATCGCAGTACATGCGAGCGATTTAAGGCATAAAAGGTATCATTTTAATTTCATAACCATTTGTTCATCTTAATTTGTAATAATGGTCAGCCTTTTTACTGATTATTAAATGTTCTTATTATTGAATGATATGTACATATGTACGTATTTCCTTTAGTTAAATATGGACTAGCTGAATTTAAAAGTTTGTAGAATATGTCCATGTAAGATATTGGGTACGTTTTTACTGTCGATAGGAAAAAGAAATTGCAAGATCGAAATTTTACACGAAATGAGACCAAAATAGTAAAAACCAACATTGTATCAGAAGTGTTTTATCAAATTGTGGACGTCTGTTTTCCTCATTACCAAGTTATACAAAAGGCATTTACTTGACGTAATGTCATTTGTACAAATAAGCCTATCTAAGACGCATTTTGATTTCCCGGGAAATAGTCAGGATAAAACGAAATCGCTGCTTTTCTGCGAAAACCTCGTATCTGCAGCTTAAAACAAGCTGCAGATACGAGGTTTTCGTAGAAAAGCGACGAAATATTGCAAAGAGGAATACGAAAACAAGTAAAATTACATCGCTGTTTTTCTTCAAAAAACCCGTCACTGCAGCTTAAAACAGCGACGATATCTTCGACAAGATTTCTAGTCAGAATATTTTCATTGTTATTACACTTCTTGTCAAAACTAAAACCAGTTGTCCTCTTCAAGTCTCGAGAAAAGGGAAATAAGGGACCACCCAACAAGTTTCCAAATCCAAAAATATAAAGACCAAATCGGATTCAGCAGGGTTCAAATAGATATCGCATTTCAAAAATGAATGTATAATAAGGTAGGAATGTAGTCTTGGTTCAGAAATCCGTCTGAAAAGCAACATATTTCGAAACTTGTCAATCTGCGTACTCCGTGCCGACTGACTAGAGTAGAAATTTTCGCATTTTCCAGGTAGTCAGTATTTGCGTAATGGATCGAAAATAAGCAAAACCTTTTAAAAACAAAAACAAATAAAAAACGAAAATTACCAACAATCAAAATGACACAGGTCAACTAGGCACGTTATATCATACAAACATCTTTTAGCTTGGACACTACCATCTATCATTGCTTAAGACATTGGCTTTAAACTTTGGAAGTTTACAGAAAATACAGTCTGTTTATGTTACCTTTCATGCCATCCTATCATCCTTCCAATTATTCTTTAACAATTATGAGTCATCCATCTTCGCAAGCCAAGGTTGACATCTACGACGTAACGTCGTTTCTGTATTCACCCTTGGCGTATTTAGTCCGATTTTCTTGTTCTCCTGGAAAGCGTTTTCATTGGTTCCAGCGAGGTCTCGCTGGAACCAATCAGATTGTCGACTGATACATTTGTTATGAGTAACCAAATCATGACAACGGGCGGGAAAAAGCATTTCATTTGGAACTCAAAAACGCGAAGATGTGCGATTTTTTCTAAGAATTTCACTGCAATAGACAGGAATTCCCTAACTTTAATCGACGAATTATTATACTTTCCACAATTCGACCAAAAAAGCAGCTAACTTTTACACAATCCGCATGACGTATGACGCGAAAGACAACGCGCGTTAATGACGTCACCAATAATGGACGTAAACAACCAGCAGAACAACCGCTAGGCGGCGCTTCGCGATTTCAAGAAAATTGGACTAAATCCGCCAAGGGTGAATACAAACGTAGGTGTGTTCAACCTTGGCTAGCGAAGATGTGAGTCATCAAGCTGAAGGAGACCTTAACCCTTTCCCAAACAAGACCTGGTTTTGACGTCCCTAATAGAAAAGGCTTGGGAAAACATTGAAACAAAAGAAGAAACTGCTGATAACCAGCAGTTTCTCCTTTTGTATCAATATTTTCTGTGCCATATTTTACACAAATCACATCTTAAATAACATCCATTTTGTCATTTGTACCAGTTTTTGGAGTGGATCACCCTAAATTTTTGCCGTTTGGGAAAGGGTTAACAATTATGAGCCATCAAGCTGAAGGAGACCTTATGTGAAGTCCATGAAACCCAATGTGACCCGTCACGCTAAAAAGGACCTTATCCGAATACCCAAAATCCAAATTTTGACTAACTTGTCAGACTCATCACAGGTCAATCAGATCACGTATGCGAAAAATGAACATATAGTAAGATAGGGAAAACATTCCGGGTTTAGAAAATTACATAAAAGTGAAAAGTGTCGGCCCTAGTCTGGCTGCACGGACTGCGCAGACTGACTAGGGTCGGTATTTTTCACACACCCGATAGGGTCCCTTTTAGCGCGACGGGTCACAAATTTCAATAAACGAACAAAACCCAACAGAGGTCAACCAGATGTAGTATCTAGGAAACGAAAATATTGTAAGATAAGAGAAAACAACCGAGATTAGGATTCGATCAGCGCAGACTGATAAGGATCGATACTGTTCAGATTTCCCAGAAGGGCCCCTTTATCTTGACGGGTCAGTTTCATGAAAAAAATTATATTTCAGCGTGCTACACACAGGCTTCCACAAACAATGACACAGCTCAACCAGACGCCACAAGTCACGTGACCGAATCGATGACGTCATGCCACATGACGGACACACTCACGTTACAGCTTGATTTACACTTCCGGGAAATAGCAACAAACAAGGTAATCAACGGTTTTCACCGGAAACCTCATAACTACAGCTTGTTTTAAGCTCTTGTTACGATGTTTTCGAAGAAAAGCAACGTAATGCTGTTTCTATAGAACTTTCTATATTTCTTTCACAGACGATAAGATTTAGACTGTCTGTATTTGAAAGCTGTGATATAGATAACAGATGATACTGGCAATACAATGTCCCTTATATAATAGATTTCCTTGATTGGGGGTGGGGGTGAGGATATGCTTGTCATCAGTATCTATCTATCTATCTATCTATCTATCTATCTATCTATCTATCTATCTATCTATCTATCTATCTATCTATCTATCTATCTATCTATCTATCTATCTATCTATCTATCTATCTATCTATCTATCTATCTATCTATCTTTCTATCTATCTATCTATCTATCTATCTATCTATCTATCTATCTATCTATCTATCTATCTATCTATCTATCTATCTATCTATCTATCTATCTATCTATCTATCTATCTATACTGCCTAACTCCCCTTTCGGGTATTACTAGATAGGGGGTGGGGGGGTGAGGATATGCTTGTCATCAGTATTCTTTCTTTTCCCTCTTGTTTCGATCAAATGTCTACCAGGGACAATGAATCTCTTCCAAACAAGACCTGGGTTTGGCGTCCCTAATAGACTAGACTTGGGGGGAAAGTATCGAGACAAAAGAAAACAATGCTGATGATCAGTATTTTCTCCTTTCTCTTTTTATCTCAATATCTTATGTGTTTCATTATACACTAATCCTCTCTTTGTTAGCATCCATTATGTCGGCTACAGCAGCTTTCAAATTGGATCGCCATAGATTTTACCGGTTGGGAATAGTTTAAAAACTAAATTTGTAGCAGAAAGCGTTAACATAACGGAGTGGAAAATTTTCTTTTTCTTCAATTCTCGTGGGAAATGTATAACATGCAGGGAAAGAAAAATAGATGACAAAGTAATAGAGTTTCTTGAAATGTCAGGAAGACATTTTCTGGAATTTATGCAAATAAAGTGTCATATAAATAAACCACATCCTGCGAAAAATGATTTATGTAAGATGTTCTAGAAAAAAATCTCTCTGCATTAAGAGCAGACATCCTGTAGCCTCAGAACTAACTTGAACGGACGATATATATATGTATAGTTTAACGCTTTCCAAAACGACAAAATTAGAGGTAAGCTATTCTGATCTTTCCATGTCTTGGGCCTGTATGTTTATAGTTCACAATTACAAATTCTAAAACATCATCTCCCGAAGAACATGGAGAATTCGACCTTTCAAAGACACGATCATTACGTCGCCCTCTTAGAAAATAGTTCAGAATGGGGTCAAAATATGCCAGTAGGTCCTATTTAGATTTTGGTGTATGGACCATAATACTTTTTATTAGCTCACCTGAGCACGAAGTGCTCAAGGTGAGCTATTGTGGTCGCTTTTTGTCCGTCGTCCGTCCGTCTGTCCGTCTGTCCGTCCGTCCGTCTGTCCGTCCGTCCGTTCACAATTTCTTTAAACATCTTCTCCTCCTATATCAATGGGCCAATTTTTACCAAACTTGGCAGGAATGTTCCTTGGGTGACCCTCCTCAAAGCTTGTTCGCGGATTTTTGATTCGTCAAAAAATGTGGGCGTGGCAGGGCGGGGCTTATCAGACTAAGAGAAATCATAAGAAAATTCTTTAAAAATCAACCATTGGGCCAATTTGAACCAAACTTGGCAGGAATGTGCCTTGAGTCACTCTTCTCAAAATTTATTTACAAATTTTTAGATTTGTCAAAAAATGTGGCTGTGGCAGGGAGAAAGGGGCTTATCGGCTTAGAGAAAGCATAAGAAAATTCTTTAAAAATCAACCATAGGGCCCAATTGAACCAGACTTTGCAAGAATGTTCCTTGAGTCACTCTTTACAAAATTTGTTCACAAATTTTTACATTTGTCAAAAAATGTGGCCGTGGCAGGGAGAAAAGGGCTTATTGGACTTAGAGAAATCGGAAGAAAATTCTTTAAAAATCAACCATTGGGCCCAATTGAAGCAGACTTTGTAGGAATGTGCCTTGAGTCACTGTTTTCGAATTTATTCACAAATTTTTACATTTGTCAAAAAATATGGCCGTGGCAGGGAGAAAGGGGCTTACCAGACTCAGAGAAATCATAAGAAAATTCTTTAAAAATCAACCATAGGGCCCAATTGAACCAGACTTTGAAGGAATGTTCCTTAAGTCACTCTTTTCAAAATTTGTTCACAAATTTTTACATTTGTCAAAAAATGTGGCAGTGGCAGGGTGAAAGGGGCTTATTGGACTTAGATAAATCCTAAGAAAATTCTTTAAAAATCAACCATTGGGCCCAATTGAAGCAGACTTGGTAGGAATGTGTCTTGAGTCACTATTTTTGAATTTATTCACAATTTTTTTACATTTGTCAAAAAATATGGCCGTGGCAGGGAGGAAGGGGCTTATCGGACTTTGAGAAATCATAAGAAAATTCTTTAAAAATCAACCATATGGCCAATTTTAATCAAACTTGGAAGGAATGTTCCTTGCGTCTCTCTTCTCAAAGTTTGTTCACAAATTTTTACATTTGTCAAAAAATATTTGCGTGTCGAGGAGGAAGAGGCTTATCAGAACAGAAGTAATAAATTTGGAAAGCTTTTAATATTTCTCTTATCTATTTCTTTATCAATATCTCTGGCTGGCCCCATTTTTATCTTATGTAAACAAATAAGAAGGGATTATAAGCCTAGCTTATCAGATGGTTTGTCCTCGTTTACTATATACTTTCAAATCTCATACCAAATCTTTCTTATAATATCATAAATAATCAATTTTAACAGATCAGTATGCTTTGAAACTTAGCCCTATGTTGTATATTTAAAAATAATGAAATAATTATTGAAAAAAACTCAACCATTATGCTAAATCATACCCAACTTTACAGGATCGATTGGAACAAAATTATTACTTAATTGTTTCCAAACAGAAAGTCCTTATAAGTTTCATGCCTTTGAATTTGACAAAATTGCCATTATCACTCTCGTCATCTTGATTCAGGTGAGCGATTTAGGACCATCATGGTCCTCTTGTTAAGTTAATCATTGTCAAGTTTTGAATAGTTCGCTTAAAAACTTGACAAAACCTAGCTTTGTCTAAGAATCTTTAGATCTATGACATTGTTCATGTCTTGATACCCTTTATGGTGAGCAATGGAAGACCAAGATGCATATTTTGCCCTCATGTTTTCTATCTCCTCTCAAAGAAACCCCCCAGTTAAATGGATCTCAAACTTATTTCAGTGAAGACGAATGCACTTACCTCTTGAAACCGAAACCCTAAAGATATTTACTTATTCCCATACATATATTTGACAGTTGATCACCTACAACAAGGACATACGGTTACCAGAGGGACTGAAGCTACCCGGAACATGTACACCTTCACACCAAGACATGTATTATTTCACACCGGACGGATTTCTGGAAATCAACATGAAATTTAAAGAAAAGGTAAGTCTGGTGGTAAGCAAGAACTTTTAGTAGAACTTTTAGGCCAACAACATAACAATCAGTCTTCACATCAGCAGTGTATTTGTCACATCTGATGGCTTTGTGAATGTAATCATGAATTTTCGGCAAAGGTTATGTCCACCCATCTTCAGATACCATACACTTCATGCAACTTCGCCCTCATCGTTGGCTTGGCACTGGAAATGACGATGTTACCCGAATTTCAATTTCGTTACTTTCTGTTATCACGGATAACGTTGAAGATGCAGGCCAAATTGCACGTATAGTTTGGTACCTTTTGATGGGTGGAATACAAAGTAAAGAGATACCAGGGGCGTTCATTAAAGATTTCCCCTAACCTACTTCCAATAAGTATAGAGAACTGAAACTTGGCACAAATATTAATCTTTCTCTACATGGCCTCTAGCCAGAGAGACATACTCCTGCCATCGTTTATGCAGTTTTGGAGACATGTTCTGTAGAACACAGTAGATTGTGCCCGAAACCTTATATTGACTTGATGGTGGCATCACCAATGACAGACTGTGGGCACCCAGGATTCGGGATGTTTCCACAGACTTACGTCCACACTTGAACTGAGTATACCATTGTTTGACAAAGTCATATGATGGGACATCATCCCCACAAACTTCTTTCGTGATATCAAATTCCTCCTTTAGAGTGCGACCTTTCAAATACAGGAATCTAATGACTTCTTTCTCCATCACGCTACCTTACTTAACTTCAGCACACGGAAATGAGAAACAAATTACATTTCAGAGCTGCAATTTTTCATGGGACTTATAGAGGTATACGGTAATGTATGTGAACAATTTCAACTTCCTACCTCAACTGAAAGTAGGTCAGGGGAAATCTTTAATGAACGCCCCTCGTAAACACATTAGAAAAGGAATCTCTCTTCTCTGAGACAAACAGAACCTACTCTCGTCCATAATACCAATTCAATTAAGCTCACCACGGCTCGCCTAATACAATTTACTATTCCAGGCTCAATTTAAACCAGGTTGTCTCAAACTATTACAACGGTACGTACATCTAACAATGGTTTGCTTGCCTGTAGTTGGATGTCGCCTCAATATGTATCTTTTTTAAACAATCCTTCCCACCTATTGTCAATCTCAATTTGCTTTTTTTCGATGGAAACGCGTGGTTACTCTATCTTTGTAATATTTTAAATCTATGACCATGAAAACAAACCCACGTGAAAGTTATATGAATTCAACTGGGACATTCGGCAACACGCCCTTTTACAAATACATGTTTAATCTTCAAGCTTCCGGAAAAGCAAAAAATATGTTGCGTAATGCCTGATTCGTCGATAACGAAATCGTAGCTTTAAGAAAGAAATCTGTTCAGACCATTGTATTTCCTTTTTTGGAGTGATAAAAATAGTCTACTTCCAGCGAAAGATTCAAATAAAATTCGGAAACTATGGTAAATGGGTTTGCGTGTAACCCTAATATGCCTTCCATCTTAATATCGAATTAAATTTGTGATTCAGGAAATCATCGTGGTTGTATTACAAGTCACGTAGCTTTCAAATATTAAAGACGAATTCCGAACCCTCTTTAGATTTAATTTCACAATAATCTCGTACATTTGGGCGTATTTAAGATCTTTTTCAGGAAACTGTTTCATTTATTAGAACTCGATTCTAGACCATGTTTAACACGGTGTACAACCCTCGTGACCTGTGACGTCACGATTTGGTATAAGGAAAAACCTTTCGAATTCTGGTAGAATGTTTGTCAAGAAGTATCCCAACGTGTGATCAATCGCTATAACGCATGGACGAGAGTCATTTTTGTTAAATGTTTGGCATAAAATTGACAAATTCTTAAACTTTGAGAATTTGTAGTGTCGTATAATTGAAGTTGGTGAATCAAACTATTTCAATGAAATCACGCGAGACTAAATTTCGCAAATGTAAGGATTTTATGTCAAATATCGATATCGGATGATGGTCAAACATTCAATACCAACAGCTCTCGTATAATACTTTCTAGTTAGAGAAATACATGTAAATGCACCAAAAATCCCATCGATCGCTGATGTTCGACATTAAACACAGTGCTTTCACAAACAAGATACAAAAAGGCATTTTTGTTATCCACATATTTTCTTTTAATTGCAAAAAAGGTAAAAATTCACTTTTGTTTGGTTGACAAGGGTATTGTCAATTGTCATTGGTTCTATAATTAAAGACTAATTCTCAGATGAGAAACTTTACACAGTCTAGGCGTGGATCAATGAATTGACAGCTAAATTTAGGGTGATTGAGAAAGTTCTTGCTTCTGTACTGTCTATCTGAATATATCCTTAAATAAGAGAAGATTGATATATTTCAAAATAGTTTTGTCATGTATGTGACGGTATCCGATGGGTTGACATTCAATTCTCTTGAGAATATCAATCTAATAAACAATATACAAATGTAATTTATATAATTTTGTCGCTTTTCAACATAAACCTCGTAACTGCAACTTAAAACAAGCTGCAGTTACGATGTGTTTGTTGACAAGCGACGAAATGTCGTTTTCCTTCAAAAACCTCGTAACTTCAGCCTCGAACAAGCTGTAGTTGTGAGGTTTTTTAAGAAAAACAGCGATATGATGGGACAGTCTCGTTCTAAGACACATTACGTAACAGCTGTCACTCAAAAATAAATGGTCCTGACTTGAAATGGGAAATTGTTCGGCGTGAGAATATATTTGGAAATACGTAGACTGCCCCATTAAATTCCTACTTTTAATCTAAAGAAACGATTGCACATATTAAGATACCCATTTTTTGGCATTTGAAAACATCGAAGAACAACAAAAAATGCAGTAAATAATAAGTCATGTATACTTTCGTAAGTCCTGTTTATTTTTCTTGGACTTCTTACCATTTCATGATTTTTTTAAGCAACTGTCATGATTGATATGTATGATTTTTTTGCTGCATTATTATGGTCGATGTACGACATTTTTCTTCATCCGCAGGCTATTGGTGATGAGACATACTGGGATCTGGATCAATTTGCTATTCTCATACTACAACAAAATGGGACTAATGCTACAGAAGAAAAGGAACTTTTTACAAGTACGTCTGATTTGTTACATTGATGCACATGTATATATGGCACAGTTGTATACCAAATTACAGTATACACAATTTCATAGTGTGCAATCATTTTTATGACCAATCGGCAAATCACAAATTAAAATTGATATTCGGACACAAAATAAAAGATGTCTATAATCGAATCGTTCTCGTGTATCATTTATCACAATATCATAAGGTTATGTAATATTGTAAGACCATTCGTTATGAGGAAACTACTAAGACGGTTAATTGAGTAAATATACTAAAGGAAAGAAGAAACGCAACAAAAAATTGATTTGGTCATGCGTTTTGTTTTTGTTTTTCTTAAAATCACCATAATTCGCATACTTTTTTCAATGAATAGTAAAACTTAATTATTTGACTTTCTTGTGTCAAAATTTAATCCATGTCACAGGTTGTACGTGCCATCAATATGCGTTTAAACGAGAGCGGTTTGGCGTCAACGTTAAATGCGTTCTTGCACGCAACCCAAACGGACTGTAACGATACCCGGCTGAAATTTGATTGCTGTACTGTTCATGAATAGCATCAACAGTTTTTCACGATAAAAGAACTTGTTTCCGTAGGTAAAATAAACGCACGTTATGGTTCTGACGTCATGACGTTAGACGTTGACGACCGCTTTTCGGGCGACTACCAGTTGTTTCGTTAGTTCTGAGACGTTATCTCAAGCAATATTTTGTAAACGGATGTACACCAAAGTCAGCAGCAAGTGCGGGTTGAGATGTTCCATTCGTAAACATCACAATTGCTACCGTACGACGTCTTTGAATAGGTTGCAAAACGATATTAGGGATTCAATCCAAACAAAAATCATTGCATTTTGTCGAGTCGACGTGCATCTACTCAAATTAAAAGAGTTCTATGCAAAGTTTGGATATTTAAAGGTTTGCACGTGAGAAACGTGTAAACGTCTATTTTGACGTTATCTCACAGGTAAGACAGGTTCTAACGTAAAAACAAAGATTAACATCAAGATACAGCACCCTGTAATAATCACTTACATTTTTGACTAAATAACATAAAAGAAATAAGAGAAATAACAAAAAAATAGGTGTTGCGTTTCTTCTTTCCTCTAGTGTACCTTGATTTGGCACGCGAATAAACAATTCCCTCTAGGTAAATCTGCATTTTAATTTCGTCATTTCTTGACACAACAAGTGCGACTGTTTAACAAACGGAAATTGAGATTAAGCTTAGAGCCCCAGCTCGTTGAACACTTTTGTAGATTCTGGATGGTTGCTTTTTTCCTGACACGGGAGATCATGCTTCAAAAAGGAAAACTCACTAGGCATAAATCACTGCAGATTCAAAAGCTATTAGGAAGGGAGATGATCTTTTCTAAGTCTTATTTAGTGAGATGGGATGTTACATTTTCACTAAGAAGCTTAAAGTTTCGATGTGAAATAGCATGATATTTGGCTTCTCTCAAAAGTGCGCAATTGACTCTATCCTATAAAGACATATTTTAGAGCTGGCTTGAAGTTTCGTGTAGTTTTACAATTATTTGGAAATGACACAACGCCGTATGCCTTCGAAATAATATTTATGCAACGAATGTTGGGAAATAATTTAAACAAAACACACACACAAAACAACATATAGTCAACAAACATTTAGAAGATTCCTCTGGCAAACCTTATTATTGTTTCAGAACGAGACGGAAAAATACCGAAAGACCACGTGATGTTACGCGCACCAATCAACGTGACGTATCAATGTACCCGGATCTCCAGCGCCATCTATCCGTCCAGTATTCATTCAGCCATGATTTTCTCGCAAGTTCAACTTCAGCCATATTCAGAATACGTACAGTTTACGTCGGATAAAGGTTCGTTTGTATACATTGACAGAGTTACACATAAGAGGGGGTAGAAGCTTTTCAAACTGCAATATTTCATTCATTATTCATCAAACCCTTTGTTGTTGGCACTCATTTGAATCGTACTCATTTGAATGTCATCAGTCCCTCTTATCGGTTGCTCTCCATTGACTAATCACTGGTGTCAAGCACAATTTCGATTGTCGGGTAACTCAACCAATTAAGTTTTGTGTATTTTATAATTGTATTCTAGTAATTGAATTTTTATTCTATGGCCTTAGAAAGCGCCAAATTATAATCATATTTGTTTCTATCAAAGACGACACCAAGTCTTAACACTACATATCGACTGTTCCTATTAACCGTTTGGAAGAATATTAAAACAAAATATAAATTGCTGATGATCAACTTTTTCTCAAATTGTCTTTACATTTTCTGCTTATCTATCTATACAAATGGCCGTATAACGGGTTGTGGAGTGATCTCCCTTGATGATTATCCTCCTTGAATTATTGGGTTGTTCCGCTTCCGGTAAGGGCTACAGATAAGAACGGGTATCGCTTTTTCAACATGCAAAATGTCTTGAATTGTTCTTCAAACCCTATGCTGTAGGTACTAATTGTATCATCTCCCAAAGATGATTGAAATGCGTACCCATTATGTATAAGATTTGAAATAATAATTTTAGAATTAATTACCCTGCTTTATCAGCTGCTATATAGTTATAAATCCAAAATCATTATCCAATATCATTCATTGCTGATGATAGGCCTTATAATTCAAACTTTCGCAAACAAGACCTGGTTTTGACGACCCTGAATTTTGTTCGGAAAATTTCGAGAGAAAAGGAAAACTTGTTGACAATGTGCAATTTCTATCCCTCCTTTGATAGTTTTGCTACAATTTACACATTTTTTTGCCTTATTTCGTCACCCGAATCAGCCTTCATTTTTGAGTGGCCTAAAAGGCTGTCGTTTGGGAAAGGGTTAAACTTTCAACGTTTTTTTTTTATTATTTTTATTTTTTTTATTTTTTATTTTATTTTTTTTTTCAATTTTGTTTAGCACGGGTTTGCAATCTTATTTTAATATTCTTTTAGCGGTCTAAAGGGCGGTCGTTTGGGAAAGGGTTAAATTGTCAACAGGGTTTTATTTTTCTTTTTGTTTGTTTGGCACGGGTTGGCAAACTCAATTTAACATATTTAAGCAAATGTGTTTAATAAGTCGTAAAATTATGTAATTAAGGGTGCAAGTTGGAATTTTGTCATGCCTATAAATTTATCATTCGGGTCTGTCAATCTTTTGTCTATTATGATAAGTCCCTTTAATATACAGTAACTTGCGATTTATCTGCGGAGATCAATTAAAGGAATTTGGCTTACTGATTGGTGTGATATACACAAGGTCCGTGGTAATTGACATTCCAATTACCTTTTGTCGGTAGACAATTAATTGTTAATCCTTTTCCAAACAATAAAACTTAAGTTCGTCATACTAGAAGGTCAGTAACTATTCCAAAGGAGAGGATTTAAAAGCTTTTTGAGAGAAAACTATACATTCCTTTTTCTCAAAATGTACGAAAATATTTTGTATTAATTCATATTTAATAATTAAAAAGCGTTTTAGATGTGTAGTTATTTGGATTTTGAAATTATTTCACAGTAAGGAGACTTTTTCCTCATATTGACCGCTTGTGAAGAGTGACTTGGATCAACAAATTCCAAAATTAATGTTGAATATTACAACATTTTTCACGTTTTCAATGACACCCATGCAGAATCATCAATAAAGTGAAAATAATCCAACTAAAATAAAATATTGGAAATACATTGTTTCTACAATATGCAAAACTAAATAAAAACTTGCTCGACCATTATATTCGGAAATTATGGAAATTTGCGGCGAGCTGGGCAGAGGTTTTTTATGGCTTTCAACAGGCCGATGTTTAACCTGGATTAAACATATCAACTGGATGAAATCAAAGCCGAAACTTATTCTGGTTTAATCAGTAGTAACTGAACAATCCGATGGTATACGACGATTCTGCTAAATATGCGTTTGTAAAGAAAAAAATCGTATTTTGCGTGCGAAGTAATGTATTTTACTCTTTAGTGTATCTACAAAAATAGACCGGAACTACCCAGTTGTTTTCAAGGGAGATAAATCCCGCTAAATCAAGGGCAATTTCAGGATAACTCTTGGATCTCGGTAGCGGTCCATTCTATGGTTGCGAATATTTTTTCGTGGGTTGCATCTTACAACTAGGAACACTGTAATATTTTGCCGTTTGACCAGCAGTTTCTCCTTTTGTCTCAATATTTTCTATGTCATATTTTACACAAATTCTATCTTTGGCAACTTTCATGTTGACATTTGTGGCAGTTTTTCAAGTGGATCACCCTAAAAGTTTGCCGTTTTGGAAAGGGTTAATTAGCAGGACTCCGATATACAAAAGTCAAATTTGCATCCATAACTCAATCATAACTTACTAACTATATGTAAATTAAATAAGGCACAACGTTGCCATGGGAATAAGTATTGATAATCAAACTAGCCATTGGGATGGCCACCCTCAGTCTATTGACGCTTTTCCAAACAATCCCCAGTTTTGACATCCGTTATCAAAATACTTTGAAAAAATATTGATGGAAAAGGATCCCATATTTGTTCTTATTATAAACCATTCCTCACAAGAAAATGGCTTTGGAAAACCTGGTGGAAAATGAAGAAATTGCTTGTGACAAGCAATTTCTTCATTTCCCACAATGTTTTCCATCCAAAAAGTCCTAAAAATTAAAAATTCCATTCACTTGAAATTGTCGTCTGCAGGATCTTTCAATTTGGACTGCCCTAAAATTCTGTCGTTTGGTAATGGGTAAAAGTGCATAACTTTGCAATTACATATTTTTATGATAATTCCAGTCTAAAACTTCATTTCATTACAGGTTATATATGTCCTCGGCGTCGACCTAAAAGCGAGACAGCCGGAAAAGGAAGTGGAGAATTATTGGTTCCCATCATACTGGCTACGTCACTAGGGATCGTCGTGTTATTGCTTCTGATTGGTTACCTCGTTTTGAGGCGGATCGGCAAGCTCGGGTACCAGAACATGGAATAACATATTCGTCGCTTTTCAACAATAACCTCGTAACTGCAGCTTAAATAAGCTGCAGTTACGGGATTTTTGTTGAAGAGTAACGTATTGTTGGTCACTCTATAATGTGACTGTTTGAAATCAAATTATTCCATATGAAATATGAAAGGGATACGAGGGGCGTTCAATTAAAAGTGGTACTAATGATCAACCATACCTCACGGTTCTACAAAACTAGTGATGCTTGCGGCTATTTGATGGGAACATTACTGTCTATACTTGGTCAAAATTTGAGACAAATTCGTTGACTCTTTCAAAAGTTATTGAAATTTTAATTTGGTTCAGGCATATACACTGGCTATTTCGCTGTGCGCAAAATGGAAAACGAACTGAAGTAGGATGTACGGGTCTACATTAAAGGTCGCATAGGCTTTAAAATATCTGCATCATATGTATATAATAAACTATATCAGATTTGTGGACATTTGAACGTTGAATATACGTAAGTTTTTAGGAAGATGATAAAAATTAAGATTGGTAAAACTGGCCTGAATAATGCCTCCCTCTCAGGCAACCCGGGTAGAGCTAGTACCAAAGCAAATCTTGCTGTAGATTCCGACATGACCGGACAAGACGCATGGTTCAATGTGCAAGAAATAGCAGATAAAGATGGTTTTTCATCGGGGACATGTTATACGAATTTGACGAAAGGGTTTAAACACAGAAAGGTTTATGCACATTGGGTCCCCCACCTGCTGCCTAAAGGACAGAGAGCCACCCGTGCGAAAAATATTTTGAAATAAAGCAATAAATGCAACAAATGTGGGCTTCCTGAGCTTTAAACATATGAACGAACAATAATCTACTATTATTAGCACCAATGACGTGTCATTAGGAAGCAATGGCTGCGAAAAGATCAGGCAAGGCCCGTAATAGCTAAAAAATTAAAAGCGCGGCAAAAATTTTGAACGCGGTTATTTTCAAATGTAACGGGTGTATTGTTCAAATTACTGTTTCAAATAGTACAACTATCGCCGGTCATTCATACAAGAAATGTTTGTCGGCGAAATTAAAGATATATCACGAAAAGAGCCGGTCTAGGACCGACTAAAGAGGCATGTACCAAATCTATGACAACAGAGCTGTCCACAGGTGTCATCTTGTCCACGACTTCCTGGAAGAGACACATGCTGCAGAGCGTATATTCATCCACTCTTATAGCTGGGCTTAATCCCGTGTGACTTTTTTGTGTTCCCCATGATGACGAAAAAAGCCTCTGGGCGTCGGTATAGGCCTTCATATTCCATATGCAGTTCAATTTTCCAGTGTCTGCGGGGTGTTCCAAAAGAGGTCCATTTATTGGCATATAAGTAATGGATCTCAAAACTTTAGAAGTGTGTGGGTGTCAAAGAGGATTACTTCGAAGGACTGAAGAAACTTAATGTTGAATTGCGACATAACTATGGCTTATAGAACCCCGGTTCCAAAATTAATTGAACGACCCTCGTATTGCTATAACACTGTTGAAATGTTAAAAGAAGAACTGAATTCCTTGTCGACAAACATGCAGATATTTAGATGGCTACTACCAAGCCCCCCCCCCCCCCGCCGCCCCCGCTCGATAAATGACCTGTCAGAGCATATCTAGCTAATATCTACAGATGCTCTATCAGATCATTTATAGATAGGCCTACCTACAAAGGACTAACTACCTTCTCAACTAACAATTTGAAATAAGCCTTTTCCCCCAAAAACACATTTTCGGGCAATCCAAATTTAAAGCTGGTTTCAGACAATTAACGATACTAAATTAGGGAAATACTTGTGTCATAGCATAAAAGGTACAGAAATGGGAAAAAAAACTAATCAGCAAATGAGGGCCGCGCCATCCCCTGAAACCACAGCGGCCGTAGCTACGCTACAAGACATGTAGCGTAGCTATGACCGCTGTGGTTTCCGAGGATGGTGCCGCGCTAATTAATTGATCATATTATTTGTCGATCATTGTTCTTGCTCTTAAGGGCGGTTTACACGATGTGTTTTAGCACATGTGCTTTTTCACATATGTTTTAGCACACATGTTTTTTTGCGTTCACACGGTATGTTTTAACACATGTGCTTTTGGTGAACTTAGCTGACCTAGGTCAAACTGTTTACTGGCCAGTCGTACATTGCATTCCGAGGATGGAGGATTGTGAAATATTATATCCCCTGTGCTTTATCCATTTTGCTGCAGCTTATCGCCTATACTTTACCCTTTCCCAAACGACAAAATTTTGAGGTGATCCACTTCAAAACTGCCACAAATTACAAAATGGAAGTTACTAAAGATGGAATTTGTGTAAAATATGGCCGAGAAAATATTGAGACAAAAGGAGAAACTGCTGGTTGTCAGCAGTTTCTTCTTTTGTTTCAATGTTTTCCCAAGCCCTTTCTAATAGGGTCGTCAAAACCAGGTCTTGTTTGGGAAAGGGTTAAGAAATAGAATAAGAAAGAAACCATTGTGAGAAATGAATACAAACAATTTCTTCTTTTTCCGCAATGTTTTTCAAAGCCATTATTTTGTAGGGAGTCAAAACGATTCATTGTCTGATAATGGGTTTAAGTTCACCGGCTTAGCATGACAAACGTTATTGCATAACTCTCTATTATATTTTTGATTAAACTGAAATAAAAATGTTAATGACATTTGGAGTCTCCTTTTAGTATAAAAGGATGATTACCATTTCCCAATCAAGACATTTTTTACATCCCTAATTCAACAGGTTTTGTAAACCTTTAAGGCCAAAGAAGAGAATGCTGACATATTCTCATTTTGCTTCAATGTTTTCTATGCTATATTGAAACATATTCTACCTCAATAAAGATCTGTATTGTCCAATGCAATAACTTTAAGATTAGACCAGATTCAAAATTCTGTTGTTTGGTAATCGGTTAACTAAAAAAAAACCCCGAAAAATATAATACGATAAAAACATTCTTTAGACCTTGAGCCACCAATAACCCCTGCTCCCCCCCAGAGGGAATTTTGAAGGGTATGATTTTCTGAAAGCTTATAACAAATGCTACAAGATGAGCGTTGTTTGCACTTTGGCCGTTGGGGCTTTTGGCTGTAACCCTTATCTAAAACCCTTAACCCTTTCAAATTTTTCATTTAAATATACAGACAATTATTTGGTCATATCTTGATTGAATTTTAATCTACATATATCAAAATGGTATCAAATGAAAGCTTATGACTTGCTCTTCAATTTGTAGTTATTTTATGCAAATTAGCTCATTTGCATATTCATGAATATTAATGATTTTCCTTAAAATTGCTAATTTTTGATGAAAATTTGGTTAATACTTTCCAAATGAAGGCGTTTCTGTCCAGGGGGAATTTTGTAAACATGGTTTATCTTAAAGTACATTTTATTAGAAACATTTTGAGCCTTGTTTGCACTCTGGCGGTTGGGGCTTTTCGCCGTAACCCTTATCCAAACCCTTAACCCTACCAAATTGTTCATTTAATTTTTGAAAATGAATTTGGTCATATCTTGATTGAATATTGACACACAGGTGTCAGAATGGTATCAAATGAAAGCTTATGACTTGCTCTTTCATTTTAAGTTATGTTATGCAAATTAGCTCATTTGCATATTCATGAATATTAATGATTTTTCCTAAAACTGCGATTTACGACAAAAATGTGGTAAATACTTTCCAAAACAGAGAATTTTTGTGCAGGGGAATTATGTAAACATAATAAATCTTCAAGAAAATTGTATAAGAAACATTTTGAGCGATGTTTGCACTTTGACCGTTTGGGCTTTTGGCCAAATCCCTTATCTAAACCCTTAACCCTATAAAATTGTTCATTCTTTTCAAAATGTTTTTGGTCATATCTTGGATGAATATATACCTACAGATGTTAGAATGGTATCAAATGAAAGCTTATGACTTGCTTAATAATGTGTAATAAATTTTAAGCAAATTAGCTCATTTGCATACTGTAAAAGTCTATTTATTCGCTAGGACTTAATTTTCGCTAATTTTCGCGAGTACGCTATCTCGCGAATTCATCAATTTCGTAAATATATCAGTCTAAGAATGCCGGAGATTGCCGATGGTTCTTCGGAATCCGGAAGATTCTTTCAATGTATGAACAATGCAATCAACATCATAATGTTATATTATTATGATGATATACATTGTACATTAATACAAAGTATAAATGTTACATGTGTTTTCCTAGAATATGGTCGTAAAAGGGTGACCTCTTTATCGTTTACAATTCAGAAGTACAGTACATTTAATGGAAAAATGAAGCAGTTACGTTCTTATGTTATTCACTTTTTGTCATACATGGAGGGACAATACATGTATTGTCCTTTTAACAGTTACATTTGAAAAGGTGCGAAAACAATTATAAAGAGAAGACAGGTGTGATAAACATTTTGTCTAACCATCGCTTGTGTATTTATCCGGGTTAAACGGACATGTACGGAATATAACGAAGCGAATATTTCCGGAAAACAACGGAAATACCCGAGCTTTACATCAAACACGCGCGAATTTATAAACTCGCGAATAAATCCCAGACAACGAAATCGCGAAATGTTGAGCTCGCGAAAATAAAGACTTTTACAGTATTTATGAATATTAATGACATTACTTAAAACTGTGACCTTTTTTCCGAATATTTGGTAAACACTTTCAAAAACATTGTGTTTCTTCTCAGGGGGAATCATGTAAACATGGTTTAACTTAAAGAACAGTTTATAAGAAACATTTTGAGCAATGTTTGCACTCTGGCGACGGGGGCTTTTGGCGGTGACCCTTATCTAAACCCTTAACCTCATCAAATTGTTCATTCAAATTTTCAAAACGTTTTTGGTCATATCTTGATTATGTATTGACCTACTGATATCAGAATGGTATCAAATTAAAGCTTATGGCTGGCTCTTCCATGTGCTATTATTTTTCATGCATATTAGTTCAGTTGCGTTGCCATATAATATTAATGAATTTCCTGAAAATTGTGATTTTTCAGAAAAAATGTGTTAAATACTATAAAAAACAAGGTGTTTCTGTTCAAAGGCATTATACAAACATAATTTATCTTAAAGAACATTACATGAATAACACTTTAAGCAATTTTAAAACTGTGGCATTTGGGTCTTTTACCCAAACCCCTTATCTAAACCCTCAACCCTATCAAATTGTTTGTTCAAATTTTCAAAACGTTTTTGGTCATATCTTGATTAAATATTGATCTACAAACGTCAAAATGGTATCAAATGAAAGCTAGTGAATTGCTTGTATATTCGAAATCACTTCATGTCGATTTGCTCATTTACATATTGTCCAGCAAGATTAACCCGGGACATCTGCATATACAATGACCCCACATCGGTAATGTTTTGTTTTGACGCTCAACTAACGGACTTCGCGCACGAAAATTAAGTTGTCCCGGGCTAATTTGGGTGGACAATATTCATAAATACTATTGATTCTTAAATGTTTGGGACAAAAACACATTTGTTGTGGAAAATCCATAAAATGTATTCCATTTGACAGTGCTATATGTTATATAGTAATCCTGTTATGTTGTGTACATAGTAACCCTGTTATGTTTAGTAATTGATCTATGTCGGTTTCCAACATGATAAACTTGCCCAACACCCACAGTTTGAGTAATTCCAAGATTGCCACCAAGTGCGATGTGAATCATTTTTGGTCAAATTGTTCTAGAACTGTGCAATAAGTAAGTGTCTTAATATGGAATTTCACATGCTGATCTAAACCTGGTAGCATAGTTGTAGCATTTAAATATCAGGAAAATATTGAACTGAAGATATCTATGGCCATTGAATACCATCCTGGAAAACATATGCCATATTGAAAGAGATTGTGTATCGCAAGCGAACTATTTTCAATTTATTGTGAGGTGGTACTACGCTGAAAGCACATATAAGAAATATGTTTAGATAAGGAAGAATATGAATATACATTCAGCATGGGCTGTCGGTAGTATGGATCAGTTCACATCTGTTCTGATCTGATACAGATAAATAAATGCATCGTAATAAATGCAATAATCTTTTGATCACAACCAGGGACACTGGTGTTACCATTCCTTTATGCTCTATTAAGGCATTTTCAATTCAGATAAATTAAGCTTGGGGTGCCATATGTAAAGCCTATGTATCAGATACATTAAATCAAGATATGTACGCGATGTATGTAGCTAGAGTACAGACAATTACGTCAGCCACATATCAAATACACTTAAGGCCAACAAATTGAACATAAGGAAGGGCTCTCCAGATGGAGAAAACCATGCTGTTTTCTCCATGTGAATGGCAAAAGTAAGGCCTTGATAATTGCTTAACAATGTTATTTTGCTATATGTATGCATTTGTCTACATTCAAGGATCTCTGTTCATCCATAAAACTTAAAAAAAAATAATTGGAATGATTAATTTTATATGTGTATTAGAATTGAGTCCCCTATTTTGTATCATTCTATGGCATATGATAAAATTTTTATGTTTAAAGTCCTATTTTGCGTCAATTTTGGATTCATGTAGCAGTTTTACAAAGGATAATATTCTGTCAACTAAACTAGATATAAGCAAGAACACAAATACAATAAAAGAAATCAATTTAACTTATTTGCACTTAAAACAATAAAGATTAAAAAGATCAAATGGAAACTAAATACATGTACGTACATTTGAAAATAAGATTTATAGGAACAAAATATAATGGGCTGCACTCTTTAAAATTACTGTTACTTCCAAACAAAACAGCAAATAGATTTCAAACAAGGCTTAGATGTTGTTAAAAGAGTGAACATGGATATTAAATGGTTGAAAACTCACGAGAAAGAAACAATCGGACCTTTTGGTACGTATTTAAAATAAAAAACCTTGCAAAACAATCAAAATTTGAGACAAATCATTAATATGCATGCTTATGCAAATGAGCTAATGTGCATAAAATATCTGCATACTAAAGAATAAGTCATTAGTTTTCATTTGATACCATTCTTACATCAGTAGGGCAATATTCAATCAAGATATGACCAAGCATGTTTTGAAAATTTGAGTGAACAGTTTTATAGGGTTAAGGGTTTGGATAAGGATTATGACCAAAGGCCCCAAGCGCCTAAGTGCAAATATCTCTCAAAATGTCTATAATAAAAAGTTCTTTAAGATAAACCATGTTTACATGATTCCCCCAGAACAGAAACACAATGTTTTTGAAACTATTTACCAAATATTAACAAAAAGGTCACAATTTTAAGTAAAATCATTAATATTCATGAATATGCAAATGAGCTAATTTGCATAAAATTTATAGCAAATTATTGAGCGAGTTAATACCTTTCATTTGATACCATTATAACATCTATAAGTCAATATTCAACCAAGATATGACCAAAAACGTTTTTAAATGATTGAAGAATTTATAGGGTTAAGGGTTTAGATAGGGTTTTGGCCAAAAGCCCCAACGGTCAAATTGCAAACATCGCTCAAAATGTCTCTTGTATAATTTTCTTTAAGATTTGCTATGTTTACATATTTCCCCTGCACAAAAACGCCTCATTTTGGAAAGTATTTACCACATTTTTGTCGAAAATCGCAATTTTAGGAAAAATCATTAATATTCATGAATATGCGAATGAGCTAATTTGCATAACATAACTTAAAATGAAAGAGCAAGTCATAAGCTTTCATTTGATACCATTCTTACACCTGTGTGTCAATATTCAATCAAGATATGACCAAATTCATTTTCAAAAATTAAATGAACAATTTGGTAGGGTTAAGGGTTTGGATAAGGGTTACGGCGAAAAGCTCAACCGCCGGAGTGCAAACAAGGCTCAAAATGTTTCTAATGAAATATACTTTAAGATAAACCATGTTTACAAAATTCCCCTTGGACAGAAATGCCTTTTTTTAGAAGTTATTTATCAAATTTTTGCCCAAAAATGCAAATTTTAAGGGAAATAATTAATATTCATGCATATGCAAATGAGCTAATTTGCATAAAATAACTACAAAATAAAGAGCAAGTCATAAGCTTTCATTTGATACCACTTTGACATCTGTAGGTCAATATTTGATGAAAATATGACAAAATAAGTAATGTAATTTTTTATGAAAAAAATGATAGGGTTAAGGGTTTTAGGTAAGGGTTACAGCCAAAAGCCCCAACGGCCAGAGTGCAAACAATGCTCAAAATGTTTGTAAGATAATGTACTTTAAGAAAAAACATGTCTACAAAATTCCCTCTGGGGGGGGAGCAAACATGTTTCTAGCTCAGGGTCTACTTGTTAACCCATTCCCACACATTGACTCTTTTTGACTCCCAAAAAGATAAATGCATTAGAAAACATATTGGAAAATGAAGAAATTGCTTAGACAAGCAATTTCTTCCTTTCCCACAATGTTTTCAAAATCAAAAGACAAAAAAAAGAGATAATTTCATTCATCTTCTTTCATTTTAGATAAGTCTAAAAATTTGTTGTCTTGTAATGGGTTAACAGTTACCTGTAGAGAATCAGTGGGTTCATAGTGATTAATGAGGGGCCGAGCAGTATTTATTTATTTTACCGGGTCATATCTCCGGAATCAGAGATCTGATTGGCCAATTTCCATGTGCTTTTTCATATGAAATAGGACATGCTCTAAACCGTATGCTTTTTCACATATGCTAGCATAAGGCCCATTATCTGGGGTTTATCTGGGGTTTACACGGTATGTTTTAGCACATGTGAAAAAACACATGTGAAAAAGCACACCGTGTAAACGCGTATATGTACATGTATGTGTTAAAGTGTTTGTGTAGAAATACATGTATATGAGGAGCCTTCTGACATAGATTTAGATCAACCGATGCATACAGAAAAGCTTCTCGAGGTTCAATGTTCCCCAAAAAACAAAACCTGGCTGGCTTGGTGTCACTTATAGTAGACTTAGGAAAACATTGAGACAAAAAATAAACAAATAAATAAAATGCTGACAAAGATTATTTTCTCCTTTTGTCTAAAATAGACATAAATCCCTTTTATATGAACGTCAAGTATCTGCAACAGCTTTACAATTTGACTGAAACAGTCCAACTCTTTGTCATTTGTGAAAGGGTTAAACTGTATCATTTTTATAACGAACTGCAAGAGAGTTATTAGGGTCCTGATTAGACTGAAGAGTAGTGCGAAGGCTGACAGTAGTGAGATTAAGATTTACTTGTCTCGAATCGCTTCGAGTGATGGAATCTTTTTCCTCACAGTAATCATCGTACTCTTGCTAGTATATTCCGGAAATTTAGTCCCTCTGTCAAATACAAAACCGGTTGCCAACAACATTACGACCAAAGAGCCAGAGGTGAAATTTGATAGGTGCCAGTATTTCCTAAACTGTGATACATTTCCATTCCAAATACATACAAACATAAGCATTTTGACGGTTTAGCATTAATGCAAACGTATGGAAATATTTGAAAAAAATGTTCAAAATTACCTCCGTTGTGTATGAAATAATAATTGTAAAATATTTTCTTCTTGAAGCATAATCTTGTAATCCGGAACAGTGAATCAACTTATGTGGTGTGTATTTACAAGTGTGTGTAATTTGATGCATTTCGTGTAGCTAGAAAGTGGTATTTTTATGATGGGCTTTATACCTTAAGTTGTGTTTATGAAGCAATGTAATTTATATGGTTTAATTTAACATTTTTCTTCAATCAAAATAGAAGTTAACGCTAACACATTCAAAAGACATATCGACGCTTTTCAACAAAAACCTCGTAGCTGTAGCTTAAAACAATCTGCATTTAGAAGGTTTTGTTGAAAAGCATCGATATATCGTGCATAAGCTCATTGTAAGTCGCAAAACAGACTGTTGTAAAAGCCGCTACAGCCGGCATTTTTTGTAAAAAATGAATGTTCGTATCCATGCAATAGGCCTATATTGAGATTTTATAAGTAGCTTTATTTTGTGTGAAATTATCTGTAATAAAAATAGCCAGGTTAGTATTCTTTTGTTTCTTGTAATGAACTAAAGAATTTCCAGAATATATCTTATTGTCTTGATTGAATTATTGTTGGGCGTCAAGGTATAGAAAATAATGAGATAAAACCGGAAATGCTGGTTTTCAGCTTTTCCTTCTTTTGTCGCAATTTTCTCAAACTGTTCCAATTAGTTGCGTCAAATAACCCCATTGTTTTCGGAAATAATTAGATAAATTTCCTTCAGACAAAAGTGTAATTTCAGATCTGACTGTATGATATTGTAAAGTCATTGACCATTTCTAGAACACCATTTGTATATCAATCTGAAATAAATGTTTTGCAGATGAAATGACAGTTCAAAGGAAACGAATTAAACACAATAGATCACAGAAGTAAATAAAAAATATTGAAGGAAAAAGAGTTTTACAGAGCATTAAGCATTTTATGTATTAGATTTGATTTTATAATCTTTAGCAAACAATTCAGCTTCCCTCTTTTTATTGTTCACTGTAATTCTTTTCAATCTGATAATTATGTAACGGTGTATTAGAGATGGTTTATTTTGCCAAGTTATTTGTAGCGAAATATGATACCATTTTCTAAACAAGACCTAGGCATCGTTTTACTTGGCGAACTTACGAACATGTCTGCGTATTTTTAACGTAAGCATCCCGACTGGCACTAAATGACCCGAGGCATAGTTCTAGTTTATTAGTAAAAAGGGCATCCGATATTGACGTCAACTCAATGTGTTAATACATTGTGTACGCAAAAACGTGCGTAAGTTAATTAGTAAAAAGGGCATCCGGCGCTGACCTCTCTAGTAGAAATGGCTTGGCAAGATATTAAGGCAGAAGAAGAAATCGTTGTAAATTAGAGTTTTCTTCTGTTTTATCGATATTTTAAGGCCTGGTCACATACACCATTCCACGTCCACATCAGGGCCGGAGCACGTCTAAAACAGGGGACCATTGCATTATAATTTTGGAAGTGATGTTGGCACGATATGGACGTGGAATCGTATATGACCTGGCCTTTAGGCTATCTTGTCAACATCTCTTGTCAAGATCCCTCATCTGCAAATGATTTCAAGTTGAACGAGTCTAGTTGTTTACCGCTTGGGCCAAGTTTTAAATTCGAGTCGCTGATAAATGTTAAGACAGACGCAATTATCAATTAGCATGGTGCGGACCCTGACAATCGTTATCCCTTTCCAAAACCACAAAAATAGAGTGATCCAATTTGAAAGTTGCGGCAGACGGCAAAATTATGCTGATAAACACGGGATGTATTAACAATAAAACACGAGAATTGTTCGGACAAGACGAGAAAAGGCTAGTCACCAGCAATTGTTCCTTTGGCTATTTTCCCAAGATATTTCTATTGAGCACGTCAAAATTAGATCTTGTTTGAGAAAAGCTTAATAACCCCTTTCTTTCTGTCCATGCTAGAAAATGTTTAGGAAAGCATTGAAGCAAACAACAACATACTGTTTTACATGATTCCTAGCATTTCCTCATTTTCCTATGCGGTTCAATATGATAGACATACATATTATGTTTTCTATGCATTAATTTTGTTATCTGAGACACCTTTCAAATGAGACTAGCCCGCAACATTGTCGTTTGGGATCAGTTTAAGACACGTTATCATGTTTGTCTTTAACATCGTTAATATAAAAAAATGTGTAATCGTTTTGTCTAGCAGAACTATTTTTCAACTATAGACCAACAAAAAAAAAGCAACTGATATCAATTTATTATCATATAAACATATAGACAAAACGGCTTTTAATCTCCGACTACATGGTCTATTACAGTATTATAAGAATTCTTTATTGTTTGTAATTCTATGATAATTAGCGAAATATATGTACAAGAACTCGAAAAAAATACCCTTTGGATAAGTTATTTTGTCGCTTGCAACGCCTTTCAGATACATGTAGAGCCGGCTTAAACTTACGTGCGAGAAAAGGTTCAACTTACGTAGATTTCAGTTATCACCATTCAAAACTTGTTTATTAAAACCCCAGTTTAAGAATCACGAAGATTCTTGTCTCTCATTCGCACTCCAGTATCAAGCGTCAGTGGTTAAAGTTAGCTCCGAGCGCTGTGTCTTTCGGTTTACGGTAGAAATTGTTTCGGTATGGCTGAATCAAGACCAACAGCAGACTTCCTTAACCCCATACAGCATGGACAACCGAACATCATCGTGTCTGCTTTGATTTCTCCAAGATCAAACGTGAAGTTTCCAGGAAAATCAAAGGCGGCTAGACGAGAAAGTCAAAGCGATACATGTATGCTGATGCAGTTTGCCGAAAGTACGGACCGACTCCTCACAGAGACGCAGGGTAAAAACTATCTGAGTGTAGAGAACCCGGTGGTCGCGGAACGTGCTGTGTCAGCCGAGGAGATGATGATGAAAGAAAGCATGTATGAGTTCAAACAGACCTTACAACAGATGCGATCTGATCAGGATATTACTGCTCTACCAGGACAGTGCACACACTCAAGTGGAGAAGGGCTCTATCATTCAAATGTACAGGTATCGACTCTTATCATTAAAACTTATATATCGTCCCTTCCTTGAAACATTCAGATTGTTTTAAGTAACTGCAGAGTATTTGTTGAAAAGAATCGATATTTCATGATATTATCAATCATTAGGAGAATTCGATGTCGCACGCTCAACCACGTCAATACAAAAATAAACTTCAACGTGTATGAGTATTTCTGCCCAGCGAAAAGTCTTGACAAGTTCATGTAGCCCATATAAATAAAGATCGTATCTTCTTTTATTGACACGTCATTTTCATATCTAGTAATGTTTTGGGGAAGCTAACCCTCAATATAAAGGACAAATATTGGTAACAGTGCTAGAATTCCGTTTTTGCAATAGATAATGCAATGTGCCTCACAACTATGCATCATCTGACTATTCACATATTGATCAGGTGCCTGAAATATCTAGCATGGGTACTTTTTACTGTTTTCAACCGTGCGAAATCTCTTATCCTCAAGCACATGACATCAGTATTTTCCAACGCAAATAATTTAAAAGCAAGGAAAATACTAAATTCTCGTGTTAGTTGGTTGAAAATAGCATTTCGAACTTTGTATTTTTAGATACCTTCGCCACGTGCTAATGCCAAAACATCAAAACAGGACAAGAAGGATAAAAAGAAGACCGGGAGCATCCAGGCATTTGAAGAAAGAATGAGGCCTTGGATAGAGCTGACCAAAGTTGATGTGGACCCTTCACTGCCACCACGACGTGACGCCGCGAAGATGACAGACAAAGATGGTGACACAGAGGAGTTCAAATTCCCAAAAGTTCACAAGTCAATAAAGAAACGAATTTCAGATTTCTCGCAGAATATCTTGGTTACAGAAGCAAACGCAAACTCGGCAAAGCTAGAAGATGCTGAATGCGTCTCTTTCACGTTCCAGTATCTCATCATTACAGAGAGACTGAAAGTCACGGTCATAAACGCGAGGAATCTGTTCAAGAATACAGAAAATCTTGCAGAAGCCAACTCGTACGCCGAGGTTTGTCTGTTCCCTGGTAAGATCCAGCTTCAGACCTCAGACCTGGTGAGACGATCCAAGGATCCGACGTTCAGAAGCGTGTTCTTCTTCAGGGGATTCAGCCTTGAGGAAATGCATCAGATGAACCTACGTATCCGGCTGATGGGTAAACAGAATATTCTGTACAGGTCAAAGATTATTGGCGAAGTGGTGGTGTCACTGGAAAACTTTGACCTGATTTCTGAAAATCTACTGGACGAACAGCTTCATACGAGGATAGTTCCGGCTAAAAGTGGGTCAATTAGACATGTGATGGTCAAGTAACAGAAAAAAGCATATGCTTTGAGATTCGCAGGCCAGAGAGTGATATGAGTCTATTGTATCGATTATAAATAATAATGGAGCTACGATCTTGAAAAATGTCCCTTACAACATTTGAGACGGCCGTGTTTCACGATAAGCCTATGGCTTACTGCAGTCTGACCTGGATCCATGCTGCTGTCTTAAAGTGCCCATGGGTCATGGGGAAGCTATTGGAGACCGACATGGCTCATAAACAGACTGTGTATTTACACAGGCTAATCTTTAACAATGTTGGGAAAAGAATCCTTAAGGGGGAATGCTCCAGTTTTTCGGAACACTCAGGCGGCGTTTTACTAACATAGATTTTTGCAAAAACCTTGTAACAACACATCTGATTGAAGGAGAAATAATAACAGTAATTATTCGGCCAATCCGATGTGATGTTGTTTTAAAATGTTCGTAAGTTTGTTAGTAAAACGGGCCCTCGGTCATAACTGTAGAAAATTAAATGTTTCGTACCATATATGTTTCGCTACCATATTTTCCATAACATAACACGTCATTACAATTTACCATTTTCGGCGGTAAAAGCGTATTCATTATGCAAATCTGATTTGCTCAAGATGGAAATCGATTAATTAGAGCAAGACAGTTGTAAGTGTTTATGCAGTTACTACTGTTTTGCGTCATTTTATTCATGTGTAGCTAATAAAAATTGATGTAATTTACTTATAAGTGCGTTGACCTATACATATTCTTCTTGAATTATTGCCAGGACATGTTGCTTAATACAACGAGGGAGTTTTATCAAATTCTATATTGCAGAACTTGAAATATTGCCAAAAATGTGCAAAGGGGGGGTCTCATTTGCGCCCACGCACAGATTTTCTTGTAATTTTACTCATAGAATGCCCCTGACCTATGAACTACAAAAATATATTCGTTTTACTCAAAGAGTGCATATAGGTCTTTACGCGGCACCTTAAAGTGTTCCCTGTTTTCATTGATACCCGTCTTACAAAAACTCAATGTTGGCTATCTAGTTTTTGTATAAATCCACAAGTTTTAATACAAATAGCAAGAGGAGTCACTGTAGAAACTTTTGATACCAATACTGTTGGTCTCAACATGCGCAAAAAATTCTTAGAAATTAATTTAGTCAGAAATTGTCAGAAAAATAGACGAGAAATTTTCAAAACCTAAAATTCTATCAAATATTTTTGTATGTTCCCATCTTTGTCAACCTATGAAATTGATAGGAAAGTTGGCCATATGTGTTCCCTGTTTGTATGCAAAATTTGGTGAAAATTTGAAACCGGTAACATTGTCAAATAATGAGAATTGTGAACAATGGCACCTTAAGATGCTCCCGGATTTCAATGATACCTGTCTAGCAAAAGCACAATTTTGCTTACCTAGTTTTGATATCAGCCCCAAATTTTAAATCGGAATAGCAAGAGGAGTCATTTAGAATATTTTGGTACCAATATTGTTGATATCAACATGAAAAAAAATTCTTAGAAATTTATTTAGTCAGAAATTGTCAGAAAAGTAGTCGAGAAATTTTCAAAACCTAAAATTATATCAATTTTTTTTGTATGTTCCCGTCTTTGTCAACCTATGAAATCGATAAGAAAATTAGTCATATATGTCCCCTGTTTGCATGAAGAATTTGGTGAAAATTTGAAACCGGTAACGTTGTCAAATAATGAGAATTGTGAACAACGACACCTAAAGATGCTCCCGGATTTCAATGGATCCCGTCTAGCAGAACCCCAATGTTGCTTACCTAGTTTTGATATCAGTCCCAAATCTGAAATAAGAATAGCAAGAAGAGTTGTTGTAGAACATGTAGAACATTTTCAGACCAATATTTTTAATAACAACATGCCACATAATTTCTCAGAAATTTATTTAGTCAGAAATTGACAGAAAAACTACCCAGAAAATTATATAAAACCTAACATTCAATCAAACTATTTTATATGTTCCTGTCTTTGTCAACCAATGGAATTAATAAGAAAGTTGGCCATATATAGTCCCTGTTTGCATGCAAAATTTGGTGAAAATTTGAAACCGGTAACATTGTCAAATTATAAAAAATGTGAACAACGGCATCTTAACATGCTCCTGAATTTCAATGGTACCCGTCTAGCAAAAGCCCAATTTTTCTTACCTAGTTTTGATATCAGTCCCAAATTTTGAATCAAAATAGCAAGAGGGGTCATTGAAGAACATTTTGGTACCAACAATGTTGATGCCAACATGCAAAAAAAAAAAATACTCAGAAATTTATTTGGTCAGGAATTGTCAGAAAAACTGCCGAGAAATTTTCAAAACCTTCAATTCTAATAATTTTACTTGTATGTTCCCGTCTTTGTCAACCTATGAAACTGATAAAAACGGTTAGCCATATATGTCTCCTAGTCGTATACAGAATTTGGTGAAAATTTGAAACCGGTAACATTGTCAAATAATGAGAATTGTGAACAAAGGCACCTTAGAATGCTCCCGGATTTTAATGGTACCCATCTAGCAAAAGCTCAGTATTGCCTACAAAGTATTGATATCAGTCCCAAATCTTAAATCAGAATAGTGAGGGGAGTCATCGTACAACATTTTTGTATCAATATTGTTGATACAAACATGCGAAAATGATGCATGTTCTTCTCAAATCTGAGATTATCAAAAAGTTAATATGTCAACAAAGCAGTGGCTGGTTCATCATTACAATAGAAATGTTAGCAATTTTGCATTCAAAGGCACAATTAATGTACAATAAAAACTGTTTTGTCTTCTTTTTATTATCTTGAGCAGTGTAGTAAAGCAAAAAATGTTAATATTTTTAATAACTGTGCGATAATGCTCTTATAAGGGTCCAGCACTGTAACCGGAAGAAGAAGAAAGTAGTCTTAAGTGCTGATAAGCCACAAAGGAAAGTTAAAAAGGGTGACGTTATAGATAAAATATGTAACTTTATGCATCTCCTTTATTTTTCATGTCCACATTTTATAATTTACTCTGCTGTTTGGGATTTTTTCTTCCATTATATTATTGGTGGGTGGGGTACGACAATGTGGCCATTATTCTTTAAAATCATGTTTTTGTGTGAAAAACGTTAAAATTGATGCCATGTGTAAGTTGGTTATGTTAAATAAAGACACAACAAAGCATAATGAGCTATTTACAAATGTATTTGAAAATTATTAAGTAAAATCTTAGATTATACATTCTTAGAAATCTGGACCCTTTACACTTAAATCAAAAAACAAAACTGTTACCGGTTTTATTTTTTCTTCATATTTTACCATAAGCATGGGCATATATAAGGGCAATTTTTATGTAAATTTTATAGGTTGACAAAAACTGGAACTAGGTGAAATTAAGACCTGAATTTGGTCGAAATAATTGAAAACTAAAAAAATTGGCGATGAGGCCATACAAAATCTTCTAGAAAATTGTTTTTTGTTGAGTAATATATACTATTCTGGTTTACACACGATGAGAAATTATTAGACATTATTTTTGGGGACAATTTGGCTCGAATACGACAAAGCTGTGTGTATATGGCCTCGTTAAGTAAGGATACCCCCCATTTTTAAGCAAAAATCTTAAAATTCTTAAAAAAATATTTTCCAGAAAAGATTTTTAAAAAACATTTCGGGAATAACGTGGTAATAAAGAATACTATCTTCATACCAAATTTCATGAAATTCCGAGCGTGGGCACAACCCTATGGGAATTTCTAATAGGGTGAGACCCCCCCCCCCCTTTTGATATAAAACACTTCAGATTCTTTGATCTAACTGAACACATGAACATGTTGTTTTATACATTTTCGCGATTATAATAGCACATCTTTTGGATTTTCTGTTCTAATTAAATGTAATACGGTACTTTAAAGCCCTTATCGGCACTAAACGGTGATTATACAGAATATTTTAACATTTTCGTGACCTTGGACGGGTGCAAGAAATTGTGCATTTTTTCGCTGTAAGGGTATGTGATACAAATGCATATAAAATTAAAAAAAGATCGATGGCCAACCATTGTTTTTTCTTTTTTTTATTTTTCAATTGGTAATAACATGTAATTTCAACATACAAAATATAAATAAATTCCATAATTGGGAAAAAATTTAGGAAACCGGAGGATTCATCCATACAGGGTGTTTTTCTAGATCCTGTCTCAATTATATTATAATTTGTTTTTCTGATATTCATGAACTAAATCTAAAAGTTATTCATGTTATATTGTGAAATGTAAATGATCTTTTTCAGTGCCAAAGTATTTAGTTCTAGTCAGTCTGTGCATAGTGATCAGTCTGACGAGATGCCAAATATTTTCGCATTTTTTCTTTTAATAATAGCTCTGAATTACGCTTTTATACAGAAAAACTCGTAACTGCATCTTGTTTTAAGTTGAAGTTACGTGATGTTTGTTGAAAAGGGGCGATGTGCGATGAGATTCGCAGGCCAAAGACTGGTATGACTGATATGTTATCGATTGTAAACAATTATGTTATAATTTGATTTCTGATTTGAACTGAGTTTCTGTGTTATTCTTATTGTATTGTAAAATGTAAATGCATTCTGTCAGTGTGAAAATGGTCCGTTTCTTGTCATGTCAAGTTGATGTGGTAATGTGAAATATAAATGCTCACCGTCAGTTCGTAAATAATTCGATTCCTGTCAGACATAGGGTTCTGGTGAACATTCAGATGAACATTTCATTTTGAAAAGCAATTACACCATTTTATCTCTAGCCCTGTTTACAATTTGGACCGACACAGAGAATCTGTGAATTACCACAGAGCACAGATATTAATGTCGTTCACCACCAACAAACGGGAAAATCTCGTTACGATTAAACAAGAGTTGCAAATGACAAGAAATTCTCGAAAAATGTATATAATTTCAATGTTCTAGCACAGGAATTACTATAAAGATTCCAAAGTTTAGCAACATTTAGCAATAATTTCTTTATGTCCTCTAATCATTTTCCAATGTTTTCTTTAATAAGGCCGTACAAATTCTGATTGAACGGTGATGGAAAGGGATATAATGCTTGTCATCATCATTTTCCTATTCACTTAGATCTATAATATTTTCTATAGCGTATTTCATTGGGGACGTCAAAACCATGGCTTGATGGGGAACATATCATTATATACAGTAGACACTCGTTATCTTGACATCGGACGTGTCGCCTTTCTGATACTAAAGTCGAAGTAAAAATCTGGTCCTGTCTATATTAACCCATTACCAAACGACAAAATGTTAGGCTGGTCCAAATTGAAAGATGTTGCAGACTTCAAGTTGGTGTAATTTTAAAAAATTTTCCATTTTGAGTTAGAAACAAGCAACTTCTTCTTTTCCACAATGTTTTCTAAAGTATTTATCTGAAGGAGAGTCAAAAAGAGTCACTGTGTGGTAATGGGTTAATGGGTTTAAGAAGAAATTTCAAACAAAAAATCGAAATAAATATAGCCATTGAAATGTAGTAGGAAAGGGGTAGCTCCTAGCAATTTCTTTCCCCTTCCCTCTATATTTAATTATTAATGTAGACCTACTTGATGAGTAACAAAAAAGGTACAGTTGTAAAATCGGACTGATCGCTTTCCGTATACTGTATGTCGAGGTATTTGACGACCCGTTTTGCATCGACAGTCACGCTGTGACCGTCTATTGTATTTGGATGTCAAAGAAATCGTGTCGATGTCAAAGGAACATCATGAATTATGTTAAATTTCGACAAAACGTTATTTTTTTATATTATAGTTTTGATGTTCAATGATTAACATCTTCAATAGTCAATGTTGAACCCACCTACGAGCCTTCTATTTTTTTTTCAAAATAGCTATTTTTCAATTTAACCCTTTTCCAAACACGGCCAGGTTTTGACGTCCCAAACCGAATATGCTTGGGAAAACATTGAGGCAAAAGAAGAAAATGTTGATGATAAGCATTTTCTTCTTTTGCCTTATTATTTTCCTGGTTATTTTCTACACAAATCTTATCTTATCCAATACCCAAATTGTCGTCTTGAGCAGCTTCCAAATCGAAAAGGTCCATTTTTTTGCCGTTTTGGGAATGGGTTAAACCAATTTTGTTAATTTTTTTTTCGACTTAACCAATTATTCGACTTCTCTGACATCGAGATAGCGTGTGAAAATTGCATATAAAAATAATTTCCTGCTGGACAAAAATCAAATAGATAACCGAGGACGACAGATTGAGCATCAATCTCTACGTATTAGATATAGGCTGTATAGTAGATTCTATGCGAAATAAACATTCAAATGCGCGCAGCGCATTGAATGTTTATATCGCGCAGAATCTACTATATAGACTCTATCTGGCTTGGTGTTCGCAAGCGGTTCATTGGAGACTGGGAGTGGCTAGCCGTCAGCCCGTTTATGCGAAATAGAGCAACACAATTTTAAAATACATTGCAATTTCATTGGTCCAAAAAGTAGGTCGAACACTAAGTCAATAAGTTTAGGATGGGTTTTATTGCCGGTGGTTTACGATCGCTGTCTCGAACAGACTTAGATTTTCGCGAATATCATCAAAAACCTTCGAAAAGAAGAGAATTTTTTCTCTTTTTTTTCTTATTTTCTCTACAAGAGTTCCGTGCTATACCATACTTATTTCCGAAATCGTGGAGAAAAAAAAAAAACACTTGTTAGCTAAATGCGGCAAATCTGTTAAAAGTCAGCTAATGAAAAAGTTATTGATGACCAATCAAACGTTTGGGTTGTCGTCAATAACTTTTTTAATCAGCTATTTTTTAAACGTTCATATGCATTTAACATATTCCTGACGTTGTGCCACGCCTTCTGCATTTTTTCAAATCTGTATGTTACTAGAATTATTGAAAAATATGTAGAAAATGTGGCACGTGATTGCCTGTCGTGTTGTCGATCCAGTGCTACAATCCAAGTCGTTAGCTGTTCATCCCTCTTATATCTATAATTTATAAACAATAGCAGTGGATTTTGTGCTAAAATTAGATTCGGTTTACGGTTATGTTTTGATAACCCGTCGGCGTTGTCATCAAATCTCGTAACTACGGCTTGATTCAAGCCGAAGTTACGAGATTTTATAACGACATCCACGAAGTACTGTTTGTTTGTCCGAAATTACGTCACTGTTTACTTGATAAAATCATTCCCTATTTGTCCACTGATGAAAGACAAAGGTTTTTGCCAAACGTCGGAAAGGAGTATGTCGAGTCGAGGTCCGAACCTACGAACATTGTTTTGAATGACAGCAAAGAGATTAGGAGAAAGTATGAAGAAACAATTCCTGAACAATAATCAATTTTCTTTATTTATTTCTATGACAAAAAAGATCTATATAAATGTTCTCAAAAATAAATAATGATAATTTGTTAAAACATTTTAAAAATGTTAATCACAGTTTAGCCTTATCACAGTCTCTCTTATAATACATTCAGATTGATGATGACCAAAATAGGTAGAAATTTTACCATTAGAACTTTTCCAAATAAGTCCTGGTTTTGACGTCTCTAATAGAAAAGGGTTCGGATAATAAGGAAAACCCAATCCAGGATTTTCTAAAAGCACTGAAATTGTTGCGGCAAATAGGTAAATGCTGGGCAACAACCTGTTTTTTTTCTTTTTGTATCAATGTTTCAATGTTTTCTATTTATGCTATTATTTTAAAATAAACAGTGACTACAAAAAAGCTGTGTTTGTATCACGATGCAAAACATTCTTCCAAATGAAGAAATACTCCAAGTCTTCTCTCTCCGCAAGTATCGGCATTTCACATTCTTACATTTACCTCATCTCAGTTTACCAATCGGCAAAACATTATATTGATCTAATTTAAAAGATGCTAGTCACATGCATTTTTTTTCATTTTCAACAATGTTTTCCAGAGCTTCTGTCCTTTATTGAGTCAAACAGAGTCAAAGTAGGGAAATTGGTTAATTTCATCATCGGCAACTACATGTTCGTACTAGGTATCATCATTTTCTTATTTTGTCTAAATATGTCCAATACATTTAATTTAGGAACGTCAAACCCAAGTGTTGTTTGCGAAAGGGTTAAGGGGGAATGCTCCAGTTTACTACTAGTGTTTCTTTTCCTGATAATAGAATTCATCTATATTTTGTTTCTTGAAAGTACATCATAAATTTCCAATTACATTTTGAAATAAAAATGGATGGTCATCGATCTTGTTAAAATTCTACAGTCAGTCGTATCACATACCCGTACAGTGAAAAAATGCACAATTTCTCGCACCAGTCCATGGTCACTAAAATGCTTAAAATTGCTGTAAAATCATCGTTTAGTCCAAAAGAGGGATTTAATGTAACGTCAAGTACATTTGATATGAACAGAAAACCCAAAATATGTGCTGTTATGAACGCGTAAGTGTATGAAATAGCATGTGCGCATGTGTTCAGTTAGATCAACGAAGCTGAAGTGTTTTATGTCAAAAATAGCATATTTTTGGTAATATCTCAAGTTCTACAGAATAGAATTTGATAAAACTCACTCATTGTATTAAGCAACATGTCCTGTTAATAATTCAAGAAGAAAATGTATAGGTCATCGCGCTTACAACAATGTAGTTATTAAGTGAATTACGGCAATTTTTATCAACTACACATGAATAAAATGACGCAAAACAGCGGTAAGTGCATGCACACTTACAACAGTTTTCAGACTTGCTTTAAATCATCGATTTCCAACAAGAGGAAATCAATTTCGCATAGCAAATACGCTGTTACAGTCGAAAATGGTAAATTGTTATGACGTTTCATATTATCGAAAATATGGTAGCGAAACACATATGGTACGAAAAAGTTTCTACAATAATGACCGAGTGAGTGTTCAGAAAAACTGGAGCATTCCCCCCTTAAGATGATGATCCTAAGGCACCGGCTAATTTTATTGTTTGATTATCTTAAATGACATGATGCCGCATTTCAGAGAATCCAGATGAAATGATGATGTCTTTATAGTAAAATGGTTTGTCTTGCTGTGTGAAATTCCAAGTTCATAGTTCCGTTTCTGTTACGGGATCTGTTAATTGCTCCACCAGATCCCCGGATGTAGGAGGCATATCCAGGAGCCAACACTTGGATATTATATCTAGGAGCTGAAAAATGTGCAAAAAATTCCTTTGTAAGTAAACATACCACACAGACAGACAGACACAAAATGGTATAAAATATGTATATTTTATGTTAATCTGATTCAGGATTCTTTCATGTTGCTTACTGTTTATAAAAAGAAATATGAACACATGTTTTTCCTTTACATCGAATTACTGTCACTCGTCGCTCTTAAAGGGACCTTATCAGAAAACCAAAGATCCAAATTTTGACAAACTGAACAGACTCCCCAAAGGTTGACCAGTTATCAAATGTGAAAAATGGAAATATAGTAAGATAGGAAAAACATTCCAGATTAAAAAAAATACATAAAAGTGAAAAGTGACGGCCCTAGTCTGGCTGCGCGGACTGCGCAGACTGACTAGGGTCGACATTTTTCACACTTCATATAAGGTCCCTTTTAGCGTGATGGGTCAAAATTTGTATTGAAATGTTTAAAGCCGTTTAATTGTCGCTGCAAATCAGAATATCGTTTAAGGTAGTCCATCCCTAATGAAATTCGCGCGCCGTCGGAATTATTCGGGCGCGGTCAAAAACATTCGGCGGTGGAACTTTCCACCGCCAAGTATTTACGACCGCGCCCGAATATGTTCGGATACGTTACGGCACCGCTCGGAAAAGGCCGGTGTTTTATGAATCTCAAAATGACCACATTACGGGTATTCTATCTCAACTCATCTTCTGATATATTCGGTCACATGGGCAATCACCGACACTGGAGTAAAAGTGTTGACAACAAGATTACAATGCTGGAGATAATTTCCCCGAATGTGATCAAGTCTGAGGTAAAATCTCTAATTAAGTTAGGAACATAATTAATGGGATGTATTACTACTTGTTCGTACCATCCAAAACCGATGTATCTATGCCACAGGGAAGATGTAGCTACTAAATTTTGAAACATTACGTTGCGTTGCCTGCCTAATGCAATGCTAAATTATTACTACGATAAAGCTATAAAAATATTTCAGTATATTTACCTGATTTCCTACAGTTCCAAGCTGACCAACTTGTTGTAGTTTGTTCCTTAACACATCAAAGTTATCCTTTGTGGCAGGCAGAAGATCTCTCATCGTGACTACATGTAGAGTAGACGCCAGCTCCATACAACCGTGGATATGTCTATCGTCAACACCGTTCAGAAGTGGAATATTGTCCAGATTAGGTACCCTACCTTTATCTTTAAAGTTTCCGTACATCTCCGGTAATGATTTGAATGGATCCTTATCGAGACCCAGTGCAGCCTCTACTTCCACATCCAGTTCATAATCACCGGGATTATTTTGGGAGAAGATTCTGTCAATCACCATTTCTGCGTCAACCATTACTTTTGGTTTTGAACCAGATGGCGTTGAACTGTTACTTTTATTCGTCTTTATGCTGCAAGTTTCAGAGTCTTCTGACGTCGGTTGGTTTAAAAATGCCTCCTCCGACACTGTTAAATGTTGGTTGCTGCTTGATCTGAATGGCTTTCGGCCACTAGATTTACTTTCGGGCTTTTCTCGCACTATTTGATCTAGTGGTATTTTCTTTCGTTTACTTCTCGATTCTCTCGGTTTTGTGTCTTTGCTACCGACAGCATGCGGATTTGGCAGCCGTTTTGGACTCGAACCTTTATGAGGACTCGGAGATCTTGACCGTGTGTTGAAGAAACCTTTCGATTCAAGGTCGGCGAACAACATTTGATCATTAACAGGCTCTTCTATTGTACTCTCTGCAGTCCCAGGCCTGACAACAATGTCTGGGTTTGGATTGGTCCTTTCTGTCGGAGCATCATCCACTGATGTTGCGCGAAGGGGCACACCCTGCTTAACTAATTCACGATATCGTTTAGCTGCAGCATTTGAAGATGTGTCACTTGAACTACCGATGCCGACTTTGTCTTCTTTATTCTTGTGCGCACGACTTTGATAATGATCGCTTGACTTGGACCTGCGCTCGTTGGGTGATAAGACACGGTAACCATTTCTACTAGGTGACAGACTGGTCGGTCTTGATGTTTTATAGGCCAATGGTGACATTGGTCTTGATTGATTGACATTACTTCCCCTGGGTTTATTTTCCGTTGGTTGTACGTTTGGCGACATGGGTCTACCAGAGGACGAAAGTCTTGGTGTAGGGGACGTTACTCTAGCTAGAGGGGACATAGGTCTCCCTGATTGCTGTACATTCGGAGACATCGGTCTCTCAGGTTTACGGGCAGATTGTGACATAGGTCTACTTGATTGCTTTACTGTGACTTGTCCTGTGTAATTCGGAATGGGGGATTTCATTCGATTTGCTGGCGATAAAGCTCTCGTATGCGGTTCGGCATATTTACTGTCCGGTGAAATTGTATACGATTTGTCAGTATCTTCGAATCTTTTGTTTGAAATAGGCTTCGGGTTTCTGTTAGTCATATTTGTTTCTTTTGAACTCGGCCTATTGTTAACTATAATTCCACTGTCATTGTCTTTATATGTCGATTCGCTTTGCTGATCATAACCTGTTGATGAATGCTCTTCAGGAACACTCTCGTGTGGTGGTAAAAACTTAGAACCAAAATAAGCCGGCGAACTTGATATTGGTTCCGCCATCTTGTAATTTCTTGCCCAAGACCCCATACCATGGTTCGTTGTTCCAGAACTTTGTCCCTTCTGGTACCCCGATCTATTTGACATACCACTACTCATTGAACCACTATCAAAACCACTGTCGACTCTCGAACCTGTTCTTCGCACTTGTTTCGCCTTTTCATACACAGTCTTTCGAGGTCCTTCAACATCAGTCACATTACCGTCTGTTTCATAATGTTCACTCTCAGCTTGTGAAGAAAGGGAAGATATCTCGCCACTTGTAAGCGATACATCTGCCTTCTTCACACGAACACTAGAAGCTATGCTACTTCCACTTTCATTGCTACTGAAACTATTGTAACGTTTGATATCCACGGGCTTCGCGGGATTTGTCTTTGTGACAGAGAAACTTTCACTTGTTGGTATCGGAACAACAAGCACGTCATTGTTTTCGGGTTCTTTTACATCACTTTCATTCTGGGACGCATTAGACACATTTATTTTTCTAATTGTTGCATACTTAACTGACATGTCTTTTGATTGATTAACCCCGCGATTTGAATCAAATCTAGCACCATTATTTTGTCCTTTGGTATTTAGAGCCCTCTTCAATGCTGCTCTGGCTTTATTTCGTTTAGCGATTCCTGCTACTGAGGGCGGTCTGTTTTCAATAAATATGGGGTTCTTTTCTGGTGCTGATTTTTCTGTAACTGTTTTCTGCATCGGAGTTCGCGGTCGCTTTAGGGGAGCCGATCGAGCCCTATCGAGTCTAGGATCGCGTTCATTGGCTCCTCCGGGATTCCTGTGTGGAGATGAATGGCAACTTGTTTGTCTAAACCCGACCATTTTCGTCCTGTTTGGTTGTGATGTTTCGTTATTGTTTGTATCATTCGTAGTTGAACTACCTGGAGTCATCCCGTTATCATACATAGCATCATTTGCAATAGCACCACCATTTGGAACTTTTCCCTCCTTTCTGAGCCTTTCTTCTCGTTTCAGCTCTACAACATTTATCAACATTTCTCGTTTATCTTCTGGCACATCATAAATCGTTATTCTCTTTGATTTTAAAAGTTCATAGTAGTCAATAAGTTCAAATTTAGAATGAGGTAAGTCTTTGTATGAAAAACGTCGTTTCTCTTCTTCTTTGGTTTTTGAAGTGTTTACAGCAGACATGATATCATTTACTGTTACGTCACTTTTGCGTATTTCTGCTGGGTTTGTCATTCCAGGTAGACAATCTAGAATATCATCTAAGTCTTCGTCATCCAGATCTTCAGGTGTAGATATGAACGACCACAAACTAGATCTAGACTCGCCGGATACGGTCTTTTTCAACATCTTGTTGGCCTTCTTGTTCACTTGTGTGTAATACTGCTCGTCGATAATGTCCCACACTTCATTCATTTTGTTCTTCTCCTTCATTGCTTTGCTTTTCGACTTACTACCGTTTGTTGTTTGAGTCAGGGAATTAGAATCTTCCTCTTCTATAGCATCTAAATATGTATTTTCGTCTGTCGGTTTTGCTTTGAACACAGAGACTGTTGTGTCATTACTTGTGATCGACTTGAGAATCGAGGTAGGCTTTGAGAGCCATTTACTGTCTCTTTTCTTTGTTTCTTCTCCGTTACTAACAAATGCTTCAACCTTTTCCGGAATTGCTAACTTTTCCTCACTCTTTTTCCTACTGAATGAAAACTTTCTCTCCTTTTTAAATGCTTTTGTGGTATCTTTTGTTTCCTTCCGCAATTCCCTTAGCATTTCATCGGTCATGGGATCGGGCGAGCCGCATCGTCCATTTTCGACTGCATGCTGAAATTGACTAGGTGACATGCTGCGGGTTGGCCTTGTTTTTTCGGTTTTTGAGAGTCTTATTTTTTCTGTAGATTTGCTGATATCATTTCGATTTTTACGTTTGTTTGTTACTTGACTTTCTGAACTTTTGCTCTCGGGGCTTTTGCAACGTTCGGGTTTTATGTTTGATTTGTCATTTGAATGTCTTCTTTGTGAGGATGAACTATCCTCGGGTACACTATATTTAGCCACTTCATCGTCAATTTCACTGTCAGAAAACCCTTCATTCGTTTTAGAGTTGTAATGACTTACGTCCCTATAATTCGGTGAAGTCGGACGATCCCTATCCAACAGATTTTCGAGTGAATTATTTCTAGCAGGACTTCCGAAGCCGTTCGGTGACAAGCACCTTTCAGCCACATACTCGTCTTGGTGTAAACTATCAAACATTCTGTACGTGTCCTCAGCGTCGTAACAAAATTGTGCCTCAAACTCGTCCTCTTCATCAGAGATCACGTGTTCAAGGTTCAATTTAAGAGGCACCTGTTCAGAATTATAGTTCACGTAACGGTTTTGGAACTTTTTCTCGCACATTTTGCTAACAATTTCGAGCGCAATGATGGCGAATGATCTGATGTCGGGGAGGAAGAAGTAGCGTTTATCCTTGATGGATTCATCCACGTTCTGTTGTAGACTCCCGTATATCTGGGCATTCTCGAAGTCACCAACAGCTGCTCGTAGTACCATGCTCTGGAATGTAGAACCTCAAAATGAAATATTTCTCATAAAATATATCTTATCCTAAAATGTTTGCATTAAATTTGCAATATCAAGGTTTTCTAAACGAATAGTTTTTAGTGGTCGGAGTAAGTATTATAGGCGACAAATTAATTGTCACAAAGGACAGACAATCTTTATTATGTTTCGGAAAATATTGAAAAAATAGAAGTTAACTTGGAATTATTCCTCAAACTGTCTCTCTCATCAAAGTTTTGTTTAAAACAGGAAATGGATAAAGAACTATCTTTTCTGAATTAGAGCGCTTCACAAATTGTGTTTCAGAAAAAAAGTAAAACGTGCCATAGAAACAAGCTCGAGTTTGGAGACCTATAGAATGTGAACATAGCATCAAACATCTAACAAAGAGTGGAGTAAACATCACATTGTTTTGGAAGTTGACATGCGGGACTGTTCTATGTAACCTAATCTAACGTTACAGAAGTTTGTGAAAAACTGCGAGACTCAACATTTTATTGTAACAGTATGAAAAGCGCAAAATGTTGAAATAAAACAGAAAGAACACGATATCATTTTTCTGTGGTTAATAAAATTGTAAAATCAAACCTTAGAAGCATGTTTATTCTTTTCTTAAATCACTTAAATGTGTTGAATAAAGCAATTGACACGAAACGTTAACACATGCATTAATGATTTTGTTTCCATGTAAGTTTCCTTTTTGCAATCTAATGTTCTTAATAATTAGAAGAGATGTTCTAACATTCGTTCTGATATGGTTTAAATCTGGTATCTACACTCCTCAAAAGTTCTAATTGGCCACTTTTTATACTCGTTTGACTAAAAAATGACTGAAGCATAAAAACTGAAATTTTTACAGTTGTTTGTCTGTTTAATAAAGATTTCAGATGAACAATTTTTTAACACCAATCGTTTTATTTTGCACGAGTTATTGGTTAAAAAGGCGTTTTAGTCGAACATGCACGAAAAAGACATGCGCTATTCAAAACTCTGAAATGTTAGATACGCCATGTCCTATACTGCCTAAAACATAGGAAAAACAGAAAACATCACCAAAATCAAGTAACATGAAAACGCTACAGAACTTGGCATGATCGAATCTGGCAGGTCAATTATAGGGGTATGTTCTCAATGAACTTTTCGGCCATTCTTTCATTAAAAGAACATAAGTAATATTTTATTATGGTTTCGGATGCCTTTAACAATAATTTTCATATTGTTAGAATTTTCAATGGTCCCAATTCTGCATAAAAATGGCTGTTCCAGGAATTTCAATTGACCGGAAGTGGATATGTTAACATGACTCTTACAAAGCCGATTAACATGGGCTACCCTTTGGGTCCTTTAAATAATTAGCTTCAATAGTAATCAACATGAAAAACGTTATCAGCGCACCTGGTACGACCGGGGCAAATTTACCCATTTTCCGGCTATTTCCAAGCCTATCTGGAAACCATTCTTGTCAACAATATCATTCATGTGTCATTATTTGATAGGCATTTGCTGCATATTGACGTCAAACCACATTCAAAGCCTTCATTACCACTGAAAAGTTTAATTTTAGCCCCATTCAGCATAATGGGTTGGGTTGAAGAGAATTCAGACAACCATCCGTAACGAAATATTTTGGATGATCTGTATCGTGCTACCACTCACGAATGGAGAAAAGTCCCAAGGAAATAGACCCTTATCTGTAAAAGAATCGTCAAAATGCAGTGACAAGCATGAACAATGCTTCTTGGAGAAAATACGTCATTGGCCTCTGTTTTGTGACTTTTCATTTGTAGGGGTGTTTTTCTGATGCCAATATTTTGATAATGCATTGTAATAATAAGCTATTAAAATTTTGTGTAAATTATGATAAATAAATGAGTCAGCTGATGATATCAAAATGATAATGTTTCGAACATAGTTGTGGTCTGTACTTTCCAAAATGTGAGGTGGCCAATTAGAACTTTTGAGTAGTGTATTTTCAAACCAATCAAAATATGTGTGTACAAATATTTTTTATATACCGAACGCCCTGGTATTCTTTTCAAATATACTCAGTTCCAAAAGAAAGTGTGCACTTTTAAATTTTGAATATCTCGAAAGGTATACCGTCTACCACAAGGAAATTTTGTACGACACATTTCACTATTGACAAACGATATATTGATGAAGAAATTACATAGCACGCACGAATTTTCGGCTTGATTGCGATTTTGCATTTTTAGTCCTATACGTATGCCTCACGTGCTGGATGAGTTATCGATCAGAAATTACACTCGCTGCACTCCTTTTTGCATATCGTAGCATAAAATCACATGTTCATTACATTTGTACATAGTGCATTAGCGTGAAAAGAATTACAATTAACGTTGGTGAGCAAGACCGAACCTCATGAAAACAAAAGCCTTACGAAAATTTGAATTAGTACGGTATTTATATTCTAATAGCAATTAGTCATTTGTATGGCATTCTAAAGGCAAACAAATTCGCTTTAGAACGTTATTGCACCGTTTGACGGCAATTCACAAGACTACTAACGTAGCGATTACTAACGTTGACGTACACGTAACGTCTACAAGAAAGTTCAAGCTTAAATGTCGAAATGGCTTGGAAGGTCTGGCCAAACCCTACAACAGCATATATTTATATAAGCTTGTAACTCTATACACAGGCAAAGTTGTAAGGAGTGCAAATCTCAACACCATCAACACCACAATGATCTGACTCTGTGTATGCAATATGAGACTTCTATCAACCTCTGTTTAGATGCAAATGTTCTTTAAGGTCTAATCTAAAGTATGATATCACTTTTCCTCCCTAAATTGCCATTTTTGATTTTTTAATTTGACCGCGGAATGACCTGCTTCATTTGCATACTCACTTGGACGAGTTTATCCGATAAAAGGTATGTCGGGATTTTCAGATAACTTGCACGAGATTCTCTACTCTTAAGGTTTACCTTCAAACTCGACTGCTCGATAGCTCAACTGGTAGAGTCGTCAGTTTAGAAGTACGAAAGTACGGGGTTCGAATCCCCACAGAACCACCACGCCTATATTTTATTTTTTATCTTATTTTCCTTATTAGATCTACAACGCTGTTCATCTCCTATCCCCTCGTTGGTGACATAAAGAAGCCATTGGCGATCGAGCTCCTTTCTTATTTTATGTTAAGTCATAATTTTACTGACCCCAGTGGCTTCTGGACAATATTTGGTCTACAAGAATGATTTCTGTTGTAGTTCTGTTGCTACTTCACAAATTAACTTGGTTCATTAAAAACTATTTCTTTTGCTCTTGGTCCAAAGGCCTGTGGCTTATTTGTGACATTAGTCGTCCGCGGGGGTTCTTTACACGTCTATATACCACTGACAACATCATCATTTATTAATTATGCTTACTTTATTTGGAAAAAGCATAAAACAATCTGATCCTTATGGTTCGAATAGGGTAATGTGCATAAGAAAGGTAAAATAGAAATCCTTCGGATAAAAGAAATGATCCTGCTTTGTATTCGAACCTGGATCCATTGGGTTTCAAATCCAACGGGCACCCTATTGAGCTAACCAGACTGTTGAAAGTACATGTTATATTACAAATATTTAACATAACGTTCTTCGATAATTACGTGTTTAACCTGATTTACCTGTTTTGAAATTGTGCAATTATTTAAATGAGGTAGGTCATTCCGGGGTCAATATAATTCTATAATAACTTTGTGAAAATTAAAGTAAAGGTAAAACGCAAAAGTGCACACTTTCGTTTGGTACTGATACCAAGAAAATTATGCAGAATAATTTTGTCATTTCAATTTAAAGTTTTATTCTTGTGAACTGCTGGTTAATCAAGAAGAAATATGAAGAAAGATTATTTGGTCAAAGACGCAATAAGCAGCAAATTGAAATATTAATTAAAAGTTAATTTTTAAACAACATTATGTTTAGGAGATTTAAAAAAATGTTACGACAAATAAAAGCGACACATCACAGCATCTTATGTGACAGAAAAACATTGAACACAGTGACAGTCACTTACCGACCGATTTTTGTATGTCCATCTCTGAAATGTGTCCACGTACTTTATCATTTTAACCAAAATTTTTGTGCTCAATTTTTCTTTCTAGATAACAATGAAGAATCACATCAAAGACCAGACACTCACTATTCATTTCAACAAACTCATCGTGAACAACAATGCGTATTTGAAAGCGTTGAACATTGTTGTTCAATTCCTAACTTAATCATGTCTAAGAAAAATAAAATTTACCAATTTTAAAGATATCTGACAAACAAAGATTCTTTTGTCGAAGTATTTTGGCGAACTTTCTATGGCTAAAATTTAACGAAAGCTTGTTTGTAAATAAAAGAACAGCGTGTAACAAAAGTCAAAGAAATATAGATAATGAAATTGCAGTCGTGAAATTATGTTGTATATGTACGTTTTTTTCTTTTTTCATTTGTAATGTTTGCCATAGCTCATAGACTTATCAATAGCGTTTGAAACGAATCCTCTTTTTGCTTTAACAGTACCCTTACCTGTAGTGATCCTTTGAGATAAATACACGATGACGTCAGGTTGCTGTGAAGGACGTTTTCGTGGTGGAGATAAAATAGTCCCTCCGCGATATCATGTATAATCATACGTTGACAGGGCTCTGGTAACGGTAATTCGGCTTTTTGTAGAAACGTTTGTAGTGATCCGCCATTCGTTAACTCCAGGCAAATGATCCTATGAAAGGTATAAAATAATATATGAAATATAATAAATAAAATACCAATAATCCTCTCTGATTATTTTATTCATTCTCGGCTTAACATAATCTAAGTGTAGTGAGCAATGCAAAAAGTATCTAAACTTATCAGCATGGGCTACACGTCTTACCTAGGATCTAGGGTTAGAAGTTTGATACGCATTTGTTCGGTTTAATGTTCGATAGCGACCTAGAGCATGTATTGCACGTTTGGTGCATTGTTTTAGGCAATAAAATGATGAAGTCATTGACGGACTTTTGGCAGACAAAGGAAATCTTCGTTTTATTTTCGATGTAAAATAAATTCATTCTAAAGGAAGATAAGTGTAGTAATTATACCTAGAGTCACTTGTGATTATTTCCCCTGATATTAATGTCATGGTTTCGTAATACGGGTTTGAGCTGTTGGTCCAGAGACACTGTAGTAGACTAGGGTGTTGTGCTCGCCGTAACATGCCCAATATAACAATCTCCTGGGCCCAGGACTTCAGGTGACTCAGCCCGTACACCTTCATTAGACCACGTTTTGTTGCGTGCTTTCCGAGACTCCATGTTGCTTTCATACGGAGTTTACCCGCTCCCTGGAAATAAAAGATATCAAAATGTATCAAGCTGAACTTCAGCAAGCAGGTAGTGTAGAAAAAGATCAGACTGCACATTTGTGCAAAAGTACAAAGACTATTTCAAAACCATGATAAAGATTCATTCAATTCAATCGCTGTAGCAGACTGGGATGTTGTGCACGACGTAACATGCCCAATATAACAATCTCCTGGGCCCAGGACTTCAGGTGGCTCAGCCCGTAAACCTTCATTAGACCACGTTTTGTGGCGTGTTTTCCTAGACTCCATGTTGCTTTCATACGGAGTTTACCCGCTCCCTGGAAATAAAAGATATCAAAGCTGAACTTCAGCAAGCAGGTGGTGTAGAAAAAGATCAGCCTGCACGTCTGTGCAGGCTGGTCTTTTTCTACATTGCATACAAAAGCACAAAGACTATTTCAAAACCATAATATTCATTCAATTCAATCGCTGTAGCAGACTGGGATGTTGTGCACGACGTAACATGCCCAATATAACAATCTCCTGGGCCCAGGACTTCAGGTGGCTAAGCCCATACACCTTCATCAGGCCACGTTTTGTGGCGTGTTTTCCGAGACTCCAGGTTGCTTTCATACGGAGTTTACCCGCTCCCTGGAAATAAAAGTTATCAAAATATATCAAGCTGAACTTCAGCAAACAGGTGGTGTAGAAAAAAACGTCAGACTGCGCGTCTGTGCAGGCTGATCTTTTTCTTCACGACATGCAAAAGCGGCAAGAACATTTAAAAACAAAAAACACCATGATAAGGATTTTAAAAAAACCTTTCCCAAATAACAAAATATTAGACTTGTCCAAATTCGAAGGTGTACGTTGCAGACGACACTTTCAACCAAACAAAATCTTGCATCAGAGTAACAGATAAGATGGATTGAAGGCATTACAAATTTATTATTTCAATTCCAAACCCTATGGTGTGTATACTCGTTTGAATCGTCTCAGTGAAACAATTCCAAATGAGTACTAACAACATGGGTATCATACAGACGGTGGACACGCTGGTGTAGAAAAGGTCTGCCCATATGCGCAGCCTGGTTGTTTTTACTCTTTGAAGAGCATGAAAGAAATTTTGACTAAACACATACCAAAACATAGAAATGAAATACTGTTTTACTAACTTAAGGGGGAATGCTCCAGTTTCCTATTTTTTTCCCAATAATAGAATTTATGTATATTTTGTATTTTGAAATCACATGATATTACCAATCGAAAAAAAAAATAAAATAAAAATGGATGGTCAGCGATCTTGTTTGGATTTTATAGGCATTCGTATGACATACCCCTACATAAAAAATGCACAATTTCTTGCACCTGTCCAAGGTCACTTAAATGCTAATAAAATGCTGTGTATTCATCGTTTAGTCCCGAAAACGGATTTAAAGTAACGTCTTACATTTACGAGGGACGGTCGGAAAGTAGTTGGACTTTTGACTAGTTCTCTAAAACCGTTTAACTTTTTAACAAAATTCTTTTTACACTGTTTAAACAAATGGTCCATCTGTGTCTATGCATTTTTGCCATGTTAGTAGGAGCTTTACTTTTCCCACTATCAACCATGACGTAGACCCACTGTATTAGGTACTGTGTAACCACCGGTATCAAAGGCGCCCTGGTCTCAAATTTCTTCTTAGCAAACATTTTCATCAGTTCTAGACACAAATAAAAGTCATATGGGGTAGGGTCTGGGCTATAAGAAGAGTAAAACAACTTTTGTCAAGGGTAATAGTTGATAATCTCCACTGTAGATGCGGTGGTATGGGAGCATGCGTAATCGTGAAGTAGAAAACATTTTTCTTTGCTAATCTGGGACGCCTTTACTTCAGCATTTATTCTTTGTTTTTTTATGAGTTACTTCGGAATTGTACTTGGCAATGACAGTGTTTACCATTTAACATGAAATGACTAACTATCAATCCTCGTGAATCCACAAAAGCAACAAACATTACTACCAGCCGAAGGTAACATCATAATCTTATCATGGGTGGGGAACCAGCTCGTTTTCATGGCTGCTTTGACTGAGTTTTTATCCCAAGTTCGGAATTATTAACCCACATTAAATCTTCAGTGATAATGTAGTTCAAAAACATAACTTCTTCGCGATTAAAATGACTAGAATGTTCGTTTGTTTTGGTTACCGTTGCTGTTCCTCTAACAAATTGCCTATGATACAGTAAACCCCTATCACATATAAGTGGACAGAATATTGTATATATACAATTATCTTTGAAAATAAACTGACCACGTTATTGGCAAATGGATGTAGATTCCGCCAATATATAATGTGTTTATACAGTTGCAAATGGAGACACAGCAGCACGAAAAGTCCAACTACATGTACTTTCCGACCGTCCCTCGTAATAATAACAGAAAACCCAAAATATGTGCTATTATAAACGCGTAAATATATAAAACAGCATGCTCACGTGTTCGGTTAGATCAACGAAGCTGGAGTGTTTTATGTCAAAATTTGCATACTTTTTGAAATATTTCAAGTTCTACATAATAGAATTTGATAAAACTCCCTCATTGTATTAAGCAATATGTCCTGGTAATAATTCAAAAAGAAAATGTATAGGTCAGCGCACTTATTAGTGAATTACAGCAATTTTTATCAGCTACATATGAATAAAATGACGAAAACAGTGGTAACTGCATACGCACTTACGACTGTCTTGCTCTAAATAATCGATTTCCATCTTTAGGAAATCTATTTCGCATAATAAATACACTTTAACCGTCCAAAATGGTAAATTGTAATGATGTGTTATATTATTAAAAATATGGTAGCGAAACATATTGGTACGAAACATTTAATTTACTACAGTGATGACCGAGTGTTCCGGAAAACTGGAGCATTCCCCCATAAGACGAGAGATACATGTAAAAATTGCAGACTATGCTCAGTTTGCATGTAAGCGCATGATGGTATTTTGATATGCCTCATGCAAAAGCGTTTGGAATATTGACAATCCTGTTTTGGTTAATGTTCAAAATGTAAAGCCGTTTTGTGGTGAGCTTTCTCACGGGTGATAAACTTTGGAACGACCTCCAAAAAGAGGCAGTGAATTTCTGTTCCCATAGCACATCCGGGAACTCGTTTCGTTTACACGTTTCTAGCCATTGGACCGACCTTGCGAGTTCCCGGATGTACTATGGGAACAGAAATTCACTACCTCTTCTTGGAGGTCGTTCAAAGTTTACCACCCGTGTTTCTTTGAGTCTAAAGATAAAACAATTAGCATAGAAAAAAGTTCCGTCAAGTTTTATTGTATTTTTAGTATAAAGTATAAACTTATTTTTTACATCGATTGGGACGAAGGCTGGAAGCTTAATTAATTCTGTCTCGATTCCGTTTCCTAGGAAACACACCAGTACCTTCGCCGAATGTGTAGGCAAATGAGAAGTCAAGAACAACCTCTGCTACCAGGGATCAAACTCGAAACCTCTTGACCGTGAAGACGACGCTCTACTTCCTGGATCACGGATATGTCTTTTCAAGTAAATTATTAACAGAAATCAAGTTTTATCTTGAAAAAATTGACATTAATCAAACGCTTAATAGTTGACCATCTGAAGAATCATTTTTTAAAACATGTAGGATTTACATTGCATCTACATATGGCCAAGTGCAAATAAGGTGTGACAAAATGTCGAAAAATGAACTTTAGTTTTTGTATGCTTCGGATGCTTTTTATGGTAGCATATATGTTTAACTTCAAAGAAAAGTTAAGTTTTCGAGGAAATTATGTCTGATGTAAAAAATATTTGGGCTTTATTTATAATATTTGGGGCATATTTTTCATTTTCATTGTTTTTTTAAGGAACCAAAACAGCAATTTTCCTCAGAGGACTGTCAATTATATTTTGTTTCATAGTAAGCCAATGCCATATACAAACTTTTTACCCATTTTTCGTCCATTTCATTTGATTTTTTTAGGAAAATATTAAAATGATACTTTGAAAAGTAATGAGTTCCAAAAACATACTTGTATTTATTTTTATTCAGTGAAGATAAAGCATAATATGTCAAATTAAACCATTTTAAAATAAAAAGACATCATAACTCAATAATAGAAAAAAAGAATTACTTCAATAGCTTGTGTTGTTACATCGTAATATGCAATTTAAAAATGAACGGAAAATCTTGATTTGCCGTTACTGTTGGGACACCATTAGCTACCATGTATTTAGAGTCTTGTAACATTTTAAAAAGGCTACTAATCAATGAGATTTATCATCTTGGTGTTAAGATAGGATAACTAAGCATTGATTTCACTAAAGGACGATATAAATTTCTGGTTTACATGTATTTCATAATCATGTGAGTTCTCAAAGCCAAATAGTCAACTATCTGATGGCGTAGCTACTTAATAAAATGGTTAATTGTATAAGAAATATATTGAAACAGGTAAAGAAGGGCATAGCTTCATTTTAATAACATTTACTGGATTTCAGGCAATTTTCCACAGTTTAACTTCAAACTAAAGTATGTCCCAACAGTAACGGTTTTCTCCAAATCCTTGGTGATACCTAAATACATCTTCCAACTTACTGCATTAACCCTGCTTTCAATAGAAGAGGTCAAACTCATTGTTTTTTATGTATAAAATTGTGCTACTCATTCTAACATGTCTGCTAATGCCATACAACATTTGTTCTCACAATGACGAGAAAATAACGGACTGCACTGTTTGACCAATTATTCATAACTTGAAAGTTACTACAGCATTTTCAGTATATACTAAGTCTTGTTAAGTAAAATCAAACTGAAATGTTAAAACAAACCAATAGATACAAAATGATTGAATATGCCAACTTATGAATGAATAAATATAGTATGCATATACATTAAATCAAGAAACTTACATATGATTTTTTTTTGTTTTTGGTGTATCTTCATTCTGCAAGACAGTATCTGATTTAAACTCTTGCATGGCTGATAAATTGTGTATGGTAGTAAAGTCATTAGTGGCTAAGTGAATTTATATTCAGGTAAAACAAAATTGTTTAAATAATTATCTCATGACTTTTTGCCATTTTCGACAACTCCAGGGAGTAAAATTCAAAATGCGCAAACTTATTTTTGTCTATATAATGGATGTTTTATATATTATAAATCAAAATATAATAATGTGATAGTATTAACTATATAACTCACCTTCAAACATGTACAAGTATATTGTATTCTTTCTTAGGATACATGCATGGTATTTTATTTCAACCCCTTTTAAATGCTATGTTTGGGTTTCTATGATAAAAAGTTTCAGTGGTTAAATAACTTAATAAAATATATCATTTTTGACTTAGGCAAACCTGCATTTTGTTCAGGTCTACACAATAAAAAGTGGAAGAAGTTCCTATCTTATCCATCACATTTTGATTATATTGATTGCTACATGTATATGAGACATATCTTGTTAATGAGATCAAGAATACATGTGCATCATAAATTGTAAAATTGCTTGCCATTCAGCATTCCGTGGGTCTAATAGTATTATATCGGTCTGTATTTTTTCAGAAATTTTCATACAATGTGAGTCTTTTAATGGACTTGGTTGCTTGACAGAGTTTTTTTTGGCTTGCCAAGTCTTCTTGAAAGTTAATGAAACCATTTTTTCACCAAGTAGCTCCTTGTATTAAATTGTCTAGAAATCTGTCCCAACAGTAACGGCAGCCATTTAATCAATTTAGGCATGCATTTTTTACAGTATGGTTTACGCAGTCATTCTTAGTCACTTGTTTTTTGTTGTCAGAGTCTTACAGGTTAAATTTAATAAGTTTAATGCATACTGTCATTTAAAAAGAATCAATTTATAGCTTGGACGAAAGACTTTCAGAAGCCATCCTATTAGGGCCTGGCTTTGAACAGCTGAAACTATTAGTTCATTTGATATATAACTTGTTATGCTAGTGTCAACTTGACATGAATGTCTTAAAGTTTCAAAGGACAGCTCATAAACATCTTATATAGTCTATTAGACAAGAGCAGCTTATCAAGAATTCAACCGTTACTGTTGGGACATTTTCCGTTACTGTTGGGACATTGTTTCTCTTTGATGTACTTGCTGTAAATATGTAGATACAACAAAGTATTAAAATGGAAAGTGTTTGACAACCATTTGGGGAAATTTGGAGCTGTGAATGAGGCCAGAAATCATCTGTATAATGATAATAGCTATCAAAATACAAAGGCAGGGTGGCAACCGTTACTGTTGGGACAAAATTTTGTTAAAAGAAAAAGACTACCAAAATTTTGACATGAAATCAAAAAGAAAAGAGTGCTGTAAATCCGAAACTACATCCTTTCCACCATGCATGTGCGTTATAATATCTCATGAACCACATTTTTTGTGCATGTGGCATCCACCCACAGTGAAATACCCAGATTTTGGATTTTTGGCCCATTTTGTGCGTTTTTTAAAAATTACGCAAAAACAAAGATTTTCTTAATTTTTTGACAAATTGTGATTGATTTCTCTTTAGAAATTGACTCTAGATGAGGAATTTATAGACCAACATCCTATTTATTGCTTAATGAAAAAAATATTTAAAAAACAAAAATGCATTTTTGATCAATGTCACACAAAAAAGCTGATTTTTGGGCCTTTTTGCGATATTCAATCTTTTGTATCTTTTGAACGACTGGACCGATTGGTCTGAAATTTTCAGCAAAATTAAAAAATGCATCATTATTTCAGGAAACTAACATATTTTGATGATACTTGTACAGATGTTTTCGAAATAATTTGCTGTTTCCTGGAACATATATTTTGAATGCTTATTTGCACTTGGCCATATCTAGTAAGCATAATAATTCTTAAGTCCAAATAGGTTTGAAATGTCGACAGCATTCTTTTTGATTGCTTCAAGATCCTGGGAAACCTTATCTTAACTTTTCAAACAAAAATCGAAAGTATTTCATTTTGACTTGATCCGGGCACTTCACAATCGTACGTAAGCTGTAGATAAACATTCTTACAATGTGAGCAAACAAATCGACCAAAACTACTGGCCCTACTCGATTAGGTCAAATATTGATTTACAAGTAATCGAACATTCTAATCGAAAATGGCTTCTGTTTGAAATTTGTTTGAAATAAACAGATTTTTTTCATTTTTTAAAGTAATTAGATCGTGTTTAAAATCATCGAATTAATTAAAAGAGAAATATGTCGTTTTTATTTACTTATTTGTGTTTCAAATATGCTATCCTTAAGCAATATCATCCGAATTCTTACTGTTATCTCTGAGCTTACTATATCTTACATGTTTTTGTGACAAAATATAACCTGTGATATCCAACTCAAAATTTAGTTTAAAAATCAGATGTAATAAATCTGTTTAATAACAAAAACTAAATTACATAATAATAACATGTACATGTACATGTATGCTAGATGAACATTATCATTTCGTTAAAGACCATAAATCGTCAAAATAGTTGTGGTTCATCTAGCATACATGATTTTGTCATCTGTTTTTGGTTTTACAAAAGTTTTATAACATGTGATTTTGAAACCAAATATTTGACCTGGATATCACAGGAAGTACCGGTATTTGTCACAAACATATGTACGACATGAATAGAAGGCTGATTGATTTATGGTGATTCGGATTATGGTTACTTCAGAAGCCAAAGTTGGTGCAACTACAACAAAGTATAGGTACATAAATTTGAGTACATTGGTCAAGATAACTCCAAGTAGTACAACATAAGGGGATAGAGGCATTCCGCATTTTTATTCCATATCCAAGCCCTGTGTTGTTGGTACTCTTTCGAATCGTCTCAACCTGACATACGGTTGCCTTTATAATTACCATATTATGCCGATCTTTTTTAACCCTTTCCCAAACAAGACCTGGTGTTGACGTCCCTAAGAAAATAGGCGTGGGAAAACATTGAGACAAAAGAAGAAACTGTTGATAACCAGCAGTTTCTCCTTTTGCCTCAATGTTTTCCATACTAGACTGTGTACAATCTAATCTTTATCAACATCCAACTTGTCGTCTGCAGCAGCATTTGAATTAGATCACCCAAAAATTTTGCCGTTTGGGAAACGATTAAAGAGCGCTCATCTCTTATCTGTAGCTATGACACCAAGAAGAGGAAATGCGCTTTTATTCTTATAACTGATGTAAAACTAATACAATTTGTAATTGTTCAAGGTAGTCCACTCCTAATGACATTCGTGCGGCGTCGGAATTATTCGGGTGCGGTCGAAAGCATTCGGCGGTGGAACTTTCCACCGCCGAATGTTTACGGCCGCTCCCGAATAGGTTCGGATACGTAACGACGCGGCTCCAAAAAAGCCGATGTTTTATTAATCTCAAAATGGCCACATTACGTATATTCTACCATAACATATACTAGTACATGTATATTCAACTAAGTTAACGATACGTATTTAAAACGCGGTTTCCTAACATTGTTCTTTACTAATTTGTCATAATAAACCGACCTCAACGTTGTTGTGGCATTACCTGATAGAACGAAATAAGGATGACTTGGTGCATAAAAATAGATAAAGCCATATTTCTTGTGGTCGTAATAATCAGTCAGAGTTGATTTGTTTACTTTAGCTTTTAACAGAATTATCTTAAAGGGGGCAAAACAGTATTTCACTGTTTGAAAGGTTGGACATATTGATTTTATCCTAGTGCGAAATACAACAACCTATAAATGACATGTCACGTAAAAGTGTAATGTCTGGGATTTGCGAGTTTCCAGAACTACAGGTTTGCGATTTTTGAGAGCTACAGATATGCAAAATCCAAGAGCTGCGGATATGCGAAATCCCAGAGTTGCAGATATGCGAAATTCCAGAACTACAGATATGCAAAAACCCAGAGCTGCAGATCGTTCTGATATCCTCGGATAATGTCGATCAAAGATCGAATCATCGACTCGGATGTGTGTGTATGAAGAAATCTTGAAAAAAATTGGATTTCTTAGCCGGAAGTGGCTACGCTTCATAAAGTAGTTTTCGAGGTCAACCAAATGCGCAACCATGGCAACTTGCGGGACTTGCAGGTTGTAATCATTCTAAAAAGAGAGGGCACTGGAACTGCAAACAATGTATTTCAGTATCATTGTCGCGTCATTGTTGATATTAGTCACAGACGTTTTGAATTGTTGTTCTATTCTATTCTATTCATAGTCTGAAAGTAGTTCTACGAGATGCATCCAAGGTATGATTCGATAGAGTTGTCCTTGGTGATCCAATTGAGCTGCAGATATGCGAAATTCCAGAGCTACAGATATGCGAAATTCCAGAGCTACAGATATGCAAAATTCCAGAGCTGCAGAGATGCGTAATCCCAGAGCTATAGATATGCGAAACCCCAGAGCTACAGATATGCGAAATCCCAGAGATGCGGATATGCGAAATACCAGAGCTGCAGATATGCGTAATCCCAGAGCTATAGATATGCAAAAACCCAGAGCTACAGATATGCAAAATCCCAGAGCTACAGATATGCGAAATCCCAAAGCTACAGATACGCTGAATCCCAGAGCTACAGATATGCGAAATCCCAAAGCTACAGATACGCTGAATCCCAGAGCTACAGATATGCGAAATCCCAAAGCTACAGATACGCTGAATCCCAGAGCTGCAAATATGCGAAATCCCAGAGCTACAGATATGCGAAATCCCAGTGCTACATATATGCGAAATCCCAGAGCTACATATATGCGAAATCCTAGAGCTATAGATATGCGAAATCCCAGAGCTGCGGATATGCGAATTTTGAGAGCTACAGATATGCGACATCCCAGAGCTGCGGATATGCAAAATTCCAGAGCTGCGGATGTGTGAAATCCCAGAGCTGCGGATATGCGAAATCCCAGAGCTGCGGATATGCGAAATCCAAGAGCTACAAATATGAAAAATCCCAGAGCTACAGAAATGAAAATCCAAGAGCTGCGAAAATGTAAAATCCCAGATCTGCGGATATGCAAAATCCCAGAGCTCCAAATAAGCGAAATCCCAGAGCTGCGGATATGCGAAATCCTAGAGCTTCGGATATGCGAAATCCCAGAGCTTCGGATATGCAAAATTCCAGAGCTTCGGATATGCGAAATCCCAGAGCTCCGAATATGCGAAATCCCAGAGCTTCGGATATGCAAAATTCCAGAGCTTCGGATATGCGAAATCCCAGAGCTCCGAATATGTGAAATCCCAGAGCTTCGGATATGCAAAATTCCAGAGCTTCGGATATGCGAAATTCCAGAGTTCCGAATATGCGAAATCCCAGAGCTTCGGATATGAAAAATTCTAGAGCTTCGGATATGCAAAATCCCAGGGCTCCGAATATGCGAAATCCCAGAGCTGCGGATATGCGAAATCCTAGAGCTGTGGATATGCGAAATCCCAGAGATGCAGATATGCGAAATCCCATAGATGCAGATATTTAAAATCCCAGAGCTGCAGATTTGCGAAATTCCAGAGCTGCAAATATGCGAAATCCCAGAGCTGCGGATATGCGGAATCCAAGAGCTGCGGATATGCGAAATTCTAGAGCTGCAGATATGTGAAATTCTAGAGCTGTGGATATGCGAAATTCTAGAGCTGTGGATATGCGAAATCACAGAGCTGCAGATATGCGAATTTCGAGAGCTAAAGGTGAGATGGAGTGGAGGCTTTTCAAAAAACAACAATTCAATTTATTTCATCAAGCCCTTTGTTGTTGGTACTCATTGGAATCTTCTTATAGAGACGATTCAAATGAGAACCCATAATATAGGTTTTGGGTATGAAATAACAAATCAAGAATGTCTTCATCCCTCTTATCTATTGCTTTGGTGTAGTGGCTGTGAATTGTTGAGTGCTTAGACCCTGGTCAAGCTGCACAGACTGTGAAGTCTGACTGCACAGCTTGATAACAGCACACGCAAGTTAAGCTTTTTAATCGGCAGTACTAGCTAACATTTTCAAATTCGCGTTAAATTGAGTGGAGAAAACGTCGAAAATGAAGAAATTGTTTGTTACAAAGAAATTCTTCATTTCCCACAACTGTCCTAAAAAGCGTTTTTTCCTGAGGGGCGTCGAAAAGAGAAAACGTGTGAGAACGGGTTAAGGGACCCACTTATCGATATATGATATTGACAGCGGGGTTTCAATTTTTGTAAGTTCTGATATTTGTATGGGCTATTATACAAATATTTCATCTATTCGATTTGAACTATTTTAAGTGTAAAAAAGGTGTGTACGTAAATAATTAAAAGCCAAAAATATTGGTTTTAATGAATGCGAGTCCTTTCACTGATTGACATGAATTAGCTATTTTTTTAAAAAAAAAACCTCGGATTTTGAAGAAAAACGTATTTTCAAATTCTGTATCCCATGCGAGCTTCACATACAATAACCCTTTTCTAATTTGAAAGGAGAAGCAGACGACGTAATAATTGATTTCAAATGCAGAAAGTTAAGATGATTCGCAATTCTTCTTTTCTCTTACTATCCCAAAACGAACGACTTTTCTAATTTGGATGCCAAAAAAAGTCTTGTTTGGGTTAAAGATTAAATATTGCAAGTACGACGTGTACAATATATTCGTTATGCGCCTTTCTGGTAACAAGCCGTGTTTCGTCAGTCACTAACAAAAAAAAAAAAAAAAAAAAAAAAATCTAGTCCAACTTTTGCAAGGCAAATACAAATCAGATGTAGAAAAAATAAATAAATGGTTTAGTTATTAACATCATAAATAGTGTCTTCGTTGAACTGGCAATATTCAAAGGAATGTCCCCATTGTTTATCGTTGTTGTTGTTTGTTGTTGTTGGTTGTTGTTGCCGTTGTTTTCGATCACAGGTGGTATTCACCTACATGTATCAACCTTATTCTCAGTATACCATGATCAAAATTACATAACAATCGATCCGATTGGCCGAGACATACTTCTCGTCCAATAAGATGAAGTGTTATTTCATTTAGATTTAGACAATCTCAATGTGTTTTCTTTTAGATAAATGACCTTGCAGAGCTTTAATTCGTATGCATGAATGAGATTACAGAAAATGATAATCAAAACATTTTATTTATTTGTCAACAATGGAAAATAAAGATACACCTCTTCCTGAAATATCCCATCAGATTTTGCTTAAAACTGGTTTTTAAACAAAAAAGATCCTATCATCTGGAGCTGGATAAATCAATTGAACCAGGCAGTTTTTTCTGACGCTGCAAATTATCAAATGTTACAAACCGTAAAACCCCTGCTTTATTGTACAATGTAGAATCGATTAATATTTATATCGACGTGTTGGAATCGATTAAAAATTCATAAACTAAAATTGACTTAATAAATCAATCAAACTTACAAAGGAATACATGTTTTTGAAATAAATTGCTCTGATTACTGTCAGTTGCATGGCCTAATATCCAAAAATATATATGACCTATCAAGCTAAAAGGGACCTTTTGTCAAGTGTATAAAAACACATTTCGATAAACGAACTAGACCAAGCAGGGGTCAACCAGGTGTCGTGTTTGAAAAAATAAAAAAAAATAAATATTAGACGATAAAGAAATCATTCTAGATTAAAGAGATACCTTAGGTTTAGGTCTGTAAGAAGGGCCCTTTCAGTATATAAAACCCTAATGGATCTAGATCAGTCTGTGCGTACAGAAACAATGGGAACAAAATATTGAGGCAAAATAAGGAAAGCTGGCTAACAAAATATTGAGGCAAAATAAGGAAAGCTGGCTATCAGTATTTTTTCTGTATCGCTATTTCCCATAAATTTGCCTTTTTCTTGTTTGGTAAACTGTTAACACATTCCCACACAATAACTTGACTTGACTCCCACCAATATAAAATGGCTTGAAAATATTGTGAAAACAGAAGAAATTGCTTGTAACAAATTTGCCTTTTTCTTGTTTGGTAAACTGTTAACACATTCCCACACAATAACTTGACTTGACTCCCAACAAGATAAAATGGCTTGAAAATATTGTGAAAAATGAAGAAATTGCTTGTAACAAGCAATTTCTTCATTTGCCACAATATTTTCTACCATAAAATACAGAAAAATTTAACGTGAAACTGTCGTCTGCAACATCTTTCAATTTGGAACAGTAAAAAATTGCCATTTGGTAGGCTGTTAAGGGTATTATGTTATTGTTTGTACTTAACAGGGACGGTCAGTCACAATGACTGAATTTCAATAATAAACTTTGCCACACGTGTGATTTTATTTCCTTTATATATCGAGATATATTAAAAACCATAAAACTATAAAACTTATCAAACTTTAATTGCAATACTGACCCTTGATGTATAATAGTCATAGTGTAGACAACGTAAAACCGGCACCTACATGATGCAAAATCCTAGTACAGGAAACATCGATTGCAATTTCTTTTTGACATTATTAGAATAGATGTGAAAATGAGAAAAACCGCATTTTATTATATGGTTGTGATGAACAAAAATGCTAGATTAAGAAAACCCTGACGCCCATCCGGTTTGAAAGCAACAAGGAAGTATTCTTGCATGCTTTTTGGACTTGAGGTTGCATTTTCAAAGAATGGATTACACGAGTCAGAGTAACATGATAACATGGGGTAAAAAACATTCTACATAAATTTGATATTTCGAATTGACCTTCTATGTTGTGGGCACTCAATTCCGTCGTCTCGTCAAGACAATTCCAATGAGTATCCATAGCTTTAGAATTTGATAAACAAGAAATAGAATAATGCATTTTGAAAGACCAATACAGTATTTGCAGTATATTTCAAAATTTCGACCCTATATTTCGCATAAACAGTTTTCCGGCTAGTTTATGTGACGTCTATACATAGACACGCCCCCGTCCCCAATGAATCGCTAGCGAACACTAAGTCAGATAAAGTCTGTATAGTAGATTCTACGCGACATAAACATCAAATGCTCTGCGCGCATTTGAATGTCTATTTCGCGTAGAATCTACTATACAGTCTCTATCTAATACGTAGCTCTGCTTTAGTCAAATAACCATTCAAGTAAAGACAGTGTGTATCACGAATCCAGAATTTGTGCACAAATAGGGAGTTGCATTTGCATTTGTTGTTATTTAATGTGCTATACTTTATTGAGTTAATTCACTACAAAATCATTCAATATCTTGTTTCTAATTATCATGTTTACCCATGTCTTTGAAAAGGGTGACTTCAATCATGACACGACTGACATTCTAAACTATTGTCTTTCATATTGAGACGTTATTAATCTATCTGTAATGGTTTCTGGTATCACATCAGATGCATTATGATAGTAGGAACCTGTGAATACATTGTCTCAAACAGGTCTCTCATTACATAAATAATAATAACTAGTTTATATTATTTTATAGAAATCCGTTATCTGTTATATAAAGCTGAAAACGCCCCTTGTGGACACGCACACCATAAAATGTACTTTTTTGTTAATTAAAATAATAATAATGTACTTTTTTGTAATAATAATAATAATAATAATAATAATAATAATAATAATAATAATAATAATAATAATAATAATAATAATAATAATAATAATAATAATAATAATAATAATAATAATAATAATAATGATAATAATGAGACAATCAAAGAAATGCTGATAACCAGCATCAACGTTTTCTGATCTGTTTTGTACCCAAATAATATACATGTGCATTGCCTTTAATTTTGTCTTTTGCTATAGTTTTTGAAATGAACCACCAAAATGTCGTTATTGGCGATAGGGTTATAAAGTAAAATGCCAAATATGCCTTTACAATTAGAATAGTCTGTCAGCAATGTATTTGAAAGGAAAAGTAAATATTGTGTAAGTTATTTATTGATTTGTCTTTTGTTATTAGAAAGTGTCTTTCGCTTTAGGGGACATACCATGAATATCGAGAAACAATATAAATTACATATTTACAGAATGAAAAAAAAAAAACAAAAAAAAAACATATTATATGAAAATAATATGAGAGATATAAAAGTCAGCACATCTTCAAACCATTACATATGCTATGCAGTCTTGTCATAACTTCAGATTAAATACTTTTTAGGCATTCAAAAATGCAACATTTTAAATATTTTCATCAAATCTTATGTTGTGGATACTCATTGAATTCGCGTCATCGAGACGACGTAAATAAGTACAATAAACACATTATTTGGATTTGAAATAACAAATTTGGAAAACTTTTACTCCCACTAATTTGTTGCTCTGTCTTGTTTTTTCGTAAGTTATCATCCTTTAGAAGATAATTGACATAAAAGAGCTAATTAAGAGACGTATTTTATATCGACGGGTTCAGCGTCAGGAATAGACAACTATAGTTCGGACACGTTATTATGGCACATGTTTGCATAATGTACCTATATTAACAACGCAATATCGAACTCAAAATTACTCTTGTTTTCAAGTGATGGTTCGAATCTTGCAGGTGTCAAACCTGCGAGATTCGAACCAACGCATGCACAATTGTATTGAAAAATAAGAACACTTTATTCCCTTGCAATGCTAACACAGGAACTTTTTGTAAATATGTAATAAAGCATCGGGGTAAAGAGGGCTGTTCTTTACTTATAACTTTTGATCAATTGACTTACCGTGATATGAAAATTATTTGGGCTTTTTTCGCACAGAGCGCAATTAGAACTAACAATGAACATTCTTTATACACTGACTTATGTTAAAACATGCATTTGTTGGGACTTTGAAACAAAATTACAGATGAATAATTAGAATACATACAGTATTTACCTCTATTTTGAGTAATTCCAACTTTTTCAGTTTACGATGAGGCTCCTCCACGGCGTTATTGCCGCGACAACAGCACGAGCTCCACATGACGTCACTCACGTTAGACAATAAACCAATCAAAATTGCCGCTATCGCCAATGACGTAATGATTATCCATTGTCTTTGGTCGAATAGAACACTGTCGTTTGTATATACACACAGTGATAATATCACTAGAACACAGATATAAACAACGGTCTCAGAGACGAGAAATTTGACGTGTGTTTTACCTTGCTTAACGAGCTGGGCCTGCCAGACGTTATAATGTGCGGAGTTGATCCGGTTGTTAAACTTCCACAGTTTCAGCACTAAGATAATAACAATCACTATCACACTAACAAGAGTTACCCACCAAAATATTACAACAGCGAGTCCATATAATGTACCTCCTTCTTGCAAATCCTTGATAGGGAAGCACTGTATCCCAGCCGTGGATTCTGTGGTAAATATGTTGTTAGTGGTGTAGGGAACCAGCCCGAGCGTGGCGCCAATTAGTACTTCCGGTACCAATATCAGAATCACAAGGTTCCGGTGGAATGTTGACAATGTTGTGGACTTCCCCGGATGTTGGATCGCGAGTAAAATTATTCCATTCGTCAACAGTGAAAATAAACATTCAGTTATTCCAAATAAAATGAAAAATCCACTGGCTTTACAAAGACTTTCTGACGGTTCACGCGCGTTAATACTAAACAACAGTAATCCAATTACAAGTAATACGTGGGCACAGTTTGTAAATAAGAATGAATACTTCCACAGTTTTGGATTATCATAAACAAGACAAAGCTTGAGAACAACAGAAACACAGTGACAGACAACAGCAACCGATGACAACACAACAACGACTACTTCTACATGGTTAGAACTGTTTTCCATCGTACCCCATCATGATTTGTTGAGTCATCCATCTTGAACACGGTATGTCCCAATTCGTTCCATGTTCGGTGTAATTTCCATATTTTCTGTCAGATCGCCAAAACTTGGATAATTATCCCTTTATATCAGATATCCATTCAAAATCGCCAGAGCTTGATGTCAGGTAACTAAATTGTTGTTAGTGAATAAAATTTCACTTTCTCAATTTACTTAGCCTAATATTGGTACCTATAAACGTTCACACAAAACACTCTATCATCCTCATTTTTGGCATTTAACAAAATAACCACCAAGATCTTTATTTTCTCCTCGGAAAACAACAGAGGCTAGAGCTTTATGTATCAATATTACGTTACTTCCATTTTGTTTAACTGTCAGTTTGTTCAATGTCGTTTTAACTTTGACGAATTTCACCAATAAAGACCCGTCCCAGGGCTCGAAATCAGTTTTTCCGATAGCTTGAAATCTGAAACTAGAAGACGAACGATTATCAATTGATAAATTCAAGAAGGCCATTCAAGCGTCTAAATGATCAATGTCAAAATTAGATTAATGTCCATTTATTTTTATAATCTAAAGGCGCGACATAGGTAAATAAAAAATGGTTTGATTTTTATACATGGAAATATGAAATGTTGTTGTAACCCTTTCCCATATGACAACAATCAGAACATTTCAATTCGAAAGCTTTTACAGACCACGAAATGAACGTTGATAAAAAGGATTTGCGTACAACATAACATAGGAAATACTGTAACAAAAGTTGAACAGTTTTCTTCTTTTGTCTGAATGTTTACACGAGCTTCCTGTACTGGAGACATCAAAAGCAGGTCTTGATTGGAAAAGGTTGAATTTCTATATATACATGTAGAAAGAAAGTATTGTTGCGAGAAATGGCGAGTCAATTATTGTGTTAAACTATGCACCTATTCAAACATTTTCATCTTATTTACCATAATGTTAGGTCATTTCACTTATGTTTTAGTCTGTAGCCGCAGAAGACACTTCCGGAGGCAAAAAATGGGTTTATGGAAAATCAACATTGTATACATGAAGATTGTTACTAAAAATAGTCTCAAATCGACATTATCAAAACGATGCTCCCTAAATATGTGGAGAAAACAATGACGATGCACGAGCATTCAATATACAGCGATAAAGAGCACATGCATTTAACATGCAGCGATAAAGCGAAGTTTTAAGTGGAGCAAAAACTATGAAATTAAATGTATTCGTTAATAGCCGGTAAGATGGTTATTTTATTGGATTTACAGTCAATCGTTCCCAGTTTCATTGTTGATTTCGTATGCACGTCATGCTTTGGGTTCGAGAGTATCGTTACTAAAACGCTTTAGGTTCGAGAGTATTGTTACCAAAACGCTTTGGGATTGAGAGTATTGTTACTAAGAATAACAAATACTAAACGTTTGAGCGGCATTTTAAGACTCCAAGGACGACTTCCGGAGGCTGTTGTGGGCGGGGGGGGGGGGTCTTAGATGAAATAACATAATTGCTGAAAACTTAAGACAAATTAATCATTTTAATACTGATCCACATCTTCGCCTCCATCTTCGCCTTCATCCATGTCGACGTAGATTGACGAAGTTAGCCGGATTTCGAAAATCAGGATAACTTCTTCAATCTCCGTAGCCACAAGTAATGGGGAATAATAATGAAAATAGGGGTAAACTTGTACGAAGTGTTTGGTATACCTCACGATAAATGACCTGGCAGAGCAGCCCATGCTAATCGAATGAGATGCTCTGCCAGGTCATTTATGGTGAGGTATATCTAATAGTGGGTGGAAAACAGTATCGTCTTTTTAATTGCATGCATTTTGCATGTTATGCATAATTATCTTTTAACTGTCATAAATCATGAGTGTTTCGTAGAAGATTTATAAAGAACTGAAACGGAATGCACTTGCATTGACAATTATATTTATGAGCACATTATCATACTATCATTTTCCTTTCAATATGATATTCGATATGTGATAACATAAATTGATATAGGTTTACCCCCTGTAGAATGAACACGTTTATTTAACCTCTACCAAACAAGCTCGATTTTGACGTACCCAACAGATGATCTCTTGGAAGATATTAAATAAAAGAGCATTAGAAGAAGGAAAGAAATATATCATACAATATAATATTTGATTGGAAGAATCGTGTTTCATTTAAAATTCTAAATGCATGCATTTTTAGTATCTTAGATGTTGATTTAAATAAGTTATCTATGTGTACCTTTCATTTACCACTGAAAATGTGATAAAACATAATTGAGAGAGGTATTAAACACCAATAAATAAGCCATAACTGTTTAACCCTTTCCCAAACGACAAAATTTTCGGTTGATCCACTTAAAAAACTGCCAAAAAAAGACAAAATGGATGTTATTAAAGATAGGATTCGTGTAAGATGTGGCACAGAAAATATTGAAACAAAAGGAGAAACTGCTGGTTATCAGCAGTTTCTTCTTTTCTTTCAATGATTTCCCAAGCCTTTTCTATTATGGACGTCAAAACCAGGTCTTGTTTGGGAAAGGGTTAAGTTCGTTTTTGAACAGTTAAAAGATGTCATCTGTCTTTGACGTTTTCAAATTTTTTAATGTGCATGTTAAGCCAAGTTAAAAATCATGATTTATAATTAATATCCTCGATATCGATGATTCTTGCTGCAGAGCAAGCAAGACATACACCATCGACAAAGAGGCAGTAAATGCTCAACATACGTTCTGATATGTCATTGATATACACCAGCAATAACAGAATACCCAGGACAGAGCCTTTAGGAACACCGGCATTTATTGACCTTGACCTCTAACTAATATAGTTTACTACTACAGTGAGTGAGTGATTGCAATTTTCAGAATAATTGGTAAACCAATTTATAAGGTACCCGTATAGTTAACTGAAATGTAAATTTAACAAGGGTGCATATTCTGTAAGCTTAGTGGGTATTCTGAATATAGGTCTAACCGAGAAAGGAAATTTGATATATCCAGTGACAAATTCCACATTTGTAATTTCATCTTTATAAAGTCAGAAGTGACGCCCACTTCACGTCTCTTTACGATTAGGTGTGAAATCAACCCTAGCTAGCAGAAATTTTTCAATTGAAAAATGAACTTATGCTGTTTTTGGTAAATGTTTTTGCGTGTTTGTGAAATAAGAAACAATTCCAGGTTTGCTCTGACTATAATTGGATTATTGTTAGAACTACGTGAGATCCACAGAGACATTGCGCCGTTGTAAATGCAAAACCTCGTATCTCGTTTTAGGAAAATTTTAAAGGGGAGGGAAAAAGTGTAATAACTTTTCCCAAACTGAAATGTTTTACTTGAAATTTTGACATATTATTCACAAATAATGCATCATTAATACTGAGTAGTAAGAATATCTAAAAACATGCGCGAATTGTCTAAACTGGACACAAAGGTTTGTACTTTGAAAATCGCAAGAATCGACATACCAGGTTTTGCATTTACACCGACGATTGGCTATTCAATATGATATGTTACCAGTCATGCAAAAATGAACCACAAGGAAATGGAGATTAAAAGTTTGATAGCTCAGTAGTTAACGTCGGATCCAAACAGAAATTGAACCACATTTATGATTACATCCCCTGCAAGACCTTAATTTTCTTTTTTTAAGTTATGTCTGGAAAAATACGAATGATGTGGGATCGAACCAGCGACCCACGTGCTACAGCAGAGCTGCAGATAAGATAAGGTGATGGCTTTTCAAAATGAAACGTTTCACTAAATGTTCATTAAACCCTATGTTGTGGGTACTCATTAAAATCGTCTCGCTAGGACGATTCCAATGAGTACCCACACCATAGAGTGTGTACTTGAAAACAACAAATTTAGAATGGTTTCATCCGCTCTTGCTCATACAAATAACGCGCTTTACTATTGTACCAAATCCGTAAATCAATCCAGAGATCTCTGTCGTATCTGGAATTGGCTAATATCCTTTCTGGCATATAACTAGCCATGTGCCTTCTGAAGGAATGTTTACGAATCCTCAATTTAAAATGACGACCTCGTCGACTACGTTCGATAATGTCGTAACTACAGTCAACTGTAGTTACGAGATTTTTGAACGTGTACGACGGTCTGCTGATCTGGGATCGATGTCGTGATTGTTCTGCTGTGATTCTGAGATTTTTTACATGATAAGGTGCACAAAACGTAATAATAATGGGCTACTGGAAATCCATATTTAATCTACATGTATATAGAATTTGCGACGGAAATACGCGATCTTTATATCAAACATTCGCGAATATAGGCCCTATTCGAAAAAACAAAATCGCGAAATGTTGAACTCGCGAAAATAAAGACTTTGTACATTGTATAGGCCAAAACTGTAATCAGCCTATGCAATTACATTTACCGATGTCTTTTTCGGATTTTAACTGTTTTGCATCCAAACAGTGACCATTCTATTATATGCAACGTTTGTTTTTGTTTGTCAATTTCCGGTAGTGTTCAATTTGAGCACAAGTTCCCATTTATGTGGCAAAGTTCACACAATGTCCTTTTTTGTGTGAAGTGCCCTTAAATCGAATCGAACCCAACTGGTAGGTTTTAATTATTCTCTCTAATTCACTGAAGGCTGACTTTTAAATTGAAGAATTAACTTCAACAAAGGAACAAAAAAGATTGGATCTCATAAGAGAAACCAATTGAGAGAACTCTTTTACATAACGACACATCGCTTCACACGATGAGTTTACCTTTTTCCGGACATTAAAAACACAAAAGAAAAAATGGGAAAACATTGGTGAAATAAATGTTGATAGATCTAAACAATAGTTTAACCTTTTTTAACCAAGTTGTGCACAAACATCTTTATCAATGTCCAACAATTAATCTTTTGAAAAGGCTTTCAAATAGGACCACTCGAAATAATTCTTGTTGTCAGAGAAATGTTGAGTTGTGTTTAATTCCGCTTTCAATTATGCATCAATTATATCACTGATATTGGATCACGTAACCAAAATTTCACGACATTTCTCGAGCCACCAAGAGTCCGATCGAAAAAGAAAGACGATCTGAAAACAATAGGGAACGATTTAATCACGTAGCTAGCTGTGACGTAACTTCGGACAAACAGTAGTATTTCCGTAGGTGTTGTTATAAAATCTCGTAACTACGGCTTTTTTTTCAAGCACGAATGGCGTATAGGGTGGACTGCCTAAATAAAGATGCCAAGACGCATTAACAAAGAGTCGTCGCTAAAGCCAGTATCTTTAGAAGGAGCGTTGTCACATCGCCGATATCATTTCGCATTAAGGGGGAATGCTCCAGTTTTTCGGAACACTCGGTCATTACTGTAGTAAATTAAATGTTTCGTACCAATATGTTTCGCTACCATAATTTCAATAATATAACACATCATTACAATTTACCATTTTCGACGGTAAAAGTGTATTTATTATGCGAAACGGATTTCCTCAAGATGGAAATCGATTATTTAGAGCAAGACAGTCGTAAGTGTGTATGCAGTTACCACTGTTTTGCGTCATTTTATTCATGTGTAGCTGATAAAAAATGCTGTAATTCACTTATAATTGCGCTGACTTATATATTTTCTTTTTGAATTATTACCAGGACATATTGCTTAATACAATGAGGGAGTTTTATCAAATTCTATTATATCGAACTTGAAATATTTCCAAAAATAGGCAAATTTTGACATAAAAAACTCCAGCTTCGTTGATCAAACCGAACACTTTAGCATGCTGTTTTATACATTTACGCGTTTATAATAGCACATATTTTTGGTTTTCTGTTCTTATTAAATGTAAGACGTTACTTTAAATCCGTTTTTGGGACTAAACGATGAATATCGTCGTTGTAAATGCAAAACCTCGTATCTCGTTTTTGACAATTTTAAAGGGGAGGTAAAAAAGTGTAATAACTTTTCCCAAACTGAAATGTTTTACTTGAAATTTGGACATATTGTTCACAAATGATTTGTCATTAATACCGATTAGTAAAAATATCTCAAAACCTGCAATAATTGTCTTTAAATGGGCACACAAATTTGTACTTTGAAAATCGCAAGAATCGACATACGAGGTTTTGCATTTACACCGACGATATACAACATTTATTAGCATTTTAGTGACCTTGGACAGGTGCAAGAAATTGTGCATTTTTTTTCGATGTAGGGGTATGTGATACGAATACCTATAAAATTCAAACAAGATCGCTGACCCTCCATTTTTATTTTATTTTCCAGTTTATAATAACATGTAATTTCAACATACAAAATATAAATAAATTCTATTACTGGGGAAACTGGAGCATTCCCCCTTAACATGTGGTACATGTTCCTCTTTTCAATGAAACCCTCGTAACTGCAGCTTTAAACAAGCTGCAGTTACGAGGTTTACATTGAAAATCATAGATATAAGCAATCTCTACCATTAATCGATGATTTATGATCCTAGCGGGTCACATATAAGCCTATGTTGAATGATATAGCACGCCGTTATCGTTCTTAAAGTTTCATAGCAGAGATACTTTGATTTTACAAAATTGAATTCGACGTAGTGGATAACCTAACCCTTTCCGAGATGAAAAATAGCAATTTTTAAGGTCGTTGCAGATGAAAAACAACCCATATATTCTATTCCTAAGCAATGATTTTTTTTACATAAACCTTCATCAATATCGTGATAGAATTTGTCGACTGCATCAGCTTTTAAATTACTTTTGTAAAACAGTCCGAATTTTATGGCTTCGGAAAGTGTTAAAATACAAGTTCGACAATGTTCATCTTACACAGCCCACAAGGGCGGCTCCGGGATTTTTTTCCAGGGGGTGGTGGGGGGGTCAAAGCCTAAATGATGGCTTAGAATGTCTTAAATATGTACCGTTGTACTAAAGGCATATATTTCGGCCAATTCCAACCCCATCCCCCCTAGATCCGCCCTTGGCCCATATTCTACCAAATCGTGAACATATTTCAGTTGGGATACGTAAAAAGGCCATAAAATATTCCATCCATCATCAACTACAAAAACTTCGTGAAATCTTGGGCGTCATCAGTGGCATTGTCAACGGTATCCTTTGTTATTTTACATTGCTATGGATGACATACGGAAATAGGCGGGAGGCCCTCGTTAATTTCCGTTGTCACGGCTGACATCCGAAACTGCACGAATTATTTTGTATATAATGACGGGTTGTAATCCTTAACGGTACATTCATTTGACAATAACAAATTTTGGATCCGTCTGTGGCTTAACCCATTCCCACACAATGACTCGTTTTGACTCCCTTCAAGATACAGTATTTAGAAAACGTTAATAAATGAAAAAAATGCTTGTGACAAGCAATTTTTTCACGTTCTACAATATTTTCTACCCCAAAAGACCAAAATATGTGAAATATTATTCACATGAAGTTGCTGTCTGCAAAATCTTTCAATTTGGACCAGCCTAAAATTTTATCGTTTATGGTAATGGCTTAAAACAGTCTGATCCGAGACCATGAACTTCTGTCTTACTGTTGCTACAAGTCTTCGTGAAGCTATTTAGAACAACATGGATCTTGATCAGACTGCGTGTATATACAGACTGATCATGACGCATAGTGGTCTCAATATAGTCATTATGGACGTTCTTCCAAATCCATGCACATTTCTTGTTCGAAATATACGCGTAACAGTAATTATTTAATTTCAATTTTACGTGCACTACGTAGATTTAAGATCTAAAGACATTTGAAGGTTACCCTTTCGATCTTTTGATCCAAATTGCTTGTATAAATATTGGCATTTTGGCTCTTATCGGTCTCAGCTATCGAGTGTTTTAAAGGTAATTGTATAGAAAATTCGCGTTCAATTGTTAACATATTGATAAAAAGTTATTATACCGAAATTTAGTTTCAAGTAGATATTCATGTACACGAATACCCAAGGTTTTATGAGGAATAATAACGTATTTAACACTTACTGGGTGTTTCTTAAAAAATGAAGAGGGAAAAAGAGATTTCGAGAAATAAACACATATAGTTTTTTACAATGTTTATGCGTACCTTTGTAAGGCTGTCTAGGCAATAGCAAAGAATTTTGTGCTAAAAATAGACTTGATTTATCTTATGTTTTGATAAACCGTCAGCGTTGTTATAAAATCTCGTAACTACGGCTTGAATCAAGCCGTAGTTTCGAGAATTTATAATAACGCCCAGAAAATACTATTATTTGACCGAATTGCGTCACTGTTTACTAGATAAAATCATTCTCAATTCCCATTTAGTATCATCACACGTGCTTGCTCATTCGACAAAATGAAGTACACCAAGAAAATTGACGGTAGAGAAAATTCTGCTTATCAGGACTTTTTAAACGCCGCCGTAGGCGTTCGTATATTGGCGTCATCTTCTCCGTCTGTCCGACCGTCCATCCACCCGTTCGTCCGTCTATCCGTTCGTCCGTACTTACGTCCACATTACTTGTCAACGCAACTCCTCTCAAGTTTCTGGCTGGATCTTTTTGTAACTCTGTCAATGTTATCACCTCAATTGGTAGATGTGCATGAGGGATTTTATAGTTCATTGATTTTGCCCGAGTTATGCCCGTTTAAAAATAGTCTGTGGGAGGGGCGGCGTATATTATGACCATGACACTCTTGTAACTATTGCCACAATATTTGCTTCTTTTGGGCCGAGCCCGGATAGCTCAGTCGGTAACGTCCGAGTCTGTCAATTCAGGGGTTCGAGTCGAACCCCGGCTCGGTCAGTATCCATTCTGACATTCGACAAAGGTAAGTTATCTCTCACCAATGGGTGTGAATCATCTATGTGAGAGAGCAGCTGGAGGTTCGGTTTGGATATTGTGGTGGCACTGGTGCGAGAAATACCAGGAGCCCACGGTTATGCGCTCCAGCCGCCGCGATATGACCATAGCAGTTGTAAAAGGCTTATAAACCCAATAAAATCAAATTGCTTTTTGGGGGGATAGAGTTAAATGAAATAGACTGTAATAATAATATACTATAAATCACATTCGTACAGGTTCAATCAGTGCTTCAAAGGCACCTTTGATCGATTTGTGATTAAATTTGATAAATTGTTCCTCATACTGTGAAACTTTAGCAAACAATGATAGCTGCAAATTGGTTAATATTTATCTTTACACTTATTACTTATTACATTTGACACGGCACTGGACTTTATGCAAAAGGTGTTCTTATTTAGCAAATAAGCCTAACATACATGAAAGAGTCTTTTAAATCATATTGTACTGATTTGAAAGGAATGTAAGAAACTGCTCTATGAACTAATGTTAAGGAAAATCAATGGAGAAATATATGATAATAAAAGCCACAGCTGTGCCATGTCAAATGAAATCAGTACCCGTTCCGAAAAGATTCAAATTGTGCCTGCACAGTTCAACCCCCTTTTGATCCAAGCTTAAAGTTTTTTTTGTTAATTTTTGTCGTGTTCACCATCTTTAGATTTGGACCACGCCGTCAAAAACTATTGCTTGACACTGTCATTTTTATTTAGAAATTCAGTCAAAATTGTGTAATAATTGGAAAACGACTCCCTTATTTGTATGGTCGAACCTGCTTCACAGATATCCTGGACCCACCGGTTCAACTCTTTTAGCAATTGCAATGATTTTTTTGCTAAAAATCGACTGGTCTTATGTTATGTTTTGATGAACGGTCAGTGTTATTATAAAATCTGGAAACTACGGCTTGAATCAAGCCGTAGTTACGAGGTTTTATAACAACACTGACGAAATACTATGTGTTTGTCCGAAATTACGTCACGGGTTACTTAATAAAATCGCTCCCTACTTGCAAAGGTCAAAACCAGAGCTTTGTTTTGAACAGAGTTCGATTTAATATCAATCAAGGAATGATTTACCACTATCACACATTGACCTGGGCCATTTCACATGTTCGGGGTCAATATTGATTCATTCAAATTTCAATTCAATTAATTTCACAATAGATATTTTATTACCGTATGCAAACTTTAGACTTTACGGCCTAAATGAAAAGTAAAATACAGGGTTCAGGTTACCATAAAGAAGAAAACTTTGTGAAAGTCTGTCATGTATTTAATAACTATTCTGACGTCAAATAGAAACGCCCCAATGAAATTTGTCGTTATTTTCCTTATGCGGCCTATTACAATATTGTTGAAATGTATACTGTAAATCATCATTTTGACCGAAAATTACGGCAAATGAAAAATTATGCGTTTCTATCCATTAACATGTCCATTTCCGGTGACTGGTCACGTTTTCTACGTGCGCTTCGTGTATGAACATCACGTGATGAAATTTGTCACATTTTACACAGTAACATGTGTTAGTGGATAGGCAACCACGAATTCAAAGATTTTCTTATGAAACATCCGAATTGAAGGATTCCAAGACTGAATTCTAAATCAGGAGCTCGTAATAAAGCCATTTTTTAATGCGACGAATGCACTAACAAGTCGCGAGACAGTTTAACATATTGTGTTTCTCGATTCGGTGTCTTGGTCGACGCGTTAGAATTCTGCGAACGTTTATTGATCGGCCACGCTCAACAAGACCTCACGTAACGCATGTTAATCAAGATAATTCTCCACGTTAACGTCATGTACGTTTCAGGTTTGTGACGTTTTGATCGACGTTCTATCGAAGAGTCGGTAAATGTGGTGGCCAAATAAGTGTTTTCTGGCAACTGTTGTTGTTGCAAGTAACGTTTGAAATAGACACACTGCTTTGAAAATAGAGCTCGTAGATTTTCGAATACGGGAAAATCAAGAACAAGCCGCCTGACGTTTTGACGTCTTGCACTGCACGATTAGGCATCTTGGTCGACGAGTAAGAGTTACAGAAACATTTGCCAATCGACCAAAGTCAGATAGACCTCATGTTACGCCTGTTATACAAGAAGCTGTCTTACGTTAACGTCATATGCGTTTCAGACTTGAGACGTTGAAATCGACGTCGGGTTTTGTATTCACTTACTGTGGTCAACAAATAAGACGTTTTATGGTCTTTTGTCGTCGCAAGTAAATTTTGAACCACGTGCTACTGCTTTTCAAATGGAAATTCTGATACCGCTCTGTTTAAATGTGCCGTTTTTTGTAAACTGTAACAATTTCATAATTTCTTTATCATAATTTTTCAACAACAGATAATCAAATTTACAGATGGAAATCAGTATTTGTTATTTCAAATCAGATTTACTGAATAATCGGACAATTATAAGTGCTGAGGCGTTTCTATTTGACGTCAGTATATTTGTGTGAGTGGGAGAGAGAGTGAGTGCCTGTGTGTGTTTTTGAGAATGTATGGAAGGAGAGAAAGAGAAAGAGATAAAGTTGAACATGTGTATAGAGAAAGAATCTGTTTTAATGGTTGTGCAATATGAAAGTCTCCTATAATTCTTTTAAGAATGGCCAAATATATACATGTATCTATGTTGTAGTTTTATCCATTAAAGTACATTATGTGAACGAGACTTTGATAAGCTATTAAATCTTAAATCTATCTTTTTGTAAAAATTTAAGCAAGCAATTAAAACTGATAATTCTTTTGTTGTAAACTAATCATTTCCCATCCTTGTAAACCCAGCGGTCATAGCTACGCTACATGAGCTACATGTAGCGTACCTTTGACCGCTGCTAAGATTCTTTTTGAAAATGGTCCCAATGCAATGCCGCTATACAACGACAGGGTCTGCGTGTGTTTTAAGATCAAACAATATTGGGACAGACACGCCCGCAAGGGCTTATCCGAAACTTTTCATCGAGACGGATTTGATAAACAACAAATGAAAAATAGCATTTTGAAAAGTCATCATCTATTCTTATTACTATCTCTGATAAGACTTAACACGTGGATAATGAACTAGGGATAAGAAGAGGTTATGGTTTTTCAAAGTGCAACCCATAGTTTGATATTTCTTAAACCATATTGCGTATGCTATAGATACTCATTAGAACTGTCTACTCGAGACGGTTGAAATGAGTACCAACAATATATCATTTGGTTAATAAAAACAAATTAAGGCCGTTTTGAGGCCTACCCACTCTTATATGTTGCTCTGTTGGAATGTATAAAAACTCGAGCATTCCCGAATAGCGAACGATTTTATCCAGTCAACCGTGACAATATTTCAGACAAACATAATTATTTCCTAGGTGTTACAGTAGTTATAAAATATCGTAACTACGGCTTATTTCAAGCCTTAGTTACGAGATTTTATAACAACACCGAATGTTTATCAATCTATAACGTAAGCCTAGTCTATTTTTAGCACAAAATTCATTGCTATTGTTACACAAATTGAAAAGATTATCTTAGGTAGCACCCCAACCCACTTCCCGATGTTTGACTCAGCGTAATAAGCTATTGAATATTTATGCTAATGACCGGTTACTAAGCTGTAAGGCCGTTCATTCTTCGTGAAATACGCTATTTACAAATGATTGATATATTGGATATTAACTCTTTCCCAAACAATACCTGGTTTTAATTGAAAAGGCTTGTGAAAACATTGGGACAAAAGAAGAAACTCCTGATAGCCAGCAGTTTTTCCTTTCGTTTCAATGTTTTCTGAGCTTAATTATTTACAAATTTTACCTTTCATTCATTTTGTCGTCTGTTGCAGCTTTTAAATTGGACGGCCCTAAACTTTTGTCGTTTGGTAAATGGTTAACGAATAACACTCAACATCAAACACGTTCGATAAAAGGAGCCGGGTCGCTTTAAAATTCAAACGCACACATTCAAAACAATTGTGGGTATCAATATTAAGATTTCAAAATGGAAAAACCTCGCCGAGTCGAAGTCTTTCGAGATGCCTTTAAACCTCGAAAAATTCGAATTTAACTCCTCCAATGATTGTTTAATTTCGATTTAAATGTTACAATTTAGCAATTTTTTTAACACACCAAGCACGTTCATATCAAAATCGAGCAGAATATAACATTTCACGACGAGTAACACAAGTGACTTTTGGGAAGCGTTCACACCGATTATTCGTCTGTTTCAAAATTTAATATGTTGTGTGTAAAATCTCAGCTAATACTCAACGGATTTTGACGAGATAAAGTGCATCGTACGCGTCTTTGAGAGGGCCATTCCCGGATCTAACTCACTCGGAATCAGATCTCATGGTTTCTTCACATATTTCAGATGAATGATTACGCTTGTATGTTTGAAGACACTATGGGATTCGTTGCATAGTGAGTTAATGAGTTAATGAATATTGGGAATGGCCGTATTAAAGTCACGTACGGTGTATTTTTCACGTAAAAAACATTAATTTATCAATCAGAAACCAGTTATTGTTTGTGTCATGTAGCATAGATTTCAATTGAAGCCATGTTTACAAATCAGACGCCCGTATTTACAATGATCGTACGACAATTTCACCACCATTATTTACCGTCCAAATTGGTAGTAAGATCGTTGGTTATAAATATCCCAATTTCGTTTGAAAATTTGATACTTATGATATATGTATAAGACTTTTTGCTGAACAATTTCACACATTCTGTTCGGCGAGATCGTTTTATCTAAAAACGAACACATACAAAAACCAGTAACAACAAAAAACCCAAACCTTATTCTCTATTTGTACCTCTATGTCTGAACTTGTTAGCATTATAATTATACAAAAAGCAGCACCGATTTTTCTAATCCTAGTTTTCTCTGATGAAATGCGCTCTTTGATATGTTGATGTCACTCATTTACGAATCCGAGTTTTCTCTGATGAAATTCGCTTTTTGATAATTATGTTGATGTCGCTCATTTACGAATCCGAGTTTTCTCTGATGAAATTCGCTTTTTGATATGTTGATGTCGCTCATTTACGTAAATGTTCTCCTTGTTGACCATATGCTTCTCGAGGTCCTTATACAGTCTCGTAAGTTGCGCCAGATGCGTTGACCGTTGCTTCTTTGCTGTCTCGAAATCCATTTTCATCTCTTATCGTCAAATAGCTTTGTTGAGAATTGTAGTGGGGCTCGGATATCAAAATTCCCGACGTTAACGTCAGTGACGTCATGCTATTAATTGGAACAGACGCACCTGAGGCTCATATTCCGGTGGAAGTTCGCTCAGGAAATGAGGATCAGCCTTATGCGATTCGATCAAAACTTGGATGGGCTGTACGAGGACCTATCGGAGATTCGAGTTCGACTCATTCGGCAAGCGTAAATTTCCAACAGTCCAGTGACATTGTATTGCAAGGACAATTAGAAAGGCTGTGGACAACCGATTTACGGGACGGGATTGTGACAGAGAAGGAATGCATGTCAGTAGAAGACAATATGGCCTTGGATAAGATGAAATCATCTATCGTACACCAGGATGGACATTACAAGATGGATCTTCCATGGAGAGACGAAAGTAAAGCCCTACCAAATGATTTGCCGCTTGCGCAGGCGAGACTTACGCAGTTAAAGCGTAAACTGTCACGTGATCCGAAATTGCACGAGATGTATTCAACCGCTATGAATAGCTATATTGAAAATGGCTATGCTACAGAAGTTGATGAGCCTTCGATAGTTACCAGCAAAACTTGGTATTTACCCCATCACCCCGTTTTGAATGCAAATAAGCCGGGAAAAGTGAGAGTTGTGTTTGATTGTGCCGCGAAATATAAAGGAATATCACTGAACAGTCAATTGCTACAGAGTCCAGACTTAATGAACAATTTAGTTGGCGTAGTGATACGGTTTAGACAGGAGAAAAATAGCCTTAGCCGCGGACATAGAGGCTATGTTTCATCAGGTTAACGTTGCAGAAAAGGACTGTGGCTCTTTGAGGTTTCTATGGTGGCCTAATGGGGACATGAACAAACCATTAAAAACATACCGCATGCGTGTACATTTGTTTTTTGCGACATCTTCTCCGAGTTGCACAGCATATGCGTTGAAGAGGACAGCCAGTGACAATCGCGATCTGTACGAAGAGGAGGTTATTCAAACGGTTGAGCGAAATTTCTACGTAGATGACTGCCTGAAATCGGTACCTAGTGAAGACAGAGCTATACAATTGGCTGACAATTTACAAAGTTTAATGAAACGGGGCGGATTCCGACTCACTAAGTGGCTAAGTAACAGTCGGAAAGTTTTAAACGCAATACCAGAATCGGAGAGGGCGCCATCGGTGATCAATCTTGGACCGAACGCTGATTTACCGTGTGACCGGGCCTTAGGTGTAGGCTGGGACGTAAACAAGGACACAATACTATTAAGTGTGAAAATTTCCGAGAAACTACTCACAAGACGGGGATTACTATCTGTTGCGAGTTCGATCTTCGATCCCCTAGGATTCGTTACTCCCACCACTTTGCACGCAAAAGCCATAATTCAGAGTTGGTGTCGCACAGGAATTGGTTGGGACGAGAACGTCAGAACTGGCCGAGACGGGCATGTGCGTAGTGTACTTGTGTGGTTAAAACAAAAGGGTCAAAAATAGTAAAACCGGTCACAAGGCTTTGTCTTTTAGAAGGAGTGTAATTCTTGCATTTACATGTAAATTACAAAGGTCGTGAAATTCATATAAATTTAATATGTTTTAAAATGATAAATTGTATTATTGATACCAGAAATATTTTAAGATTTGTAGTTCAAGATCATTGTTAATTACATGTAGATTATTTTCAAATGGTTTTGTGATTTCAAAAGCATTTCTTTTAAGAATTAACTTTCACACTTAATTGCTTTTTATTTATGAAATGATGTGATTTCATAGAGGGGAGTGTAAGAGCGTCCTAGCTCTTAGGAGTGCATTTCGACGTAACGTAACGTCGCGCCGTACTAAAGTACGCGCGACGTTCACGCGACGTCAAAATGACGTAAATGTTTTGCAACGACCGTTTTTCAAATCAGTTTTAGTTGTGCGGGCTTGAAGAACGGTCAGCTCATTTTGTTGAGAATCATCACCTTTCTTACATTGATAACTAACGAAGATTGGTTGGGACGATTTTTCTAGCCTGGTGTCAGGCTCTGTATATTTATGTTATGTCTCAAAAAATCAAGGCACACAATCGTGAAAACACTTCATAATTACAGTAAAATATCTTTCCTTGGTCTGAGTCAGAGACTTGCAATTTCATTGAACGTCGCTGTTTTACTTTGAAATCTCTATCAGACTGGCACAAGTCTACGATTTCGTCATTTTCAAAGTCAAAGAAATGGTCTATTTTTTCTTGACGCAACAAAATAATGTCGTTATACTTTCAAAATTGACGACAAAAAGGTTCTTCTTTAATGTTCAAATTCCATTTGGTGACGAAATGAATGTCTTATTCATTTTAAAGTTATTGCCTGTTAGTCCATTTGACGCTGCTATATGCCCTATATGACAACCTTGCAATGTCGAGTACAATGAAGTTTTATTTTTTCTTTGCACTGTATAGGTGCTCTAGAGCAGATCTAGCTTGGTTGCCAGAATGGCAACCTTGGGCAACTCCTACAAATCGCAAAAATCCAAGATGGCCGCCAAATGCAGCTGGAAAAATCAACTTTTTGTCAAATTGTCCTAAATTGACGCGAAAAATGCCTATTTATGGGTTCTTTGGTATGCTGAATCCAAATCCATTGATAAATATAACATTTGGATAACACAAATATGATAAAATAGAGATGGCTGCCGGACGCAATCTTGAAAATCACATTTTTCTACCTTATTTTACATGGCCCATAGAATTCATGTATTAACTATTAAGACACACTTGATAAGGTAAATCCACTTTATTTCTTAAATTCGAATTTTGATTTATCTGGTGTAAATGAAATTCCGACATGGCCGCCAAACGTCATATTGAAAATGATATCTTGCTTAATTCACTTACAACAAGTTTTTTCTACTTGTAGAAAATGCGGCTAATATATGATATTTGTGTATCATTGCCTCTGTTAATTCAATAACACATTTTTATATTTATTGCGATTTTACATTGATCTAAAGTGTTTTTCATTAGGGAAATGGCCACCAGATGGCAAAATGAAAGTGACAACAAATACTGGTACTAAATATTATAAAGGTAAATAATTATCTTGTACTTTATTTTGGACATTTCAAGTCTTACAAATCCCAGATTTCTTCAAAATGTTATATTTTCTATTGTAAACATTTCTATAAATTTGAGAATCTTTGAGCATCTTCGAAACTTTTACAGATGATATGATTTAAACAGTTTTATTATTTCAACAGACGACCATCACCTCTGTGTAATGATATACACAGTTCTGACATTGAATAATAAAAGATGACAGCGTGGGTTGAAGTACCATTATGAATTTATATCATTAATTCCTATGGCTTCTTCCTAATTTTGAAGAAATGATCCCATGATCTACATCCAAATATAGAATGTAAACATCACCCAAATCGCAAATAGAATGTTGGCTCGTTAAGCAGAAATTTCTTACATGTTAATCTTACACACAGATCCGATCTACGAAATGTGTGTAACTTAAGAGAAATTATTATGTAGTCAACATTGGATGTAGATACCATGTAATGTGATCATTCTGCACCATTACAATACACTGGATTAATAGAAATAAAAAGAAAATGAACAAAAACAGTCATGTTTGATTAAACTGTTAATACCGGTTCATAGTTGATCTTACTGTTTACAAGAAACTTTACTCACTTTACTCGATGACAAAGACAAAAACAATAAATTAAGAAGGTTGAAATTAACAAGCATTTGATAACCTGGGTAAGATACCACCAAAAACATTGATTTTATAGAAAGAGTATGCAAATGTTTCCCTACCTACAAGACATCTATATAAGTTCACAGAGAAACCCTGTCCATTTTTTGCTTTCATTGTATCGGGATACCTTATACTAATGGTTGTCCATTCACATTTATTGGGAATAGAACAGAAATTGCAAGATACAACTCAACTTGATTAAAATTGAACGATTTTACATTCTATGATTCTCGGGCTCTTCTGCATCTGATTCTGAATGGTTTTTGCCTTCCAAATCACATCAAATGTATTAGTATATTTTACTAGAATATTTCGTTCGTATGACTTTTCAATAATTTTCCAAAAGTATTTTTCTTTTGTCGGACACCGTGTTTCGGACAATTTCTTCAGTAATGTTTGAATTTAAACAGTAATTTATTGCACATACAATGTCACTTCAGTTATTGCGATAATTGATCTAAATCTATACTCTCATTGTTTTAAGGCCCATTTTGTACATCATCTATGTATTGTGTATATTTACAGTCTTCATGCGATAGGCTAAGTCTTAATGATTCGTTTGAATAAGATATACCGTTTATCAGCAAGAAGAAAACAACAACAAATTAAAACTAACGGAATGGTACGCAGTTCTCCCATTAAATCATGTAAAATGGCAATGATTCTTATTCTTCTTTACAGACACATCTTAAGGAATGGCTTGGTCAGAAAGTCTTAAAAATGATATGAATGTACTTCATGCATATCCAATTTACATTGATTTCTCAAAATGAAATATTAATATGCTAAAATCCCACGTTGTCTTAAATATATATCGTGTATATTTATAAACATTTCAAAAGGCAATATCACTCAAATTAGTATAATTGTCTCTTTAAAGCGCCCATGATAAGCATTTGTCAGAACATGTATTCTTTTAGAATCGTTATTCGGGTAAATAAGTTGAAACAGAATGGGACAACCTTCTTGCAATTATGTACATGCACATCTACTCCATGCTGTTGGAGCTATCTTAAGGGCTACAGTTGCTTTTCATGAAGATACATCCACGACTATACTGTTTCCTGTTGTTGTTAAAATCGTTCATGGCTGTAGTATGACAAGTCTAAGTATTACATTATGCATGGAACTCAAAGAGTTGTATTGTTTTTACCATGATCATTTGGGTTTTCTCTTCATAAATTTTGAATTGTAAAGTTATGAGAGCTGAAAAGATCAGCTCCCAAAGGAATTTTAGCCCATCAATCACGATTGATCTATTACGACTCCTCAAGATATTCACAAGGAAAATGATTTCAAAAATATAAATATTGGAACACTTTTAATGATACGTTTTCTTCTAGCATGACAGTCACCTTTAATTTCTACATATCATCCGTGAATTTATACAATTTATGTAATTATGTAGATAAAATGCTTAGAACTGTACCGAAACTGAAATATTGCAAAATGCCAAAGACGCAATCCCAGTTAAAGGGGACAATTGATGTCTCCGGCCTTCAATATGTTCTAGCTGCAAATAGTCAACATTATATAAATGCCCTCCACATTTATATTCATCCAACACCTATAACTAAAAAGTGTATCTATAATTTACGTTCGTAAGAACTCCATTTCTTATGAAAATCATGTGACAATCAAGCTAGGGGGTACGAAAAACCGATGTCTCCGGGTATAAAGTCTAACTTTCAAACCAAAAATGTCAATTTCAATAATAAATCATCCTAACAGAAATGTCCCAATCTTGTACAGAAAACATAAAGCTTCAAAACGATACCAAGATTTATATAAAAAATGTAATCCAAAATTTGTACAACAGCCACGAGTCGTTGTCTCCAAAATTCAAAAACGTACGGGACACTTTCTTTAAAGCTATGAAACACTGACATAAATCTACATTTAATGCATTAATCTAGCGTAATCTACTTCAGTATAAATATATATAATCAAAATGAAGTCGTATTTTGATATACTTTTGTCAATATTTTTAAAAAATCAACATCATTCTTAAACAATTTATCGTAATTTTAACCCCGTAACGTACGAGGCAAGAACTAAAGTAACTGTAGTTAAAAATGTGTAACTATAAATAGTTTAATTCTTCAAGTAATATCACTATTCGAAGTGTCTTCAAATATGACAAAAAGAATTATGCCGATTACTATAATAGCATTGATACAGCAGGCCAAATAAAATTGGGTACACATTAAAAAGTGACGTACGAGTCCATAACGTTCGAGGCAATTTTTAGTTTTCAGTTTTTAAATTGCTGAAATGGTACGTTTGCTGTGCTTATTTTATGTGTTTTGGGTTCCTTAAGGACTCCAGTTTAAGCAAAATAGACACTTAATGCACATAATAGACTGTACACGTACTAGTACTAGTCTCGTACGTTATGGTATTATAATTACGCTAAATTGATACTATTTTTACAATATTGAAGAAAGTTCCACAAAATATGCCGGTTTTTGTTGATATATATAGGAATATATTCATACCCATATACATTACACTAGAGTGATGCATTAAAATAGACTATTTCAGCGTTTCTTACCTTTATAAAAAGTGTCCCGTACGTTTTCGTATATTGGATCCATCAGAGGCAAGGATGTCTAGCAAATTCTGGATAACATTTCACTTAATTAAGAAGTTATTACACGTACCTCATGTGTCTAAACAATACGAACATATCAACTTTTATAAATTGAAACTAATTTGGCTAGGAAGTTTTGATTTGTAAAACAACACACCCAGATGGCTTATAGAGTTGTATTTATTTTCATTTATTCATTTCATTACAATTTTTTTGACAAAGTGTCTGGCAAATGGATATTGCCTGATGATATTATGATTTGATTGAAAAGGTAATAACACAGAGGCTGTGATGTTAAAGAAAAGAAAGCATATTACGTACGGGACAAGCTGTAGTTACGTTCGGGACAGACAAGTTTTAAACTATTGTAGATTTGTAACAAATCATTGACTTTCCATTTCGGTATATCGATTAAGGGAATAACTCATTGCTTTTGTTTAACAATACGAGAGAAAATTAAAGATTGTTTGGTGTATTTTAGAAGAGTTGGAAGTAGTCAACGTTCTAAAATAAAGGAATTGTACAAGGATGGCCGTTTTGTATTTCCATTCGCATAGGTACAATTCGCCATTTTCATCCATATTGTCAATTGATTCACATTTTACAAACAAATACTCATCAAAATGTATTGGATTTATTATTCTTTATGCATTACTTAATGTGAAATTAGACACACATGTCACAAAGGGGTCTATTTAAAATACGTAGTTTTTTATGCACACATTTGATCATTTAACAGTCTATAAATCCAAAACTAAGCAAGCCCAGTTGACAAAACAAGAGAAATTTGCGCAGAAGATGTGATCCATGGAGAAAATTTGTCCAGAATGAGTGAATGGTAAAATGAAAAAAAATCGAAAAAAATTTAGCCAATTGTCCACTTTAACTGGGATTGCGTCCAAAGATGTTTATCTTTAGTCAGCAGCAACAGCTGAAACTTTACATTTCAACATGGTAACTGGGTGCCATAACTGAATAAAATCTCAGTTACATACAGACATACCTCAAGCCTACAACAAAGACATCGCCTTCATTTAACAACAATAATAATGGCAATTGGTAGCCTATGTATTACATTCTATATATTCATCTAGGTCTAGTCCTATACATAAATGTGTATCAGAATCTGATTTTCCAAAGCAAAAAAATCAAACCTAGATAACAATACCAAAAAACAGCACCTAATAATATGTTATTTGAATTTTCCACTAAGTACACTTATAAACAAAACTTTTAGAGTCATTAAATTGAAGAAATTAACACATGTTAATTGATATTATATCATTGTTGGCGAAAAGAGCAGATTTTTAGGCATTTGATGTCCTACTTTGAACAACTGTCTGAAAATTTGCTCTTTATGCCAAGATGGCAACTGATTGCCATATATGTTACTATCATTTATATGAGAACAGTAACGAAATGTGTAATATCCAAATTTAGTCCAAATGTGTTAAAAATAAGTAAAGAGATTTAATAACACATAAATATCGAAATTTGGCAGCAATTTGTACCAGTATTTCAACCAATAATCATTTTCAATAAGGCATGTAGCATCCATTTCCGAATTTTATTTATACAAGGTTGATATAAAAAAGAAAAGAAGAAATGATAATGTGAAGAAATGAGAAGTAAAGTAAATTTGACTTACAAAGTATTCTGAAAATGTGCCTTTTAAAGACCGTATAAAAATAACGTAGAAAAAATGTGATTTTCAAGATGGCATCCAGCAGCCATCTCTAATCTAGTACTTTTCTGATATCCAAATGCTAAATTTATCATCAGATTTGAATTCAGCATACCCCAAAACCCCAAAATAGACATTTTTTGCATCTTTGTTGGACAATTTGACAAAAAGTTTATTTTTCCAACTGCGTTTGGCGGCCATCTTGGATTTTTGCGAATTGTGGGAGTTGCCCAAGGTTGCCATTCTGGCAACCAAGCTAGATCTGCTCTAGAACACCTATACAATGCAAAGAAAAAATAAAACTTCATTGTACTCGACATTGCAAGGTTCCGAAAATTTCAAATGGACTATGTCACGAATAATTGTAGACTAGTAGTTGACTATTCTTCGCCGTTGGACGACCATAAGCTGTTTCTTTAAACTTCAAATTCAAATTTTTGATTCACTAATCGACGATTTGTTTTGAGTTATATGGGTAGTTATATTCATAATGACGATATTTGATCATTACTGAGACAAACAAGTGAGTTGAATGACAATTGAATATGAAATCACAATTCACTTCAAAGTATAAAAACCTCTAAACATATCGACCAGAAAAATATACCCTTCAAAACCGATAAAAATCAAAACACACTTACCGTTTTAGCTACACGGAATTCTAGAAACTCAAAAATGTAAAAACCCTCAAAAACCTTTGGTTGAAAAAGGTTAAATGTTTAAGTTCGCACACTCGTTTCATCTACCTATCTATTTCGAAAAGTCCTTCAAACCATTCAATATTTCGTGCCTTCGTCAAAACCCCCGATAAGATCATTCGTTTACTTTTTAACACCATTTACGTTATCCACACTGAATAAAAATCTATGACTGTTTGGACTCGAAAGAACCGTCTTTAAAAGACGACTCTTTCGAGTACCAACAGCATACATTTATCAGGAAGAGAGCACACAATTATTGAGAAATTGTTCACATTTTATCCGAAGCCAAAATATCCTCGATTTATCCGATGTCTTTTCAAAACTATCGGTAGTTCGCTATAAAAAGGATTGTTTACACAAAAACTTTCAACTGATATATGACCCTCGATCGTTTCTTTTGGAAAATATTGACTCGGCTTTTCACGCACCTTTTTATCCGATATATGTTTTTGACATGGTCTCCGTTTTATAAAAAAAGAAATAAACTTGCGATTTTTGTTTGCCTGAATTTGGACGTAATTACACAACAACAAATCTGATTGGCCCTTATTGGCCAGAGGCATATTTCTTGTTCTTTCAGATGTTTTGTTACATGATATTCCTAAAATGTTCGTAAATTCGTTTGTGAAACGGGGCCTAGGATCCGCGTTTACTTACGAACGTACGATCATTGTTTTTTGCGTAATTACTTGTAACAACAAACCTGATTGGCCCAATCTGATTCTTCGTGCAGTCAGATGTTCTTGTACAGTTTACACACATACGCGTTCGTAAGATCGTTAGTAAAAAGGGGCATTGGTTTTCATCAGACGTAGGGTCAACATTTGAAAATAAATGTAATAGGCCTGTCCCACCTAACCGAATAGTGGTACCGAATTCATACCGAATGTTAAGTGCGAAATTCACAGTGTTCGTTGTCATTTTATTCTGTGAACTTTGGTTTTCAACGATTGTGTACCGACCATACACCGAACACGTAACGAACTTGTAGCGAATGTGTCGAACAGCCAACGTTGTTTCTCCGAAATATCCCCCAATTCGTTCCCAAACACCAACGAACCCCTACCGTTTGAGTAACGAATATAACGTCATATTCGGAATGGCATCGTCAGGATCGGTGTGTTTCGTTAGAGGTTCGTTCAACCTTTTCGGCCATATCGGTAAAGAAACGCACCTTCATCGGAGTGCAAACGCTAGTCATTCGGTGAGATCATAACGAACATACCGAACAGGAATTCGTCTGCGAATTATTACCGACACCAAAACGAAATTAACGAATGCCAGACGCAAGCCTACCGATCCCTCTGCGAACGATTACCGAACTCATTCCGAAATTTTGATTCGCTGTATTCGTTGAAAAATTTTGTGCATGCTCAAAAACCTTTTTAGGCGTCTGCGAACACCGCGTAATGTCGACGAAAAGCACAGAATGGCACCGTAAACATACCGAACACAAACCGTTTGTGGAACGAACCTTTAACGAATACACCGAATTAAGTTCGGTACGCATTCGGTGTAAAAATTCGGTTAGGTGGGACAGGCCTATAACAAAATGCTTTACAGAGCTGTATTGTTAATATTAAAGGTAAGTTTGTAGAGCTGCCATGTGACTCACAGATTTTGTGTTTATTCTGCGGCACCAAATGCCCATGCCACAATTTTCATCAAATTTTTAAAGCGAAACATTCCCCTTTTTGTGATGGTGGATGTCAAATGAAGTATTTTGTTGCTCTTAACGTAAAAATCTACCAGCAAATTTTAGATTTATTTGAAAATATATATTTTTGCCATGATTAGGCTAAAACAGGGTGGGTGGGGTAAGATAAAGTCAAATATCTTTTCTATTTCCGTGGAAAGGTGTGCTGATTTTGTGTGTAAAAATAGCTCTTGGTATTTTACTTCCAAAATTGCGAAAACAATTTGCACGATATGCGTTTGTTTCGTAATTTTTGAAATAAACAGAATTATACTTTGAATGTATTTTTTTTTCTTTTTTGTAATTATTATATTATATGCACCATTGCGCCATATTTTTTCATTATTGTACATGGCCAATGGCAATTTATATTGCCGACTTGCCAATTAAAGAAATTGAAGAAATTGAAGGTATTATCTTCAAAATGTCCAAAAAAAAAACATTGAGTAATTTTTGGACGAATTGAAAAAATGTGATTTTTCAATTTTTTCCATTTTTTTCAGAAAATGGTTTTAAAATATCTCTTTCAATCATATCAATTTTTTGTATGCAAATATTAAGTATCTAAATTGAAATAACATTTGAAATAATCCATTCAGAATAACTTTCTATGTGACTTTTTAAAACATAAGGGTAATTTTGTGAAGATGATCATTAAAAGTCAATTGCAGATAACTCTGGCACGAAAACGAGCCAAAAAACTTACCTTGATTTTTCTATATTCTGTTCAGGAAATGTTACATTACAACATATACACATGTACAAATAAAAATAATTCATTGAGCGGATAAAAGAAACCTCGAGTCCAAAGGGTTATTTACAAGATGGTCTACAAGATGGCCACCAAAACATTACAATACCCCTTTTATTACTATCATAATATATTTCTGTTACATATACTATAACTCGTACTACTTTTCATATTACTGCTAGGTTGGTGAATGGTGCCTATCCAGGTAATAAGTAATAGCAGTCAATGAATCAATTTTACCGTCTACAAACTCGATGAGAAATGGGCATATAATATACATGTATTTTAAGACATATACCTTTGTATCTTACAAGAGGGCTTGGAAGTCAGTTAGGCATTATAAAAGATATCATTGCCTAGTCTCAGGAAAACATGATGAATGTCACATTTGTATATTCATTTTCTTGTCTGAAATGTGCAAAAGTAGTTCTAGCAAACAAATATTTGTCCAAACTGTAGATATGCTATAAAGGTTATGTCGACATCACCTTTGGTGTTTGAAGAAGAGGTTGGAGTCATCAATCAGGTAGTATTAAGGTTGTCTTCCCCTAATGAGATTCGCGAGACATCAGATTATTCGGGAGACGTAAAAACATACGGCGGGCGACATCAAAAACATTCGGAGGTGGAATTTTCCACCGCCGAACGTTTACGATCGCGCCCGAATAAGTTCGGATACGTAACGACGACGCCCGAAATAACCCGATTCTTTTAATCTCAAAATGGCTACATTACGGATATTCTACCTTAAGACAGGCTTTACTGTTGGGTTGTTTTCGGCTGGAAATAAATTGCATCAAACACGCCCGCCATTTCTACTTCGTCCCGCACCCACCAATGCGGTTTGAAATCGTTATCTAAGTGGGCGAGCAGCTGGAGGCTCGGTAAGGGTGTTGTGGTAGTACTGGTTTAAGAAACAACAAGAATCCATGGTTAAGTGCTCCAGCCGCCGCTATATGACCCTGGCAGTTGAAAACGGCGTAAAATCCCAATAAACTCCAACTCTACCTCGTCCCGCATTGATCAATCAGAGGTACATTGTCGCTTTTCGTAGAAACAGAAACGAGCTTTTGGATGTAAATTAACAGCAGCTATAGCTCACAATAAATGACCTCTAGTTTGTAGATAGAGATATGTGACAGGTCATTCATCGTGCACTATACACGGTTTTGAAAAAAACAAACAAACAAAAAAACAAACAGCGACATTCATATGTCTGCCTTGTTTGCCAAAGTCTTTCGCTGGTTGTTCGGACAACGTTAATTTCATGGCATTTCCAGAAGGTCTCTTATAGCGAGACAGATCACGTTCGACCATACCGTAAATGTCGAAAACACGGAATTTCTCTACAAAATGATTATACTACAACAAAGAAACGCAACTTCCTTTTCCATTCCTTCTTACGCAAAGACATCAAATCAGATTTAAGCAAAATTTAATACATTTAAAGCAATAGCATTTCACCTTGTAAAGTTCGCAAAATCTTGTTGGTAGTAAATTTAATTAGTAAGAAAACGGCCTGTTTACACCGGGCGTCAGCACAATTTGACAAAAAAAAATGTATGTGGGTCGAATAACACAATCTGTTTCGTTCAGTTTGGTCCGATATTCGAATGTTAGTCCATACGATTTATTGGCAGTCTCGGTTGCAGTCTTAAACCTATCCCGTACGTGGGGTTAACGTGACGATACGGTCCTGCCTTGACGTCATATCTGTTGCACGCCCGCTTCGTGCTCGATCGGCTGTGGTCCCATTGAGGGCCGACAACGTATACAGTCGAAAATGTGTCGATTTGTTCCCCATCAATGTCTTACGACAACATTTTGACTTTTTCACCGAACAACATCTGTACTGCAGCCGGGCGCTAGTTTTGGCGTAGTCATGCTATGCGTAGGTTAGTGAAAAGTAAAGTGAACGCTTTGGACTCTTCTTAGTCTGTGTTCTAGCTTGTGTCTGATGAAAATTTGTTTTGATAGCAGTCATTTAGACAAGAGCCGTCAGAGACGGACAAAGCTCCCCGAATAAGGAATTGTCACTATAAATATATGCCATGCAGAGCTAATATAAACCTAACAAATGTTAAGCCCCCTTTTTCCATGACATATTTTTCATACACAACTTTTAAATAGTTTATTGTCAAGGGCATCTGATTTGCTACTCAAATATGAAATTTCATCAAATTCTGACCATTAGACTAGGAGAAATTAGAGGAAAACTGAATTTAACCTTAAGTCCCCTTTTCCCATGACAAGGCCTCAAATCCCAAAACGGGGAAAAGTGCATCGGCATTATGTCCTAGGGAGTTCACATCGCTTCGGACGGACGGACGGACGGACGGAATGACGGTCGGACAGGACGGACGGACAGACAAAGCGGCGACTATATGCTCTCCCTTCGGGGAGCATAAAACACGACATGGGATAATCAGTTTAACAATTTACTATGTATCACGTGATGAATTTACGACATCTGAAGAAAATGACACTGAATTTATGAGTATGGATGCAGGTATATTAAGAATATACTCAATAGCCATTAAATACATATTTTGTCGAAAATATTTTGAAAAAAATGTGGATGCGTATCTTTTTTGTCCTAGTATATCATTCTTTCTCATATTGTTCACATCAAATTCCCTTTGTGACGTAAGCTTTGGAAGGCAATATAGACTAAGATCTGCCTGCACAGACGTGCAGTCTGATCTTAGGCTACACTGCCTGCTTTTTACTCAATTATTGCGGCAAAAACTCTCGTAAATTGGCAATTCGTTAGAAATAAAATCTATAGTCAGCAGGTCAAATGTTAAACTCGGACGGACTCCTACACTGCGGTTAAACGGCAATAACATCTCACATTTTATTAGATGGATTGCGTTGTTATTAAAGTTTGCCTTAATTAAAATAAAACTGCATGTATATAGATTTAACCTTAAAGGGAAATCATTCATGTATGGAAACGTGTCTACAGCCGAAATTACATCCCTTTGACAAGGAACTCGCATTGATTGATATAGGAACACGACAATCTAATTTAAAGGCTACCAAGTTAGGCACTTAATTTCACAGTATAATGGAAGAAATTAACGTGTTTTAAAAAAGATCCGCCAAACTCGGTTGTTTTGAAAGTTTTGTTTGCTTTTCTTTACGTCGTTACTTTGATGATTTTCGAGAAAATAAAGATCGGCAATTTCCGTAAAATCTCCACTGAGCGACATCATACAATAGCTTGACTCCGCCCTAATCTAGAGCATGAGGTTTCTGACAAAAAATAAGTGTGCGACTTTTCTGACATACAGCGAAGTCTCAGTTTTTATCCATTTCTCGATCGTCAGAGTAATACAGACAAATTTAAACCGTTCTTTGCCACATTCCTTCACTCACTAACGACATATTCTTTGCCTGTAATAACATTTTTTTTAACATTTACTAAGGATGAATTCCGTGTTTTGAGTATCGATTGGGGAAGTCGCTTTATGACAGAAAAGTCGGACTTTTAACTTTGTCAGAAATCTCAGGCTTTCCAAAAAATGACCCATGACTTACCGTTTTCCCGCCACGACGTCATTATTTGGCCGGTATGACGTCATAACTTCAAATCGGAATTATAGCGTTTTTTCTTCGGCAAAGATCGGAAACGACCAAAATATCCAATTTAAAAGGCGAAATAAAAATACTTCTAATGTTTGAAAATTGTAGAAACTTTGATATTTGGTTATGAGAAAGGTGGTTTTTCGACAGAGGAGTTTAATTATGGCAATCAGTGGACACTCTAACCTTTTCGAAGACAAACTATCTCATTGAGACAAGAAGACATGTAGATAATCAGGTTTTTTTTATCGCGATTTTGTCTACGCTATATTCTAACATGATATTTGGAGTAGCCTAAGCCCTATATTCGCAGCGAATTGTATAAGTACGGCATAATAAACGTGACGTTAAAATGTACTTATGACGACCTGCATTTTAACACATTACCAGACGGGGAAATTTTTGGTTGTTCCAAATTTAAAGATATTGCAGACGACAATTCAAAGTGAAATAGATTTTACATTTTTTTGTCTTTTTGTATAGAATGCACTATCGGAAATGAAGAAATTGCTTGTCAAAAGCAATTTCTTCATTTTCCACAATGTTTTCCAAAGCGATTTTCTTGTGGGGAGTCAAAAAGAGTCAATGTGTGGTAAAAGGTTAAGGAAATTCAGATAAACCAAAGTCGTCATTTTTGTTTTCTTTGATACTAAACATGGGCGAAAATACCAAGAGAGAGTGTAAAACTTCAGGTTTAACTTAAGAAATTAACATGACATTAATTTTAGCATTTTCCACACAAAATATCATTCTACAAGAATATTTGGCACTTTGTTATACCCCAACAACCAACAATAAAGGAGAGGGGAAAGACGAAACAGCTGTGTAAATAACAAAATGCGAGGATAGAAAATGAAAGTATTGCAACAATTTTACCTATTTCTTAGCTTTGTAACTTTCCTTCTGGCGTATAGGCCAGTCACTTTAGCCGAAAAATAGGCCCAACCCACCACTAATTCTAACATTAACAAAACCAACATTTTTATAACCTATAACCTTATCCATTCTAGGAAAAAAGTCCTCAAATGTTACTCGAGGGGAAATATGAAAAAAAAAATCGATCTTACTAGGGAACCCCTTCAAAGCAAGCCAAAAGTATGTTTTTGGGTGTAGGCATAGAAAACAGTCTTTTGAAACCAAGTATGCTATTGTGGATGGAATATAATTTATGGATAATTTAATAAAAGAGGTTTATAGAGTAAAAAACACCGATTTTGCTATTTCTATTTATTTGAATTTTACATGGAAAGTGAATTTGCGAGTGAAATTTCCCCACCCACTCATGTATTAAGGTTAACTTATTATATATCCAATACTTTTAAACCCTTCGCTGTACCTAAATATTAGACACCCAGTTCGAAAGCTGCTGTAGACGGCAACAATTCTTTGAAAAAAAAAGGATTTGTATACATTATAGAAAAAAAAACAAGAAAAAACGTATTGATGCAAAAGGAGAAAAATCTGATTATCAGCACTTTCTTCATTTTTAAGAGTCGGTTCTCTTTAGAGACGTCAAATCAACGACTGCTATTAATATTTAAGTTAGTGTTCGTAACATATCTTACATATAATGAAAAGAAAACCAACAATACCGATAAATAAGGGCTGATAAGGCACAATTGATTTTACAACGAACCATGTTAACGATTGGTATACAACGATAATGGTAACAACACAGATCCTTTTTTTGAGTGTTCTCCGTATATTTGAAAAAAATTCTATATCGTTCTCTATTTATTTTCAAATTCTAAATCTTTATCTATTCAGTTTCTGAAAATGTCTGTCAGTTTAGGTTTTGTATGTGCCCAGAGTATTCAACACCACCCTTTTCGAGTTGATATTATTTTCAAATCATGTCCATCGATCAGCAATGGCATAACCCCTACTTATACCAATTCCCTAAGCTATCAATGTTCTCAGCGCCCTTAAAACCGCTATGGCTGTCACGATTGAAGTTTTTCGGTTACCGAGTTCTTATTATCTGATGATATGAACAAAGCCTATTCCAACTGCATAAAACCAATAAAACCAGTGAAAGAATGGTACATTGGTATATTTTCCCTTTGCAATGTATGCCATGTGTATGTCATGTTTACAATGTCAAGGGCGAGTCGGAATTATCCGAGTCCTGAGCGGTTAAAAGTGAGCGTCTACGGAATCTATTTTTATATCGAGTGGAATGACGTCAGAGAATAAACAGTAAAAATTAAAAATGTGAGATGTCTCTTTAAAAGGGACCTTTTGGGAAGCGTGTAGCAATCCTAAACAGTCTTCGAGGAAAGCACAGACTGATCAGGATCGAAACTGTTGCCACTAAATTGATATTCTGGATTTACATGTTTTTCCTTTCACGCTATGTATTATTATCTAAATACGGATATCGTTGGCGCTTGCTTAATGTGATCTGTCTCTCAAAATATGGTATTCTGTTGACTTCATAGAAGCACGCTTTTAGCATGACGTGTCAAGCAGAATCTAACTGACCCTTTCCCAATTATAACCTTGTTTTGATGTCATCATTAGAAGGGATTGTGAACACAATGAGGTAATAGGAGAAAATCTTGATCAAAAGCAATTCCCCCGTTGCTTAGATATGTTCTCAGTTTTATTTAGTTCAACAAATCCTATTTTAACGTGCATAGTTTGTCGTGTTTAAAACTTTCAAAATAGAAAATCAAACTTATTGCCGTTTCGGAAAGAGTGAGGCATGACTATTAACTATTAAAATAACTGGTTAACCCTTACCCATACAAGACCTGCTTTGGACTTCCTTTTTGCAAAAAAACACAGGAAATGTTGAGACAAAAGAAAGGAATGCTAATTGTTAGCAGTCTCTCCTATTACCTAAATATTTTCTATATCATATCGTAAACAATTCATATTTCCAATGTCATTGGTTATGCAGTCTTCAAACGATTTCAATTGCGAAGAGTTTTATTTTTTGTCATTTTGGGAAAGAGTTGAACATTTATTCGTAACCAGGAACGTGCTGAAATCCCATGAAAATCGGAATATTTCACAATTTTTACCCGTCGCACTAAAGAGGAACCGTCTGCAAAGTATAAAAGTATAGACAATATCCAGCCTGTGCGGACTGCGCAGACTGACAAGATTCGAGACTCATAACTCGTAGGTAATTTTCTGGGCCTTGAATAATTTCTCTATGTGTTCATTTTCTAAATGCGACATCTAGTTTACGTCTGCTTAGTATGAGTCGTTTCTCAAAATTTTGTTTTATGAACTTTCCGTAAGGTCCCTTTTAGCGTGACGTGTCACTTTTATTAGATACTTTTGTATCACATGATCACCCGACTATAAACGAATATTTACGGTTTTTGCAGGTACCCGAAATATATTATATATAAATCTATACACAGTGTAAAAGCGTACAGTCGCGTGTATCGGAAGTTGCATCTGACTGTACGCAAAATATCACTAGTGCTGATAAACAAGTTGATAATTTGGCTTTTTAAAAGTATATAAGTAAAAATCGGAACAATCTTTCTTTGTGCGATTTTCAACGTAGTGTGGTAGACTAAATGTGCTTTCACTTCAGCGGTTACGATTTCTCGATCGGCGTCTATTTTGTTTATAAATCTGGATTTTACCTGTCAAATCACTGGTTTGTGCAGTTTTTATCGTGCTAACTCGTGCAATTTTGACTGCAATCGCGTGATTTACACAATAATATACGCTTAAACTTGTACCTGATAATAGCTAAACCTCTCTGCCATTGTGTCCACCAGTTGTATGCGCGTATGCAATTTGTTTCACAAAGATATCGGCCTTGGAATGAGACTGGTGTATTACTTCCGACTGTACGCCTAGTGCTAACTGTACAGCATCATTACTGCAGTTCGGGGAACATGTATCTGTACGCCTAGTGTGATTGTGTCATTCCGTATATGACATAATCGATTGAAAAAGTGGAATTGATTTTCGTTTGAAAAGCTTTACGATGACATATGATCAACCATTCATTGCTTTTATCAAAGATAGAACATTTGTAATGCGTGTTTATTCCAAATTACTACATGTGACTACAATAAAACGATCCGGTCTCAAACAAGTCGACTGCAAATACGACCACGAAAAACAATTGTCCAAACACGCGTAAAAGCAACAGATGTAGGTGTAGACGTAGTAGAAGTTCTGTAGGTGGGTTTAGATAATAAATATTAGCGACAAATCAGAGAAATAAGTGGAAGTGATTTAGCACCCCGATTAATACTACTGCAATTACTATGCGTTAGTTTATTCAAATCCATGTGTTCCTTGCAATTCTCTCAACAGCACAAAAGCAACATCCCAAACTTTATGTACCACCAGTTAACCATCCTACCTATCATATTCGTCCTATGACGAGACAATCTTTCTAGTCGAAATGACGAACAGATATTGATAGAGTCGGGATTCAAGCCTCTTGAATCAAAGTCCTTCAAAGATTTATTGGTTCAAGCGACAGATGGTAGCTAATCAGGTCGTATGTTAAAAAAGTGTAGATAATTTTCATTTTTATTGCATATTTGAGTCTGGATTTTAACGCTCTACAACAACATTTTAAAATCCCGTTGCTATGGTATATATACGCCATCGAAGGTGTTCGTATATTGGTATCATCTCGGTCTGTCCATACGGCGTGAGGCCACTCAAAGAAGTCGTTCCGATTTGAAGGGTGCTAAAATATTTCTGGTGATGCATTGCTCTCTCCGTGAACGATTTTAGCTAAGGTTTTCATTCATGCTTTTTGATTACATGTTTTCTCATTTTTTAGCCAGAATCCATCATTCTTTTCAGGACTACTTTGTGTGTTTTTGTGCAGGGATACACGTGGCCCCATTTCGGGTGTCTCTATTTTGGCGCGGAAAAATACACGGTACGCATGTTTGAGCGAAAATTGTGAAAAAAACGAATCACATGAGGTGGGTCCATTTTGTGAAAAGATTTACAGGGCAAGGATCGATCTATGCCATCTTACGTGCAGTTTTGCTCATTTGGATGTTGGAAAAAGGGTGTAGAAATGTGTTGAAAAAGGAGACTTTACATAGAGTTATATAGCAGCCAATCTGAGTGACCTGTCACCATACGTCCTTATGAAGTTCACATATTTATACACCTACATTTATAGACGGTTTTTTAACAGAAAGTTCCTAGTTATTGTCCGTAAATATTGACCTGAACCTGTTGAATATGAAATGAGAAATTGCGATGCGGAATAATCACTCTCCGACATATATTGACACGAAAAGCACGTGCAAAATACAAAGTCAAAATGCTTATGGAAACGATCGACTCTGTTTGACAGTGTATGCTTGCTGGCAAGTATTGATTATTCCGTGTCACACTTACTCATTACATATTCATCGGGTTCAGGTCAATATTTACGGACAATACTTGACGATACGTATATTGCCAGGTTTTGCCACATCACACTCCAGCATCTCCTACATTTATTAGAGAGACATCCTATTTCATTTTTTCCAATATTATGAGGTTATTTAACATGTCTTTGTACAATACTGAATTCTATTGGATGAATACTTTGCAGAACGAGGCTATATTTGGACGAGCCGATAGGCGAGTCTAAATATAGACTTGTTCTGCAAAGTATGAATCCAATAGAATTCGGTATTGTACAAAGACATGTTAAATGACCTCTTTATTTCACATCATGTTTTTTTCACACAAAACATGACAAAGATTAATTTTGTATAAAATTAAGATCTAGATCTAATTACTTTTAAATAGAATTCCAACGTGAAAAAAGGAAGAAAACAACATAGACCTGTATCATGAAAAAAATGTAGGCCTCATGTACATTTCTAACGCTGTAAAATATACATGGCATCTGACATTAAATCTATATTTATCGATTTATGTTTGTCTCAAAAGATTGAATAGACCGTCATAAATTATGATAGTGTGAAATGTACATGAAATTTGTCATATAAACTATCTATCATGTCATGCGTAAATTAACAATGTAAACATTGACAGAAAAGGAGAAATTGCTGATAAACGGCAAATCTCCTTTTCTCTTAGAACTTTTTTGTCAAGCCTTTTAATGGACATCAGATCCAGGTCTTGTTTGGGAAAGGGTTAAGTGTGATTTTTATCATTGCTGCAAATTAAATGCGCTACAATTCAGAAATGTTTTGAAATGAAAATAATCTCTTTCGTGATGTTTAAAATCATTTTCTCCTTTTGTCTTAATGTATTGCCAATGTGTTTTTTCAATCACAGAATCAAAGCTATGTCTTGTTTAGGACAGTGAATTCAAAATATCATGTTGAAACAAACATTCAACTCTAATGCACAATTTTGCTTTTGCAAACGAGAACTCTACTAAACTTAAAGGGAGATTACTCTTCGATGCGGATATGGATATTTTGTACTGCAGCCTCGATTTGGGAAAAATCCATATTTGTACGGTTCAATCGATATTTGTAGGGTTCAAATGAGTGCAATGCATATTTGGACAGTTCAACCGGTGCATCGTACAATATCGATCTAGCCGCTTTGGAATATCGAGAATCCCGTGCGTCCACGCAATTATCTCGTGTGTGCAATACGGCTCTAGGTATTGTATACTCACGTGGTACGAATGGGGTGATTTGATTGGTTTACTACTTTCGGGTGTGAAATAAATACATGTATTTTGATGCCAAAATTGATTATTCTAAATCATTTAAATGATATCAGTCCTTTTAAGTTGTTGCTGATAAGCCCAAAATCTCTTTGAAAACTGAGATGAAAATGGCATATTCCAAAGGCCCGTAGGAAGCAATTTTATATGGGCGGGCTAAAGCCCCAGTGTCTGAAGATTGGGGGGGGCTAATTTGGATTTTCCCTATATTTTCACCGTGAAAAGGGAACATTCAGCACTTTTGGCCCACTCAGGGGGTTAGCCCCCCGTTCTTACGGGCCTGTTCCATTAACATTATGTTCTGTGATTTTAAGATCCTGGTAATCAGCGCAATTCTTACTTTGGCTTAGAATGTTCAGAATTTTCATAAAAATATATGTTCTTTCAAATAAAAAGAAGTACATTTTGTTAGAAGATATCTACGGTATGTCTCTTTAACGGCTTTTGATGGGAAAATCACAGGACTGGAATGTCAGAGATTCTAATGAAAATAAATGACTCAAGAGACCAATGATATCTGGAAATACTTGATTTTAATCAGTAACAAGCTGGGCTGTGGTAACACTTCATCGGTCATTTTGGACTTCAAGTTTTGTCCTGCTAAAGAAAAATATCTTTGTCGAACTCATCGAGTAGCGAACTCGACTAAGATTTGGAAAATACAGCATAGATATCCTTTGCGTAAGTCGTAAGTGCCGGTTACATGTATCAGTATAATTTTAACACTCATATTCACGAAAGCAAACTTTTTTGTTCAAATTTATATACTTAGCAAAAGTTCTAACGCGTCACTTTTTAAAATTACATTACTTCTTCTTTGTCAAAGATCTAGATTCAGAAATTGGCATTTGTTTATCAGATGTTTCTGCACACATCCATAAAACTATTGTAAGTTTTCTCTCTTATGTGACCGCGTCATACAAATCATTTTTTGAAAGAATTTATTTTGAAAGCTGGTTGATTGTGTGATTTAAGTTTGAAAAAAAAACGTAGCTCGCATAGACTTACCCTTTTTTAATGCAAGTCAATCTGTCAAGGTCATGGTCACAAACTCAAATGTAACGGTCTCAAATGGAAGATCTTGGTGGCATCTATTGTATATGTGTAAAATATCAAGATTACATCTTAGACAGCTCGTAAGATATAAACAGTTAAGTTTCTGTCTGCGTAACCGACGTTGCCGTCGACGCCAACACTGACAACCAACGACGCTAGTGATGTAACATTGCCTCCACATGCATGAAGTACGAGGTCTCATAAGCATAAGAGCGGTCGGTTTGTTTAAGGAACATAACTTTTATACACAGGAACTCTTTCAGCCAATATGAATGGTTTGAAAATTATGTGTGAATATCCCATTTAACCAAATTTCAACCTCTTGGAATTTAAAAAAAGCATACCCTTATTGAAAGTTCAATCTTTTAGAACTGACTGTCGCATTTACTTTGGAATTTCACAGGATTCTGTTCAAATGGTGATAGTCGGTATCTGCAAAATTTGAACCTATTCTGTAGATTCGTTGAAAAGGATATTAACAGTACTAATACTCTACAAGATCTGAGTGATGCGTTGGCAGTTTTGCGCGTATATTATAACTCTCATATTCACGAAAGTGAACTTGAACAGCGTGCCACAATGGCATGTAAAGATGGAGATAAATACGTCAGTTACCGCGGTAGCAACAAGAAAGCAAGAACGACAAACTATATAAGTCAACACTAACACGTAAGTATGTGATACAGCCGCACTTACAAGCTATGCGTACTATCACACACACAAACAACCACGTGCACATAAGCAAACACGCACGCACATACACACACTTGTGCGCATGCAAAAGTACATTAAGTATCGCGCAAGAATGAATCAAGGTTTATAGTAGCCTCGCATGATAAGCCTTTGCTGTATGTAGTTGTCCGTAATTATTGTTTACCAAGGCAAATTAATCTACGTTCATTTAGGTATAGGAATGAACATTGTGCTAAAATGAGACTGCTTACGTGACTATATTGATAAATTATCGATGTAGTTAAAACACCTCGTAACTACAACTTAAATCACGCTGTAGTTACGAGGTTTTAGAATTATACCGACGAAATTCTATTGTATATCCAAAATTACGTTACGGGTTACTTGATAAAATCGTTCCCTATTGGTGTTCCTTTATTTAAATGTTGTTGGGCTATGTCCACAAGACCAGTTATTTTTTAATCTCTATAGATATTCATTGTGGACAGACAAATAAATTCGACCGCTATACTCGTGCAGCATAAAGAAGTTTTGCGTATGTTTGAAGTGAGCGTAACCCTTTAAGTGATCTAATGAACTAATCAAGTGCACCCTGATGCATTGTGTATGTGTAGCCAAAGTAGTAGGCCTAATTGACATTTTCTGAACAGAGATTTTGCCACAACAGGTCACATAAAATCGCCATTAGGCGTACAGAAAACAATCTGTCATTTAGCACTAGGCGTACAGTCGGAAAAAATACACCAGTCTCATTCGAAAGCCGATCTCTTTGTGTAACATACCATATTTGTGTAAACAACGGTTGCAAATCATAGCAGATAGGTTTAGCTATTAGATGATGCAAATTTAGGCTTTCAATATTATGTAGATCGCGAGATTTTAGCCCATATTGTGCCAGTAAAGAGGACGAAAAGCAGGAAAAACCAGTGATTTTACAGTTTGATACGAATTTACACACAAAATCCGTTGACATACTAGAAACCGTAACTTCTTTAGGTAATGCCTATCCAATTCTCTCTTCAAATTTGAAACCCCCGTCAAGAAAGATTGTTCCGATTTTTACTTATTTGCTTTTAAAAATCCAAAACATCAGCTTGTTAGTGATATTTTGAGTACATTTTGATGCAACTTCCGATACACGCGACTGTACGCTTTTACACTGTGTATATATAGACACAATTGTAAACACCCAGCAAACTTTCCAGCGCCGTGGAAAGTTAGAATGTCAATATACATGCGCTTATTGTGCGTAAACAACACATGGTTACTCGGTTGAAATACGGTCTTTCTGCATCTTTTTGCTCATACTTTAATACTGTAAACCCTTGTGGCAAATTGGCAGGTTTTTTGACAGCTATACCGGCTTTAACTTGATCACATGTGACAAAAAATATAATTATTTTTTTTCATATTCCAGATGTACATGTACTTCTACAGTCACGATGGGGAAAACGTAAATATGCATCTGAAAGTATAAGGATAATACTTGATTACAGTAAAGTAAGCACACTTATTTTAAAGCGATTTTAAAAATGGCCTAAAAAAGGTTTTCTACAATGCATAAAAAGGGGAGGGACTCATTATCGTTGTAGTGAAAATGGCACCGGAGATCGTTGTAATAGAAAATTGTCATAATTTTGCCGACCTTATTCGTATTTTAGCAGATTATGACCAGATTGACTATTAATTCATTATTGCGTGTCCAGAGGATAAGGCCTTTGCAAATGACAACGTGCCTTTCATCTATTTTGAAAGGATTTATGACTAATCTCGAGAGTTTTTGTCAGAAATCAATGGCATGAGCCGAACTTTTTTCAGTTAAACGTGAAAACGGAATAACTTTCAGACTATCAACTTGCACGGAGACATCAACAAGTATGTCTCACACTCCGTAAGACAAGTCTCCTTGAAAAATAGACGTGATGAACTAAGTTAGCTATGTTTTAATGTACTTGCTGGTGTTGTAATGTCATTTTCCGCCATGTTTTCGCGGTCCCATCCACGTTACGGTTCCGGTCCCACTACGTTGTGTACGGTGTCAGGCACGTTAACTCATACCATTGCTGTTTGGATTTTGTTTTCTAGTCATACAATCAACCAAGCATGACATTGTCTTAGATAAGGTCACCGGCCCATAAAACAAATTACTATAAAATGAATTTAAGTCATTAAAGAAATGAAGTTATGTTTATGTTTTCTATTTAGTACAATTCAAGATAATGTGTGAAAAATAGTAGATCTATACAAGTGCGGATCAAGGATTTTTTTCCAGGGGGTGGTGGTCAAAGCCCAAATGACAGCTTTTAATAAGAAGTTATATAGTCAAAATTCAATTTTTGGCCAATTCCAGGGGGGTCATGACCCCCTGACTTCACCCCTAGATCCACCCTTGCTATATGAATGTTTAACGATCTACATTACCCAAATACTAGAACTGCTTTGTTATAAGGGTGTTTCAATGGGCGTGTTAAGCTTTCAAATAAGAACATGCCTATGGTATTTCAATCATAAAGAATTTAAAAATCAATTTGGAGATATGATAATACAATTTTGCGCAACATACTTAATAATATGCTGGAACACGTCATTACTGTACGTCATCGTTGAGGTCTTCTAATAGTATTTTTTTAAATTGGCTTTATTAAGGGAAAATGTCAGAAAATTATGTAATTACTCAAATGAGGAATGCACATAAACGTAAATAGCTAATCAGTAAGAAGCAGGTGAACAGCTTCAAGAATAAGTTTGAAGAAATGGGATCACCAAACAGTCATGCATGTCTCTAATTGTGAATGCTATTTAGAAACCGGATGCCCATCTTCGCGGATTTAGTCCGATTTTTTTGGAATCGCGATACGCCGCTTAGTTGCCCAGCTTGTTGTTATGTTGTAGCAACAATTCATTATTCGCATTCTAAATGCATTGGACGTTATTTCGTCCATTATTGTTGACGTCATTAATGCACCTTCTATTTCGCGTTCTACGCCATACAAACTGGGTAAAAATTAGCTAATTTTTAGTTGTCGCAAGTATAATAGTTTGTCGACTAAAAGTTGATAAATACTCTCTTTTGAAGTGAAATTTGCTTATCTCCGCGTAACGAAATTGCAAATGCAATACTTTTCGCCTTTTTCATGGACACCATAGAGATTCATTGTCTCTAGTTTCCTTAAATTCAAGGGCAGATAATTCAGAAACAAAAACAGTTATCTAAATTCTGTGAGCGTTGTGTACAACGCGACATCATGAAGATTCATTATGACTAGTTTGGTTGAATTCGGGTTGAAACTGTAGGAGTTGCGCACACGAGAAAATAGGCATTTTTTTTAGAAAATAGGCATTTTTCCTTAAATTCAAAGGAATGTAATTCAGAAACGAAAACAGTTATCTAAATTCCATGAGCAGTGTGTACAACTAGACACCATGGAAATTCATTGTGGCTAGTTTGATAAAATTCTGATCAAAACTGTAGGAGGAGTTGCGCACACAATAAAATGGGCATTTTTATGGGCATTTTTTTATTCAAGGGCAGATAATTCAAGAGCGAAAATAGTTCTCTGAATTCCGTAAGCAATGTGCACAACTAGACACCATGGAGATTTATTATGGCAAGTTTGATCGAATTCTGGTCAAGACTGTAGGAGAAGTTGCGCACAAAAGAAATTGATAACGGACGGACGGACGGACATTCCAACATTTCAGGGTTAAGTGGCTTTTTCTTTGATCTTTATGAAGAAAAGTGCCACATAAACTGGCATGGTTTAAGTGGAATTGTTCTTTATTTCATATAATTATGGACGGATTTTACCACATAAACATCATTGAGGTTTGCCCGGACAGACGGACGACCGGGCCATAACATAATACGACCCTTCGGGCGTATAATAACAAAAAACATGTGTGGACTTCAATCCAAGTGGTTGGGGCGAGTAAAGGATGATTTACTCGCAAATTGTGAAATTCCGATTTGAATAATCTATATCTGACGGATGTAATAATATTAAGTCACATTGAGCTTCCGTACTTTTAAAAATCGTTTGCAGATAATTCTATTTAAAGCTAAATTATTTTTACTTATTCGTTATATTTATCCTTTTAAATTCTTATTTATAATGAATACATCTTTCAATTTCCATATAAAATTCAATAAAATTAGAAATAATATGTGACAAGTACAGCGTAAGAGAAGCACGTGGTACTCGAGAAAATGTATGTAATGGTGGTTAGGATAGACCAGTGTCTTACGATCACATCAAGGCATCTTTTAACGTGATTTAACACCATTTCCCGCCAGATTTGCTCTGAGGACATTAGATATGTTGATCATGATATAAAATACTTTCGTTCAGTTACAACATTATTTCTGTTAGAATTAGTGGTACCCTAAATGCTAAAGTGACTGACCTCGTATTGATCAGCACTCGGGCAACTTAAATAATGCAAACTGTTTTTCTTTACTACACTGCTCAATGTTTTTTAAAGAGCACAAATTCGGTGGTTATAGCTCATTATTTTTACCAACATATGCTGAATAATTAACATTTCCGTTGTAAAGATGAGCTAGCCTCTGCTTTGTTGACATATTAATAACGTACAATTCCAAGATTTATGCAGGATAAGCTTTGACTCGGTTGGCAATGCCTTACCGGTATTTCATTACGCCTCATGGCCTTTCGTAGGAGTAGGGTTTGGTAATTTTTATTAAGGTAAGTTTGGAGAGCGGCCATGTGACTTACAAATTTTCTGTTTATTCTGCGGCACCAAAAGCCCATGCTACAATTTAAATCATTTTTTAAGCGAAATAATCCCCTTTTTTGTGATGGTGAATGTCAAATGAAGTATTTTCTTGTTCTAAATGTAAACATATGCCAGAAATTTTTAGATTTTTTTTTCGAAAATATACACATTTTTGTCATAATTAGGCTAAAACAGGGTTGGTGGGTTAAGATAAGGTTTAAATATCTTTTTTATTTGAGTGGAAATGTGTGCTGATGTTTTGTGTAAAATAGCTCTTGGCATTATCTTCAAAGTGTCCAAAAACAAAAAAAAAAAAATTCATTGGGTAATTTTTCGGCGAATTGACAAAAAGTTGCACAATTTTCTCCAAAAATGTGATTTTTCAACTTTTCCCATATTTTTCCCAGAAAATCGTTTTGAAATATTTCTTTCAACCATTTCATCACATTTGTGCATATGTTAAGTCTCTAAAGTGATATAACATTAGAAATTATCCATTCAGAATAACTTGCTATATGACTTGAAAACATAAGGGTAATTTTGCGAAAATGGTCATTACTAGTCAAAGGCAGATAACTCTGACACGAAAACGAGTCAGGAAACTTACCCTGATTCGTTTATATTTTGTTCAGGAAATGTTACTTTACAACAAATGTACAAATAAAAAAATCATTGGGCGGATAAAAAGTAACCCCCAAGTCCATACTTACCATAACGTATAGAACCCATCATTAGCACCAAAGAGCCAAAGCCGAAATTTGAAAAGTGCTAGTAAATCCAAAACTGTGTTATATTTCCATTCCAAATACAAACATAAGCATTTTGAACGGTTTAGAATTTTGAATTTATGCATAATCATGGAAATATTTGACAAAAATGTTATAATTTACCTCCCTTGTATATTAATATAGAGTAAAAAAGATATTTGTATTTTTTTTTTCTTCTTGAAGCATAATCTTGAAATCCGGCACGCTGAATAAACTTATTTGAAGTGTATCTACAAGTGTGTGTAATTTGATGCATGTCACATGACTAGAAGGTGGTGTTTTTAATGATGGGCCATATATCTGAAAGGGGCCCGTGCTAAATATTTTAACCCATTACCATACAGTGACTCTTTTGACTCCCCAAGAGATAATGGCTTTGGAAAACATCATGGAAAATGAAGAAAGTGCCAAACAATTTCTTCATTTCCCACAATGTTTTCCATCCAAAAAATCCTAAAAAATAAAATTTTCGTTTACTTGAAATAGTCGTCTGCAGGATCTTTCAATTTGGACCACCCTAAAATTTTGTCGTTTGGTAATGGGTTAAGGCACCAAATTGATATGAAGACACTGCGAGTTTGCGTAGTTGTGTGGTGTATCACATTATCTAGGGCAAAATAGAAAGGAATTTTAGCGTTGGTAACAAGTCCTTCACTCTTTGTCAATGATAAGTTTCCTAAAAATATGATTAGAAACTAACAATGGGGGTAGGTAAATTTAGGTAGAGGCTAGATTTAGAAGAACTAAATAAACTATAAAAAGAACGACAATTGTTTGTATTACAAAATCAATAGCATGAAAGAGAAAGAAGATTAAAATGAGTTCAGAAATATATGTTTGTGAAAGACACAATGTCTCGAATCAGCATTTTTTTTATTATTAGGACATTAATCTTGCCAATGTATCACACTAATTTTAAAATTTCGTTGGTGAGATACATACATTCCAAATTTGGCCGTTCCTCCCCAGGTGCACTTTTATGAGAAGAACCACAAGTCAACAGTACAGTCAATTTTATGACTCCTGACCACAACTTGGAAGAAAAAGAAGTAGAAGAAGTAGAGAGAAAAAGATGACATGAAATAGAATACGGTATACGTAATAATCAAGCTTAAAAAGCATTTTATTTGGTAACGCAGAAGATTAAATCAATTATGAAACTCAAATTTACTTCAAAAAGGTTTGTACTGAGACTTTAAAGAGATATTTCACATATATTTTCTCGTGAATATTAGTTTAATTTTTATCTGAGAGAGAATATTTTCTGCTGAAAATATCAGATTGAAGTATTGCGCCGTTTACGAGAAATTTATTTTTCTTTCTTAGAACTAAACTTATTGATGTATACAGAACTTCAGATGTAAATGGAATTTGCCATTTTCATCTCAACTTTAAAGGTTTTTCTTGGCATCAAGACATACTTTAAAAATAATGAAATGGAAATGTTTCCCTTTAAGCAATTGTAGATCGAACTTCAAAACACATAATTTTGATGAGTTTGTTTGAATTTCAAGTAAGCAGGTGTTTGAGTTTTGATTAAATTAGTGTAGCAAAAATTTGATTCTCAGTAGATACCTACATAAAGGTCAACAGGCATACGAGTTCGGATATTGGATTTAGCCCCTCTTACCACCGGTCAAACGTGCTCCTGCGTGTGGTCTGTGTCTACAACGTAGGCATAGTCGTGTGATGCACGCACGAGCAACGTACGATTTTGGTGGACGCACAAGGACGCTAGCCAAGGTTGAACCCGCCTACATTTGTATTCATCCTTTGCGGATTTAGTCCGATTTTTTTGAAATCGCGAAGCGCCGCCTAGCGGTTGTCCTGCTGGTTGTTTTCGTTATTTCGTCCATTATTGATGACGTCATTAACGCGCGTTGTCTTTCGCGTCATATGTCATGCGGATTAGGTAACAATTTACTGCTTCTTTAGTCAAGTTGTCGAAAATCTAATAATTCGTCGATTAAAGATAGGAAATTCCTGTTTATTGCAGTGAAATTCTTATGAAAAATCGCCCATCTTCGCGTTTTTGAGTTGTAAATGCAATGCTTTTTCCCGTCCGTTGTCATGAATTGGTTACACATAACAAATGTATTATTCGACAATCTGATTGGTTCCAGCGAGACCTCGCTGGAACCAATGAAAACGTTTTCCAGGACACCAAAAAAATCGGACTAAATACGCCAAGGGTGAATAGAGATTTCATCCTTCGCTTGAAAAGATGCCACGACGCAGACTGCACGCAGCAAAGAATTTACCGGACAATTCTTTAGCCTCTTTTACAACCCGTCGTGCGTCCTTATAAATCGTGCGTTTTAAAAATATTCGAAGACGTACGATTTATACAGACGCACGTCGGTTGTAAGTGAGGCTAAAAGAGACGATATGGTATTTTACAAGACCCTGCGTATGAGCACAGGATTTATTTTTAGTTAATTCTAACATTTCTGTGTTTTTGTACAAAAAATATATATATAAAGTTTATTGTTCATCTTATAATTGTTAGTCAAAACACTACCCTATTTGTTTCTTTTCTCACCAAAGCCTCTCAAAGTTCACTTTTGTATTAATCTTTTCTGTCGTAAACAGGGCACACAGTGTAATCAGAGACAGCAGATGCGGTCGATTCATACAGAACGGTTAACCGATACCCAAATAGATAAGAACGACTCCAATTGTTAACCAAATCGGTTCTCTTAAGAATTTGGGAAACATTCGAGTCTGCCTACTTTCGGAAATTATCGAAATTTGATATGAAGTTAATCTACTTTATAACGGCTATCATTTATGCGGTGTTTTCGGTCGATCATTTCAGAAGTCCTTAGAAATTTGAGTTTTTACGATTAAAGAAGTGAGTATATCCGTTTTCAAAGAGTCTACAAGAACTCCGTATTTTAGTTTCATCGCCTTAGTTATCCCAAAACGTTGTCTAGATGTCTCGCACCGGTATTTATTTTTTATATCAAATAATGTAAGAAGACAACCGACATTCACAGTTTTAAAATGTTACACCGATCCAGTTTTTGACAAGAAATGCGATTCATGTAACAGTTGTCCTCAACTCGACTGGTCACAATAGTGAAACAGAATCAAAGTGCTGAGAGCACTGTAATTGGACGTCTCTAATTGATTGAGCGGGATTGTATATGAACGAAAGATATTTTATTCATTCTTCTGTGTTTAATTCTATAGGATCGGTTTCGGACATACGAAATCGGCTTTAATACCAGAAAACCCTTATCAGGCTTCAAATTGATTTGATTGCCGTTTCAAGACAACTGATTTGTCGCTATGAATGATCACTATTAATTTGATTACCAAATTCAATTAAGGCCATGCGATTAGCACTTTTGTCTTCTTTTTTCGGTTTACTATGAGTATTGTCGTCAGTTATACTTTTCATTGATTTTATAAAGTACGCTACAAAGCAATTTATTCAAAATGTAAGCCAACGCGCTACATAAATGAAAGCCGCGATAGCTCACTTAGCAGAGCACTCACCTTGTACTCTTTACACATGTCATATCCGGAAGGCCCTGGGTTCGAATTCTACTCAGACATTGTTCTTTTTAATCATCTTTTTTATACGCCGCCGGAGGCGGACGTATATTGGCGTCATCTTCTCCGTCTGTCCGTCCGTCCATCCGTCCGTCTGTCCGTCCGTCCGTCCATCCGTCCGTCCGTCCGTACGTCCGTCCACTTTTCTTGTCAACGCAACTCCTCCTAAGTTTATGGCTGGATCTTCTTGAAACTTGGTCAATGTTATTACCTCAATTGGTAGATGTGCATGAAGAAAGGATTTTATGGTTCGTTGATTTTTCCCTGAGTTATGCCCCATAAAAACTTAGTCTCTGGGGCTTATTGAAATTGCAGCCTTGTCAACACAACTCCTCCTAAGTTTCTGGCTAGATCTTAATGAAACTTGGTCAATGTTATCACCTCAATTGGTAGATGTGCATGAAGGAAGAATTTTATGGTTCATTGATTTTTGCCAGAGTTATGCCCCCTTAAAACTTAGTCTGTGGGGCTTATTGAAATTGCAGCCTTGTCAACGCAAGTCCTCCTACGTTTATGGCTGGATATTAATGACACTTGGTCAATAACCTCAATTGGTAGATTTGCATGAAGGAAGGATTTTATGGTTCATTGATTTTTTTCTAGAGTTATGCCCCATAAAAACTTAGTCTCTGGGGCTGATTGAAATTGCAGCCTTGTCAACACAACTCCTTCTAAGATTCTGACTGGATCCTTATGAAACTTGGTGGATGTTATTACCTTAATTGGTAGATGTGCATAAAGTAAGGATTTTATGGTTCATTGATATTTGCCTGAGTTATGCCCCCTTCAATCTTAGTCTCTAGGGCTTAATGATATTTCAGTCTCGTGAACGCAATTCCTTGCAGGTTTTTGACTGGATATTTATAAAAACCTTTTTGTGAGCACATCCTTTTACAGGTTTTTGTGTGAATATTTATAAATCCTTGTCAATGTCATTTTTTTTTTGTCTCAAGTTTTATAAGTGGCGGCGTATATTGTGACCATCGCACTCTTGTTCGACTTCTATCTCCACCATCGTTGGCGAAAAAACGACCGCAGTGATTTAGAATCGATCTAAACACAAATTCAACGAAATAAAGTAATGAAACGCCGATCATTTACATACAATTCCGCTCAATCAATGAGAGGCGTCTAAATATAGTGCTCCAAGCACTTTGATTTTTATTCCTGTTTAGAGTAAAAAAAGAAAAAAACACGGAAGCAGTTTTCCCTGGTTGTGGTTATAAAACAAATTCAATACATACTTTTCCTGAAACAAAATACCAGATGAATTGGAGCACCTAACCATGGATTCCTCATACAAGTACTACCGCAGCATCCTTACATCTACAGATGTGCATAAAAAGAAGAAATTGGGAACGTGCCGTCGGGAAAATGGCAGTGGAGTACAATAAGCAATTTAAATCTTCATATCATTATCAACGAAAATTTGAGAATAGCAATGTCCCTATCTGTAAACATATTCATACGATCATCCAGGTACCATCTGTTGCAGACCCATTGCTTCATCTTCTTAGCTCAATACACGTAAACGGGTCTCTTAAACGAAATAAATACAGATCGCTGTCACTTAGTATTATACTAGTAATAATCATTGTTGTCATGATCATCGATCAGTATGTAAATAGGTCATGATACTGTCGAATATCAGTGATACAGATGATGGAGAAAAAAAACTCGTAAGAGCAACTATACTGAACAAAAGTGAAAACGCTACACCTACTTTGCTTGTTTTATTTCTTCTAAAAACAACAAGTAAAAAAATCAAATGAAAGTGTTTCGCATTGTTCATTGATTTGGTTGTGCGAAGCACTAAACGTTTTGTAGATCTAAATTACGGGAATGAAAAACGGACCCTTTTAATGTGACAGGGGTCCGTTTTCCAGGTGTACAATTTGAACGGAAATTATACACAATTCAAACCTCCAAAAATCCAAGCAGAAGAATGCAAACTATGCCACACTGTACGGAATGGTAGTCTGACAAGTTACAAGTCAGAAAATGTAAAAAAGCTTGCATAACATTTTTGCAGCGTTTAGAAAATGATGATTGAAAAGCCCAATTTTCATTAGGTTCAAAGCCTTGAAAATTTTACAATGTAATCTCCATAGGAAATTGAAATCGCTATTGCATGGAAATCTGGGAACAATCCTTGTCGAAAAAAGGGTTCAAAAATCCCCTATAAGGCATGCATGATGTTGCAAAAAAACCCAATCGAAAACCGGGATAAATTTGTGAATACCAAACATTTTAAATTCCCTATTTGTTTATGTTAAAGGGAGCTAATTCGCAAAATTGACATATTAGACCTTGATTTTTGAGCTTGCAACGAGAGATAAGTGAGGTTTTAAGTGTTTTTTTGACAACCCGGATATGACCAATTCCGAAAAAATAAACAAGCGTTTTCTGCGCATACGCATATCCGACATTAGATGAAATTAGCTCTAAACGCATTAAGGGCCGTAACTCTAACAATAAAGGAGACAAGGCAATGAAATTTCGACAAAACGATAGCTGAAAGCCTGGGAAATGACGTCAAAATATATTTTATGCTATTAGTTAGATACTTTTCCAGAAATAAGAAATCTTGCAGTGTAGCGTTTTCACTTTTGTTCAGTATATTTTTCTGAATAGGTGGATTTCACTAGTGTCTCATCTGAGGCTGTTCCGATGGAACCCCGATTCGTCATCGAGTCGAACCCGAGTTGCGAAATGAACTCACTCCCCGATAATCAATTTCAAAACCCTGGTTCCAAAGTACGTCTCGTGGAAACCCCGTTCCTTTAAATATGTCAAAGACTTAAACAACAATGATCAAAGAAAAGGAACCTATCATACACAATACGTGCATTAAATTGGGTAATCATTCTAAAATGTGTGTTTTCAGTAAACACATCAAGAAAAACAAACGTTTTACAGAAGAAATAATCCGAACTGGTTTTGAACCAACGGCGTTCCAAATTTCAAACTGAAAAAATGTTGCGAGGTTAATCCTTTCCCGTTTGAGCTATCGCTGCTGCTGATGATATAGGGTGTCTGTTTACATTATAACCATAGTGTATGCATGTATCGCTTTCTAAAGATCTTACCCTTTACACAATAAATATTACGAAAGTCAAACAACTACAAGAAAATTATTAAATCGAAAAAAGATCGTAAAGTTGGTTAAGACGTGGCATGAATTGAATCGGCCAATGAATCTTATAGTATTTGTTAGAGAACACATAGAAAGTAGGAAAAGATACGACAGTTTTCCTGTATGGTCGCAAAATCTATTTTGAATTTTGGTCAACTGGCAATTGAGTCTGAGAAAGGGTTTTTTGGTAATGAAAACCCATTTCGCCTGTCCAAAAGTGGTTATAAGAATTGTACGTCCTTTCGGACGTCCAATTAAAAACAAAAACTTAAACCGGTAACAGGGATCTTTATTTTTTCAACTGAAGGATCTCCGTTTCCAAGCTTGAAGAAAGTCAAGATTTAAAAAAGGGAGCTTTTAATGATTTTTCATTTATTTTAACTGGGAACAAACAAAGTCGCGAATTCGAGCCATCCTTTGACTCTTAGTAAGAGCGATCCTTAAGGCCCATTATTAGTTAAAAACGATACTGCCATAACCATTGTCATGTCAATATGAAAGGTTTTGATATTTGAAAAAAACTATTCTTAGAATTTTAAAGACTACGATATTCTAAATTTTATAGGAAAAGTCACTAAGGATAATATATGTTCACCCGGGTCACGTTTTGGTCAGTCAACCTTCCAGATGTAGCGTTTTATGAAAATCGAAAATTCTACCAGCCATGTGTCATAAAAGTTAACAGGGGCGGGGGTCTTTTGATGGAAGTTTGAAACTTCGTTAACAGTAAATGATTGTTTATTGTGCATTTTTCGATGTTTTAGTGATGTTTGGTAAACCCTTATCACTCTGAAATGCAATATATCTGTAGATAAACATGAAGCATAGTCCTGTCCTTTTTCCCTAAACAAGTCAACCTAGTCGTGGACGATAACTGAACCAACGACTTGTTGTCTCCGAAAAAGTATTGCTGTAAATATGGATTTGTGCTGAATAGTTTACACTTTTGTCGATGACAAAATGGGTGTTAAGGTATATGACCCATCATTAAAAACTCCACTTTCTAGCCATAGGACATGCATCAAATTACACACTGTTGTAAATACACTTCAAATAAGTTGATTCACCGTGCCGTATTTCAAGATTATTGTTCAAGAAGAAAATAATTTACAAATATCTTTTTACTCTATAATCATATGAAAGTGGGGTAATTTATAACATTTTTGTCAAATATTTCCATAAGTATGCATTAATTCAAAATTCTAAACCGTTCAAAATGCTTATATTTGTATTTGGAATGGAAATATAACACCGTTTCGGAATTTTTGGCACTTTTCAAATTGAATTTAGCCTCTGGCTCTTTGGTGCTAATGATGGGTTGTATACGTTAATTCAGGTTGGAATTGTGTTCAATAGAAAGTGTCTTTGCATCATTATTTTCCCGAGTGTATTCCATTAAAGACGTCAAAATAAGTCTAGTTTGGGAAAGGGGTAAATGTTCAAAATGTCAGATTTTAGTAAAAGATTGTACAGCAAATGTTCTCTAAGTAGAATAGATAGGGGTTTGTACATTGATACTCTTATCTTCCATATGACAGGTTTTTTAATTGGACGTCTTTCGGACGTCCAATTCTCATAACCACTTTTCGACAGGCGAAATGGGTTTTCATTACCAAAAAACCCTTTCTCAGACTCAATTGCCAGTTGACAAAAATTCAAAACAGATTTTGCGACCATACAAGAAAACTGTCGTATCTTTTCCTGCCTTCTATGTGTTCTCTAACAAACACTATAAGATTCATAGGCTGATCCAATTCATGCCACGTCTTAACCAACTTTACGATCTTTTTTCGATTAAACATTTTCTTGTAGTGATTTGACTTTCGTAATATTGTGTAAAGGGTAAGATCTTTAGAAAGCGATACATGCATACACTATGTTTATAAAGTAAACAAACGCCCTATATCATCATCAGCAGCGATAGCTTAAACGGGAAAGGGTAAACATCGCAACCTTTTTTCAGTATGAAATTTGGAACGCCGTTGGTTCGAAACCAGTTCGGATTATTTCTTCTGTATAACGTTTGTTAAAACGTTTGTTTTTCTTGATGTGTTTACTGAAAACATACATTTAAGGATGATTACTCAATTTAATGCACGTATTGTGTATGAGAAATTCTTTTTCTTTGATCATTGTTGTTTAAGTCTTTGACATATTTAAAGGAACGGGGTTTCCACGAGACGTATTTTGGAAACAGGGTTCTAAAATTGATTATCGGGGAGTGAGTTCATTTCGCAACTCGGGTTCGACTCGATGGCAAATCGGGTTCCATCTGAACAGCCTCAGATGAGACGCTAGTGATATCCACCTATTCAGAAAAATAGTTGCTCTTACGAGTTTTATTTTTTTGTTTCTCCAGCATCTGTATCACTGATACTCGATAGTATCATGACCTATTTACATATTGATCAATGATCATGACAACAATGATTATTACTAGTCTATGATCGAGTGACGGCGATCTGTATTTTTTACGTTTAAGTGAACCGTTTACGTGTATTGAGCTAAGAAGATGAAGCAATAGATCTGCAACAGTGACGATGGTACCTGGATTATAGTATGAATATGTTTACAGATAGAGACATTGCCATTCTCAAATTTTTTGCTAATAATGATATGAAGATTTTAATTGCGTATTGTACTCCACTGTCATTTAGCCGACGGCACGTTCCCAATTTCTTCTTTGTATGCACATCTGTAGATGTAAGGATGCTGCGGTAGTACTGGTATGAGGAATCCGTGGTTGGGTGCTCCAACTGGTATTTTGTTTCAGGACAAGTATGTATTGAATTTGTTTTGTAACCACAACCAGGGAAAACTGCTGCCGTGTTTTTTTTTGTTTTTTTTTACTCTAAACACGAATAAAAATCAAAGTGCTTGGAACACTATATTTAGACGTCTCTGATTGATTGGCGGAATTGTATGTAAATGATCGGCGTTTCATTTCTTTATGTCGTTGAATTTGTATTTAGATCGATTCTAAATCACTGCGGTCGTTTTTCCCTAACGATGGTGGAGATAAAAGTCGAATAAGAACAATGTCTGAGTAGAATTCGAACCAAGGCCTTCCAGATAAAGACATGTGTAAAGAGTACAAGGTGAGTGCTCTGCCAAGTGAGCTATCGCGGCTTTCATTTACGTAGCGCTTTGGCTTACATTTTGAATAAATTACTTTGTATCGTCCTTTATAAAATCAACAAAAGGTGTAACTGACGACAATACTCATAGTTAACCGAAACAAGAAGACAAAAATGCTAATCACATGGCCTTAATTGAATTGGGTAATGAAATTAATAGTGATTATTCATAGAGACAAATCAGTTGTCTTGAAACGGCAATCAATACAATTTGAATCATGAGAAGGGTTTTCTGGTAATAAAGCCGATATCGTATGTCCGAAACCGATCTTATAGAATTAAACACAGAAGAATGAATAAAGTATCTTTCGTTCATGTACAATCCCGCTCAATCAATCAGAGACGTCCAATTACAGTGCTCTCAGCACTTTGATTTTATATTGTTTTTTCTTTCTTTTTTCCCTTTTTTCTTTTTTACTAAGTTGGTTTAAAGAAAATGTGATTAAGATTAGAGTATGGAGAGAAGAACAAAATAATAATCAGCCTTTGGTCTTTAATTTCAATGTATTTTACTTACTGAATCTGCATTTTCATTCTCCCCGAAAAAAAATCGGGGGAGCATATAGTCGCCATGCTGTCCGTCCGTCCGTCCACAGCCATATCTCAGCAACCCTTGGACCAAATTCAATGAAACTTCACATGTGAACTCCCTGGGATAATCCCTAGGAAGCCTTTTTTGTTTCTTAATTTGAGGCTACGTCATGGAAGAAGGGACCTTAATGTAAAAATTAGATTTTCAATTTCTCTTCATCCAATGGACAGAATTTAATGAAATTTTGTGCTTGTGTGATAAATGAGATGTTCTACACCATATTCTATAAATAATGTGTGTACAAAAATCCGTCATGGGAAAAGGGGGCTTAATGTATGATTGATTTTATTTTGTGACAAACACTTATTCGGGGAGCATAATCCGTCTATGACAGCTCTTGTTAATTCAATTATGCAAATGCTGTCGTCTACAGCTTCTCTCATTTTGGACAATTCTGAAAAAATAAAAAACTTTTGAGAAAAATTGAATGTGCAATTTTTATGCCATGCCATTCTTTATATGTTTAATCTTTGTGTTCATTTACAATAGTTTACCAAGTATTGCATACATATTATAAGAAAATGATTATAAACTTTTAGAAGCACCTGATCACTCTGTGCCAGAACCGATTCTTCAATTCATATATTTTGTAAATAGTCGAAACCCTTTGTATGAATTGCCGATGTGGAATGAAAAGGCGATTAATTGACATTTTCTTTGTTATGGCTCACAATGCAATTGCAATTTCAGGAAGTAATTTTAACAAAAGATTTCGTTTATCATCATTCTTTTCAATTTCAAAATGTCATTGAAACATTACTCAACCCTTTTGTAAACAGATATCTGGAGTGCTTATATATCAAGCAATTGTCTCCATTAGCTTCTTCAGTCAGGTGAAAATTTGTGTCTTATGCAAGTTCTTATATGTGTAGTGAATTGTTTCATAAATACCGAATTTGAATCTTTTCCAAAGCGGGGCTTGTTTTTGACGTCCCGTAAATTCAACTTTTCACATATTCATTGGAAACAGAAAGTGTCTGCTTTATATGAGAAAGCAAACGTAGCAAGGGCTTTTATCAACCCAATTTTAAAGCATTTATATTCAAATTGTTCAAGACTAAATCATCAGTCTATCAAAAAGGGAAAACTTGTTTGTAGTTTAAAAAAAGAGGTTTTCGCATACGAGGACTATTCTCATAACTAGTTATCATACATTAAAGGGGGTGTCTCACGGATAGGAAAAATAACATGGGAGTCTGCCCACGCTCGGAATTTAATGAAATTTGAAATTAGTACACTAGATAACAGTTCATATTCAGGAAATGTTTCAAATCGCACATTCCAGAAAACAATTTTCTCTGAATTTTAAGTTTTCACTATGAAAAAAGAGGGTACCCTGATTAAAACAGTGTGCAAGCGTTCTGGTTGTTAGTTTCATCGCGTAATTTATTCTAAAAATAATGTCAAGTGGTCCGTGATCCCGTATGAAAAAAAATGTTTATAATTATGTACGAAAAAATATTTTATATCAACTGATGTTAGGTGTCAACCCAGAAAATCATAGTTTTGTTTAATAATTTAAGCAAAACGTGCAAAACGGAAGTGTATTTACTTACTCGAGTCGCCGTGTTCAATCATGTATGACCAGGCGATAATGCAAACAGTGAGAGAGGGATAAACATTTGGTAGGATAAACATACCCTAACTTTCAAAATTACAAAATTAACTAAAGCAAAAAATTAATTAAAAGTTCTGGTTTCGTTAGCTCTTTGGTTCAGTACATAATATTAAGAAATTGTGCGTTAGAAATTTTAAAGTGACATTTCAGAATTTTTTGTCATGAATTTTACTTTTCTTTTTATCTGAAAGAGCATATTTCCTTATGAAAATTCTGAAAATTTCAAGCCAAAATATTGCGCCGTTTGCAAGATATTTATATTTTTGTGTTAAAATTGAACAAATTGCTGTGGACAACAGTTCGGATTTATATGCAATTTATCGATTATGTCTCAACTTTAAATGCGTGTTTCTCGCTTATTGGCAACAACTTCAAAAAACTAATAGTATTTATTCTCATTAGAATAACCAATCTTGGCATCAAAAAATTGAAATCGGAATGAAATGTCCCTTTAAGCAAACATCTCAATTCTTTTCTATCATTTTTGCTATTTGAATTCCCTTTTCCCCTTGATTTTGCTATAAGTATACATTAATGGCAATGCTCTGTTTGCTATTATTTGCCGATATGAATTAGAGTTATGTACTAGTAGTAAAGGAGGTATTCGGCGTGGTACTATTATCACAATCGTGTCAAAGTGATACGGTCCCCAAAAAAGACGATCATTGTGTGATCTGACACGCACAAACAACACAATGAATGTCTACTCCGATAAAGGTCTAGCACGTGGTCACATTGCAAACCAAAATAATAATCATCCAACGAAATCATTGCAGCGCTATCCTGATCGTTCCTTGTTTAAAACATTTACAACATATTGCACATATCAGTCATTGGAGTCGTGCTCCATTTTACCCGTTTCTTGTTTCAAATTTACGAGGGATGTTTAATAAATTCGCAGAAAAGTGTTATTATTTCGACAAATATTGCGTAACCACATTGCCATTCATACCGGTTGTCATAGTAACATCTTTCATCAAAATGTAGGCAAACGTCGTTTTATGTCAATTCACAAAAGAGTCTCAGCGTCAATTATGGCCAGGTTCCTTCATATATAACATGAATATCTTTGACATCTTTTACGTGAATTTTACTTATGAATTTATCAGAGATAAATTTACCTATAGAAATGTATTGCAAATAAAGGTAAAATAAGCTATGTGCAATGGCTCTTTACGTCACATAAATGACGTCAGTGACTTTTTCGCAAACCTTTACTATTAGACACGTCAAAATCAAGCCTTGTTTTGAAAAGGGCTAAATAAGCAGTAAATAATTATATGCATGAACAAAAGTAAATTTAATTTCAGCGCTGAACAAAGTCGTATTATTTCGAATGAAAATGAAGCAATTAATACTTGTAAAACTTTGCTATCTGATGTTGATCTATGGTAAAACCACACGACTTGCGAGTCTAGATGAAGCGGTTCAGACTTTGGCCAACCACTTCTGTCCACGGACCGAACCTTTCACCTGCGATGGGAACACCAAGGGTGTCTATTTCTCGGCTTGTTGTTCAGGTAACGTTTGATGTATGGTCAGATAGAAATAAAAATGAGCAAGCATCTGGAAAAGGATCCCTTAAGGCTTTTGAGCCAAACAGGGTTCCAGGTCAGCCTGCGTAAACACGCAGCCTGACCAGGAACCATGTTGTTCTCCAATAGCTACATCGTGGTCTGTGGCAACCATATAAAAGTAACATGAATCCATGTCAGACTGTACTTATCCACCGGTTGGTCTTGAAACATGACTGTCTCATAGTCTATAAGAGACTTTTTTCAGATACCGGCTCAAAAAGGAGTTTTATTGTGCACAAATACTATGCCATCCGCATGAACCTCTTACAACAAACACGTGGTGATGGGTTTGAACAACCTTAGATCATATGTGACCCATCCCGCTAACAGGGACCATATCAGAAGCCAAAAAATCCAAAGTTTGACAAACTGATCAGACTCAGCTCAGGTCAATCAGATTCCGTATGTGAATCAAAGTGCTGAGAGCACTGTAATTGGACGTCTCTGATTGATTGAGCGGGATTGTACATGAACGAAAGATATTTTATTCATTCTTCTGTGTTTAATTCTATAAGATCGGTTTCGAACATACGAAATCGGCTCTAATACCAGAAAACCCTTCTCAGGCTTCAAATTGATTTGATTGCCGTTTCAAGACAACTGATTTGTCGCTATGAATAATCACTATTAATTTGATTACCAAATTCAATTAAGGCTATGCGATTAGCACTTTTGTCTTCTTGTTTCGGTTTACTATGAGTATTGTCGTCAGTTATACTTTTCATTGATTTTATAAAGTACGCTACAAAGCAATTTATTCAAAATGTAAGCCAACGCGCTACATAAATGAAAACCGCGATAGCTCACTTAGCAGAGCACTCACCTTGTACTCTTTACACATGTTATATCCGGAAGGCCCTGGGTTCGTATTCTACTCAGACATTGTTCTTTTTAATCATCTTTTTTATACGTCGCCGGAGGCGGACGTATATTGGCGTCATCTTCTCCGTCTGTCCGTCCGTCCGTCCGTCCGTCCATCCATCCGTCCGTCCATCCGTCCGTCCGTCCGTCCGTCCGTCCGTACGTCCGTCCACTTTTCTTGTCAACGCAACTCCTCCTAAGTTTCTGGCTGGATCTTCTTGAAACTTGGCCAATGTTATCACCTCAATTGGTAGATGTGCATGAAGGAAGGATTTTATGGTTCGTTGATTTATGCCAGAGTTATGCCCCTTAAAAACTTAGTCTCTGGGGCTTATTGAAATTGCAGCCTTGTCAACGCAACTCCTCCTAAGTTTCTAGCTGGATCTTAATGAAACTTGGTCAATGTTATCACCTCAATTGGTAGATGTCATGAAGGAAGGATTTTATGGTTCGTTGATTTTTGCCTGAGTTATGCCCCTTAAAAACTTAGTCTCTGGGGCTTATTGAAATTGCAGCCTTGTCAACACAACTCCTCCTAAGTTTCTGGCTAGATCTTAATGAAACTTGGTCAATGTTATCACCTCAATTGGTAGATGTGCATGAAGGAGTTATGCCCCCTTAAAACTTAGTCTGTGGGGCTTATTGAAATTGCAGCCTTGTCAACGCAAGTCCTCCTACGTTTATGGCTGGATATTAATGACACTTGGTCAATCACCTCAATTGGTAGATTTGCATGAAGGAAAGATTTTATGGTTCATTGATTTTTTCTAGAGTTATGCCCCCTTAAAACTTAGTCTCTGGGGCTGATTGAAATTGCAGCCTTGTCAACACAACTTCTTCTAAGATTCTGACTGGATCCTTATGAAACTTGGTGGATGTTATTACCTTAATTGGTAGATGTGCATGAAGTAAGGATTTTATGGTTCATTGATTTTTGCCTGAGTTATGCCCCCTTCAATCTTAGTCTCTAGGGCTTAATTATATTTCAGTCTCTTGAACGCAATTCCTTCCAGGTTTTTGACTGGATATTTATAAAAACCTTTTTGTGAACACAACTTTTTACAGGTTTTTGTGTGAATATTTATAAATCCTTGTCAATGTCATTTTTTTGTCTCAAGTTTTATAAGTGGCGGCGTATATTGTGACCATCGCACTCTTGTTCGACTTCTATCTCCACCATCGTTGGCGAAAAAACGACCGCAGTGATTTAGAATCGATCTTAACACAAATTTAACGAAATAAAGTAATGAAACGCCGATCATTTACATACAATTCCGCTCAATCAATGAGAGGCGTCTAAATATAGTGCTCCAAACACTTTGATTTTTATTCCTGTTTAGAGTAAAAAAAAAAAGAAAAAAAACACGGTAGCAGTTTTCCCTGGATGTAGTTAAAAACAAATTCAATACATACTTTTCCTGAAACAAAATACCAGATGAATTGGAGCACCTAACCATGGATTCCTCATACAAGTACTACCGCAGCATCCTTACATCTACAGATGTGCATAAAAAGAAGAAATTGGGAACGTGCCGTCGGGAAAATGGCAGTGGAGTACAATAATCAATTTAAATCTTCATATCACTATCAACGAAAATTTGAGAATAGCAATGTCCCTATCTGTAAACATATTCATACGATCATCCAGGTACCATCTGTTGCAGACCCATTGCTTCATCTTCTTAGCTCAATACACGTAAATGGGTCTCTTAAACGAAATAAATACAGATCTCTGTCACTTAGGCTTATACTAGTAATAATCATTGTTGTCATGATCATCGATCAGTATGTAAATAGGTCATGATACTGTCGAATGTCAGTGATACAGATGCTGGAGAAAAAAAACTCGTAAGAACAACTATTTTTCTGAATAGGTGGATTTCACTAATGTCTCATCTGAGGCTGTTCAGATGGAACCCCGATTTGTCATCGAGTCGAACCCGAGTTGCGAAATGAACTCACTCCCCGATAATCAATTTCAAAACCCTGGTTCCAAAGTACGTCTCGGGGAAACCCCGTTCCTTTAAATGTGTCAAAGACTTAAACAACAATGATCAAAGAAAAGGAACCTATCATACACAATATGTGCATTAAATTGGGTAATCATTCTAAAATGTGTGTTTTCAGTAAACACATCAAGAAAAATAAACGTTTTACAGAAGAAATAATCCGAACTGGTTTTGAACCAACGGCGTTCCAAATTTCAAACTGAAAAAAGGTTGCGAGGTTAATCCTTTCCCGTTTGAGCTATCGCTGCTGATGATGATATAGGGTGTCTGTTTACATTATAACCATTGTGTATGCATGTATCGCTTTCTAAAGATCTTACCCTTTACACAATAAATATTACGAAAGTCAAAAAACTACAAGAAAATGATTAAATCGAAAAAAGATCGTAAAGTTGGTTAAGACGTGGTATGAATTGAATCGGCCAATGAATCTTATAGTATTTGTTAGAGAACACATAGAAAGTAGGAAAAGATACGACAGTTTTCCTGTATGGTCGCAAAATCTATTTTGAATTCTGGTCAACTGGCAATTGAGTCTGAGAAAGGGTTTTTTGGTAATGAAAACCCATTTCGCCTGTCCAAAAGTGGTTATAAGAATTGTACGTCCTTTCGGACGTCCAATTAAAAACGAACATGATTTTATAGTAAGATAGTAAGATAGATCAAAGTACTGAAAGTGCTGTTTGGAAGCAAATTTGTTAAGAATGTAGGCCTGTCCAGAAGTAGTGTACTTTGATTAGGTACTTTGATTATCCATTTGAATACCTTGTATACTTTGATTCGTACAGTACTTTGATTAGGTACTTTGATTATCCATTAAATACCTTGAATACTTTGATTCGTAGAGTTATTTGATTAGGTACTTTGATTATCCATTTGGATACTTTGAATACTTTGATTCCATGCATCTATTTATAGCTTTGAATTTTCATAGTTCAGTAAACTTGACTGACCCATTTACAAGGAAGGCCATTGGACTGATCTTTGAACCGTAATAAAGCAAATCACTACGCCGGTCTTTTCTTCTCTGAGAGACATGATTAATTGAATGTTTCTTTTTCAGTCACACAATTCAATATCTACACATAACTTCAGACTTACATATTGAATATTTGAATGACGTTTACCTCACCAATCTTTGCTTTTGATAGAACTATTTATAGTGAGGAGGACAAGAAGATGTTGTGTGGTATGCAGAGAATGGTAAAGTGCAGAGAAAGGCGACTGTAAAGAGAAGCAAATTTTACAAAATTTGCTTCCCAAAAAACATTCTAGGTTCAGATTAGTACATAAAAGTGAAACATATAGGCCCTAGTCTGGCTGCGCGAACTGCGCAGACTGACTAGGGTTAATATTTTTCACAAAACCCATAAGGTCCCTTTTAGCGTGACGGGTCACATATATTGTATCATATTTTAAAAGTAAACGTAACAAATTAAAGAAGTTTGTTTTATGCATAAATCTTTCAAACGGACAGATCAAATGTTGGGTCGACCAACCCCCCCCCCCCCAACACACACTTCAATAAATTTATATAAGCATTAAGATGAAAAAAGCGCTTGATCAGGATCTATGTCCCAACTTGGTATCAAAGGTTAAACTTATACTAATGATACAGTGAAGTGAAAGAATGTCTGCAGTTAAGGTTCCGGAACTGTAATGACTGTAATTCAATAATAATTTAGCTCCGATACAAATTTGCCTGATGGAGTTTCATATCATATCAATTGTTTGAGTTTATTGCAGTTTTACGCCGTTTTCAACTACCAGGGTCATATCGCGGCGGCTGGAGCACCTATTCGTGGATTCCTGTTGTTTCTCAAACCAGTACTACCACACCACCCTTACCGAGCCTCCAGCTGCTCGCCCACTAAGGTTAACGATTTCAAACCCATTGGTGGGTGACAATTTTGTCAGAAAGGGTAATAGCCGCGGCCGGGTATCGAACCCGGGACCTCTCGAATGAGAAGCAGATGCGCTACCAACTGCGCTAAGGCCGCGGCTCATATCAATTGTATGTATGGCAAAAGTCCAATTGACATGTTATAATGTGAATACTGAATAATTTATAAAATAGTTTTGACGTGAAAATAATTCATCATCTTACCTGATGTAAGATTTTGTTGTTTATCTGACCTGATTCTAAAATGATAAGTTTCCACAAAAGTACTGAGGGTATGTTCTGGACCGAAATGATAATTAGCAAATTGCTACTATATTGCTATTTTGAAAAAATAATGCACTTATTTAAAAAAAAATACTGTCAATATGACATATTTTCTCATAGAGAGCAATTGAAAATTGAAAGCCAGTTGACCTAATTGGATTCACAAAATCTAAAAAAAGTGAAACGGTAAAACATTTTTATTTAACAATGTTTTCAACATATAAAGATGTCATAGAGATCTACATGCTTGAAGCGTTTCCTTCAATTACAACCATTACAGTTCAGAAACCTTAATATAATTCGATATTAAATCTGGACATTTCTCTGTCAAATTTGCTTGTTCCTTTTGTCAATAAGGTATAAAGTGCGCGTTTAGACTAAGTTGATAGTATCTTGGTTCCATGACCTTTTCTGAAAATTAACAACATTAATCTGATTCGCTGGAAGCAGATTGTTTTTTAATATCATTTAAAAATAGCAAAAACGGATTGAGAATTGTCTCTGATTTTTTCAGGATGTTCTTGCCATGAGAGTTGTAGGTTATACGACAACTGCTGCTTCAGTAACCGAACATCTGACGATGCAATTGTGAGCTGTTTACTCACTAGCACAAAAAGAAGTCATACAAGCGGTGTTTCATTGTACAAGTTCGTTGTTAAACCGCCACCAAATGGCTGCATAGCACCGGGGTCTTGTGAGCCTCCGAAGAAGCGCATCCCGTGGAACACATTTTATCCTGTTTATTCGGACAAAACCAAAAAGAATTATGTCACGCACGAGTGTGCTAAATGTCATGGTATATACGATGGACTTCATTGGAACAGCGTTATCTCACTGAATTCTGTTTACTCTTACAATATAGAGGACATGTTAGAGGTACTAATGTCAGGAGATTCTGACCGACTTTACGTAGAGTTTGTTCACCCGATTGAGGGTCCTGATAGATATAACGATATTTGTTCAGACGTTATGGCGGACCGGTGTTACGTCGAACCGTATTATAAGGCGAGATTCTTCGACACAATGAAGCAAGTGTTTCCAAATGTTATATTGCGAACTGATGAAATGGAGAGACTTTGTTTGGTTGGTCCAAAGACAAATTTCTTCTATAACTCTGTAAGCTACAAGAACATATTTTGTGCATTTTGTTCATACGTTTTGCCGACAGGCCAATGTAGCATATTCAATTCGAAATTTGGCGATGAAATGTCCCTTATTAAGATGACCGACTTCAGACTTTTCACAAACGCCGTTTCTACAACAATGGTGACGTCGCAAGAGAGTTACATTCAAAAAGCCTGCAAGGTATATATAATGAATCAATATCAAATATCAAAAAAGGATTCACTTTCAACCAATTACCAAACGCAAAAGTTTTTGACTGTTCCAAATTCCAATGTGTTGCAGACAACAAATTCCTAGGGCCGTATTCAGCAACAATATAACGTTGGTGGGGAGTCAAAACCTCGTAACTACAGCTTGAAAAAGCTGGAGTTACGAGGTTTTGACTTGCCACCGACGATAAGTCTATTGTCAAAATCCAAATTCCATTACAAGCCGCATGTCTCGTCCAATTAGATGCATTGTTGTGTAATTTAAAGGTAATTTTGGATTAGCCTGCTTGGCGAATACATCCCTGATCCCACTCATTGGGATAAGTAAAATCATCATATATCGCGGCAATCATATACGTACACAATGAAGCCATTGCTTCCATTGCACTGCACATTTTCAGTAATCATTTACATTAAAGGGGGACGAGTTAGGCTGTCGAAAATGCAAATGGCACAATAATTACAAACCAGAAATAACGTATGAAATTACCAACCTGAAGGGGTAGATCATTTATGTCCATTGTTAGCACTCCACAAGCTTTATTAAGTATTCAAATCCAAGTCAATTAATAACATGCTGGCGTCCTTGTTTTTGTTTTGTAACGGCTACATATGCCCAAGCTTCAAAAATCAATTACGTCAGAGATACGTCATCTGTGCTCCGCGAGATTTAACACACCGTACAACCGGCTGCGTCGAAAGTCAGCGAAGACAGATTCGGCATCTGATGTCATGTGCATTGTAGGTCAAATGAATTTACTTTTATAAATAAACGAAAGGATCTTTGGTATTCTATAGTTGATATATATGCGTATAAATGTTCAGTGCTTGTACGAAATAAACCTTTTCACGTATTCCACGCAAATAAGGTCACAGTCATCGACACAGCCGGTTGTACGATGTGTTAATACCGCGGAGGTGTGTCTCGTTGACCTTGACCTTGTCTTGTTTTGAAGTAAAAATAGAATGTGTAAACACGCTTGTAAAGGAGTGTACATTTTAAGAAAATCATTAAGTAGTATGACACCATATGATAAAGTGACTGAAGTACACCTTCCACGCCCAGTTAATCGTTACCCGGTTAATCGAGTAAAGCCATGTTCTTAATGAATCTTATTCTCTGTGATCTTTAAGGTTTATTAGTATCCCCATGCCTAAATCTCTAAGTACTGATCCACAAAAGTTGGCTTTAAGCATGTTGTCACACTAATATAATACACCGTGCATAGACTTTATATGACATAATACAAGATCCATACAATAAATGACCTAAATCGATAATTATGCACCGGCTTAAAACTATGTTAACTATTTAAAGTTGGATGATCGTGTCTGAGAAATGATGTGATATGGGGTTTTATATCCGTCGTAATCTTAACCAATACAGGTCAGACGAAGCTGAAATTTTGCACAGAGAAATATTAAAGGCCATATTTTAATTATGTACAGTTATTTTTACAGAAAATTAACCCGAAAATAAGAAAGTAATTGTAAATATGAATATTTAAGTCTATAAAAGGTCCAACAAAATTCTAAAAGCCAACTTCTGTGAATTAATATATTAATAGGAATTTATTTGAAGTCCTGGAAATAAAATGCATCTTCTCAACACAATTTTCACGATATCTCTTCTTCTTTTTCTGCAGTCAAAAGCCGTAAAATGTCTGGCTTGCAGCTAACAATCTATGAAACATTAATTGTTGCATATGTAGATCTAATATATCTAGCTCTGTGCAATGTTAGAAGTTTTAGCGTTTCTATTACAACATCTTAACTACTTATAATATTTGACAGATTGTCATGGAAAACGATGTAAATTGTACTTAAAAATTCACACATTTAATGTAATCACTTCTTTGAACATTGTCTTCATTTTACATTTGCCGTTTATGTATTTAACGTGTACAGCCCAGCATTAGCACTAAAGAGCCAGCGGCGAAATTTAAAAAGTGCCAGTAATTTATAAACTGTGTTACATTTCCATTCCAAATATAAACATAAACATTTTGAATGGTTTAGAATTTTGAATTAATGCATACTTATGTAAAAATTTGACAAAAATGTTCAAAATTACCTCCCTTGCATATGAATATAGAGTAAAACAATATTTGTAAATTATTTTCTTCTTGAAGCATAATCTTGAAATCCGGCACGGTGAATCAAGTTATGTGAAGTGTATTTGTAAGTGTGTGTAATTTGATGCATTTCGTATGGCTAGAAAGTGTTATTTTAATGATGGGTCATTTACCTTAAGTACATGTATATAAGCATCGAACTGTCTGTTTCAGAATTTACATGGAAACGCATCTTTCTGTCGATCGGCGTTTTGTCCTCATTTACAAATAAGGACGAAGAATGGCGACTGTACATTTGCAGCAAGGAATTGGAAAGTCGATGGCTTACAAGTGGCACTACGGTTAACGACGTCCCATTACGGGAATATTGACCTTTCACAAACCTTCCTAAACTTATCAGACAGTGGAATAAAACAGTTGTTTTACCACAATATACCTTGGGAAAAAGAATGGTATATAGTCAATATAGGTATGCGATGTATTAGTTCAAACGAAACTGGTACCATAGAATTCATGTTACAATTAGCGAACGATATAAACCATTTTGAGCCACATTACGTTACTAGTTCTATCAAGTTTTCCTTACAAAAGATATGGTATGTGAGAACATCTATAGGTATGTTGGGCCTTCAGCAAGAGTTTCTACAATATGGCGGTGGAATTGGCGATACAAGAGTGACTCCCAATGGATTGTTCGTACAGCCACTGATTTATACAGATACTATTTATATACAACAGGACGTGTTAGAAGGGGATTTGGATCATGAAATAAAAAATAGTTTTGAAACACTTTTGTCGTCTAAGCCAGGATGGTATGTTTTAGATTTCAATCCACTGCAGCGTCGACGGGTCCCATATTTGATTATAACGAAGATGTTTTATTGTCAGCAAATTGAACTGCAGATGGATGAATACATAATTCTTCTTAATGGTAAATGTCTTTGGTTGAAGTCGTCTAAGAAATTTTATTTTACCGGAGACTTTTCCGTCAACATCATTAACGACGAAAGTGAGAGGAAAGTCAAAATTTGCGTCGAAGACACGGATTTTTCACTTGTTAGTGCTAAAGGGCTTTTGGTTGCAGGAAACCTCGGTATAGTTTTGTGCTTGGTTCCAATTATACATATTGAATAATTATTCGATATCTTTAAATTACACAGATACCTTTTCGTTAGTTTCACTTCATTTTTTTCAGAAATAGCAATATTTTCTATGAAAGTTCTGACAATTTCCAGCCGAAATATTGCGTCGTTTACAAGAAATATATATTTTTGTGTTAAAATCAAACAAAAAGATGTATATAGCTGTTCAGATGTATATGGAATTCATCATTTCTATCTCAACTTTAAAGAGTCATTACTTCGATATTTTTCCATAAATAATTATTGTACTTTCATTTTTTATCTCAAATGGCATATTTTTCTTATGAAAATCCTTAAAATTTCAATCCAGAGTATTGCGCTGTTTACGAGGAAAATATTTTTACGCTAAAAATTAACTAAATGTAGTTTAGCATTTTTCATACATATTTCTTTTACAAAGAGTTTTCGATAAATCCGGCGATGCTGTAATATGAAGAAATGATCGAATTTTGTTGTACACGAGAATATACGGTGTAATTAAGCAGGGGTTTAATAAATCTTTGAAAAACATTTCAAAATCGAAAGTAAAAACTGCTAATCGGAAATTTTAACACACAGGTTTACCCAACATTCTCCCGAAACATTTATAACCTATAACAGTATAAATCGGGATAAATTCTTACACATCCGATGTATTAAGGAAATAAATATTTATCCATATTATATACTACTCAAAATTTGCTAAGGATCACTTTTTGAAACATTGATATTTCGTACACAATTTCAAATATTACCCTGTAAATTACTTAGCATGGTAGAATAACACTTTATGAATATTAATTTGTATGTCTTTGTGTTGAGTTGCTTTGGATAAAACAGTTATGAGGCATACAAAAGAGGTACCTATAAAAATGAATGTTTTTATAGATATGGCGAAAATTCGGATTTTTGTCCACATCACGAATTTTCCACTATTTCTTTTTAAAAACAATGTAAAGTCTACAAATGACAATCTATCTACCCTTTAAAATGACATGGAATGTTTCATCTGTATTTTCTTGTGTTGGAAGGCAGATTCCGGAAACTCATTAACCACCTTGTCCAAATCTTGAGTCCAAATCCTGCATTCGCACAGAGGATTAAAATGTCGACATGTGGATCGTTTAAAGCACAGATAACACGATTCATGGTTAAATATTGAGCTTGAATGCCACACCCTGTATCGGTCACATGAATGATTCACTGACGTACCATGATTTTGGAGATCGGCGTTTTTGTTGATACAAAAACGATGGAGTTACTTACAAATAATACTTAATCGCTTCTTCAGTATCTAAGCTCTCATTCTAAAAACCGTTCATTAATCAAAGTTTAGTTACCAAGAGCATGTGTGTCATCCCCTTTCCATAGCCAGATACAGCTAACACCCAAAGTTACTCATGTCTGATACGGCTATTCTCAGCAAGTTTCAATGCATGCGTTGGTGTAAGAGGTCTTCTCAGAACAGAAGCCTTCAACGAATTTCTGTTTGTCTTTTTGCAATTGCAGTACATGTTGGTGAACACGAGCTGTGGTCAGACTTTCTGACTTTGTTCAGTTTCATCACGTGTTCGTTCATTGGATGCTGCCGAATAACCATGTGTCGGAAAAAGGGACACCTTATGTTTTTTCATCTTTCAAGGAGTCCATTCACTATTTTTACAGTATGAATCCACCAAAACTTTACAATTGGAAGAATATATGACGATATTTACGGTCTTCAAATAGACTGCACATGAGCTTTTCACCAATTCATGACTTTGATTTACCGATATACCATTGTTTAAGACTCAAAACTTATAGGAGTCTTTCGATATGAACCAAAAGTCAAAATTCATTCTCAAGAATATGTACCATGGAGAATTTATTATCTCTAAGACGTGCTGAAACGTGAGCTGTTCTCTGTGCCCATGCGGGCAGTTAGATATTGCTCAGGAAATCTTAAAGACCATTAAAAGGCCGCAGAGGACTACGTAATGTTTAAAAATGTTGTAAAAGCACAAAAAATCGAACATTTCAATTTCTTTGTAAAATGTAAGTCTTGGCCTATCTACGTATATTTTCATTTTTAGGGGTACCCCTTTTCTATGCCACGAACCTATCGATGTAAGAATTGGAACAAAGCAATCATCATTGAATCTTATTCAGAGGTCATAGCCCTAACATTCAAACCACTTTACACGTTAGTTGGGAGTTTTGTACAAAAGATATCAACATTTAAAAAGTGATCCTTAGCGAATTTTGAGTTGTATATTTGTAGATACTGTAATACAAATTCTGTCTTAAACAGCAATTTTGACCCAAAATTTCATCTATACCAGAGCTTTCGGCCATTAACATTTTTCTAAGTATAATTTTGATTGATAAGTATTAGCGCACGCTAGAGGGAAATGAAGCAATGAAAGACGTTTTTGCAAAAAAAAAAAAAATCAAGGACAGACAAGTCTGGAATGCAATTTCGATGTGGACGAAAATTACATCCACCCAATACATTAAACACAAAAAAAAATATTTTGTTTATGTATTGTGTACGTTTTTTGTAAATGCTAGAAAGCAATTGTTGTCAAAATAGCCCGTTTGTATTCAAGGGCATATAATTCAGCATTTAATGAAGCGATTCCGTCCAAAATTCAACTGATTTTACTATTATGATTTTTTATAAGTGTAGTGAAGATCAGCCTATGCTTGTGGATGCTAGAACGTGAATAATTGTGAACGGACAGACAGACGGACAGATAACAGACAAAACTGAATATAATAACTCATCTTGAGTACAACGGCCTAGGCCAGCTCAAATTTAACTTAAATAAACATTTCTAATTTTCTGTAAAGTTGAAAACCAAGAAAAAATATTTTGATGTTTGTCCACAATTCGTAATAGAGTAGGGCGCTATGTAATTCCGTGTGCTTTTGATGATACAGCTTGCCAACATTGCCCATTACGAAGTCAATACACCGAAGGCGTAGAAACAACATCTTGACATCCGTGTTCTCGCGGGAGATTTTTGAGACGTTACGTTAAAAATGAAGTCCTGAAAAGGGACTTTTGAAAAATGAAAGACGAAAATGATAAAAAGTTTGATGAATATACTTTGATTTGTTCATAGTGCATTTATCTCAACGTAGAAAATCATATTTTGTATACTGTGTTTAACCTAAAACGCCATTTCTGACGTCACGACCCAATTTAAACGTTGTTAAAAAACAAGCAGACGTAGGTATTTTGGTATATAAACAGATCATGTTTACAATCACTCATTGAACAATTGTAAAAAAAGATTAAAAATCATTTTTATGCCACTGTGAGTACGCAAAACGAACGTACTTGAAAACCGGTGACGTCACTTTAGTATTGTTTTCAAAGAATATGCATAGTAATTAATTTTGTTCAATACTGTCCAATCTAAAGCAAATATGTTTACCACAGAAAACATTTAATGTACACAAGTAGATAGGGATAGGTATAAATCATTAAAATTGTAGTTGACGTTGGTATATTTTGCCCTTTCTTGTTTGTCCACCCTTTGAAATTGATATACCAGTATTTATTGTCTAGTATGTAGTATCGAAACGTATATACGACGTATACATTTCTGAGAAATATAGGAAGCTTACAGTTTGTTTATATAAACAATTGCTTAGATTCCTATTTGACGTTATCGCAAGTATGCCAATTATATCTTTTACACCTGTATGAAAGGCTACTAAATTGTGTAGAATCATTAAACTCTTTTAAAACATATAAAACAACGTAAAAGAGTGTAAAAACGGGATAAAATTAGATAAAATTCAATACTAGTTATATTACCTAATCCTAACAAAAGCTTCGCAGAGTGGCGCATATATGCCCGAAAGGGGCTTTTCAGTAAAATTGGCCATTTTTTTTTAATTCAAGGGCAGATAATTCAAGAACGAAAAGAGATATCTGAATTCCGTGAGCGGTGTGCACAACTAGACACCATGAAAAATCATTGTGGCAAGTATGATCAAATTCCGATCAAAACAGTAGGAGGAGTAGCGCATACAAGAAATTGCTAACAGACGGACGGACGACCGGGGCAATAACATAATACGACCCTTCGGGCGTATACGAATGAGCGAAAAATTTTGGCGGCATCTATTCTGTTTTGACAAGTAGACTCATCTGCTCCACACGCGCACAATTCATTGCAATCTAGGTTGATTGATGTGCACTTGAACTTTCTTGATCCACATGTAGATTTTGTGCAACCACACTTTACCAGTTCAAGAAGTGCCAGTGGTGCTGGCAACAAGGTCGTCATCACCGGCTGGTATACATCCCGATCCTTTGTCCAACCAAAGATTTCAGGATCTGGAATGGGAGGACAAGGGAAAGTTTCAAATTATGCATTGGAACGCTGCGCGCTTAACAACTTCCTAAACTGCCTTGTTTGTAGGTTGCAATCGCTAAGATTCGTATTGCTTCCTACGAAATAGCCACCACCGAGGAGCTCACAGTTCTATGATCTCTGTTCCTGGCTGATGCAACTGGCAGATAAACTTTTCAAGAGACGCTAATGTTATGCCTGTTATGGCATGCCCCGCAGAGATGGCTTTAATAGCTTCTATAACATTGATGTTTGCCTGTTCAAATGACTTCCAAAACTGATTTTTCACCTTTCCAGTGAAGGACCCTGTGTCATCAGCGCCCGAAAAGGAATGCGCGGCTGGTAAAGCTTCGGCTGCGTTATTTCCCATGGCATCAACTACTGCTTTCGAACGTACAATACATTTTGTCTCGCCATTTCCTGAAACAAACACGGTGTCTCCAGGTAAAAAAATGGAATTCGCCTCAAGCAAATCAGAAATACACCTGTGTCTGGCGTATAAATATCAATGAAAATGAAGCAACATTTGAAGCAGTCAGATGCGTGGAGCAGAATCATTGTATCGGCCTCTTCTTGTGAACTGGAAAGATATGACATATCTCCTTTCGTTGAACGTACACTGTTACGGTATGCTTTCTTTGAGTTTTGTGATGACCTCTGCTAGGTAAACAGTGAGCTCGTCTTTAGTACAAGACGAAGAGAGAAGAGTTGCCATCGATACATTTTCGAGCGGTGTACTGTCTGTGATGTGATACAATACCGCTTGTAGTCGTTTCAGGCGTGTTGCTATTTTCAAAGAAGATGGTCGATCATAGCGATGGAAGATCAGATGCACTTCAGAATAGCCTTTATACGTTCACTCAAGTACAGATACAAAATGGTCGCCCAATTGTGAACCTGTTTTGATGCTTTGGAGTTTATGAAGTGCCTGCACTAAGTTCATCGCATCTATAACCGCAACTTCCCTGTTCCTTGGACCAAATACAGGCTGGAAGTGATCAGAGGTAACCCACTCTCTCAGAATCGTCATCAACTGAGACTTGTTCGAACAACGATGAAGTGAACCATCAGCGTCAAACAGTGCTCTTGGGACGACTGAAAGCTAATAATTACTGAGGCCATTTCTAGGCTGATTTCCTTCCGAGAAATCGAGATTATCAGTAGCCATGCAAACTGTCATCTGTCCTCTTTGAACTCAGTAAGCTTGGACTACAATATATTTGACAGATGACCTGTACAAATTGAGAGAATCTTTTGTCACCGTGCCCCAAAACTGTGTTTCATTTGTGTGAAGCCTCTTTGCAATAAAGCCATCCAACATGGTAACATGGTTATTGCTACGATATCAATGAAGTTGCTGTTATTTTTCCCCTGAAGCCTAATAGATTATATAGGTTTACATGTATATACTGAGAGACAAAAGAAAGTATACAAATCATATTTCTCAATATCTCTCTAAATTTTCATGATATAGACTCGAAATATTGAACAAAGTACTTTTATTCATAAAGCACTTACACAAGGTTGAGAGATTTCCCCTGGAATCAATACGACTATCCATACTCGTGCTACATGTCGGTTTTGCAAACTTTGCATGTGCGACTTTGTGGAGTATCGGATATTGCTGTTGATTATGATTTCTTTTCTCTATTCTTTACCACAACATATCACAATGTTGATATTTCTATTACATTAAAACACAAGTAGTGGTGGCGGGGAGAAATTGATCAATATTCTAGGATTTTTAAGTCTCATTTTCTACGATGCAGCATTAAATGACAAAAACACGTGACAATGTACACATGATCATGTGGATAGAAACACTTTTTGTATTTATTTTTCAAAATCCGCCTATAAATTTCTAAGGAATTATGTCAAAGAACGTTTTTGCATCAAGTCCTCCTTTGCCATGACGCAGCATAAAACGGTAAAAACATCATCAGAATATACATGATCAGGTAACTAGGAAGATTCTGTGAATTTTTTATCCAAATCCGTTCATAAATGTAGTAGTTATATCAGCTAGAATGTTTGCATCGAATTTGTCACTTATTTAAGCAACCTGGAAATGGCCGAATTCTGGGAAAACACCGCCTCTCCCGAAATGTCAAGAAATGGATATCGATAACATCAAAAGCACACGGGAGCCAATTTCGTTACATAGCGCCCTACTCTATAATCAGTTTTCTTGCATTCAAGAGCCCGTAACTCATTTTTCCCGAACGGCTATCAAATGTTTGGATATAGGTTCCCTTCTCTCTAGTTAACTTAGCTACTGATCCACACATTTATCAATCACAAAATAATCATATTACCATAAAAGTAATTAGTTATACCCATTTACATTTACAAAGTCTAAGTAAGTCGCAAGTCTTAGATATCAGACTTGTAAACCAGGATAAGTTCGCGTCAAGAAATGTTCGCGTTTTCATGCACTCAGGCTTGTTCGCGGCGTTTTAAGTTCGCGGTTCAATGCTGTCCGCGAATCGCGCGAAACAAAATACGCTATGGGGGAATTATGAAATTGATATATTGAATGATATGGGGAATCGGATAATTACATATTGAATAATGACTGTATTTACGATATTTTAGTCGCCATTGACAGTTTGATCGAAGTAAGTTTCAATCGACCCATTGTTTTATTTCACACTTCATAGTGTACTGGATTACAGTTTGTAACACAATGCATAGAATTCGAGCGTTACATTAACTTCACACCTATTTACCTTTAGCGTCGAGAAGCGATAATGACAGTTTTATTCAATAGCACGATTCAAACCTCGTAGCTGTGGCTAATTTCAAACTACAGTTACGAGGTTTTAAACGTCAATCGACGTTTGCTATCATACTTGGCATTCGAATGCCAAACGATCCCTTTTCTCAATTTCAAGCAGGTATATCTAGTTGAATAAGTTGGTTTATCTTTCAATGTCGTGTTTTTTAATATGTCACAATATCTATGTATTTTTGGATAAAAACGAAAGTAGTCTGAAATGAAGAAAACGTTTCACTTACATCATGTTGTGAAAAAGCTATTTCCCTTGTTTACATAGTAACAAATACGTTTAGTGTAAATAAAACATCTCCCCATAGATTTTCCCGAAACAAAAACTATTAAAGCGATTAAAGTTCGCGTTTTTATTGAAAGTAGCCTGTTCGCGGCGTTTTAAGTTCGCGGATCACACCCACCCGCGAAAGACGCTAACTTAAAAAGCGCGAAATAATTTCCTGGTTGACAGTGTGTACATGGTCTGTTTATGGTATTATAATGTCAAAGCAGCGACCATCTGTCCTATTCGTGATCCATTATCACGAGACGAGTAATAGGGATCGATTTTATCCAGTTAATCATGACGTAATTTCGGACAAACAAATAGTATTTCGTGGGTGTCGTTATAAAATCTCGTGACTACGGCTTGATTCAAGCCGTAGTTACGAGATTTTATAACAACACCGACGGTTTATCAAAACATAACGGTAAACAAAGTCCATTTTTGGCACAAAATTAGTTGCTATTGCGAACGCTAGGAATCTAGATATATCACACAAAACCCTTCACTAAATTTTACACATCAATCCGAATTTAAACCATATTACCATTATTAACATAGTCTACCACTAATGAGATTCGCACGACGTCGGACTTTTTCCGGCGACGTCGAAAAACATTCGCTGGTGGACCTTTCCACCGCCGAATGTTAACGACCGCGCCCGAATAAGTTTGGATACGTAACGACGACGCTCAGGAAAAATCCCATGTTTTATGAATCTCAGATTGGCAACATTACGGCTATTCTACCTGAAGTGCCACAGATGAATCAACCTACCACCATATTTATAGATATGTCTACAATAACATCTACGAAGTGAAGCGATGATGGATCTTCCACTTTATTGTCACTACATAGAATGGTTAATAATCTATCTAAGGCGTTCTCCGCAGAATAACACAAATTTGTGGTGGTCTGGGGTGTAGTTGAACCGTTATTCGTAAACCTCATATTCAAATGGTTGTGTATGTGTGATTGCATTGTGAGAAATGGATAAATGGCTCAAATGAGCAAATATTTATTTTCCCAAATATTAACGAATCGGTCTTATCGTTAAATATCTCAAAGTTATACCTTTTCCTGAATCAAAAACATTAATTCTATTTGAATAAAAAACAACTTGTACAAAGTATTGTATCAACATTGTGTATCTGCCTTTTTGAAGTGTCCATTCTTTTTATAATCCATTATGGTGTATATGTCGGAAGCAATATTGGAAATGAGCAGTTTAAAAACTGCTCAAACGTTACGGAACTCATATTGAGCAGTTTTCAAAATAGCTTTTATTATGTTATTTTGATGAAGAACGGCGTACTTTCTATGCACATGTTTCTTTTGGGGGAGGGAACTTAATAGAAATAATACGAGAAATATTTTAAAACCATTTTCTATATAAAAAAAATATGTGAAAAGTTGAAAATTACATTTTTGAGAAAATTTTGCATTTTTATATTTTCAATTTGCTAAAAAATTGCCTAATAAATACCTTTTGTTTTTGGATATTTTGAAGATAGTATCAAGAACTATTTTACACAAAATATCAGCACACCTTTCAATGCAAATCAAAATAATATTTGACTTTATCTTACCCCACCACCCTGTTTGAGCTTTATTATAAAATACATTTCTATATTTTCAAAGAAATCTAAAATTTTCTGGCAGATGTTTACATTTAAAACAACTAAATACTTCATTTGACATTCACCATCACAAAAAGGAATGTTTCGAAAACTCTTTAAAAACTTGATAAAAATTGTAGCCAGGATATTTGGTGCCGCAGAATAAATATAAATTCTGTAAGTCACGTGGCCATTCTCTAAACTTACCATAACTCTATCCTAATCAAAACTTAGTTTTAACGCCCAGAAGAAAAAACAAAATTTAGAAAAAAATACTAATACAAAAAAAGAAATAAGCTGCCTATCACTAGTTTCGCCATTTTCCTTAAAATTTCATTTTCCATGTTGTATAAACAAATATACTGAACCAAAGCGAAAACGCTACACCGCAAGATTACTTATTTTTGGAAAAGTATCGAATTGAAAGCATGAAATATATTTTGAAATTATTTCACATGCTTTCAGCAATCGTTTTGTCGAAATTTCTTTGTTTTGTCTCCTTTAATGTCAGAGTTACAGCCCTTAATGCGTTTAGAGCTAATTTCATCTAATGCCGCATATGCGCATGCGCAGATACCGCTTCATTACTTTTTTCGGAATTGGTCATATCCGGGTTGCCAAAAAACACTTAAAACTCACTTGTCTCATGTAGCAAGCTTTACAATTAAGGGCTAATCTGTCAATTTTGCGAATTACCTCCCTTTGACATAAACAAATAGGGAATTTAGAATGTTTGGTATTCATAAATTTATCACGGTTTTCGATTTGATTTTTTCCCTACATCATGCAGGCCTTACAGAGGATTTTCTAACCCTTTCTTCGACTAGGATTGTTCCCAGATGTCCATGCAATAGCGATTTCAATTTTCTATGGAGATTACATTGTAAAGGGGTTGGTTCACTTAGGGGCTAAAATGGCCCTACTTTAATTTTTCAAAAAACATGACTTTTTCAAATCACTAGACATTATAGGTTTGAAAAAAAAAAACAAGTAAAACACATTCTGATTGAAACCGTTGCCATAGCAACGATTTTATTGTTTCCATTAAAATTCAAAATTATCAATTTTTTTCATCAGATTTTTTTTCTTTTTCTTAATATTTTTTGCTCTAATTGTTTATTAAAATATTTCACATTTTCCTTAAACAAACTTATCAAATATTATAGATATTTGCTACCATGGTTACCAAAAATAGAAAAGCGTGTTCTTTTCCTAAAAAATGTCATTTTCCACTTGCATATTTACTATGTGATGACCATTATGCTTTTTAAAGTTTGTGAAATAAAAAAAAAACTTTAACAAAATGAATATTCCAATTCATGGTTACCATGGTAACCGATCAAAATAATGCAAAAATACAGATATTTTACTAACACATTTTCTGTTACTGTCTGTTAAATGAGTTTATCTTTACCGATTATCAACCCGTTATACAGAAAGACATTGATAATCATAGTAACCAGTAAGTAGAGAAGATGTCCCTTTTTTAAGGAAAATGTACTTTTAGCACTCGTATATCATGCGAACTATCAAGCCAAAATCAATCACATTGGATGTCAATTTAAAGTCTTGAAAAACGGATTGCACCATGTAGATGTTTTACCAGATATTGAATTTCGAAAATTAACATCTGCATATAATGAGGCAGAAAAACATTCTTAATCAAAGTTTTCATGGTAACCAACCATAGAAAGAATAACATACAGAGGGGATCAAAGCATCGTAACTTAAAGGCTACCAAACTTGGCAGTTTATTGCACCGTATATTGGAAGAAAATCATTAAATCAACGTGTTTTATAAAAGATCCGCCAAACTCGGTTGTTTTAAAAGTTTTAATTGCTTTTCTTTACATCGTTGAAAAACTGATTTTCGAGAAAATAAAGATCGGCAATTTCCGTAAAATTGCCACGGATTGACGTCATCAATGGCTTGACTCCGCCCCCAATCTAGAGCATGAGGTGTCTGACAAAGATAATGTGTTTGACTTTTCTGTCATATAGCGAAGTCTCAGTTTTTATCCATTTCTCGATCGTAAGAGTAATACAGACAAACTTAAACCGTTCTTTGGCACATTCCTTTATTCACTTACGACCTATTCTTTGACTGTTTTAACATTTTTTTCTAACATTTACTGAGGACGAATTCCGTGTTTTGAGTATCGATTGGGGAAGTCGCTTTATGACAGAAAAGTCGGACATTTAACTTTTTCAGAAATTTCAGACTTTCCGGGAAATGACCCATGACTGCCCGTTTTTCCCGCCATGACGTCATTCAGTGTCCAGTATGACGTCATAATTTCAAGTCGGAAGTTATGCGTATTTTCTTCGGCAAAGATCGGAAAAGACCAAAATATCCAATTTAAAAGACGAAATAAAAACACTTCTAATGTTGGAAAATTGTAGAAACTTTGATATTTGGTTAATAGTAAGGTGTTCTTTCGGCACAAGACTTTAATTTTGCCAATCATCGGACACTTTAAGCCTTTTCAAGCGAACGTTGCGGTTTTTTTGATCTCCCAGTAACGATAATGCATAAATACAGATACTGCACCTACATCTTTTTGTTCCATCTCATTGAAGTACATTATCTTTCATTGTAACCAGTAACTATGTGTACGGATAAAATTAGCCACTTTCAGAGCAAGAATTAACAATTTCGACGGATGGACGGATTGTCATAATACAGTTCAGAATAGAACTTTAATTTTCATTTCATGTTGGTATAATTACTTATGTATGCTTAAAATAGGACCTTATCTGCCAGAAACATTTTCAACTCATCTAATTAAAATCCAAACATATGCTCACTTAAAATCAAATAGATTTATTTAAATTATAGTTATTGAAATTTGATCTGAAGCTGCTAAATTTCGTAGCTATGTCGTCTTTAAAGTGTATTGGAATATTTAATTATTACCGATTTCCTCATAAAGCATTATAACTCTACTTTATATCAAAGAAATCTGATACTTTTATTAACATCGTTATTTCTAAACGAAAACTTGCACGAAAAAGTGGGAAGGGAATGGGATGGGCTCACAATCTTGAGTGTAGCTATCTATCTACTCTGTGTCATTTCACATTGATAGAGATCAAACTTTCCACATAACCCAACCAAACAAAAGATTTTTAGACTGATCCAAATGCACATGTGTTGAAGACAACACTTTCAAGCGCATGGAATTTAAATGTATGGGTCGTTTTGGGTAGAAAGCATTTTGAAAATGACGAAATTGCTTGCCACAAGCAATTTCGTCATTTTCCATAGTGTTTTCTGTAGCCATAATATAGTAATATACGTATTATTGAATCAGTGGAGAGAACTAATCATAAATAAGATTGAGCAAATCCTTTTGATTGTATTGTTTTTCTTTTCGATTTGCGTTTTACTTGTTGTTAGGCCTATATGCCCTGAATTTTATTCAAATTTTATTCCTTGAATTCTGGTAAGACCCGTATTTATGTGATGGATCCTATTATTAACAAAAAACCTATATCTGTATAGCTATGCATCTTTTTGCACCAAGGATATATATTCAGTAAATAAAGACGCAAGCCTGCAGATTCCAGACTGTTGGCGGGATGCGGATTAGTCGCAACTAATGTGTTGAAAGTTCCATCCCGTCACAAAATTGAACTTTTTTGTAGAAAGAAGAAGATTTAAGAAAGGTACGTCATTTTTGTTGATAAAATATTTATAATTATATTCATAATTCAAACATTTACCGAAGATATTTGTTTAAAGTTGTGGACCGACATGCAAATTTAGAATTGTCGTTAAAAACTCTAGTTTCGGACCAATTCTACAGAACAGTGATGCCACTCAGAGTAGTTTCCTTTCAGAAAATGAAACAAACATGTATGTAGGTCCCTGTTCTCTTTTTCAAATAAAAAATATTGTCGGTTAATTAAATATTATTCTAGTTTAATCAGGAGTTGTAAATTTGAATAATTTTGTTTAACACTTCGGAAGGAATGGTTTGACACTTATGGAGGAATGTAGGAACGATGATTATTAGCATATTATATTGTTTCCTCGGTCTTTTTCGAACCTTCTTCTCTAGCTATAAAATATCAGTTATAATTAAAATCATTTTCGTAAATTATGTTGCGTTTTGTTTCTTACAAGCCACACATCGGTCATTATAAAAGTAAAGTAAAGTGCGGTCAGATTATTATGGCAAACGTTTACAGAAATTACTTTTGTAAACTACATAAACTATTCAATATCGAACTCCAGACTACCGTAAGTTTGCATGTGATGATCCGAATCTTGCAGGTGTCTCTCACCTGCAAGATTCAAACCAATAAACGCAAATTTGTATTGAAAAATAAAGAACGTGAAGTCTATTAGTTTACATTTGTTAATTTTGTAACATGTGTCATCTTGACTAGACTTCATGTATGAATGTAGCTTTACCATTTCATTCATGAACAATAAAGTTCAATGCGGCCTGATAGTTTGGATTATGTGGTTCAAAACCTTGCGAATCAATTTCAATGTTCTTCAAAAATTTAAATTGAAGAAATTCTCATATTAGAACATAGAAATTCTTAGTAGAAAATGCTAGATGTAAGCAATTTCTTCTCTCATTCTAATATGTCGCCAAAACCAGACATTATTTAACCAATTACCACACAGTGACTCCTTTTGACTCCCCGCAAGATAATGGCTTTGGAAAACACCGTTGAAAATGAAGAAATTGCTTGTCACAAGCAATTTCTTCATTTACCACAATGTTTTCTATCAAAAAATGACCAAGTTTTTTTTTTAATTTCCTTAACTTGAAAGTGTCGTCTGCAACATCTTTGAATTTGGAACAGTCCAAAATTTGTCGTTTGGTTATGGGTTGAATGGGTTTTCACATACCACCTCAAACAACTTAGTTAGGTTAACGTAGTTAAACATATTTGTATTACTTTCTAGGAAAATGAAGCTTGTGATTGTATATCTTTACTACCTTGTGTTGATCTATGGAAGGACATCGCGACTAGCGAGTCTAAATGATGCGGTTCAGACTTTGACCAACCACTTCTGTCCACGTACCGAACCTTTCAACTGCGATGGGAACACCAAGGGTGTAGATTTTTCAGAGTGTTGTTCAGGTAACGTATGGTATATTTACTTTGCACAACGAGTTAGGTATATTATAATGTCTTGATTTTTAGACACATGTGAATAAAATTTGAATACATGTACATCTAACTCTTTAAGCCTATGTTATCAGAACTTTATTAATCAACAAAAACTTTAATTACACGTGGCTGCAAGGCTTCGAAATTAGATTAAAAAAATAAACAAGAGGGCCATTGGCCCTAGGTCGCTCACCTGAGATAGGGTTTTATAACAGATCAGATTTCTTACAGGTAATGCAATAAAGGGTCAAAGATCATATGAACGCCGCTATGCGATTTCAAACCATAGAAAACCCAGGAAAAATGTTAAATTTGTTATCAAATTATAGTTTTATTAATAAATACTTACCTAATATTACACTATGGATTTCTTTTTCGGTCCGCATAATAAACTTTCCGGAAACCGAAAAATAAACAAGAACTTGCACATGCGCATCTTGTCTACTTCCGTTTCAACCCCATGTGCCTCAGTATTCCTTCCGCGAAACAGTTCGCCAAAAGAGATACTAAGTAACACAAAGGGAGGCGGGAGGGAAAGTTGTAATATTAGGTAAGTATTTATTAATAAAACTATATTTTGATAACAAATTTAACATTTTTATTTCATAAATATTCTACCTAATATCACACTATGGATTATTCCAGATTCCACAGCAGTACAAAATGTAGCTTGTGTTATTTAGTAACAGTACTACACCAAAACTTTAAAATTAACAAATTTAGAAGGAAAATAATTACCTCTAAATGATATACATGTTTCTCCTTCCACTTGGTTAACCAATAACAGCCTCTCCCTCCTATGTACTTCTCTATTTACAGGGTTGTATTCCTTCCTGGAAACACTCCCAAAACACCAATATTTACAGTTTCTTCATTGGCGGTCCGCCGAAAACCTACACGTTAATTTACGAAATGTGTGCTTTCACCAATTAAACAAAGAAATTAACGGCCACAGGTTTCAAATAATGTCTTGTGAATGTGGTCTCCCTTGACCAATCTGTAGCCTCCATAACCTGCTGTAAAGATGCACCCTTGAATAATGCCCAAGACGGTCCAATACTGCGAGTCGAATGAGCAGTTATTCTTCCTGAAGGTTTCTTGGTCTTTTTGTAACAGTACTTTATCAAAGATATCAACCATCTAGAAATAGTTACAGTAGACACTGGTTGATGCGGTTTATTGATAGCCAAAAACAGTAACTGTTTCAATATATCTTTCCCATCCTTTGACCTAAATTGTTCTACAGCTTTCAAATAATAAGTTAAAGCTCTTCTTGGATCAAGTTTCTTGTCATTCTCGAGATAAGACACAAAAATGTTCTTTCCCATATGGCTGGGTCTATCTGACTTTGACAAACCTGTCCTTACAAACGTTACCCCTTGTTTCTGAACATTCGCATTGCCTTCACCGAGCTGCAAGGACTGCAAATCAGTACATCTTCTAAATGTTGTAATGGCCACAAGAAAACATGTCTTCCAGGTCGAGTACTTCAATGGTGCATCCTTCAGCGGTTCAAACAGTTTCTCCTTTTAACAACCTAAAACGAGAAGAAGATCCCATTCTGGGACTATTTTTTTCACTGGAGGACGTTCATTGAAAATACCCTTCAACAGTCTGATAATATGTGGATGTTGACCAACTGTAATATTACCAACTGGTGATAAAACAGATGACAACATGGACCTGTAACCATTAATTGTTCTGTATTTTAAGCCCTTTCCATACAGATAAGTCAGAAATTCTGCACAATGCACTAAAGATCCTGAATAGGTATCAATGTTTTGTTCACTACACCAGCTATGGAATTGTCTAAACTTACTCCTGTAATCTTTTTGGGTTCATTTCCGCCATGACTTTGACAGTAACTGCCTAGTCTGCTCAGAAAATCCAGATGAAGAGTAGTTTCTGTCGATAATAGCCATGCAGTCAGATGTAATGACTGTACATTGGGATGTGATACTTTCCCTTTGCACTGAGTCAATAGATCTGGCTGACATGGCAGAACTACAGGGCAAGCAATCAGAAACTTGAGAATCAAAGGATACCAATGTTATCTTTGCCACATATGTGCTATCAGAATCATTGTGCACTGGTAATGCTGAAAGTGGTTCAATACTCTGGGAATCAATTTTACTGGTGGGAAAGCATAAACAAACATGTTCTGCCATGCAATTGACAGGGCATCCATTGCATAAGCCTGAGGATGATGAGTCCATGAGCAACACAGCGGCGTTTTCTTGTTCTCTATTGGGGCAAAGAGATTCATCATTGGTTTGCCCCAATTCCGAAACAAACTCTCTGCTACTGTTTTGATCAATGACCATTCTGTTGCAAGGACTCTCTGACGACTCAATGCGTCTGCTATCACATTCTTGCTTCCCATTATATGAACCGCCTTCAGCCTTACCTTGTAAGCTATCGCAAACTTCCACAGTTGCATTGTCAAATTGCATAATTGGGTTGATCTCGTTCCGCCCTAGTGATTGATTTATTGACAAACTGTTGTATTGTCGGAGCGGATCAACACATTTTGATTGGTAATGTGAGAACGGAATTGCCGTAAACATAACATCACTGCTATCATTTTCAGACAATTGATATGCAGTATTTTCTCCATTTGGGAACATTGACCCTGACAAGTCGACTTGTTCATATGTCCTCCCAAACCCCATTTGCCACTTGCATCTGTTGTCACCGTCAAGGAATATACCTGCTTGACTAAAGACCTGCCTTTCAAAATGTTCCGAGTGTCTAACCACCATTGTAAATGATGAACAAGCTGTTGTGTAAGTGGAATTTCCGACGACATGGGCAGACGAGCAGGATTCCAATTTTGTAACAAATGAAGTTGAAGAGGCCTCATGAACAGTCTTGAATTTGGGATTAGCTCCAAACCAGATGTCATTATTCCCAGAACTACCAGGTAGTATCTTGCGGTGACCTTGCCCTTCAAAAGGTCTTTTACTGCTATCTTAAACGAGTAGCTCGTTCTGGAGTTGGCAACACAAGACCTTCTTTTAAATTGAACAGACTGAAGTTTAACCAGTTGTCTATGTAACTTGCAAGACGCAGTCCCAACTTTCGTAAATGAGCAACGATTACCGCCATCACTTTTACGAAGGTTCTGGGCGCACTCGTGGGACCAAAACAAAGGCACCGGAACTGGTAAACTATTCCCTGAAATTGGAATCTCAGGAATTTTCGATCGCCCTTGAATATCATAATGTGGTGATAAGCATCTTTCAGATCTACTGAAATTGCCCAATCTATTTTTTTCTACCATGTTTAACACATTTGTATTGTGCCCATTTTGAAGTGTTGCTTCTGGAGATACACATTGAGGGGTTTTAAATTGATTACCGGTCTCATTTCTCCGTTTTTCTTTGGAGTCAGAAACAATGTACTCTAAAAACCTTCCTGAATTTGATCCCGAGGAACAATTTCTATTGCATTCTTTTTTAACAAAGATTTTATTTCTTCTTTTATCAAACTTTGTTGCTTTACAGGTACATTGGTTGGTTTTACTCCATTGAAAGGGGGTATTTTTTTAAGAATTCCAACTTGTAGCCCTCTTTTATGACATCTAAAACCCATTTGATCTCGAATTATTTTTTCCCACTCGCTTAGAAAATGTACAAGTCGGCCCCCAACGGGTATCTCCGGAAGTTTTGCTATGACACTTATCTTGTCATTTGTCAACTTTTTCCAGAACTTGCCGGTTGGCGTCTATATTGGTTGCGAAAGGAACCTCGTCCACGACCATACCCTCGATTGTCCGAAGGCCTTTGTTGAACTTTTGGGATACGAAAACTATTCCATTGCCCACTAGCAGGTTTTTCCTGGGCTTTTTTTCATTCCCGTTCAACCTCTTACTGAAATCTGGTTGACCACTGAATTTACGCTTGTGTCTCTGTTCATCAGGTATCAAGTCATCCACTTGCTTTTTCTTCTCTTTCCTATCTTTTAAGAGAGTCTCCAACTTTTTTCCAAATACCCCTTCACCAGATAACGGCAAATTAGCAAATTCAAGGTTATCATGCTGTTCGTACAGCCCTGTGTCCGACATAGCCACTGTTCTCCTGCTGATATGGTGCAGAGCCCCGGCTCTACCAACATGGTCCAAAACTTTGGTAGACATGGAGAAAATGTCCTTTACTTGTTTAGCAGCCATTTCTTTATCAAAAGAGTCCGACTCTAAAAACTGCAAGAGATTACCAAGACTTTGCTGAACATAACACTGCATGATAATGCCCAGTCTGGCCGCATGTTGACCTTTGAAACAGATTTTGTCGACCATTTTGCACGGTTGTGAATACAGGACTTTACCTTTGCTTCTTGCAAAAGACGCTTTACTGCCATACCTTCTCACAAGGCAACAGTCTACTAAAGGATCCAAAGATGGGACCTTCGCATTCTTCATCTTGTGGAAATAAATCCACATTCTCGTCTGAAAATGCAGCCAATTAATTAGGTTCAGAACACCTGTAACTGTTTTCTATCACTTCAATCTGTGATTTGTCCAATATGATTCCTTCCTTACCAGTCTTTTTCATAATAATGGAATCTTCACCAAAAATATCATAAAGACACATTCTTGATGTATCACTAAATCTCTTTGTGAGGGTCACAATTTTCGTCAGAAGAATCAAAATTGTCCGAATCTGCACATAAAGACAAAGTGTCAGACGGAAATGAGGCAACACGGGAGTTTGTCTCCAAATGTTCTGTAGTGCGAGTTGTTCCGGCCGAGTTTGTCTCTGGCACTTTACTGGCAAAAGCCTTTGTGACTAATGCCTCCAATTTGTCAAATCTTGAAGCGAGCTCCGAGTACCTCGACTTCTTTTTCTTCGGTTTCACTTTGTGCGTAACTGCATCTTCACAAGACGAAGTCCTCGACGAATCATCACTTTCATTGTCAGAATGCTTGCCAGCATCCGAAAATTCACCTTCCTCAGACATGAGAAATCCAAAAAACGAATGTAAAACTTCGAATAAATGCCACGTGACATCCACGGAAAGTCTAAATAAAACCAAAACGATGCGAACTGTTTCGCCGAAAATCGAAATGCACAAGATCTTGTTATTTTCCGGTTTCCGGAAAATTTATTACGCGGACCGAAAAGGAAATCCATAGTGTAATATTAGGTAGAGTATTTATGAAATAAAACTACCTTAGTGCAATATCATACTCAAATATGAAGTTTCATCCAATTCGGCTATGTAATTATGGAGAAATTGCTTTGGACAGACTGAATTAAAATAAAACATACAGACTGACAAACAAACAGAAATTTACAAATTGACCTAGATCTATGACCTTGAACCTACCTAAATATATATTTCAAAAAGAACATCTACTCATGATAAAGAACACATTTACCCATACATTTTTTAAATCCATGCATAAATAAAGATGCTATGCCCCTGATAAGCAGATTTTTACAAGAAGTCACCCTTTTCTGTGACAAGGTTTCATATTGAAAAGCAAAGAAAAGTACCTCTTAGCAACATCATAAGTAATGCACATATCAAGTTTTGTCAAATTTGGCTCTGCGCTTATTGAGACATTGCTTCTGACAGATTTTGTGTTATTTCTCTTTTTCTGTTGCCATGGCAAACAGAGTTGGGTTTTTTTATAGATTGCAATTCTGTTAGCAATTTTCTAAATGTGACCTCCTACGGAATAGTTTAGTGGAAATTAGCCTGTTAGTTAAGGAGGAGATATCATTCAACCATGTCATTAAGATTTGGTGGAAAATCTCCTTTTCTGTTGCCAAGGCTACAAGAGCTTTGAAAGGATTTCATTTCTTTTAGCAATTTTTAAAAGGAACCTTTTAATAAATATTTCTGCCTAGTTGGTTGAAATTGGCCAAGTAGTTAAGGAGATGTTGTTCGAAGAAATTATTGAGAATTAGTCAAATTTCTCCTGATCTGGTGCCATGGCAACCAGAGTTTTAAGTCAATTTCAATTCTAATAGCAATTCTTAAAGATGACCTCCTAAGGAATATCTTTGCCAAGTTTGGTTGAAATTGGCCTGATAGTTTAGGAGAAGATGTCGTTCAAAGATAGTATTGAAATTCAGTCAAATTTCTCCTTTTCTGTTGCCATGGCAACCAGAGTTTTTTATGGATTTAAATTCTTTTAGCAATTCTGAAAGGGGGTTATCTAAGGAACATTCCTGCCAAGTTTGGTTGAAATTGGCCAAGCAGTTTAGGAGACGATGTCGTTCAAAGATAGTATTGAGATCCATTCAAATTTCTCCTTTTCTGTTGCCATGGCAACCATAGTCTTTTATGGATTTCATTTTTTAACAATTCTGAAAGGGGGTCACCTAAGGAACATTCCTGCCAACTTTGGTTGAAATTGGCCGAGTAGTATCGGAGGAGATGTTGTTCAAAGATGGTATTGAGATTCAGTCAAATTTCTCCTTTTCTGTTGCCATGGCAACCAGAGTTTTTTTATGGATTTCAATTTTTTAGCAATTCTGAAAGGAGGTTAACTAAGGAACATTCCTGCCAAGTATGGTTAAAATTGGCATAGTAGTTTAGGAGAAGATGTCGTTCAAAGATAGTATTGAGATTCAGTCAAATTTCTTCTTTTCTGTTGCCATGGCAACCAGAGTTTTCTATGGATTTCAATTCTTTTAGCAATTCTGAAAGGAGGTTACCTACGGAACATTCCTGCCAAGTTTGGTTGAAATTGGCCAACTAGTTTAGGAGGAGATTTTAAAGAAATTGTTGACGGACGACGGACGGCGCACGTACGCACGGACGCCAGACAAAAGGTGATCACAATAGCTCACTTGAGCACCTTGTGCTCAGGTGAGCTAAAAAAGCTATAAACATTAAAAAGCTATCAAGTACATGTACCGTGTGGGGGTCTTCCTATCTACACAGTCGGAGCATTAAAGTCAAAAGTCATCCGACGTAAGACTTACAAGGGTAGTCTTTCAATTTTTAGTCACCAATTGAAGGGGCTCTTGAAGCCGGCCTTCAGTCGAATGTTTTTTCGATTTGGACGTGTACGATGTGGGAGGCTAACAATTAGAACATTTTCGACATATAGGTGTTAAACTGACTCATTTGTGAGTCAGTAATTGACGTTCACCTTGCAAGTTATATCTTTTACATATTTTCTCCTTTGCGAGCAAAAATATCACAAAATTGACTGCATTTGTATATTGTTTCAATTCTAATAACTGACCGCCCCCGATCACGTGACTATCAGATTAACCATGGTGCATAGAAATACTGGAATGCACAAAAACCGAGACGTACATAGAATGTCGATATACTATCTATTAAACGTTATCGGCAAGCTTTGAAAGTTACCGAAACGCGTATCAAATCCGGCACTTAACCCATTCCCACGTGAACGTCTCTGTTGAATGAATCCGATGAAATACGAGGTACAGTCAGAAAGTTCCCGGACTGCCTTCGTACGTAAATTAAAAGCATTCGGATTTTTCTAAAACTTATATACCTAAAAAGATGAAATCATGTCCGATAAGTACATATTTCATTTATATTGATACAATACATATAACATAATATTTTACAGTCGCAAAAACATACATAAACAATGTACGGATCACTTTGACGTCGCACAGCGACGTCTACATAACGTCGTATTTAACAGAGCCAAAATTAATGACTTCGGATTAGTTTACAACTTTTCAAATTATTTATCAAAATGATATAGATACTTCCCATCGCGATACACATATGGAGCAAACGAATGAATTCGGTGTCATAATATTTCACAGCTGACCTGGTCGCAGGTCAAAGCTCTTCGTTTGACTCAAACCTGCAACATCGGGGAAATTTCAGGGAAATGCTGAAATGACATTTTACTGAGTCCGGGCTGTATTGCGTGTTATGTGGGACAGTCTTTCATAGCTTAGAACATAATCATGTGGTTCCTATTTTCATATCGGTACGATGGATGCATTAGGTTGGTAAGTTATATTATCATGTAAAATCAGCGTTCACACGCTTCTTAGGAAACGTTCAAAGAAAAGACATTGTGTACACGACGAGGGTCATTTGCTCATCATCCGTCTAAAACGTGCCATCCGTCCTGTGCGCAGTTTAGAAGTATTTTATTTTATTGAAATTATTTTATGAATTGCACCACGACAAATATTCCAACAATATTAACCACATCGTCGAATGATTTCCACAAGTCTGTGAGAATGTCGGTCTTCATGTCTAAATGAGCACGTTTGAGACCACTCATTGCTAAGATCATCACTTATTTTCGCGCGGTAAATCCTAAATTTTCTTATGTCAATTAAAAGAAGTTGTCCTTGAATATGCACTGAAGCCGTTGCTTGGATTAAAGAACTTCTAAATGTCCATAGGCGTCATTCCAGCCTTCACATAGACGTTAATAGCGGAAATTTGTTCCATACGCTGTGATGACGTCGCCTGAATTTCAGATGACTTTCATCCATTGCTAGGAGAAATATGTATGAAACGCAGAATTTTTATGCCACGACGTTAAAATTTTGAAATTTTTCAGAAAATATGTTGATGTGATGCCATATCGAGGCTGCATGTAAAAGTGCCTGTAATTTTTAAGATATGGTCCTTTGAATAATAGTAAGAATATTGGGAGCAAGCGTTATTTCAAAGTGATCCGTACTTTTAAACACCATGCTCTAACGTCTTTGAAAATTTTGATTTTAACAATTTAAAACCACAAAAACTTATCAAAGTGGTAGTTTACATTTCAAACTTACTTATTGAATAAAGACTTGAATCAAATACGTCGGAAAAAAATACAATTCAAAGGCAGTCCGGGAACATTTTGACTATACCTCGTACACATGCGTTTCGGTTTTTCTATGGACCCGATAGACTGGGTAACTGTCCTTAAAAAGATCCGATATCAACATGCTGACTGTCTATCGAACGTCCTAGCTCAATCGCTTAGCCGCCCTTATTTACAGTCATAATTGTTTTCTACGATGTGGGTTCAAATCCCACTTTCGCCTGTGTCAACGTTTTCTTAAATACTTTTTTGAAATGATCTTTTGTCCTTTGTTATCAATTTAGTTAGGTATCCAATCTGATTTCTTTTTGTGTGTGTTTATTTTTCTAATATGTTTTGCATTTATAATAGATTCACAATTAAACGAGAATAGATACGGCTGTCTTGCTTTAATTTTACGTAGGTAAAGGTAGTAGTTCCACCTAAAAATAAACCAAAACAACCGTAAACTATTATCGTTTAACTTTGAACGTATTATAAAGCGTTTAATTATTTTGCTATCATTTTCTTTTGATTATAATAAAAATCACACATGAAAACAGCCTGATTTCACAGAATGCCAATAGATGGCTGAGAACAACGTTCTCCTACAAAGGAAATTTACTCAGACAGCACGAGCCAACAGTGACCAGGATTAATTTTTTGGCTGTATCAATTTAAAGTTGAAGTTTACAAATTAATTAGATAATTATGAATAAATACTTTCATCTCGCAATGAAAAAGACTATCATATCGTACTATCTGTAATTCTTTAGTCAGTACAATACAAATATTGCATTGTATTAAAGCAGCAAGTCCCTCGCTTAGTCAAATTGCAAAAGAAATCGAAAAAAAATGGAATGAAACACAGAATTTTTATAATGACTACCTTTGCATTAGTAACGGAAGGCGGTTCAGACAAACAACAAACCTAAAAATTGATAGTAATTGCCGAAAGTAAGGGAAAGCCGTGGAAAAAATGAAAAACGTGTGTTATGTTTTTCAAATCTATTTTCCTCACTGTTTACATTTTGCAGATGTAAACACAGAATTTTTGTATAAAACACAATAGGTAGAGTGATAGAGCGGTGTGCTGTACAGGAGATCCGAGTTCTATCCTAGGTCTTGGCGATTCTTTTCCTCTTTTTTCTTTTCTTTTCTTTTTGTCTTTTATTGTAATCATTTGTATTTTTACACAAAATGTAAGCTGCCATCTGCCTAGCAAATGAAATTTCGTAGCTAATAGCCATTGAAGACGAAGAAAAAAGTAGTGACGTAGATACGGTGAAAATATAGGTAGAGTGATAGAGCGGTGTGCTGTACAGGAGATCCGAGTTCTATCCTAGGTCTTGGCGATTCTTTTCCTCTTTTTTCTTTTCTTTTCTTTTTGTCTTTTATTTTAATCATTTGTATTCTTACACAAAATGCAAGCTGCCATCTGCCTAGCAAATGAAATTTCGTAGCTAATAGCCATTGAAGACGAAGAAAAAAGTAAAAAAATCTCTAGACAGCTGGCTTCGAACTCGGGGCTCCATAATTGAAAACTGACCGCTCTTCCTACCAACCTAAATTTTCTTAGTCATTACGCCACAAAATAAAGAATAAAGAATGTATTGTGTCATATGATCTTGTGCGAACTATAACGATATGAGATTTAGACCCAAGCCTATCTTTATCGGGGATCAAACAGAGCGATGGAACGGTGAAAGGATATGCCTAATCGAAGCTGATCCGAATCATGTTGCCAAACCGCTGATCGATACATCAATAGTGGTCACGTGAGAAGACGCTCGGAGGTGTGTCTGAGAATGACATCATCAACGCCCCGCGAAATACTTTTGCTATAAAATCAATAGCGGTAATTTTTGGAAACCCCCTCCGGCATTTCGTTTTAAAGGAGAATTTCATTCATTTGGACTACAATTGAGCTTGAAAGGTGTATTGTTTTAAAAATATTATCAATGACCGTACGAATTACCACAAAATGGTTTTAAAGTTGATTTTTCGAAGAAATTCGAGAAAGAGCACCTTTAAATATTTACAATTTCTACACCAAACAACGAAACAATTGAAAAACTAAAAAGAAAAAAAAAACACGGATTTACAGAGGAATATGTCAGTAACGTGAACAAAATATCCAAATCTTTGAAGTAAAGCAATTAACAAATATCTAGATAGGTTCAGAACAACAGGTTTCAATTTCGTTGTTTCTTTGGTTCTTGGCAGCATCTTTGATTTTCCAAATTACAGTTTTGATTAAAAGGAAAAAAAGAAACGCAACAACAAATAAATTTGATACAATACAATACAATTCTTTATTGCCTCCGAAATCGGAGATATTGCATAGTACATTTGGGCAAGTTTAAAAAAAATGTGACCGTTCACTTTTTACATGCCTCTGCTTTTGCAGAGAAACATATTCAACCCAATCAAAGCTCAAAAGATGTGTTATTTTGCCTTTATACTGGGTACCAAGTTTAAAGAAAATCGCTTCACAAATAAAAAAAGATATGTTATTAAAACATGTCAAAAATGTCAGGAGTGAAACGATTTTGTGTGACATTTAAGACTTTAACCAAGTTTCTAAGCTATGGTAAATAAAATACAGAGACAGGATACTACAATAAGCACTTGTAATTCCTAAACCAACATGTGCATCATCACCTAAAAATTACCTTTTCATCTTATCTTCACTGGTTTAGGATGTGGAGGCTGTTTTATACAATAACCCTCTGAATTTTATGTCAGGAGTGAAACACTTTTATTTTTCAAAATGTGTTCTCATTTTTGTCTATTCAGCCAGAAATCTACCACTCAAACGTTATTAGGAAGCCACCAACCTTGTGGGCATTCTACACTCTACTATATAGTGATTCGTAGGTTACAATTTATCATATTGTGCAATATTTATGCTGTCAGGAGTGAAACGCTTTTTTGTTGTCATTTTGCAAGATTGCGCACACAATTTTAGGAAAAAACTTGTGAACATGAATTTAGAATGTAATTTTGGCATTGCTTAACCATTTAAAATAGTTTTTAGCCACCCTAATTCAGACATCTGGATGATATTCTGTGAAAATAGCTGTTGATCTTAACATTTGATTGTCACACTTTGGTCACATTTTTTTAAACCTGCCCATTTACATAATAACAATTTATGACAATTTATAACAATAGTGTGACTGTTTATAAACAAAAGTGAATATAATGAAACAAAAAAGAATATGTATAGCTCACGATAATTGAACCGACAGAGCAGCCCTAACCTAAAAAGGCTTGGCTGCTCTGCCAGGTCATTCATCGCGAGGTATACATGAACATCAAACATTTCTAATACGCCGTCTTATCATTTGAAGCTATCCACTTATAGCTTCATACTGCTGTGTGATATGTTTCAATAAATTCTTATACAAGATACAATGTATCTGTAGCAAATCATCAAAAATGCCTTTTCTGTATCTCCATCTAATATTGGAGGTAGGGAAGCCCCCATGATACGCAATGTCCAGGCGAAGTTCTCCAGAGAAGAGATCAAGAGAATTGCCAAATAACGATCTCACCTCTTTGATGAATTCCGCCCTTTGTTGATCAGTTTTCAGACAATCTTGCATTTGAAAAATGGACTGGCTTGACCCATATCTTTGCGACCGTATTTTGAACTAGTCGGAAATTGCTTTTAAAATTGAGAAACTTTGTACACTATACCCTTGTCAATCTCAGGGTGCAAAACTTGAAAAAAAAGACAATTCTGGATAATTTGATAAACGCGTTTCCCACAAACTCTGTTCCCTGTCAATAATTGCAGAAGTGATTATGCGTTTCCACGTAAATTTGCTAGGGAGTACGTTTTTGCTAAAATAATCATTTGACAGATAAGTCAGTCTGTACACAGATAAAACGCGACATATATCTGGTATAAAGCCCAATCGGACAGATTCCTTATTTTCGATGAACATTATAAATTTAGTGACAAGTATTTCTTTAGATATGCAATATTCGGACAGACTTAATAGTTTGAACAAAAACATAAGTTTGATTTTGTCGATCTCACTGCCGATTCTGTAAAGTCCTAGCATCGACTCAGCCATATCAGACCGCGTCCGGGTCGTGAAACCTTGAATCTTTTTCGAAACGAAATGTTGAAAGGTTGAAAGCTTTTGTCGATCTCTTTTTGTCATATCGTTCCATAGTTCCGCTCCGTAAAGAAGTGTAGGGCGGACTATTTTGGCATACAAGTTAGCCGATACGAGCGGGTTTACGCCGGACGGATGGAGGCCTAGACCAACCATGGCAAATAGAGAATTGCGGGCTTTCTGAATACGGTTATCTATGCAAGTATTCAATTTCAGTGATGAATGTAAGGTAATGCAGCCCTAAATGAACCAAGGATTTTACCTGTTGCAGAAAGTGGCTACCGAACATAAAACCAACTGTTGGTATAACACGTTTTTCGCTGAAAACTATGACATGTGACTTTGATACGTTAATTCGTATTCTCCATTCCTGACAATACCAATAGACAATCAACCAGTCGTTGGAGATAGAGAGGAGAAATTGCTAGCATAGCTATATCATCGGCAAACGTCGGGTTGCTAACGATGATTGACATTACCTTACACCCGAAGCCGTTATTTTGAAGCGATTGGACAAGCTGGTTGATGTATAGGAGATAAAGGGAAGTTGACAAGACGCCTCCTTGACGCACACCGCGTACGACGTTAAACGGCGATGACGTCATGCCGGATTGGCGTATAACGCACTGAGAGCCGGTATAAGCGACTTGAATAATTCGGTGAATTTTACCTACTAAGCCAAATCGTCCTAGCTTTAAGAAAAATGCGTCATGTCTGACCGAATCAATGCTGCTTTTTGGTCGACGCTAGCGACGTATACCTCACTAGAACGTTCTTGAAGGTTAAAGGACGTGGTGATACAACTCAACTCTTTTTGAAATCCTTGCTGTTGGGGACAGGGGAATGGGATTTTCGCATTCACGATATACGTATTTATGCGATTAAGCAGTAGTTTTTCAAACAGCTTGCTAAAACACGGTATCAACGTCACCGGGCGATAGCTTTCAGGATTATGTTTGCTTTTACCGTTACCTTTGTGAATTGGTATTAAAATACTGGTTTGCCATTTTATGGGGACTCTTTCGCACTTTAAAATGATATTGAATAGGCTACACAGTACTTGAACTATTGGTTGTCCACCGTAAATTAAGTGCTCATTTAAGATTCCGTCGTGACCGTGCGATTTACGTTTATATAATGATTGTATCAATTGTTGTATTTCCTCTATAGAACATTCAGAGGAAATACTAGTTACAGACTGGCTTCCTTTCATATTTCTATACCGGGATAGCTCTTGCAATAGCGAATCTTTCAATACATCGTCACTATTAACAAAATCAAACACTTTAGAAAAATGTTGCTTAAACCCATTACAAACAGTCTTATTTTCATAGGTTATATTGTCGCCTACGATTTCAGCACAATTATTAAAATGTTTACCACTGTTTTTACGCAGTAATTTCCGGAATGTTTTGTGGTCGACTTCTGCAGCTTGATTCAATTTATCATACACCAAGTTTTCGTGGTTTTCGCGAGCCTGTCTTTCTATACGCCTAAAATTCGACTTGGCGTCCTTATACGCTATGAAATGTGGCGATTGGGATTTAGGTTTGCCTACGTTGAACCATTTGTTACTTAGAGTTAAAGCACGAGTGTACGATTCTTTGACCTCGGTAGACCAGTGGGGCTTCGCGTGTTTGTTGAAGGTACTAGTAGGTAAGACGGTAGCTGCCTTGTGTAAGATGTTTATGAGGTTGTCGTTAATGACGTCTGGCGTGTAATCTGATATTTTGCCTTTTGATCCCAATATCATGTTACATTCTGTTTCTATTATAGCCTTATATTCACGTATTTGGTGATCATTACACTTGGCCCATGCTACTGATTTTGTAGGGGCAATAAGGTCTTCATATCGTAGACAATTCGAGACTGAAAATAGCAAAGGCACGTGATCGGACGTCAAAATTGCTCGTTCATCTAGCATTCGAAACGAGGAGAATAGGTTTATGCTTGTAATCGGAACGAAATTATGATCTATGGACGTTTTCGTTGGAATATATGTATACAGAGATGACATGTTAAAACGTCTTGTAACGATGTTACGTTATTACGTTTTGTAAACGACGAAAGAAGGGCTGTTTTGCCATGGACGCGGTCGGGATATGGGCTAATTTTAGCGTTAAAATCACCTCCGAGTATTACATTGCCCAATTTTGAGTAAAACTGATATAGTGATTCTACCTCACTGAGGGTCCGTTCGTAAAAACGAATATCATTATCAGCTGGCATATAAATACAGAATATGTACAATGGTGTTTCGTGTTCAAGTATTATTTCAATGTCGAGAATTCTATCATTGTCTATGTTCTGGATTTTTTCAGTTTTACACTTTAAACTATTTTTGGTCAGTATCGCTGTCCCCGCTTTCCCGCATCTTGCGTTTTCAAAAAATTCTATTGAATGATCAATAGTTTCTTACGGCGTGTAATTTGTATGTAAAGTGTTCATAAAAGACACGGACCGGTGCATAAGCTTATGCTCAGTTATGAGAGCTACGTCTATGTTGTTTGAATCTAAGAATTGAGAAAGCGGGTATGACGATGACATGATGCCTCTACAGTTCCAACAGAGTACATTTAAAACCATTGTTGTTAATAATAATACTGTAATAATGTAACTATCCATTGTTCTAGTCTATTCGTCGTACATGTAGTCTGGATCCCATACACTAGTACGGTCGTTAACGGACTTAAAATTGTCATTGGACAACTCGTAATTGTCAGTATCAACGTCACCATATATTTCTGTGTCACGGTTATGCTTATTATCTCGATCACGCTCGCTGTCGTAAGCGTCGGTGTTACGCCCCCAATTATAGCCGTAACGACCCCTAGAATATTGTCGTCTGCGTGGGCGGTTCTGCTCCCACTCCGATCTGCTGACCCATTTACGTATAATTACGAGGGGCGTTCAATTAATTTTGGAACTGGGGTTCTATAAGCAATAGTTTTGTCGCAATTCAATTTTAAGTTTCTTCAATCCTTCGAAGTAATCCTCTTGGACACACACACACTTCAAACGTTTTGAGATCCATTACTTATATGCCAATAAATGGGCCTCTTTTTGGAACAACCCGCAGACACTGGTAAATTGCACTGCATATGGATCATGAAGGCATATACCGACGACCAGAGGCTTTCTTCGTCATCATGGAGAAAAAGCCACACGGGCTTAAGCCCGGCTATAAAGGTGGATTAAGACGCTGTGCAGCATGTGTCTCTTTCAGGAAGTCTTGGACAAGAGGACACCTGTAGACAGCTCCGTTGCCATAGATTTGGCACAAGCCTCTTTAGCTGGTCCTAGACCTGCTCTTTTCGTGATACTTTCGCCGACATACATTTCTTGTATGAATGACCGTCGATAGTGGTACTATTTGAAACAGTAATTTGAACAATGCACCCGTTACATTTGAAAATTACCGCCTACAAAACTTTTGCCACGCTTTTAATTATTTGGCTATTACGGACCTTGTCTGATCTTTTCGCAACCATTGCTTGCTAATGACACGCAATTGATGCGCATAATAGTAGAGTATTGTTCAATCATATGTATAAAGCTCAGAAATCCCACATTTGTTGCATTTATTGCATTATTTCAAAATATATTTTGCACGGGTGGCTCTCTGTCCTTTAGGCAGCTGGTGGGGACCCAATAGGCATAAACCTTTCTGTGTTTCAACCCTTTCATCAAAATCGTATAACATGTCCCCGATGAAAAAACAACTTTATCTGCTATTTTTTGCACATTGAACCATGCGTCTTGTTAGGTCATGTCGGAATCTGTAGCAACATTTGCTTTGGTACTAGCCCTACCCGGTTTGCCTGAGAGGGGGCATCGTTCAGGCCAGTTTTACCAATTTTAATTTTTATTATCTTCCTTAAAACTGACGTATATTCAACGTTCGAATGTCCACGAATCTGATATAGTTCATTATATACATGTGATGCAGACATTTCAATGCCAACACGACCTTTAATGTAGACCGTACAGCCTACTTCAGTTCATTTTCTATTTTGCGCACAGCGAAATAGCCAGTGTATATGACTGAACCAACTTAAAAGTTCAATATCTTTTGAATGAGTCAACGAATTTGTCTCATATTTTGACCACGTATAGACAGTAATTTTCTCGTCAAATAGCCGCAGGCACTACTAGTTCTATAGAACTGTGAGGTATGGTGTCCATTAGTACCACTGAACGCCCCTCGTACACCTTTCGGCCAGAAAGTTTTCTATTCGGCTTTTTGAGCATCTTCAGGGAAAAAGCTTATCCTGGCAGAAGATCCTTTTTTACCGTAGAACATTGTGATGCTCTTAACGCGTAAACCACCGTTTGTAACGTGATCAACTACGTCTTCGTCTAACGGCAATGAATTTGCCTGAACTTTGTTTTTTATCGCTGGATGTACGTTGATCATTGTTTTTAGCGTCGCTTTTGCCTACGCCAGATACTTTGTTTGTGTCTGTATTTCTCACATCGTCACTATTTGTTGGTTTGTTAGTACGTGTATTTCTCGTATAACCACTATTAATAGTTTGCGTTTTGTTTTGCACCGATTCGCCGTGATTGCTATTGTTTTCTTGTACTTTTTGTTGCTTTGACGTCACACTTTCTTTTGTTTTGTCGTTACTTGTCTGTTGTTTTGTAGCAATATATTTGTCCGTGTTCATTTCACTATCCCATTGTACCATACCCGTTGAGGCTACTACTATGTTTGGTGGTGAGTTTATCACTTCTGCATACGACTGTTGTTTAGTAGTTGTTGAAGTTGTTGTTATCGGTGTTATAGTGTTGTTTGTAACGATTTTATTGTAGTCGCGTTCGACGAGGCACTGGTTCATGGTTGTTATGGCAGTTTCAAGTTTTGTGACATCGTTTTTCAGCTTTTCGACATTTTCACCCGTGCTTATTCCTTCTCTCGGCAAAGCAGATATAATACGATTTAGAGACCCTTGGAATCTGTTGAATTGTATACTTATAGACGATATATCACTCTGTATATTTTGTATGGCAAACGAGTCGCTTGCTTGTTGTCTGGCCACTTCGTTGACCGTCGATAGTATTTTATTGATCATAGTATACATATCTGGTTTCTTAAACTCACCAGTATCAGTCTCAATATCGTCGTCTTCAATAGATACTGGATTTAGCGCCGAGTTTGAAAATACGTCGTGGATCTCTCTTGAACGGTCACCCTGGATAAAGGCATGAAGCACGTAACAATCGGTTGCACATTTCCTCTCTTTTGATGATGAAGGTGTTGTTCGCCTCCTAATTAGCCTGGTTTGTGGACAGCCAACAAGTGATTTGGCTCGGTCTGCGAGACGCTCACGATAGGCAACGATTTTGTAGAACTCATTACCACAGTGTTTTATAAGACTTGGTACGTAAACATCCCTCGGTTTACCCTGTAATTCGTTATCAATGCCTTGATAGAACTGTTGGGGTAGGGGCTGAGACAATTCATCTTCTGTATCAGAATAATCGTTTTCAGATAGTAACGAATCATTGGTAAGTTCCCTTTTGATACGTGATAGCTGATCGTTCACCTTTTCTCTCGACTTCTGACTAAGGGAGGTAAGTGAGGCCATTATTTAAGTTCGTGATTATCTCCCTTGCATAACTGTTTTCTAATAGTTGTTGAGCTAGTTTCAATCAGGAGTCAATCAGGCGTGACGAAGGTAATAAACCTGGCCTGGGGGTACCTGTATATTTGAAAATTTCGGTACCCAACCAACTTTATAAAGCCAGACGAGAAAAAATGTCTAATAAAGTCTATATTCACAGCATATCAGCATATTTAACACTCACGATCGAAAGTATATCATTTTACGATGCCAGGATCCTGTTTTCGCATCTTTTGGTTGCTGTTCAGGATTATTTCAGGCTGCTTATTTCACCAAGTGGATTTTCGTGGCCTTATGTGTCAAAATTTCATCAAGATCACATTTTGTACATGCCATCAATATGGTTTAATTAAATGAGAGCGATATGGCGTCAACGTTAAACGCGTCCAAATCACAATCCAATCCAAATTGACGTTAACGATTCCTGGCTGAAATTATATTGCTGTAGAGTCCATGAATAGCATCAACTGTTTTTCTCGATAAAAAAGTTGTTTCCGTAGGTAAAATAAGCGAAACGTTATGGCCCTGACGTGGTGACGTTTAACGTTTACGACCGCTTTTTGGGCGACCGTCAATTGTTCCGTTCGTTCTAAGACCTTATCTAAAGCAATATTTTTGCCAACCGATGTACACCAAAGTCAGCAGCAATTGCAGGTTGAGATGTTCCATTCTAAAACATCAAAATTGCTACCGGACGACGTCTTTGAATAAGTCGCAAAATGATACAAGGGATTAAATCCAAACTAAAATCATTGCCATTTGTCTAGTCGACGTGCATCTATATGTACATCAATCAAAGAGTTTTATGTAAAGTTTGGATATTTGAAGGTTTGCACGTGGGAAACGTGTAAACATCTATTTTGACGTCATCTCACATGTAAGACAGGTTCTAACGTTAACACAAAGATTAATATCAAGATTCAGTTCCCTGTAATAATCAGTAACAACTTTGACTCAATAACATAAAAAATTGAGAGAAATAACAAAAAAGTAGTTGTTGCGTGCCTTCTTTCCTCTAGTATGCATGTACCTAATTTAGAGAACAAAACATTTCTCAACAGTTATAACACTCACTTTTATAGTATCCATAAAATCATACTTATCGACCGGTACCGGAAAAGAGTACATGATTGTACATTGATCATTGGCTTTTCGTCCTGTATTTTTGCTGAAATACTGCCCTTTGGTCAGTAAAGTCATTTTTCTCTCACCAATCGTAGTCCAGTCATTCTAGGGTTTGACCTTCAACTAATTGCAACAGTAATCATTCTTGGATTTCTAAGTAGCCTTTGGTGATACGAATAACATATAAAAAGTCTCCAACAATCTAAGGGTGGAAAATCACTGAAATTTAGCAAAAATCTTCGGATAGATGTACTGTCCGGATACTCTTCCTTTCAATTTTGTATTTTCACGTTTCAGTGATCAAAATGACAACATATGCGGTAATTCGTGCAATAATCTCCAGAAATTCATTTATTTGGTATTTGGAAGTAATAAAGTGGTTAAATTTGTCTCAAATGGAATACATTTTCATGATAACTTTCAAATCTTTAGCCCAGAAGACTCCTTTTACCCCATCCCCACTCCCCCTTTCCCCCGTCATTTTCGGAAATAATTATTCGATTGAAAAAAATGCTATTGCAACTTATATAGAACATCATATCAGTAACACTAATTCCTATAATTCAGCAAGGGCGAATCTAGAGTGGGTCAAGGCAGAGGGGGGTCAAGGCTCTCCGGACCCCCTCTCACTGGCATTGGTCGAAAATTCTTATTTTGACTTTATAACATTAGTAGGCCTAGTCTATAGCATTACATATTTGACATATTTAAAGCAATTATTGGCTTGGACCACTCCCTCCCCCCAGAAAAATCCTGGATTTGCCCTTGTTCAGTGCAGACATTTGAATGATTTTTATCTTTGTTAAAATTGTCATGCAATCTGTATGTTCTATGGAATTGTTATTTTGAATATTGAATGGTCTACCAGTAGATCTACTTGTTTCTACGGAATAGGAGAAAGCTATTGGCTATTAATAGTTTCCTTTGTCCATCATTGTTTTTGGTTTTCACATCCCTGATAGAGAAACCAATAGAAAACGCATATTAGAACAAATTCTGATCATCATTATTTCTTCTTTTCACTCAACGTTTTCTGTCCTAGTGAGGTTATTGACCCTAATTTTCAAGAACAAGAGTACCACAACCACTTTCTGTATACCGAGGGTTGTCACGCACTTACATATCATCTCTAAGTCATAGGCGTAGGAAGGTTTATTATACTGGGGATGGGGGCTAATGTTTAAGTGAATGGAACCCGACCGAGCGTACCGTTGCTAGGGGAGTCTTTTGAATTCTTAGAACCCATTTCCTGCAATCTGGGCACTTTCAGACAGCATTTTATACCTAGACCTTTCTTGAAGGAAAATATAGATGTATTATTGGGGGGGGGGGCACAGGATATACTGCCCCCTCTTATTTTTTTATTTTTTTTTGGGGGGGGGGGCTTGTCCACTCTTCTTACGCCAGTGTAAGTCTGTCCGTCATGTCTGTTCATGTTACATCAAGGGTCCAACCACCGCTCAGATCAGCTCGATCAAGCGACCGAGAACAAATCAAGCTTAATCGGCAAGAAAGCGGGAGTGGTTATGAGCGGGGATCGAGTTTGATCTAGACCTAGCTTGGTCTTCTTTCTCGAACATCGATCGAGTAGAAAATTGATTTGGAAGCCAGGGATTGCGTATTGATCGTGTAGAAGATCGACCTGGAGATCGAGTGTGTTCGGGTTGCTATCGTTTAGAAGACCTGCACGCGATCACTTCGCTTTGTAGTCGGGCGATTCCCAACCTCACCCCGAACCTAATGGACCTGTGCTGAGCTCAATATGTTCTTCCGTTGAAGTGGTCTGTGGAGGTCGGAAGACTAAAGATCGAGAAGTCATTTGATCGGTGTTGATTTGAGACGGGGGTGGATTTAAGAGATTAAGTTGATCTAGTAGACAGAGGGAACCTAGCAAAGTGGGCGAATTAGGATGAAATGCTTACATTTCAGTTTTTCTTATCACCTGCCCATGTGCATTTTGTCGAGGTTTTGTCATATAAAGACGCCATACCATATACGACCATACCATGTACGACCACTGCTGATATACATGATAAAGTTTGAACGGACATGAAATAGACGCAGTATTTAGCAGTTTTCCATCTGTGATTAAAACATTTAAAGACGCAGATGCAAATGACAAAGTTTTTTTATTATTTCCAATGCACGACCTATGACACCTTCGCAAGCCAATGATGCTACCTCCATTTTGTTTCTTACGAGCAATGTGGAGGTAGGGCGCTTGGCTTGCGAAGATGGACACCAGACGGCTATTGCAAAGAGGTTTCACCTCTGGTCCACTCTTATCCATGAATATCTTGACTGGCTGGGGTCGAAATCCGAATTGAGGCACTGGCTTTCGCAAAAGTTAAATTTTAGAGAAGGCAATTACTCAGAATACATGTTTTTTATTTGGCATGTGAGCAGCGTAAAACATTGTTGATTAAAATGGCACAATTTAATATTTAAAACAAGTCGTAGAATAGAAGTCACAGGATTAGCATTGTTAAATATCTGCTAGTACATGTACAAAGAAATTTAAGATGCTCTTTTTGTGTATACATAATAAGCAGAACATGTCCTAGCCCCCCCCCCCCCCCACACACACACACACACACGCGCGCACGTACACAAAAAGAGCGTACGCGGTTACTATTCGCCAGAGTATACACATATGTTTAAGTCATGATGTCTAATAATTGCAAGGTATTGGATGGTTTTGAAAAGTTTGCATAAAATAAGTTCTATCAGGTTTTGAAATGGACTTAATTTAAGCCTCTCTTACAACCTGTCGTACGTGCTCCTGCGTGCGGTCTGCGTCTAAAACGTACGTGTAGTCGTGCGATGCACGCACGTGCAACGTGCGATTTTGGTGGACGCAACCACGACGCAGACTGCACGCAGCAAAGAATTGACCGGACAATATTTTGAGGCGCTCTTACAACCCGTCGTGCGTCTTTATAAATCGTGCGATTTTGCAGAGTTTTAAAACGTACGATTTAAAAAGACGCACGACGGGTTGTAAGAGAGGCTTAGATATGCCATGTACCTTGTGAATGCATTTAGTCATGGCTTGTTTCCGCGTGTTTTTGAATCCAATATTAGCCACTTAATTCTGATATCTCGGTAAGAAATCTTGGGATCCATTAATCAAGGGATGTTAACTGTTTAGCTCGAGTTTGATTCCCAGATCGACCATTATCCCAATACGCAAATATTGTTGACTTGTAGAAGAATTATAAAGCAACAGATTAACGTATTGGATATTTTTCGCACTGATCTTTATCCGTGGTGTTTTCAAAAACTACCGGGGACCAATTCAAGATCAAATTCCTTTTCCGTTCTAAATGAGAAGATATGGCGTTGTGGATCCGGACACTCAATTTTGTAAAACATTCTTACCAAACGTTTGTTCCCTTTAGGAAAATGCCGCGCTTGGTCAGCATGGACCTACACTGTCTGATTAAGATCCGTGCTATTATTCAATATCTTTTTCATTACATTTAATTGAGCAGCATGGATCTTAGTTACGATATCGTAGCCACAAACTTGGTGGTGGGTATTGGTTTGTGGCTACGAGGCCGCCCTCTTCCTTCTTTGGACCAAGACAAACAAGTGGAAAATACATTTTTTTTGCAAAAATATTTGAATACCAACATTTGTTATCAAAAGTAAACACATGGCCCTATTCCATGTCTAGGTAGAAAAAATGGATAGGTAGTCCGCTTCAAAATTAAATTGAACTTTATTTGAAAGTGATTTCAGCATAAAACCATGCTGGATCGACAGGAAAATGGTTAACCCGTCGACAGGTAACATTCTAAAAAGTAAAGTAAAGGTAAAGGTGGTTTATAGTCTCAAATTTACGAACTAGGTCCATATTCGCGCGACTTTCACACTTTACTCCACGATCATTGAGCTTCAAGTCGGCTGTATACAGTCGGCGCCTGCGGCAGCCACAACACATCAGCTTTCAACTCTCCCGTGTACCCATTTATACACCTGGTTGAAGAGGAGCAACGTGGGGTAACTTTTTTGCTCAGAAAAATTCCCGTGACCTCAGCGGGATTTGAACCCAGGACCTCTCGATCCCTAAGCCCGCGTCCTACCACTAGCCCCACATTCTAACTACATTCCATTGCTTTATTTTGAAGTTTGACTATGCTAAACTTGCTGGAATGAATCACTCGAGCACCTGCTCCATTGCAACATATACGAAGCAATTGAAACCGAAACCCAAATCAAAATTCACAAAGGTTTCGGTTACATTATTGCAACTACATGGATCTTGATAAGGCTTCATTCTAATCTTGTTCCACGGATGTCTCAAATGCCGTCGGCTAGGCCTATATAGGCCTAGGCCTGTAGGCCATTAGTCTGAACTTTTCCATTGTCAATATTCAATTTAAAAGTGTTGAAACAAAAGAAAAAGACTCTGTTGACAATTGCTAACACTCAAAATTCATTACACGTTGGTTTTTATGTCCATACACATTGGTAACTACTGAAATCGCTCCTATATACACGAAACTGAAAGTACAAAAGGAAGAGTATCCGGACAGTGCATGGATATCCGACTTTCAACCTTCAAAAAACCTATCAAGCATAAGCATATTAGGGAATTATTCAGTATAAAAAATATGCTGTTTTATATATGTTGCTAAAACTTTCATTATAATTCTTGGATTATGATTAAAAATGCCGGGTAGGCATGGAGAACGTTGTTTTAAAAGGAAAAAAATTGTTGGTGACGAAATTCATCGAAAATAATTTCTTATTCATATAAAAATCTACCTTTATAGACACTAATGTAGGCAATTGGATAAATCCAATAGAATGAATGCGTGAAATCCCTTCAAATGATATATCTTCTCACAAAAAGATACATTTCAAAGAATGAGTGGAATAGTATTCGGATAGTACATCTATCCGAAATTTTTTACTTGATTTCTCATTTTTTGTGATTTCCCACTCTCGGATTACTGGAAACTTTTTATATGTTGTGTACAATACCGAAGGCTACTTAAAAAGCCAAGAATGATTTCTGTTGCAATTAGTTGAAGGTTTGTCCCTATTTTCGGCTAGAATGACTGGACTATCGGCGAAAATCATCTATGTGAGAATGTAGCTGGATGCTCGTTATGTTAATGTGGTGGTACTGGTGAGAAAAATACCAGGATACAACGCTCATTTACTCCAGCCGTCGCAATATGACCATAGCAGTTGAAAACGGTGTTACACCCAATAAAATAAATTGGTCAGAAAACCTACTTAAAGGGGGACGAGCTAGGCTGTCGAAAATGCAAATGGCACAATAATAACAAACCAGAAATAACGTATGAAATTACCAACCTGAAGGGGTAGATCATTTATGTCCATTGTTACCACTCGTCGAGCTTTATTAAGTATTAAAATCCAAGTCAATTAATAACATGCTGGTCGTCCTTGTTTTTGTTTTGTAACGGCTACATATGCCCAACCTTCAAAAATCAATTACGTCAGAGATACGTCATCTGTGCTCAGCGATATTTAACATACCGTACAACCGGCTGCGTAGAAAGTCAGCGAAGACAGATTCGGCATCTGATGTCATGTGCATGGTATGTCAAATGTATTTATTTTTATAAATAAACGAAAGGATCTTTGGTATTCTATAGTTGATACTTACTTAGTCCTCTTCGTGCTGTGTTGCACATAAGACCGTCACCAGATTGCGCCAAAGTAGCCGGTCCCTTGCCCATGTCTGTATTTCTCCCCAGCTCCATTTTTCTGCTTTCATCTCTTTCTCCACGGTTCTTCTCCATGTTTCCTTTGGTCTACCTCTGTTCCTCTTTCCAGTTGGTGTCCAGCGCAATGCCACACGAGGAATTTCTGTTTCCTGCATGCGGAAGACATGTCCAATCCAGCGCCATCTTCTTCTTCTGATCTCAACTGATAGGGAAGTAGTATTGGTTATTGTGTGTAGACTGGTGTTAGATATGGTGTTTGGCCAAAAAATCTTTAGTATTCTTCGAAGGCATCTTGTTTGAAAGACATCTAGTTTTGTGTTTATGGACTGGGAAACTTTCCAAGACTCTGACCCATACAATAGAACTGCTAGAACGTTTGATTTAAAAATTCGCAATTTTGTGGCTGTTTTTAGGGTTGGAGACTTCCAGATATTCTTTAAGGCCGCGAAGGTTCCGCGTGCTTTCGAAAGTCGGACATTGACATCTCTTTCTGAATTCCCATCCTTTGTTACTGTGCTTCCGAGGTACACAAACTCTTCTACTTCTTCTATGGGGTTTCCATCCATGGTGACTGGTTCATCTCTTAGTGCGTTAATTTTCATAAGTTTGGTTTTCTTTGTGTTGACTGTAAGTCCAATTTGTTTACCCTGGTCTGTGAGTTTGTTTGATTTCCCTTGTATATCTTGGAATCTTTGAGAGAGGAGGGCAATGTCATCAGCAAAGTCAAGGTCTTCTAGTGACTCTGTAAACGTCCATTGTAGTCCTCTGTAAGTATTCTTCGTTGTTTCTTTCATGATCCAATCGATACACAAGGAAAAGAGTAATGGCGAAAGGAGACATCCTTGTTTTACACCTGTTTTTATATGGAAGTCAGGAGAAAGGTTGGGTCCACAAATAACTTGGGCTCTAAAATCTGTATGAAGCATCTTTATTATTGAGATCAATTTGTCAGGAATTCCGTAATGGGCTAAAATCCTCCATAGTGCTGGTCTGTGAACGCTGTCAAATGCTTTCTGGAAGTCAATAAAGTTGGCATATATTGTGGTATTCCATTCATGGCTTTGTTCAACTATCTGTCGGATGGTAAAAATTTGGTCTGCGCAGGAACGTCCTTTCCTGAAGCCAGCTTGGTTTTTACGTAGTTGTTTGTCCACTGCTTCTGTAATTCTGTTCAGAACAATTCTGCAAAGAATCTTGCTTGTTACTGATAAGAGTGTTATTCCTCTCCAGTTGTTGCAGTCGGTTAGATTGCCTTTCTTTGGTAGTTTTATAATGAGCCCTATTTTCCAATCGTCAGGAGCCTTTTCTGAATTCCATATATCTTCGAATATATTGTTAAGTATTGTGGGGATAGTAGTTTCATCTGCTTTCAGTAACTCGGCTTGTATTCTGTCAATGCCTGGTGCTTTTCCATTCTTTAGTTTTTTGATGGCTGCCTTGGTTTCTTCAAGAGTTGGGGGACCGGTGTTTACTTCAATGTTTTCTTCAGCTGGTGTTATGATGGCTTCTACATCAGGATTTTCTCTGTTAAGCACCTCCTCAAAATGGTCCTTCCATCGTTTCATCTTTTCATCATCACTGGCAATGGTTGCTCGGTTCTTGGTTTTTACTGCTGTGTCTGTTGTGGAAAAACCTCCTGAAAGTGACTTTGTTATCCTATAGAGGGTTGCCAAATCTTGTTTCTGTGCTGCTTCTTCTGCTTCTGTTGCCATATCATCAATGAAATGTCGCTTGTCTGCTTTACATCTTTTCTTGACTTCTTTATCTAGAGTTGAATAGGAGTCCTGTAGTTGCTTCTTTAGACGTTCTGACCTAACCAGGACTAGTTTTTTCTTTACCTCTTTCCTTTTGTCTATTGTGTCCCATGTCTCTTCAGATATCCACATCTTGGCTTTTCTGCGTTTGTGGCCTAGAATCTTTTCACTTGATGACAATATTACTTGGTTGAATGTGGGCATGTCTATATCTTGTTGGTCTGCTAGTGTGCTAAATCTGTTTCTCAATTCTAGTTGGAAGGATCTTTGCAGCTGATGGTCCTTTAGTTTGTCTGTGTTAAAGCGTGGTTTCCTCTCTTCTGTCTTCGGTTTCCTCCTCAGTTTAAGTTTAACTTTGGCTATTATGAGGGTGTGGTCACTTCCTACATCTGCTCCCCTCATGGCTCTAACATCTTGAAGGGATCCTCTCCAACGTTTATTCATAAGAATATGGTCAATTTGGTTGTTGGTGTGGCCGTCTGGGGATTTCCAGGTGTACTTATGGATGTTCTTATGTGGGAAAATGGTGGATCCTATCACAAGGTTGTTTTCTTCACAAATCTCAATAAGCCTCTCTCCATTGTTGTTCTTAACTCCTATTCCATGTTTTCCCATGATCGTTTCCTTGTCTGTGTTGTCCTGCCCTACCTTGGCATTAAAATCTCCTAGAACAAGTAGTACATCATGTGCTGGAACTGCTTCAATGGTTTCTTGCATCTTCTCATAGAATTTATCCTTGTCTTCTTCTTCTGCTACCTCTGTTGGAGCATAACACACTATGATTGAGAGCTTGGCATAGGTGGAGTTGAATCTTGCATATATAATTCTCTCATTTATCGGTTTCCATTCTATTAAAGTATTCCACGTGTTTTTGCTTGTCAGTAGGGCGACTCCTCTGTCATGGTGGTTGTCTGTTCTACCTGAGAAAATAATATGTTGTCCAGTTGCCAGTTGTTTGGTACCATTTCCTGTCCATCTAGTTTCGCTCATTCCCAAAAGGTCTAATTTATAGTTTTCCATTTCTTTTACAACTTGAGCTAGCCGTCCTGTCTGGTAGAGAGTTCTAACATTCCAGCAGCCTACTCTAAGTGTAGTTTTTGGTCCAAGGATGTTCACTTTCAGGTTGTTAGCTCCCTGTCCTTGTACCAGTGGCCTGGTTTGCGTTCATCCTCATCCCTACATTTGGCGTGTTTCTGATGTTAGTTTCTGTAGCGTTTTCTGTTTTTATGTGGCTGGGTTGCTGGCCCAGCGCACAACCCTCCTCCTTTCGCATCCGGGCTTGGGACCGGCCATGGCGGAGTTCTATAGTTGATAAATACGCGTATAAATGTTCAGTGCTTGTACAAAATAAACCTTTTCACGTATTCCTCGCAAATAAGGTCACAGTCATCGACACAGCCGGTTGTACGGTGTGTTAATAACGCGGAGGTGTGTCTCGTTGACCTTGACCTTGTCTTGTTTTGAAGTAAAAATAGACTGTGTAAACACGCTTGTAAAAGATTGATATATAGCAAAGGAAAGATGGTTTTTTCGCCGAGATTGAGGTTTATATGTATTGCTAATTGTTTTTCCATGCGCAAATATGAGTTCCCGAACAGTTCGGAAGCATAAAAACATAGAATGAGCCCCTTTAACTACAAAGCAACTTTTAACTAAAACGACCCAACACATTTCTAAAAAACCAGTCGACATGTCGTACTAGCACCTGTAAAGCAAAGCTTTCAGTCTAATCCCTCGGAATTATGGGTTATCTGCTTTGACGCATCACTTTATCCAACTTTGGCAAAATACTTTGCAATTTGTATAACTCGCCAAAATTAGCAAGCAAAAAATTGAACTTTTAACTCAATTTATTACCAAACCATGCTCACGCTTTGCCTAAAATATTTAATGAATTGACTTCCTTTCAAGTACTTCATAAGTAATACTGTTGTTTGATTTAAAACCCAATCACGAAGAAGAACAACATCTTTCAGGGCACCGATATCTGAGAAGTAGTTCGGCATACACCTCTCTTCGAATGCCCAAACTAAATATTTCGATATAGATTTTGATGCCACCTCGTGGTAGATAATGCCCGAAAAGAAAACATTTTTTCTCATTTGAGTACAACGTGCTCAAGGTGAGCTTTTGTGATCACCCTGTGTCCACCCTGCGTCGATAAGCACCAACAGTGTCTTCTCCTAAACAAACGAGCTAATTCTGACCAAATTTTGCATGAATGTTAATAAGGCGCCCTTTTCAAGATTTGATCGAGAAAGGATGGGTTGCAATAAGGGGTCAAAAAATAGATTTTCTTTAAATTTCGTGGATTGATAGGGTTACATAATATCTTTAATTTGTATGTGTAAAAAATCTGGTCTCGGCTTATTTTTTCGAGATATGGGTAAATAAAGTGGGTGGGGTAAGATGGACTGAAACACAGTAGGGGTCATTCTAAGTCGCTTATCTTTCTTATTTTTAGCCCAAGATGCTTGAAAATTTGTATGCGCGTCTTGTGATATATGCGTTAAACATTTATGGGCTTATATTTGATATTCCGTGTATATCTTCTCCGTAATACCCATTCTTCTTTCTTTCGAAGAATTTCGCTATTTTTAACGATCAACTTTACCAAACTATCTCCACACGTTTTATTTGAAACCCGATTTCTATGAAACTTTACAGATGTGTTGTCCAGATATTAATGTAACTTTGTGTGAAATTTGAGAGAAAAGCGTAGGTCCGTTTTTTAGATGTTTGACCTTGACCTTCAAAATGACTTCAAAACTCGGAAAATGCCAAAATGTGATATTTAAAGCGCCAATTTTATTCATTGGAAGCATGGTTTCTTTTTATTGTTCCTAATGAGTTTCGTAGCAATATTTAATTTTTTGTGTCGTACAACTCATTCGGAAGAATGGGAAAGAAAAGAAATTCTTTTTACTTCTCAGTTTTCTTTTCAAACTAAATATTGCACATGAAATATGTCTACGCGGAAACCGCTGTGATTAATATTACTACCACAGGTGAGTGAAATTAAATAGTAGCGTTATGTTAAGATTTGCTAGAACTATCAAAGTTTTATATGCAACTTGAATTGTCTAAGAGTTTATATTCACTCGTCTCATGATGGACAAGAATTATCAATTTGCTACGAGAAAACTACTCATTTTCAGATTGTATTTCCTATATGGTTATAATGAAGACGCATTGTGAATGATTTTACTAAATGACCAAATGTGCTTACAATTAGTTAACTGAAGCTAAATATATGTATAGACAGGCCTTAAACAAATATCTGTCTAACAATGATTTCATTCTATGAAATAACCGGGTAACTCTGACAGGTGACCAAGTTTATTATATTGAGTATATCAATTTTAACGGTAAAATCATGCAATAAAAAACCCAATCATATGTGAAATACATTCTTTTATGAATGGGCTGTCACATGCCATTCAACCCAAACCATTTTCCCAACAATGCGTAGTTTTAACGGACTTTCCCGAATTTGATGTTATTTTGAAGGTCAAAGTCAAATATCTCAACAACGAGCCAATGCTTTTCTTTCAAATTTCACACAAAGTTACATTAATATCTGGATAATACATCTGTAAAGTGTCATAGAAATCGGGTTTCAAATAAAACGTGTGGAGATAGTTTGGTAAAGTTGGTCGTTAAAAAATGGCGAAATTCTTCGAAAGAAAGATGAATGGGTATTTCGGAAAAGATATACATGGAATATCAAATATAAGCCCATAAATGTTTAACGCATATATCACAAGACACGTATACAAATTTTCACGCATCTGGGGCTAAAAATAAGAAAGATAAGCGACTTAGAATGACCCCTACTGTGTTTCAGTCAATCTTACCCCACCCACTTTATTTACCCATATCTCAGAAAATAAGCCGAAACCAGATTTTTTACACATACAAATTAAAGATATTATGTAACCCTATCAATCCACAATATTTAAAGAAAATATATTTTTTGACCCCTTATTGCAACCCATCCTTTTGATTCGTCAAAAATGTGGGCGTGGCCGGGCGGGGCTAATCCGACTTCATGAGAACATTTTTTTTAAATCAACCATTCAGCCTTATTGTACCAAACCTTGCAGGAAAATTCCTTGAATCAAATAGGCCCTGCCAAAGGAGTGGGAAATACTCTGAGTACACAAATGAACTGGATTATCAACTTCATGCACCGGCTAAAGAGAAATGCAGTTGCTACAAATGAGGATGGTACTCATTTTGAATTGTGCATGCAACTTTATGATAACGCTGTCATATCAAGCTAAACAGATTCTACTTATGACCCAAATTGTTGTCTTTGTTCCGAGAGACATTGCTGTATTTGGTGGTATTTCGTCTAATGCGTGTAAGTGCGCAGATGACTTGTAAGTCCCATCTGTACCTGATGTCTCTGGTACACAAAGGACACGGTAGTGTAATCGTTGTGGTTTGATCTGCTGCAGAAATGTATCAAGTTTTGCGTGTATCCCTCTTTAGTACAGCATTACTGTTCCTCTTGTATTTTAAAGACTATTTCGTAAGACTTGACTTCGTCATCAGGGCCTGTCCATTGCAAGACTTTCAAAGGTATCCAGATCGATGAGGAATGACTTTAGAGATGTATTCAGTGTTCCCTTTCAGCGTTTTTAGCTCACCTGAGCACAAAGTGCTCAAGGTGAGGTATTGTGATCGGTCGTTGTCCGTCGTCCGTCCGTCCACAATTTCTTTAAAGATCTTCTTCTCCCAAACCAGTAGACCAATTTTCTTGAAACTTGGCAGGAATGATCCTTGGCTGAAGGGCTTTCAAAGTTGTTAAAAGAATTTGATTCCATCAAAGACTCTGGCTGCTGCGGCATGAGAAAAGGGGAAAATAGCCAACTCTTTTAAAAATCTTCTTCTGCCTAACCAGTGGGCCAATATTCTTTAATCTTCACATGAATGATCCTTGAGTGTAGGGCTTTCAAAGTTGTTAAAAGAATTTCATTCCATCAAAGACTCTGGCTGCCGCGGCATGAGAAAAGGGGAAAATGGCCAAATGTTTTAAAAATCTTCTTCTGCCTAATTAGCAAGCCAATATTCTGGAAACTTCACATGAATGATCCTTGGGTGAAGGGCTTTCAAAGTTGGTAAAAGAATTTGATTCCATCAAAGACTCTGGCTGCCGCGGCATGAGAAAAGGGGAAAATAGCCAAATCTTGTAAAAATCTTCTGCCTTCAACTAGTTGGCCAATATTCTTGAAACTTCCCATGAATGATCCTTTGGTGAAGGGCTTTCAAAGTTTTTTAGAGACTTTGATTCCATCAAAGCCTTTGACTTCCGCGGCATGAGAAAAGGGGAAAATAGCCAAATCTTTTAAAAATCTTCTGGCTTACTACATGTGGTGGGCCAATATTCACATGAATGATCTTTGGGTGAAGGGCTTTCAAAGTTGTTATAAGAATTTGATTAATATCAAAGCTCTTAGTGCAGTGGCATCAGAAAAAGAGTAAAAGAGCAAACACTTTTGAAAAGGCTGAATTTTGTTTCATTCTTTTGAAAAACTAAGGAAGAGGGGCTTTATTGCAAAATTCTTAATTTGCTGCTATATAGGTCAAAATGTTTATTTCAACAAGGCCAGAAATTTCAGGTGAGCGATCTAGGGCCATCATGGCCCTCTTGTTTTTTTATCTGGCCATCAGATCGTTTCCCTGACTAAAACTTACCATAAAATTATATGATTTTCTTTGGAAGGCGCTCTTCTGGCATCCTGCATAGATGTCCTGCCCAGCACAGTTGACTTCCTGACGAAAGCATAGGTGCTTTTTATCTCAGTTTTGGCTAGCACTTCTGCAGAAACTTTATCTTGTCATTTGATCTTTAGCTGATTCCTTACGAAGCAAATGTAAAAGCGGTTAAGGTTCCTGTAGTGGCGACTGTAGACCCAATACAAACTTCGCACAAGTGACAAACTGTTCAACCAGTGGAGACTTCAGGCAAAGACAAGCTAAACAAAAGTCAGTGACCTCATGTTTGCAGAAGAATGTGTTCTGAATTTCCATCAGAAATGCAACAAACAATTGGTGTTTATGCAGTGGAGAAGTGTACATATTTTGACGACACACCACCAAAGTAGTTCATATTGATGATCAAAAATATAACCCAGAATCTTAAAGGCCAGCTAAGCTTCGTGGAGACTCGAAATAATAGAATGGGAAAGAAGAGAGTCAATTTAGCTACCAAACTGAAGTTATCACAGCGGCTGTTCTGCAAACGCTACATGGACAGTGTACCATCGCATTTTCAATGGAATTCCTTAAAATGGTATCGAATTATTTACACCGAGGCCAATTGACCAAACGCCGACTGTCAATCAAAAACATCGATTAGCCAATGGACAATCACAAAAATGTTATGCCCCATTTGTTCATCGTTGCACGTGGTTTTGTATCGATTTATCGACTGACAATCAAAACAATCGGCATACCAATGGCAAAGAATTTTGTGCTAACAATAGACTAGGTTCACAGTTATGTTTTGATAAACCGCGTCGGTGTTCTTATAAAATCTCGTAACTACGGCTTAAATAAAGCCGTAGTTACGAGATTTTATAACAACAACTACGAAATACTACTTTGTTTGTCCGAATTTAAGTCACGATTAACTGGATAAAATCGTTCCCTATTACCGACCACATGCACATTATTTGCCTTAAATTCTATGTTGGGCGGAGCGATCTGTCGATTGGCGTTTGGTCAATTGAATTTGCCACGGCTTACGGTATTGTTGGTGTATATATTTTAGCGATTTTGTTTCTTTGTAAGTTTGGGTCAGGCTGTCGTAGCCTCAGTTTCGATATTTCCGGTTTTCAGACCCCCGCACATTAATCGCCCGTCGGACTTTGTCCAAGATACCGAGATTGTGAATTGGTTTAGTGCAAAATTATCTCCGTAAGCTTGAGTCCCGTAACATTGAAATATCCCAATTTAGAGAACCAGTCAGTTTTCGACTTGGTGACGTTATATAACTAGCCGATAATTATGACATCGACATTGTTTTTCTGCGTTCCCGTGACGTTGTCTTTCCCGCGCACCATTAGACGTCAAACAGCTTTGTTTGGAAATGTGCGTCTTTTATGCAGATCCGTTTTGTTTTGTTTTTATCTTACGAGTTTGAAAAATGCAGTGTATACCCCGCAGACAGAACTGAACTTAAGATAAACGAATCAATGCGTTAATATGCTAGTAATCAGCATTTTTCTCTCCCTTCTGCGTTTCACAAAGCTTTTCTAATAGGGTCTCATAAACTAGCACTTATGGGGACATGGTTTCCCATTTCATTTTTCAGTTTGTCCCGATGCCATCAGTTCTTTTGTATACCCCCATCTACTAGATATTGGTTTTATCATGTCCTCTAAGTCAAGAACCGGTTGACGTAGGATAATGAAAATTTACATAGTTGTCGCCCGTGACCCAAGGTGACCTATTGCTTTTGTGTCACGAATGAATGAATATATTTAGTGCTTTAGGACCGTCGACTACCAATGTAATTTTGGGCGCAACACATATCTGGATGTATACAAAATTACCGATATGTAAATAGTTAGATAACCATCCAGAAAGGTAAAATCGAAAAGAAATATCTAATTCAAAAATAGATAATATTACCTTGTAAATATCAAATTAATGCTATAATAATAAATACGAAACATAACAACCATACTCTATGAATAATCCGATGTGAGGACGAATAGACATCGGCTCCTCCCAGATCAGAGAACACCCACGTCCGAGTCTCCTCGACCGGAAAATCCACAGAACAAATAAAGAAAATCAAACATAACTAAAGTATCACAGATCAGATATCACAGACTTTAGTAAAAAGAGCTTAATCTTTTGAATGAATTTACACTCTTTAAGAAAGTTAAAAATTGATTCAGGCCTCGCTGTTTCAAATAATGATTTCAAACTGCCAGCGTTAAAGTGCCCGTTTCTAATGTGTCACGAAGGTCAAAGGTCAATGTCACAATTGGACTTTGTTTAAAATTCGTTTCCGTACTGTAAGTCAAGAACCGGTTGACCTAGGATCATGAAACTTTACATAGTGGTTTCCTATGACTAAAGGAGGTGACCTATCGTTTTAGGGTCACGAAGATCAAGGTCACAATAATCCTTTGTTTAAAATCAGTTTTCTGTACTCTAAATCAAGAACCGTTTGATCTAGGATCATGACACTTTACACAGTTGTTTCCCATTACAAAATGAAGTACCCTATTGTTTTGGAGTCATGAAGGTCAATGTCATAATTGGACTTTGTTTAAAATCCGTTTCCATGCTCTAAGTCAAGAACCGGTTGACCTGGGATCATGAAACTTTAAACAGCTGTTGCCCATGACCCAAGGAGGTGCACTATTGTTTATGGGTCACGAAAGTCAAAGGTCAAGGTCACAGTTGGACTTTGTTTAAAATCCGTTTCCGTGCTCTAAGTCAAGAACCGGTTGACTTAGGACATGAAAATTTACACAATTGTTACCCATGACCCAAGGAGGTTCACTAGTGTTTATGGGTCACGAAAGTCAAAGGTCAAGGTCACAATTGGACTTTGTTTAAAACCTTTTTTTGCTCAAACTAAAGAACCTTTTGACCTATAGCATTTTTTCAGTGACAATGCGCTAGTGGGGGTATATGTCCGCTTTTCGACAGACCCATTTTAAATTTTTACTGATAAGCAAACCACACATTTAAAGTCTATTTTTAACAAGAAAACGTTGATCTATTTCAAACGGCACAATAGTCTGTTTTGAATTTTTTATAACAAAATAGATCTACGCTCTTCCTGATACGGGTAAAACTATATATGAGTAATAGACTGATATTTTTTTTAATATTTTTTTTTCTTAATTTTTTAACAGTATATAACAAGTAAAAATTGCTGTAATGTAAAGCAAAAAGAATTGTGTCGCCCTTAAAAATGTTTCTGCAATATTTAATTTTTCTCTGAGTTTTTTCATCATTTACTTTTTTGCTGAATGTATATTTTTTCCTGCCAAGTCTTAAATCTGATCGAAATTCCATAAAGGACTCTTAAAGTGGCATATCCCAAAGCACAATACATGCTTTATTACAATTAAATTCAATAAGAGGTTTATTGCAACCCGATTACTGCATGATTTCTTTTTAGAAAATTTGAATGGTTCCACGCAAGAAAGATACCCGTGTATCCTATTTAAGTTAAAACTGACCCGGTAATTTTGAAGAAAGAAATGTTTGGAAGAAGAGGATTACGCACGGACGCACACCCAAAACAAGAACATACAATTAATATTCAAGTGAAATAGTCCAAAAGGGTGTATTAGAGCTCTAAAGTATGGTGGTTTGAACTAGCCATAATTGCACATTTGACAATGTTCTTTAAATTTGTCCCAATATTTCGATGCATTTTCATGATATATAAATACTAAAGAACCAATTACAATGTGTATTTTTGAACGAAAAGATCCTTCATTTTCCAAGAAAACTTGTCAAAATCTCATTTATTAGAGCTCTGTGGAAAATCCAAATAATTTTTAATTCAAATTTCTGATTTAGAAATATAGAAATTACTATTATTTACCCTCTAGGGTACCAAGCGTTCAAAATAAATGGTTGTGGTTATTCTACGACTGTCATCCGCTCGTCTGTCCGTACGTCCGCATGTTTGACCCACCGCACACAATGTAATGTTTACACTCTAGTATGCACAAATATTAACCGATTTTGATCAAACTTGACAACATTGTGACTTTCATGCTATCTTTGTTCAGGTGAGCGATTAATGACCCTCATGGTCTTCTTGTTATTATACAAAGTACGGTTAGCTTACTGTTTTTTGGCTGTTTTGATGTCTGCAAGAGACGACATGAGTTCGAAACCTTTGTATTTCCTTTTGTCAATATTTTTCTTTACATCATGTTATTTGGTGTGATCATTATTTTATCTCATTTATGAAATAATAAAAAGTTTAGAGGTCTTTATTCGCCAAAAAAAACGATGTGCGACGGACTACATTTGTAGGTAAAAACCGAGACGTTCTACGCTGAGGTATTTGCATTGAAATGTAGTGCAGAGCTCAGAGCTTTTTATTTGGCAAATGAAGACCGAGTAAACTTGTTGTTATCTCCATTATAACACTCTAAATAGGAAAACGCACATTCGAAATGTGTTATTTTGTGGAATTTCTGTCATGATCTAATTTTCGACTAGGAAATGTATTGGCGGTTTGGTGACGTCATTGCTGACGTCATTTGACGTTACCTTGACGCAACATGACGTTTTCGCGCATACACAAAGCATAATTACATCTTTGTTTTTCAAATAAAAACCGGTGCAGTTCTTCTTTCACTATAGATGGATTTTACGGTAGGGTGTTAAAATGTTAAATAACACTAGTTTGTTTAAAGTATATTTTATCATTTCGTCATATCACAACATTTCACTTCAGACCAGTTAACTTCCTCGCCCACATTAATCATCAGTCATCATCATCATCTGAAGTCAATTCGACAATGTGCTCCTCTTATGCGTCATTGCAATGGTTTATGCATAACTTCACGATAAACTTGATGAAATCATTACTTTGTAATTAAGGATAAAAAATGTGAACATTAAAAAACATGGAACTCTGATACCTGCTACTGTACTGTCACGACTAGCGCTACTCGGATTTGATGAGTGGAGAATAAGCTTCTCCATGTTTTACATGTAATGGAATATTCCTTGACCTTTCGATGTGGTATTGTATACAGTGCTCCAACGATTTTCATATTCCCACCAAACAATAAACAAGATGGTCATTGGCCCTGAAGAGCTCACCTGAGATAATCTGAGATAATAGGTTTCTGTGCATGATGTAGCTGAGCGTCTACAATGCACACAGATTTACTATGAGTTGTGGCCTGTATAGCGCACATGCGTTTTCTAAAAGATTTGACACTTGAACCTAGTTTATGACCCTAGATGACCAATTTTGAACTTGTCAAAGATTTGATCAAGATAATCATTCTGATAAATGTTCAAGTTGATTGGACATAAAAGACTTCTAAGACTTGTTCCCATGTCCTAGTTTATGATCCCAGATGACCCAATTTCGAACTTGTCCGAGAATTTATCAAGAATATCATTCTGACCAATTTTCAGGTCTATTGGGCAAAAAATGTGGCCACTAGAGTGCACACAAGGTTTTCTAAGACTTGACCTCGTGACCTAGTTTATGATCCCAGATGACCCAATTTCAAACTTGTCCGAGATTTTATCAAGATAATTATTCTGATTAATTTTCAGGTTGATTGTGTACAAAATGTGACCTCTAGAGTGCACACAAGGTTTTTTTAAGACTTGACCCCATGATCTACTTAATGACCCAAGATAACCCAATTTCAAATTTTTCCGAGATTTCATCAAGACAATCATTCAGATTAATTTCCTGGCTGATTGGGCAAGAAAAGTGACCTCTAGAGTGCAGACATTTTACTAAGATTTGACCTCGCGACCTAGTTTATGACCCAATGAAACCTAATTTCAATTTTGTCCGAGATTTCTTCAAGACAATCATTCTGGCCAATTTTCAGGTTGATATGGCAAAAATTGTGGCCTCTAGAGTGCACACAAGGTTTTACTAAGATTTGACCTGGTGACCTAGTTTTGACCCCAGATAACCTAATTTCAAACTTGTCAGAGATTTCATCAAGATAATTATTCTGACTAATTTTCATGTTGATTGGGCAAAAAATGTGGCCTTGAGAATGCACACAATCTTTTTACTAAGATTTGACCTCGTGACCTAGTTTTTGACCCCAGATGACCAATTTCAAACTTGCCTGAGATTTTATCAAGACGATCATTCTAATCAATGTTCAGGTTGTTAAAAATATGGCCTCTAGTGTGCACACAAGGTTTTTATCTAAAATTTGAGCTCGTGACCTAGTTTTTGACCTCAAGTGACCCAAATTCGAACTTTGCCAAAGATTTCATCAACCAAATTTCAGGTTGATTGGACAAAAGTTGTGGCCTCTAGAGTGCACACAATTTTGGTTAGATAGAAGTATTAGGTTTCCCATAGCCGACCATTATAACGTTTTGGCTTGTAGCTCATTCCATGAGTTTGCAACAATGTTATGGCTTACCTCAAATTCAAGAACAACCCTTCATACATCCAAAATAAGCAATTTGAATATGGCATGATTCCTTATATCACTGACTTTTTGGCCCCTGTTTGACATGACCCTTCTCCAACAGCCATTTGGACTGGCCTTTTCACAATATGCACCTACATCTAAAAATAGCTCTTTGACTGCCAAAATATACTAAATTCGTAATAGAAATTACTGCAATTGTTTGACAAAATATCAAAGTTTATGAATGAAAAAAATAATTCTAAATTATTGCATTATTGACCAATCAGAGCTCACATTGATCCTTGTTTATAGTGCGGACGTTCAGTGGACAAAATCTGACAGATGCCGGGAAAATGTAATACTTCCACCTAACCTAAAGGCAAAGTTGGAACACGACGCACAACACACGACGGACGTAGCGGTATCACAATAGCTCACCATGAGCACTTTCGTGCTCAGGTGAGCTTAAATATATCAACTTACTAATTATGGGTTATAAAGATCAAAACGAAACCATATCGATGATAATCAGTATTTTGATTTAATATTGACGAGACGATTTGCACGTGCGTCTCTACAATAACATGTGTTTATAGATTGAAGGTTTGTTTATAAACATCAAAATAGCGTTGGATTTGATTTTATTGGGGTTTTACGCCGTTTTCAACTTCTATGGTCATATCACGGCGGCTGGAACACCTAACCTTGGGTTCCTGGTATTTCTCGCACCAGTACAACCACAATATCCATACAGAGCCTCCAGCCGCTCTCTCACATAGATGATTCACACCCATTGGTGAGAGACAAATGACTTTTGTCAAATGTCAGAATGGAAACTGGCCGAGCCGGGGTTCGAACTCGAAACCTCTGGATTGACAGACTCCGACGTAACCGACTTAGCTGTCCGGGCTCGGTACAATATCGTTGGAACAGTGTACATTTTAGTAAGTAATTTAGTAATAGATATTTACGAAATAGTACGAAATAGAATATAAAATGGAAATAGAATCGAAGGCATGTATCAGAACATTTTGGATGTAAAATAAGATCCATCCGTCCGTACACGTTTGTATTCTCGTACTCTAACTCAAGAACCGTTTCACCGAGGACCATGTCAGTTAACAACTTTGTTGCTTTTGACTCAAAGGAGGTGTCCTATTGTTTTGGGCTCAGGTAGACCAAAGGTCACGGTCGCAATATAACTGACTTTCTGCTTCTTTAGTGAAAGGGCAAAAGGGGTTGGATGGTGCACGTGTCCGTCTGGCAATTATAGTTGAAAATATTTAAGTAAGCGAATTAAACCTTGCCCAAACGAAATAATGTACGAGTGGTCAAAATCAATAGGTGTTGCAGACTACATAAGAATCTTGTCAAAGGCAGAAGTATTGTATGAAATTGCCGACAAAATCTTAAGACAAAGGGAGAAAACGATCGTTTTCAATAATTTCTTATTTTCTGTGAATATTTGTCCAAACATTTTCAAATACAGACATCAAAACCAGGTCTTGATTGGGAAAGGGTTAAATTGAAGAACAAGGTACGAAAAAGACAATGAATCATTGGAGTTAATTGCCCCTGTGAGTAGTGTGGTGGTGCCGTTGTTCCCGGTCCATCAGCATCCGGAAGTTCTCCTTTGTTTACATGTAAAAGCTATCGCAGAACGTAAATACGTTGCTTACTTTCAAGCTATTTTCCTAAATTAAAACGTAAAACACAGAAAATGTAGTAGAAATTTGGTTCAATGAGGAACCCTGAACTGAGAAATGAATTTTACGAAAACGAAATGCTAGAGTTTCAGGCAGAAAAAGCGATTAAGTAGAGCTGTAAACCGTATCAGCATGGAAACGAAAAAAGATAGCTGGTCACAATTCAATCGCCGTTCAATTCGCAAAATTTATCTGTTTTCATAATGTTTTTATTCTACAAATGGATATATACATGTATAATATTTAGACTCAATTTGCTTCGTAAAATCCAAAACATTTTTGTTCTCACGATCTTTACATCCCCGTTAAACTAGAAAACAGCATAGGCTGTGTAAAATGCAAAAAGGTTGTACAGCGCAAATAGTTTTATAGGCCCGCACGATTTTGTAGCTCCTTAACACCATTCGGTTATTAATCAACCAACCGATTCCTTTTGGAAATCCTTATTGGTAAAGTTTTAACCTTTTTCCAAACAAAACCTTGTTTCAACATCCCTAATAGAATTGGATTAGAAAACTTTGAGGAAAGAGAAACAAATGCTGAAAACCAACACTTTCTTCTTTTCCCTCGATATTTTCTTTGAGGTATATTGTACACAAAAAACATCTTTACCAACATCTGTTTTGTTGTCAGCTGGAACTTACCATCCTTAGAACATTGTGTCATTTAGGAAGAGTTGAGTCGCCTTTGATGCAAAATGGAAAAAAAGACATTTTCGTGTATTTTCTTGAATCAAATGTGTTGCAGACAAACAAATAAACTACTATATGCATACAGTTGGTGTGTATGTATTAGTTAGAAACTTTGTTAGAAAAGGAAAAGTGCTGGATATCAGCCTTTTCTTCTGGTGCTTTCTTAGCTTTCTCAGAATATTGATATCTTTTACCATTTACCCTTTCCCAAACTTACATGTATGAAAGTTTTCCAACATCAAAGGTAATGCTGATGCTAAATGCATCTTGATAAAGGTAGAACTTGTGTGCAACTTATCATACCAAAAAAGTATAAAGGCAAAAGGAGACAATGCTAGGTATCAGCCTTTTTTGCCTCAATGTTTTTTTAATCCTTATCTATTATTGATGTCAAAGTATGGTCTTGTCGAGAAAGGGTTAAAACAAGGTGAAATCAGGGAAAGTGGTTAACAAACTGAATGACCTAACCTTCTAAGAAGTTTGTATCATGGGAGAAAACAGAGAAAAAAGAGGAGAATAATTGGGTAACCGGGATACCCAAAATTTTCATTCTTTTTCCCCATATTATGTTAGATCTAATAGGGTTCGACTTAATAAAGTAAACCGTGACATATTTTCGGACATCTTACCATTTTAACAACAGTTAAGTTCGGTGATCGTTTATTTTCCGTGTTGTGTATTACCAGGTAAAAGGGCGAGTATAATTAAAATTGGACAGTGAACCATGGCACCACCTATCAAAGGAAAGATAATCCGCTACTGTTCCCCATTCAAAATTACTAAAAACTCTTTCATTATCAGGGCACCGGTTTAATTAGTACGGTGCGTTGTGTAATTCTGTTCATGTAAGTTTCATGTAAGTGAAATTGGTTTCACTCAAGCGGATTCGTAAAACGAATAAATAGACATCACCAGAAAAGTTTGATGTACAGCCGTGAGTCTTAAAATACATTTTATATGGCGTCACAAATGCTACTTTTTAGCTCACCTGAGCACAAGGTGCTCAAGTGAGCTATTGTGGTCACCTTATGTCCGGCGTCCGTGCGTCGTCCGTCGTGCGTCGTCCGTCAACAATTTCTTTAAATGACATTTCCTCCGAAACTACTTGGCCAATTTCAAATTAACTTGACAGGAGTGTTCATTAGGTGACCCCCCTTTCAGAATTGCTAAAAGAATTGAAATCCATAAAAAAAACTCTGATTGCCATGGCAACTGAAAAGGAGAAATTTGACCGAATCTCAATACTATCTTTGAACGACATCTCCTCCTAAACTACCAGGCCAATTTCAACCAAACTTGGCAGGAATGTTCCTTAGATGATCCCCATTCAGAATTGCTAAAAAAATTGAAATCCATAAAAACTCTGCTTGCCATGGCAACAGAAAAGGAGAAATTTGACTGAATCTCAATACTATCTTTGAACGACATCTCCTCCTAAAATACCAGGCCAATTTCAACTAAACTTAGGAAAAATATTCCTTAGGAAATCCTCTTTAAGAATAGCTAAAAGAATTGAAATTGACTAAAAACTCTGGTTGCCATGGCACCAGAAAAGGAGAAATTTGACTAATTCTCAATAATTTCTTTGAACAACATCTCCTCCTAAACTACTTGGCAAATTTCAACCAAACTTGGCAGAAATATTTCTGAGGAGGTTCCTTTTAAAAAATTTCTAAAAGAATTGAAATCCTTTAAAAGCTCTGGTAGCCATGGCAACAGAAAAGGAGATTTTCCACCAAATCTCAATGGCATCGTTGAATGATATCTTCTCCTAAACTAACAGGCTAATTTCCACCAAACTAGGCAGAAATATTCCTTAGGAAAAAAATTGCTAACAGAATTGCAATTTATAAAAAAAAAAACAACTCTGGTTGCCATGGCAACAGAAAAACACAAATTACACGAAATCTGTCAGAAGCAATTTCTCAATAACCGCAGAGCCAAATTTGACAAAACTTAATATTTGCATTGCTTATGATATTGCTAAGAGGTACTTTTCTTTGCTTTTCAATATGAGACCTTGTCACAGAAAAGGGGGACTTCTTGTAAAAATCTGCTTATCAGGGACATAACATCTACATTTATGCATGGATTTAAAAAATGTATGGGTAAATGTGTTCTTTATCATGAGTAGATGTTCTATTTGAAATATATATTTAGGTAGGTTCAAGGTCATACATCAAGGTCAATTTGTAAATTTCTGTTTGTTTGTCAGTCTGTATGTTTTATTTTAATTCCATCTGCCCAAAGCAATTTCTCCATAACCACATAGCCGAATTGGATGAAACTTCATATTTGAGTTACATATGATATTGCACTAAGGTAGATTTCTGGGTTTTCTATGGTTTGAAATCGCATTGCGGCGTTCATATGATCTTTGACCCTTTATTGCATTATCTGTAAGAAATCTGATCTGTTATAAAAATCCATCTCAGGTGAGCTACCTAGGGACAACGGCCCTCTTGTTTATTTAACGCGTTGTTCTTTAGTTTCCCCAATATAATTCTATATTCACATAATAATCACATCAATGGAAACTTTAATGATATGTTGTCCGTATGTGATCCCTCAAAATTGCATATCTGTTGATTAACCCATTACTGCACAGTGACGCCTTTTGCCTCCCTCACAAGAAAAGGCTTGGGAAAACATAGTGGAAAATGAAGAAATTGCTTGTGACAAGCAATTTCTTCATTTGCCACAATGTTTTCTAACCCAAAATGAAAAGAATTTTAAAATTTCATCAACTTTATATTGTCGTCTGCAACATCTTTCAAATTGGAAAAGTCCAAAATTTTGTTGTCTGGTAATGGGTTAATTGAAGAAGAAAATCCTGTGTTATCTGCCCTTGAATGTAAAATATTGCTCTTTTGCCACTTTTATCACTATAACGTCTACAAATTTTAACATATGTTGACAAAACTTTGACACAAAATCAGTCATGATAAGACTTTGCACGGATGTATTTTTCCACTTGATCTGAATCTCACGTCTAGAGTTATGTGCCCTTGAAATTGACAAAAAATACCGTTTTTAACTTTATGTTCATCCAAGTAGCCACAAATTTTGACCAAATATAGCAAAATATTGGTTACTATACGATCTTGCATCGGATAAGTTCATTTTTTAAAATGCAATTTCATGTCTAGAGTTATGTGCCTTTGATTTGGCAAAATTGTAGTTTTTACTTTAATTTTCCCATTGTCAGCCACAAATATCGACCAATCGAGACAAAACTTTGACAAAACGTTGGCGACTATTAGACTTTGCGTAAGTGTAATATTTAGCTTGATCACAATCTTACATCCATAGTTATAGGCCCTTGAATTCGGCAAAATTGCCTTTTCGACATTGTTTCCTCTATAATAGCCACAAATATATAATGAAAAAACTTAAACAAAATATTGGTGACTATAAAAAAAATTATATGTGATTTTATTTAGCTTGATCGGACACAAACAGACTGGGGTATGTGCCCTTGAATTTGACAAAATTGCCGTTTTCGACTTTCTTTTGCCTCTTACAGCCACATTTATGGATGAATAATTGAGCCAAAGCTTGGACTACGTTTTGGTTACTATAAGATCTTGCTTAAGTATAATTTTAGCTTGACCGAAATTTAACATCTAAAGTTATGTGACCTTGAATTTGACAAAACTAATATTCCGGCCTTGATTAAACTATAACAGACAGAACTTAGACGATATGTTGGGTACAGTAAGACTATATATATGTGATTTTTAGCCTGATCGGAATATTGCCGTTTTCAACTTTCTGTTGCATCTTATAGCCACAAGTATGAACGTATTGAACGAAATCTGAGACGTAAATTTGGTAACTGTTAGATCTTGTATCAGTGACTGTGTAATTTTAAGCTTGATCGAAATGTAAAGTCCTGAGTTATGTGCCCTTAAATTTGACAAAATGGTCTTTTCGGCCTTGTTGTAACTATAACAGCCGCAAATATGGACCAATTTAGACGAAACTTTGAAAAACTGTTGCTGACTTTGGGGTCTTACATAAGGACAATGTTTAGTTTGATTGGAAACAAATATTCAGAGTTACATGCCCTTGATTTAGACAAAATTACATATTCGGCTTTATTTTTGTACAATAATAACCAAAAATATCGGCAAATAATCCAAAACTTGGACAATATGTTGGACTGTAAAATCTTAATAGTATGATACTTTTAGCTTCATTGGAAATTAAGTTATGGAGTTATGTGCCCATGAATTAGACAACAATCCTGTTTTGACTTTATTTCCACTATTACAGTCACAAATATTCACCAATTTAGACGAAACGTAAACGAAGTATTGGTGACTGTATAATATTACATAAGAATGATTTTTAGCTTGATCGGAATCAAATCTTTAGAGTTGTAGTCCGTGGGCTGGCTACACCCTAGGTCCCCCCCTACCGGGATTTTATGACACCTATATCATTGTAAAGCTTGATGAATTCCCTTTCAAATGCAACTTGTTGTTTGATATATAAGCGCTGGATAAGCGTATGAGGAACGATTGATTATCTCCCCTTGAATTACAAAAATACTTGTTTATAACTCACCATATACACATTCAAGGGATCCAAAATAACCCAAATTTAAGCGCAAATGACCAAAATACTTATAGATTTTATCAATTCACATCGTTAAATAGTAAAAGATAATTTTACACCAAAATTAGCACGAATTATGCCCCTTGAATTTGTAAAACAAGAGAAAATAGCATAGAAATTGCCTTTGTTTATATATTTACCTTGCATTTGGAAATAATTTCCACATCGAATAATTGCTAGAATTTGTATTAAAGTGTTTATTAGATGCCTTGTAATAAAAATCAAAGTGTTGACTATCCACATTCTAGGATATACTCGACATTTCAAATGATTTTCAAGATGGCCGCCGCAAAATGACCACTTGACTAAATATCGAAATATCGCTGCCCTATAATTTGTTATCATGTTCTGTATGTAAATGAGATCATTTCTTAGGACAATTGAGTATATTAAATCTAAAAGAGTGTTGCCATACTTATAATAGGCTTTTTTGTCATTTTTTTTAAATTTTCAAAATGGCCGCCAAAATCTCAAATATGCAAAAATGATGTAAATGTTTTTCATTTCTGCAAATCTTCTGCACTTATTATAGTATTTTCAAATGTATTTCCATCTCTTATTAAAACTACATGATTCAACAAGTAAATAAATGACATAACCTTGAAAATGTATATTTCCAGAACGGTCCTAATTACCGTATAAATGGTAATAAATCCCCATTTCCCTAAATTAAGTACTGAAGAAAATCCAAATTGATTATTTTCTAGGAGATATAAGCATTTTCCCTCTTTGACAGAAACCATGTACCCGATTCTTTGATAATGAATCCACATTGAAGTACGTCATTGGCATCTTTTTGCATGAATGTTTTAAGTCTTACATGGACAAGGGACGCTTTTGATAATAGGTGTTATAGAGGGTATAAAGACATTAAGGCTTATTTTGGTCATAAAGCGTTTAAGCTCTTTTTTGTGGGGTGGATATGTTGAATACAAATCACCAATATCATCCAGGCCTATGCGCTTTGGCCAAACGATATGACCATAGCAGTTGAATAAGGAGTTAAACTCAAATTAATCAACGTTAAAGGTGGTCAAGTGACATCAGTCCAGAAGTAAAGAAGTCCAAGAACTTTCCAAAGAACCACACCTAAACTGCATCAATAACTTTTTTATGAGACTTAAAATTGCAACCATTCATATCTCTTTTAGGAAAGAAGTCGATAGCAGCAAGGTCATGTGGATAGGAAGGGTGTGATCTAAATTGATACCCATTTTTCTCGACAGCATCCACTGTACTTTGGCAATTGTGTACTAATGTAATTTCCTGTTGCAAGCAGCGGTCACATTTTGAGCGTTTGCCGCAACGTTTCTCACGCATTGTCTGCCTCAGATTTTCTAGCAACTTGGCATAGTATGCTTCGTTAATTGTACCTTTCTTGGGTAATATGTCCAACAAAATATTTTATTGCAACCCCCAATTGTCCCAAAACATTGAATACAGAACATTGTATGTAAAATGTTGAATACTTTTCTTGGCCTTTGGGATTTCACACGAACGTACCTAGGACTCTGGACATTTTCTCGTTCATAGGAATGCAACAAGAGATGGTAATCTCATTGTAATTTGCTTATTTTTGAGGAATTTTAGAACCAACAGTCTGTAAGTTTGTGCATCCTTTTGCGATCAAGCGATATCTTGAAAAAGATAATGCCTGGACAATTTCTTACTTTAATTCCCTCAACAAGTATACAAGATCTGTGAATTTATGACACATACCGTCGACATTGCCTTCAGACCAATCCTCTTCTTAAGTTTCTCTGTCGCGTTATAACCCCCGCTCCCCCCCCACCACGATATTTCACTTGAGAAAAATATGGTACAGAAGACCAGTAAACTCATCATGCATGTTTTACCTTCATTCCCTTTTCAATACAAGTGTCCAACCATAGCAGGCTTTCCCTTTTTTGTGAAAAGGCTTTCTAAAAACCGTATATTTAGACAATTTTGTGCACATATAATGACATATATGAATCCCGGATTCCTTGGTTGATTGGAAATTGCTTATATGTGTTATTCATAGCTAGCCCTTGTGTTTTATGGATTTTACCTCATCCTGAGGTTAGCTTGGTGTCTTCCAGAAAGTTAGAATTCAAAAAAGTAACTTTTGGTGAAGATGTTTGAAATGAATTAAGAAATGCACGAGCATATCTAAAAACTGATAACAAAACAAAGGATTTAAATTCTCCGGCCAGCGACATAATTACAACACTACAGGTTAGAACATGATGTGTTTTCCTCTCATCATGATCAACAGAAATTGCAAATTGTGTTTGCTATTTAAACGAAATCTTTCAAAACAACATTTTGTTACACAAATACGAGGATTCCTTACAAATCAAGTGTCTCTGAAGTACTGGTATTCAATAAGGTACACAGTCATGTACAATTTATAACTGTTTATATTATCACGTATAAGTAAGCTGAATTATAAAGGTGTAAAACGATGTCACTTGAATGAAATTTGATAAAGAAATGAATAATTCAATTGCTATTATAGGCAATTTTAAATCGTCAATTAATGCACATGACAGTGCAAATATGAAATTGTCCAGTTTCAACTATCGCTTATTAGAATATATTTGGTAAACTGTGTTCCTGTAACATAGCATTCCAATTAATAGAAGTGGTTGGGAAGATTGCTCTTCTGCACAGCATGTCTCCAATAGTATTGTTAAGTTTAAACTTGGAGCAAATCGTCGGTGTAAATGCAAAACCTCGTATGTCGATTCTGGCGATTTTCAAAGAACACACTTGTATGCCCATTTTAGACAATTCACACAGGTTTTGGGATAATTCTACCGACCAGTATTAAAGACACATTATTTGTGAACAATGTCCGAATTTCAATTAAAACCCTTAAGTTTCGAAAAAGTTATCAAACTATTTTCTTCCCCTCCAAAATTTTCCAAAAAAAGGGATACATGATACAGGTTTTGCATTTATACCGACAAAATGTAAAAAAGCATGCATTACAAGGCAAAAATGGTATAAATCAAAGGTGACCATACATGTACTCCAATGGGAATTCATTATTAAAACGATTTACAATTTTTAGTACTTAACTTTAACAAAATAAAGTTTCTTGTATAAAAGAAAACTGTATTTCACATAGAAAAAAGCAAAGAAAGTAGGTTAAAGTTTTCAGCTTGTCATTTGCGCTAAATGCAATTTTATTGCCATTTATACGGTAATTTTTCAGAGCATAGGCCTATATTGTTAAGATTCTCCCTTATAATTGATAAATCATGAAATTTTAGTTTTCGAATACAACAAGTACACAATTTAGGGAATAAGATGCAAAAATGAAATACATTCACATAATTAAGAGAATATTTGAGATTTTATTTGTCATTTAGAGAAATAATTGTGAATGCGAAAAAGCCCGTATTCGCTTGTTCTGTGTAGCTGATGAATGGTTTATGAACTTATTATTGATCTATTAGTGTTCTTATCCATTTGAAACATTAAGCATTATAGAAATGAAATGCCTCAGCATATTTATTCCCTAGAAAAGCCTTGTTTCAGCTAATTAAACATATTTCTACTTTCTCATTAATATTCGTGAATATGCAGATTAGCTAAATAAAAATGATTTCAATAAAAATGTCTATTTGAAATTTTAAAAGTAGTCTTATGTTTTATTACAAAAATAAGTATATATCTTAAATAAGTATTTTAAAATATTTTATTGCAATTAATGGACCCAAGTACTGAAACGTAGGAAAATGAGCAGTTGCCATGGTAACAGGCCTGCCATTTGCTTATCCAGCACTTTTAAATCAAACAAGAAACTGAATTCATTAACAAGTTTCCTGCGCTTCAAGAAAATATAGGTCTTAAAAAATCCCACATTGTGGGGAGGGTTTCTAATCACTAGTAAACTAGTAAAGTCGCCTTTTTACAAATTAAACACATATTTTCCACAATCTCATTAATATTCATGAATATGCAAATTAGCAAATTTTCTGAAAAATATCTTGGTTGTTAGAGAAATGTTATGACAACATTTTAAAACTAGCCTCAATGTTTTCTGACTAAAATAAGTAATTTTATTGCAATTAATTGATCCAAGCGCTTGAACGAATGAAAATGGGTAGTTACCATGGTAACAAGCCAACTACTTGCTTATCCAGCATTTCTAATTCAAATAACAACTTGAATGTATTAAAATACATCATAAGCTTCAAGAAAATATAGATCTTCAAAAATCCTACCTGAAAGGGAGGTTTAAATTCACTAGTAAAGTCTTGTTTTTAGCAAATTAAACACATTTTTCTCCTTTCTCATTAATATTCATGAATATGCAAATTAGCAAATTTTCTAAAAAAAATAGCTATATTGTGAGAGAAATATCTGGGTAATATTTTAAAACTATTTTGAAAGATTTATGACAAAAATAAGTATTTTTATTGCAATTAATTGATCCAAGCGCTGGAATGTAGAAAAATGGACGGTTGTCATGGTAACGAGCCCGCCATTTGCTTATCCAGCACTTTTAAATTGAACAACAACCTGAATCCATTACTATACATCATAAGCTTCAAGAAAATATAGGTCTTCAAAAATTCCACTAGGGGGGGAGGGTTTCGGTTATGGGCCCGTGTGTCCTTGAATTTTGTGAAATTGCCGTTTCGGCATTTTTTAGTATAACATCCACGAATATTGACTAATGAAAAGAAAACTGTTGATGACTACTACCGCCAGTTTTTATAATTTACAGTTGTCAATCAAAGTTAGATGATTAACCCTTTCCCAAACAAGACCTGGTTTTGACGTCCCTAATAGAAAAGGCTTGGGAAAACATTGAAACAAAAGAAGAAACTGCTGATAACCAGCAGTTTCTCCTTTTGTCTCAATATTTTATGTGCCATATTTTACACAAACACTTTCTTTAATAGCAACCATTTTGTCTTTTGTGGCAGTTTTTGAAGTGGATCCCCTTAAAATTTTGTTGTTTGTTGTTTAATGTATTGAGGTTATGAAAATGTACGATGGACAGCTCTTTCAGTTACATCAAACGAAATTTGAAAAATGGATACAACACACCGTACTATATAGCATGCTATCAACAATCCGGCGGCCGTTTACAGTATGTTGAGAGGGCGGTTTCTTGGGTCCAAACGACGCCCAACAGTTTGATTTAAAGAGGCGGATAGGCCTGAAACGAGTTGCCCTTTCCGACAAATTGTATCCTGCTTTCCAAACTCCCGTCCTATTGTTACAGCTTATTCTGTGGCACAGTTAAGAAGAAAGTAAGGTCCACCTAAAAGAAAATGTAGAAAATTTAATACAATATAAGGCGGTATTGTGTAAGGGTTGGGCATGCCATTGCAGAACCGAGAGGTTACAATTCGTTTGGTACAATATGGAGGCACCGCAGCGATACTTTATCTCGTGTAATTACTACAGGCGCAGTGCGTGTTTGCATGAGGGAGGGAAAGCAGGGTTAATGCATGTCGACACACACTTCCAAAGCATTCAATTGACTGAAAGGTGTATTTACATCCCACTTTTAGTTAATGTCATATGGAGACGGGAACTCGTTTAAAGTCTCAGCCTGAAGACCGGAGAGGCGGGGGGATCAAACCTGCGACCCATGTGTTACATGTTCAGCGCATTACCAATGCATCAAATCCGCCCCTCCAACAAAATATAACGTAACTGCCCAATCAATGTTCAGCGAGTAATCGGATAACTTTAGGACAGTGATATAAGAGACATTCGGCCATATGCTGGATCTGTTTGACTCAACGGCATCGTCAGACTCGGCAGTAATTGGCTAAATCCGTCATTGAAAAGCATTTTTATACGCCCGAAGTGGTCGTATTATGTGATGGCCCTGGTCGTCCGTCCGTCTGTCCGTCCGTTAGCAATTTCTTATGTGCGCAACTCCTACAGTTTTGATATGAAATTTGATAAAACTTGCCACAATGAACCTCCATTGTGTCTAGTTGTGCATACCGCGTACGGAATTCAGATAACTTTTCATTCTTGAATTATCTACCCTTGAATAAAAAATGCCCATTTTTGTGTGCACAACTTTTCCTACAGTTTTAATCAGAATTTTATCAAACTGGCCACGATGAATTTCCACGGTGTCTAGTTGTGCACACAGCTTACGGACTTTAGAATACTGTTTTCGTTCTTGAATTATCTGCACTTGAATTTAAGGAAAAAATTCCCGTTTTCTCAAAAATGCCCATTTTCGCGTGTGCGCAACTCCTACAGTTTCAACCAGAAGTTTATCAAACTAGTCACAATGAATCTCTATGGTGTCTGGTTGTGAAACAAAATTTTGATAAATTTTCATGTTTGAATTATCTGCCCTTGAATTAAAAAAATGACCAAGTTTACTGACAAGCCCCTCTCGGGCGTATATGCGCCGCTCTGCGAAGCACTTGTTATTTAGTGATGAACCACCCTCTATGTATTAAAAATCCAATAGCGGGCACGGATCTGTCAACGTTTATAGGAGCTCTACTCAGATGTTATTGAAGTAGACTATTTTCCGTGACTGAGTTTTTGGCTGAATATTTGCTCTGTGTTTCGACCGTTCAATTTTGGATGAAATGATAAAGGAACTATACAAAGTTAGATGTAGTTTTGCATATGACGTTCGTTAAGTATATTTCAGTTCTATCCATCAATAAAAGGGTATGAATATGAAAATTGAAATACAACGTAGGGTTCGAACTCACGATCTCTGAAATTAGAAAGGTTCGCTGAACCGAGAACCATCTTCGCGTGTATTGAGATGTCCCTCCCCCCTACAATATCTTTCGGTTTCGTATTCGTATTCAATTTCATACAAATTCGTAAATGAATGAAAATTGTTATTAAATACTTTCAGGTTGTTCTTGCCATGAAAGTTGTAGATTATACGACAATTGTTGCTTCACTAACTGGACATCTGATGACCCCCACCCAGATGCTATTGTAAGATGTTTACCCCCTTACACAAAAAGAAGATTTGTAAGCGGTGTGTCGTACAAGTTCGTTGTTAAACCACCGCCAAATGGCTGCAGAGCACCTGGATCCTGTGAACTACCAGAGAAGCGCATTCCATGGAGAACCTTAGATCCTGTTTATTCGTACAAAACCAAAAAGAGTTATGTAACAAATGAGTGTGCTAAATGTCATGGAATAAACGACGGACTTCATTGGAACAGTTCTATCTCAATGAATTCTAAATTCTCTTACAATATAGAGGACATGTTAGAGGTACTAATGTCGGGAGATTCTGACCGACTTTACGTAGAGTTTGTTCACCCGCTTGAGAGTTCTGATAGATATAACGATATTTGTTCATTCCGTGTCATAGACCGATGTTACTTTAAGTCGTTTTTGGAGGGGTTTTACCAAGACGCAATGAAACAAGTATTTCCCAATGTAACATTGCCAACTGATGAAGAAATGGAGATGATGTGTTTGAATGGCCCACGGACAAATTTCTTCTTTACCAGAAACATCTACAAGAATATATTCTGTGCCTTTTGTTCATACGAGTTACCAACTGAAAAAGTGTAGTAAAACCAGCTTCAGGTTTGGTAATAACAAATCATAATTAAAATGACCGACTTCAAGGCATTAACAAACGTTGTATCTACAACAAAAGAATCGGCGACAGAGGGTAACATTCCAAAAGCATGGCAGGTAATTATTTAATAAATCAATACCAAAGAAAACATAGTTCACACTTTTAAAGGGTGAGTTATCAATTACTCAAACAACTAGATATAACAAGTAGGCGGGGGGCCAGTGGGGCCTACCATGCACCCCCCTTTAGACTTTTTGCCATGGGTTCCAAATTGTTCCTTAGGCCCTACTTCTTGAAAATATGAGGTGCCCCCAAGAAAAAACTCATTCCTGCTATATGAAACAGCACTGTTTCCATGGCAACCCTTATGCACTTTTAAGACAATGTCAGTAGTTGAAAAAAATCAATATCTCTGCTTACAGATATAGTAGATCAGTACTTTTTAGCTCACCTGAGCACAAGCTCAAGTGAGCTATTGTGATCACCTTTTGTCCGGCGTCCGTCCGTCGTGCGTCGTCCGTCGTGCGTCGTGCGTCAACAATTTCTTTAAATGACATCTCCTCCTAAACTACTTGGCCAATTTCAACCAAACTTGGCAGGAATGTTCCTTAGGTGACCCCCTTTCAGAATTGCTAAAAGAATTGAAATCCATGAAAAACTCTGGATGCCACGGCAACAGAAAAGGAGAAATTTGACTGAATCTCAATACTATCTTTGAACGACATCTCCTCCTAAACTACAAAGCCAATTTCAACCAAACTTGGCAGGAATGTTCCTTGGGTGACCCCCTTTCAGAATTGCTAAAAGAATTGAAATCCATAAAAAACTCTGGTTGCCATGGCAACAGAAAAGGAGAAATTTGAATGAATCTCAATACTATCTTTGAACGACATCTCCTCCGAAACTACTCGGCCAATTTCAACTAAACTTAATAGGAATGCTCATTAGGTGACCCCCTTTCAGAATTGCTAAAAAAATTGAAATCCATAAAAAACTCTGGTTGCCATGGCAACAGAAAAGGAGAAATTTGACTGAATCTCAATACTATCTTTGAACAACATCTCCTCCTAAACTACCAAGCCAATTTCAACCAAACTTGGCAGGAATGTTCCTTAGATGACTTCCTTTCAGAATTGCTAATAGAATTGAAATCAATGAAAAACTCTGGTTGCCATGGCAACAGAAAAGGAGAAATTTGACTGAATCTCAATACTATCTTTGAACGACATATTCTCCTAAACTACCAGGCCAATTTCAACTAAACTTGGCAAAAATATTCCTTAGGAGGTCCTCTTAAAGAATTGCTAAAAGAATTGATATTGACTGAAAACTCTGGTTGCCATGGCACCAGAAAAGGAGAAATTTGACTAATTCTCAATAATTTCTTTGAACAACATCTCCTCCTAAACTACTTGGCCAATTTCAACCAAACTTGGCAGAAATATTTCTGAGGAGGTTCCTTTTAAAAATTGCTAAAAGAATTGAAATCTTTTAAAAGCTCTGGTGGCCATGGCAACAGAAAAGGAGATTTTCCACCAAATCTCAATGGCATCGTTGAATGATATCTCCTCCTAAACTATCAGGCTAATTTCCACCAAACTAGGCAGAAATATTCCTTAGGAGGTCACATTTCAAAAATTGCTAACAGAATTGCAATTTATAAAAAAAAACCCAACTCTGGTTGCCAGGCAACAGAAAAAGAGAAATTACACGAAATCTGTCAGAAGCAATTTCTCAATAACCGCAGAGCCAAATTTGACAAAACTTAATATTTGCATTGCTTATGATATAATATTGCTAAGAGGTACTTTTTTTTTGCTTTTCAATATAAAACCTTGTCACAGAAAAAGGGGACTTCTAGTAAAAATCTGCTTATCAGGCGCATAGCATCTACATTTATGCATGGATTTAAAAAAAATGTATGGGTAAATGTGTTCTTTATCATGAGTAGATGTTCTATTTGAAATATATATTTAGGTAGGTTCAAGGTCATAGATCTAGGTCAATTTGTAAATTTCTGTTTGTTTGCCAGTCTGTATGTTTTATTTTAATTCCATCTGTCCAAAGCAATTTTTCCATAACCAAATAGCCGAATTGGATGAAACACCATATTTGAGTTACATATGATATTGCACTAAGGTAGTTTTCTGGGTTTTCTATGGTTTGAAATCGCATAGCGGCGTTCATATGATCTTTGACTCTTTATTGCATTACCTGTAAGAAATCTGATCTGTTATAAAACCCCATCTCAGGTGAGCGACCTAGGGCCAACGGCCCTCTTGTTGTATCAAAATGAAGCTTAGACATTTTTCTTGAATTTGGTATGGCATATGCAAATTAGTCATTTGCATATGCATGATTTTTAAGATTTAATTAAAAAAAAAAAAAACAGCGTTTTTTCTCCTTCTTTGGACGGGTCCGTAAAAAGGACCCGTTCCCAATGCCAAATAGGTTATTTTTCCCAAAAACTGACAAAAAATTCCCAATACCAAAGTTATTCCTTCTTTTTGAATGAAATTTCAATCGATCCCATTCAAATGTTGAGAAAAAAATATCCAGATGCAAACTGGAAGTCCCTTTCATTGATTTGATATAGTTAACTATACACAGGACTCAATTTTTGTTGCAGTCTGTGTTGAGAATATTTTCCCAATTTTTGACAAACAGCACATGTTTCCCAATTTGCCGGGTACCGGACACGTTCCCAAAATTATGAGAAAAAACACTGAAAAATGATGAAATTTTCGTCGTTTTGTAAGATATAATACAGGAATAAGCTATTACTCACTTAGTTTGTTGGTTACATTAACAATTTTGGTATAAAATTGAGGTCTAGTCATCCCTCCTTAATCTACAACAGTCAAATACGATATTTTTGCATGTATGATTTTAAGTGATTTTTTTTAAAATTTTGTCGAACATTTTGCATATTTATGAATAGTTGATATATGTACACATGTAGTTCTTTTAAGCCTTATAGAAGGGCTTACTCACTTTGTATATGTAAAACTTCATTTACAAAATAGAATTAGGCATTTCAATGTCATTTTACTGAATCAGAGTGCATTAAATTATGTTATAGGGTGCGGTTTCCATGGCAACATATCTATGGCAACATATCTTCAAAAAGGAGTTTAGAGGGTATTATAGGAGAAAGAGCTTTTGTTCACTAAGTCCTGGATGTATACTGACAATTAATGTTTTAGGTTGATGTTTAGACATCCATCTTTACTTTTCAGAATGATTATGCAAATTAGCAAATTTGCATATGCATAATAATGAAGAATTAATTAGAATAATCAATTTAATTAACATCATTTTCGCCAGTGTAGCTTGAAAATCAGATGTAGCTCTCATAGTTCTGAATATATATTTACAATATTGGTATCAAAATAAAGCCTGGGCATTTCTCTTTATTTTCCAACGCAGTAATGCAAATAAGCTAATTTGCATATGTATGATTTTAATCATTTAATTAGCATTTTTCATGTTGTTTTTTTGCAATTTCTTTCAAGAATAAAACAGAAAAATAAGCTTTAGCTAATATAGCTGGTGGTAAACAAGTGCACAATTTGGATATCAAAATGAAGCCTATAGACATTCATCATGGTTTTCAGTGATGCAAATTGGCTTACTTGCATATGCACAATTTTTAATATATTTTGAAATATAATTTCAGTAAAGAAATATCTCAAATTTGGGAATACATACAGTGATTTCAAGCTGTATGGATGGACTTAAACATATTTTTATGTAACACTTCATGTTCACCACATATGTTTTTTTTCTTTTTAAGGCTGTTTTACAAAATCAGTTTGAATTACAGTATGCAAGAAGGTCCATAGAAACATAATATTATCTTCCCTAAAACAGTTTAGCGGGCAGGAGAAATAGCTAAAGCTCTCCAAGACCTGGGTGCAGATTCACTATATAGGTATCAAAATAAAGCTTAGACACCCATCTTTATTGTTTTGATCACTTATGCAGATTAGCTTACTTGCATTAGCTATCTTGCAAGTGAGTTTGAATGATGATATACAATGAGATTATCTTCTATTGTTAATACTTATGAGATATATAGCAAAATCGACTTTGTTGACGGACTTCATCATGCTATATTTTGATATCAAATATTCTGGAATTAATAGTTTGTAACCGTTTTATGTTTGCGTGTCTTTCTGTCTGGCTGTATCATTTATTGTGAAAAAGAAAGTGTTTGAAAAATGACGAATTCTGATTAATGCGGGTTTGGCTTTGATTTACCCAAAAGAGGAGAGCACGCATGGCATTGAATTATCACAATCCAGTATGAAACTAGACATGAACATTGGGCTAACGACGAAATTTAAAGTGCAAGCCAACTATCTAGTGATAGAAGACAACTGGAGGAGTGTAGAGAGATGTGAGGGGGTGTCTCGCCTTAGCAAACAAAAAAGGGATGAGGGAATATTTTCTTGTCACAAGGAAGTAAGTAACCTCAATATATCCTTTCCATACAAACATGATCCATAAGTAACATATTAGACCAGGGCCCGTATTCACCAACGCGTTCTAAATTTTAGAATTAGACTAAATCTAAAGAATTTGCTGAATTGGGATTCTAGTTCTAAAGTACGTATTCACCAACGTGTTCTAAATCTAAATCTTTAGAAAATTCTTTAGAATTCCAAGTCTACCACCTGCCGTGCTAAAGTACGTTTCATTGGTAAAAAATGGCCGCCGCTCACCGCTTCAAGGCTTGTAACATGCTTAAAATCGACAAAGGAGTCCTAAAAGAAAACAATAGTCCATTTGAAACTTAATCTTATACAAAAATTGGAACACTTCCAGTTAAGCGGTCCCTACCAAAATGGCGTCCACTCACTTCGCCATCTTGAAATTATTTATGGGGGCTGCTGCCCCCACACCCCGCTTTATTTTATCTAAAAGTATTTATGGGGGCAGCCGCCCCCACACCCCCGCTCATTTTTCTTTTTGTTGATGAAAATTGACACTATTTTATCACTTAACATCTTAATGCGCGGTAACAGAATGGCGGCCATTTTGTCTGGGGACCGCTAAACTGGAATCTACCCCAAAAATTCGACGAGATAGCACTTTTTTGAGATATTTGAATGCGCAAATCGTGTAACTCGACCTCAAAAGTTCAGCAGGTGAGAAAAGAGCCATTCTAGAGCAAAATATTTCACTCGTCATGGACAAAACAAACTAGCTTATTACATTTATCAAATATTGTCACAGAAAAATCAGCTCAAACAACAAGTGCGAGTGTGGATTTGGATCAGAAGGGTCAAAGAACAAAGAACAGAGTTAACTTGAAACGGAGGGAAAACGTAGCAAATTTAACACGATCATGAGCACATACCATGATATTCTTTGGTCTCTTGTTCCCTCTAACTGCAACTTACTAAGTCTGGATCTTAGCCCTGTTTAATGTTTATCGGGGTCGTCCATTTTCCGTGTTTTCAAACAGTCTCCAACGACTTGAACAAGACGAGTGATGAAACTGATGATCGTGGCCAAATGGCAAATTTCAAACCAACGGTACCCTGACATATCACAAGGCATACCATTTTCTTGAAATAAGATGAAAAACCACTTTCTGGATGATCTCTATCCCTTCAAAATCCACAGAATTAAAATCATCCCGGTTTGTCGTTCTGTAAACATTCCATCTCCAGAGAAATCAAAACGTCATAGATTGTGTGTATTACGTCACAAAAAGCTTTGAACTTGACCTTGGGTTTATAATTAGATCATTAATCGAGGGGCCTAAAGTGGGGAATTTTAAGTCTACTAGTTAGAAAGCGCTCTCGAAAACAATTTTTAATGGGTACAATGGCACGGTTTATTTCTCATTTTGTGATTCACAGACATTTGCAGTATAGTATGGGGGTAAATATATAATAACATGTTAGTGTCTGGTGATATCAAAGTTATCTGGCGAGGTTGGGAGAATTTATCATGACGAGGCTCTGCCGAGTCATGATAATTTCTACCAGCCGAGCCAGATAACTTTGATATCACCAGGCACTTACATGTTATTATATTTATCATGTTATCCACATAGGTTTCTGTAAAATTAAGATTTATTGTGAATAATAAAGAAATATTGAAACTCGCTAATACTACGATAGTATTTTTTTATGAATGAAATGTTTGTAAACATTGCGCATTAATTTGTCCATGTGAATGACGTAATGTGAAATGCGGGAATTCGGACAAAATAGTTCGAAATTTGCACACTGAAACTGACTTTAATACATGTCAACTCCATCACAAGACAACTTTATTTGTAACAAAATAAGTGTTTAAAAACTCAATATATACACAAATAAGAAACATGGTTTGGAATTTTTGGTTCGCTTTAAATAAATGACCTGACCTAATTCGGAAGTAGGTTACCGCGCCATTACTGTCAAAGGCAGCGAGACGAAGCGTGTTCATGGTGTTGTGATTTCAGTTTCGGTGATTCTGTGGAATATGCAAGAACGCCAATATCAAAGAGTACCAACATTATAGACAGATTGTTCCGTAAAACATCGGTGTACAGCTAGTGCTGTTATTAGTTGTTGCAAGGCTGAGAGATGGAATTGGATTAAATTTAAAAGCTGTGAAGCTTCGTTGGCAATGTCAGTGGCAATGGGTGGGATAACGGTCTAAGGGACACGACTAACTTTCGCTGACGGAACTAGTCTTCCTGACGGGATGAAGTGAGTATTGCATTTGCTGGAATGATTATCACCGACTGTACATTCTTGCGGTCCGAGATTAGCATGATTTCCGTCGCAGGTGGGGAAGGGGGGGGGGGGGGGGTAGGCGAAGGAACATTTACAAGGGCGGATCTCGACTGTTCAAAGAGGGAGTCAAGGGGTCCGGACCTCCCTAGAATTTGCCGAAAAATTGTAATTGAAAGTGTAATGTTACATATTTAACACATTTTAAGCCATCATTTTGGCTTGGACCCCCCCCCCCCCCCCTGGAAAATAATCCTGGATCCAACCTTGATTTATATTACAGTAGGCCTATCAGTTATTTTCATATAAATGGGATGATCTTTCATCAAGTACTGTTTGTAGAGCGTAATTAAATGAATTTTGATTAGTGGCAAATTATAAATATTGCAGAGAAAGGAGATTTTGCAATAGTCAAATATTGTTTTTTTTTTTTTTTATTTATTTCAGAAAAAAGAGTATAAATGCCAATATTGATTAAATTGGAATAATGACACAGAGAAGGACAATCAGGGGGAAAGAATGTAGCCCAGTTGTTACAGATAACCAGAACTCGGAGTCTCTGTTCAGCAATCATTGTGAGTACAGGATAAATATTGACAGTGCATTCAATAGAAGAAAGAATGAAGATAGGCTTACCGGATTTCTATGTTCAAAATGATTACAAAGTTTGTGCATTATTGAAGGATTGTTGCAGAATAAAGCCGAAAGCTAATGAGTAACGACCATACAGTGTTCATCTCAAAATGAAATACAGTTGTTAAACAACGGAGTGTTCATAATGGACTGTTGACATGTGATCACCAAGAAATTTCAGACTGAAGAGGCTATTTATATCATCATCAGATAGTGGTTCTGCCTCAAAAGGCTTGTTTCCCTTGCCGGTTCATTGCAAAAGTTTCATTTTTGCCTGTGATTACTGATTAGACAGTTTATACAATTTGAAGTGCTCATTTTTTTCCTTGCTGGTAAACATAGGCCTACTGAAAAATGAGGAGAAACTAATGGCTTCATTTTCCACTATGTTTTCTCAAGCTGTAAGTGTTATCTTATATTGAGTCAAAACCAGTCATTGTGTTGGACCGGGTTGTGCCTTTACCAAACAAACACTGATTTTTGCACGGAGAAAAAAAGTTTTCAGAAACATTGTAGATCTAGCAAAAAATGTAAAGGCTGATATCAGAATTTTGTCTTTTTGCCTAAATATTTCTCTTAAAAACAAAATCGACATTTCTTCATTTACTAAGCACTATTTTATTACTGTACCGTGTATTTCTTTTACATTCAAAATTTAAAATGGTTTGAGATACTTCAAAATAAATAATTATATATTTTAATGTTTTAAGAATTTATGTCTATCTTAATCTTTCCCAAACAACAACATTTTAGGACAGTCTAAAGCTACTGCAAATGACAAAATGTAGATAAGGATTGTGTGCAAATATAGCATGGAAAATATTGAGGAAAAAGGAGAAAATACTGCTTATCACCATTTTCTTCTTTTGCCTCAATGATTTCCCTAGCCTTTTCTATTGGGGAGGTCAAATTCAAGTCCTGTTTGTCAGTGTTTGGGGAAGAGTCAATACAGATGTGAGAGATTTTCATTGACACAAGATAAATTTTGTTGTTCATTTGTTGGTCCATTTATTTGTGTACAGTACTGGATAAGGGAGCAAGACTGATCTAAATATCAATAGAAATGAGAAATCAAGGAATGGTTGCAAAACTGATCCAAGTAGCAATAAATTCAATTGGAACTTGCAACACTTTTGCATCTGCAAAATATATTTTTTGTAGATTTTGAATTAATTGGGGTCTGCTTTCACTGTAAATCTAATCTAATATTTTTGAAGCATTCTTACTATGTTACGCTGTTTCCCAAACAAGAATCAATATATGCATAGCTTATATTGCTAAGAACCTTCTATAGAAAGATTGGGGAAACAATATATGATAAAAGAAAATGCTGATAAACAGGACTACTGTCAAGAACGTATCGGTTCCAGCCAGAAAAGATCGCTATTGTTTACAATACGAACGTCTGGAGAAGTGTAGGAGATGGTGACGTCATAATGTAGGTCGAAAATAGTTCCGGCGGGTCAAGGTCAATATGCAAATTAGATCTACTGTGTAGTTCTAAAAATAATTGACTGATATAACTTAATGTTATCGGACAGCTGATATCAGGTCAATGTTGACACAAAAGCATGATAAATATCAAACTGAGTGGTTGCACACTTTAGTTAGGATGCAGGATTTTACTCGGGTAATAAATATTTAATCGATCTATTAAGATATTGGTTGATATGCAATATCGTCGTTGTAAATGCAAAACCTCGTATCTCGTTTTTGGAAATTTTTAAAGGGGAGGGAAGAAAGTGTAATAACTTTTCCCAAACTGAAATGTTTTACTTGAAATTTGGACATATTGTTCGTAAATAATGTATCATTGATACGGATCGGTAAAAATATCTCACATCCTGCGAGAAAAGTCTAAACTGGACACAAAAGTTTGTACTTTGAAAATCGCAAGAATCGACATACCCTTCACTTCGGCTTTGATCCAACAGACCCTTATAGAAGTTGAAGGGTGTCTACTATGTTTCGATCCTCAAAATATACAGACCATGATGCTGGTTGCATAATTTACGTACGCTCTATCAAAATCCGGAAACCAGCGCTGGATTGTGGCCGCTTACATCGCGTACAAACTGTTCTAAATTAAGACAGTTCTAAATTGCGTTGGTGAATAAGGAATTTAGAACTTTCTTGGCTGAGTAAAGAATTTAGATTTTAGACAAAGTCTAATTCTAAAATTTAGAATTTGTTGGTGAATACGGGCCCTGAACCGAAATTCTATGTACATCTTATCACATTGTTTTTCTTTCAATAACAAGTGACCAGTCCTTGCGTCATTCGAAGGCTCAATAAGATAAGGTAGAAAAGATACATGTAGGTTAAAAAGCATGTATTGAGTACAAAAGCACGGGTAAGAGCAATTTATGATAAAAGCTGGTCTTTAAGGAGAAGGGCTTTGGAGAAAATAATAACAATCTTTTGCCTCTCCTACCAAACACGAGACAAAATATACTCAAACTACGTCAGAAGTGTCATGATTAACGCAAGCGTGACCTTTCCAAGCCTAACCTACAACGCCTGAAGCGAAATGACACCACAATGATTATTCAGATCAGCAACATAGAACCACAGGATATCACCAATACCAGCTGAAGCGAGTTACGCAAACAGCATGGTCTCGAAGACTTAGAAACCCCTCTTGAGGGAAAGGAGGGTCAGATGGTACAGACATGCTAAGAGATCCAATTGGGCAATTAAAACAGAGTAAAACATGCAGGTCACTGGTATGCGCAGATGAGGGAGGACTTAGATTAAATGGAAGCAACTGTCAGTGAGGGGTCTTATAGAATAGAATATACCACCAATATGAAAAAGAACAATGGGATTGATGTATTGATTGATTGCGGTTTATGGTCATATCATAGCAGCTGGAGCACCTTAGCATGGATTTCAGGTATTTCTTTCCACCAGTACTACCACAATATCGAATCCGAGCATCAAACTGCTTTCTCACACAGATGATTAGCACCCATTGGTGAAAGACAAATGTCAGAATATGTATTGGTCAAGCAGGGATTCTAACTCACGACCCCTGAATTGATAGACTCGGTATTTAGCGACTGAGCTATCTTGGATATGCAAAGTAAATGAAAGAAGGGAGTTAGAACAGCCATACATGTGCAGCAAGACAGCAAGCTGGAAGGCAGTACATTGAAGCGGTCAGTGCTTCTACACCTGCAAGTTAAATATGAAACTTGGAAATGAGTGGGTGGTTTTATGTGCAGAGACAGGACTGGTGCTTTTAGGAATTTTATAACATGTCAAGAGTATGACTTTTTTTAAGGAACAATGGATTATGTATACAGTTGGAGAAGTCATCATGTGTGAAAGGAGAAGGCAATCGGTGTTATGAGGCAGGAGAATTGGCACCTATAACTTTTTTTCCGTCTCGACCATCAAACTAAAACTTATAATAGAGATCATAGAGTAATTATTAGAGTTTCATATTTTTAGAGAGAAGGGGATCGATCGGCCAAGTAATGGTGATTCCTTATCTTAAATGAAAGAAGGGATAATGGTAAAAGGTTCTAGAGAGATGACAGTGTCTGACAATGTAAAGAAACAGATTTTTCTGAGACTATTGTTAGGTTAGTAGACGGTGAAGACTATGAGTGTGACAATTGCTTAGTCAAAAAGCAGAGTCATTTGAATCACAATACCTATAAAAGATTACTACTGATCTGAAATAACTCAATCAAAGTCCTACTCGTAGGGGTTGTATTCCAAACCTGGACTAGAAATTATGAAAATTTTAAATATTGTAGCAAAAGTGAAAGAGAAGACAGCATTATGAGTGTTGTAACTGAGACTAAATATGCTTTAAGTCTTGGACAGATGATTTTTTATAAGAGACATACAAGTTCAGATTACGAGAGGCAAATACCTGTAGTTGAAGTCTGACAAACATTTGAGAGAAAGCCAGGATTATGAGGTCCATGATATTGTAATGTATCAGTTTGACATCTGCACTTTATGGATTTTTGACATAAACGATTTTAGGCATCAAACGGGAAAGCAATATCGGGTAATCAAGTTGGAGATTTGCATGAGCAGAACGCATTCAATATTCTTCTAACCAGAAACCCTATCAAACGCAGAAGAAAGACTGAAAGATTTTATTAAATAAATTAAAGATATTCTCGTATTGTCCCATTATTCTTTCCTTCAATAAAGAAAAAATGCACAATTTCCATTTTACAGGATGCAACGTTGTTGTATCAATGCAGGGTCTCAGGGCAATTGGTCGGACCTTGATTTATGACCTTGACATTCATTCCATTTATTTTGGTGCTAAATGGTGAGTGTTTGTGGGATGTACCTACATAAATGTACTAAATTTAAACAAAATAACTTAAAAACAGGAAAAGTGTTTAACAATTTTCTTTTTTCACAAGGAATAATACAGACAGGCAGCTAGAAAGATATACATAAAAAGATATATAAAAAGATTAATATACAAACTATTAATACTTGACTTTATGGCTGCATGATATATTCAATATCATCAAGTCATTCAACAATTTGAATCTTAGGGACAGATCCTCCAGTTGTTACTGCGCAACTTACTGAGCATATCCTAAATAACGAAATAAAGCTGTTTCAGTAATTGGCCTTTTCAGCAAATGTATTTTTTACATTTAGTTAATGTTTGTTGATAAATGACAAGACCCTTTTCGGTTATTTCAATTTTCTCTGTTTGGTCAATTAAAGTGTAATAGTACTCGGATGGTACATTTCGCTTTCTGTTACGCGTTCAACATGTGGCGTTAGCGATAGGAAACGAAGCAACAAAAGCAAAGTGGTGTCTTATGAGCTAGTCCGCTTCAGATGGACACAAAATACGACACTTTTTTATTATCTAAAGCTGGTAATAAGGAAGGAAATGGATAAAAGAAGTAAAACAATTTCGGACAGAGCTGCAAAAAGTAAACCAAATTTTACTTATAACATTTATAGAAAAACGCTTGGTTTGATATTTTTTTTTTTTTTTTTTTTTTTTTTTTGTAGGCATGACCAAGCACTATATCTATACCAAAAAAGAAAAAAAATCTTATTCTTATAAAATTCTTATTTTTTATTATCAGAAACGTTGCGAAAAAAGAGCAATTTCAGCTACTTTTGAAAGAATATTTTACTAAAAATTTCAAAATCATCACTAAATTTTCCCAAATTGATACTCTTTTAGACAGATTAAAACAAACTGAACGCAGTAAAGACTTATTTATGTAGTCCTAGTCTTTTCGAACACCTTTTTGTGGGTATTAAAGTGACACCTCATTTTTGCAATTTTAGACAAGAGTAGTCTCCCTTGAAATCCAATAACTTTTTAATTCGCTTGGTGACCTATAGTTTTTAAGTCATTTTTACTTATCATATATTTAAATATCAGTACAGAAAAAACAAAAAAATCTTACCGTAGGAAATAAATGGAGGATCTGTCCTTAAATTAATTGTTTATCTCAGAAGTATTCACAAATGAAAGTCATTTTCAATAAAAAGGATCAAAATTAATTGTTTAAATTCATTTGAAATATACCTAATGCAAGTTAGCTTATATGTATACATGCTAAAAAGAAGATGGACAGACTTTATTTTGATACCCAAATTGTAAGTCTACACCAAGAACTAGCGAGTTATAGCTTTTTCTCTGGCTACCCCTAACTGCTTTTAGATTAAAAGAAAACATGTTTCCGTGGAAACGACACCTTCTTGCATATCCAGGCCTAATGCAAATATATGGTAAATGCATTTTCTAGAATTTTCCTTTTTTTAATTTACTGACGTCTAAGAAAGGAATACAATTGATGTGTTCTAATATTGGGTTTCAAATCTGTATAATTAAAATTTATTTAGAATTCAAAAAATGTTTGAAATGTTTAATTTTAAGAAACTTATTATTTTTCCCCTCTCCTGTAAATTTTTACAAAACGTAGTTACAATAGTTTTGCACTAAGGCCTCGGTTTTGTAATTCAAACTAATTCTGTAAAAAAAGCCGCAAAATGCTTAATTATTTTGTTGTCGTTAAATGTTACATAAACATATGATTTAGTCTTTCCATGCAGTTTGAAAATGCTGTGTGCATGAGAATTTCCCTAATTGGTGAAATATTTATAAATATCTATTCTAAAAAACTGTGCTAATTTGCATGCATGAAATTAAGAATGAATGTATGGGCTTCCTTTTGAAACCTAAATTATAACTGTAAACCACCAACTTAATTAGCTATAGCTTAATTTTTTATTAAATTCTTTATAAAAATGGCAAAAAGATCATGGAAAATACAAATTAATCCTTCAAATTCTTACATATGCAAATAAGCTAATTTGCATTACTGCATTGGAAAATAAAGAGGAATGTCCAGGCTTTATTTTGATACCAAAAGTATTAATATATATTCAGAACTATGAAAGCTACATCTGATGTTCCAGCTGTACTCGTGAAAAATGATGTTAATTAAATTGATTATTCTAATTAATTCTTCATTATTAATCATATGCAAATTAGCTTATTTGCATAAATATACTAAAAAAAGATGGTTGTCTAAACATCAATCTAAAACATTAATTGTCAGTCTACATCCAGGACCCTCTAAATTCCCTTTTTCAAGATATGTTGCCATGGAAACCACACCCTAGAATATAATTTAATGCACTCTGATTTAGTATAATGACATAAAAATGCCTAATTCTATTTTGTAAATGAAGTTTTACATACACAATGTGAGTAAGTCCTTCTATAAGGCTTGAAAGAACTACATATATCAACTATTCATAAATATGTAAATTTTTCGACAAAAGTTTAAAAAAAATCACTAAAAATCATACATGCAAAAAATATCGTATTTGACTGTTGTAGATTAAGGAAGAATTTCTAGACTTCAATTGGATACCAAAATTGTTAATGTAACCATCAAACAAAGTGAGTAATAGCTTATTTCTGTATCATACTTTTATAAAACGACGAAAATTTCATCAATTTTTTTAATTAAATCTAAAAAGTCATGCATATGCAAATTAGTTATTTTGCATATGCACATACCAAATTCAAGAACAATATCGAAGCTTCATTTTGATACCAAAAGTACTGATCTACTATATCTGTAAGCAGAGATATTGATGTTTTTTCAACTACTGTCACTGTCTCAAAAGCGCATAAGGGTTGCCATGGAAACGGTGCTGTTTCATATAGCGAGAATGAGTTTTTTCTTGGGGGCACCTCTGATTTTCAACAAGTAGGACCTAAGGAACAATTTGGCACCCATGGCAAAAAGTCTAGGGGGTGCATGGTAGGCCCCACTGGCCACCCGCCTAAAGGTAATTCAGAGGTCACACGCTTACAAATCAAATACCACTTATTGTATTTGCGACCATTATTTATCCAAATCAGCAGATACATACTTATAGCCCAGTGAAGATCCAGGTAGTTCTTTAATAGCTTCTGCGTCACCTGTAGCAACCTTTAAAGGGTAGCATTGAATGTGATCATTTCTCACATGGTCCTACGGGGGGGATCAAGAAGTTCCTTGATAAGTTTCATCATTTTCACAAACCATGATAGAAAAAAATATTTTCATGCCTAAAAACGAGCATTCATATTTTGTATTACAACGAAAAACTAAAAGATAAAATACCCTCGGATGTATTCGGCTATGGTGATTCAGTTTTTAGCTTTTGTGGTTAGGTGGATATCCGGCGTCCGTCGTACATTGTCCACATTTACCTTACAAGTATGCACTCTGGAAGCCACGTGTTGTGCCCAAACAACCTTAAGTTTGGTCAGAATGATTGTCGTAATAAAGTCTCGGACAAGATTGAAATTGGGTCAACTCTGGTTTAAAACTAGGTCACGGGTTCAAATCTTAGAAAACCCTTAAATGTACCCAAAAGACCACATTTCAGCCCGATCAAGCTGAAATTTGGTCAACGGACGAATATAAAATTGGGTCGATTGGGGTCAAAAACAAGGTCACTAGGTCAAATCTTAGAAAAACCTTGTATTCAATCAAGAGGTCACATTTTAAACCTAGCATTTGGTCAGAATGATTGTCTTGATGTTTTACGAACGAGTTCGAAATTGGATCAACTTGGGTCAAAAACTTGGCCATTGGGTCAATTCTCGGGAAAACATTGTTTGCACTCTTCAGGCCACATTTTCCCCGATCGACCTGAAATTTTGTCAGAATGATCATCTTGATAAAATCCCGGACGAGTTTGAAATAACCTCAACTGATGTCAAAAACTAGGTAACTTATTCAAATATTAGAAAAAATCTTGAATACACTCTAGAGGCCACATGTTTTGTCTGATCAACCCGAAAATTTGTCAGAATAACTTCTTGAAGATATGACTAGCATGAGACTGAATTGGGTGAACTGGGTCTAAAACTAGGTCACTGCTTCAAATCTTTGAAGTCAGTCAACTCCGGCGATTTATCACGGTGGGATTGTGCATGATGGGATGGATAACGTATACGAATAAAATAATCTCGATTCTGGTAAGACTTTTTGCAATAACTTCCCTATTTGTGCGTCAATTTTCAAAAGATCTGTTGCATGTACCCCGCCTTACCGAGCTCTTTCATCGGATGTATGACATATTAGATAACTCGTGGTACTTTTTCCAAAATATTGTCCCAACCGACCAGAAAGCGAAATGGTAACGACTACGGCCAAATTAACCACGATTCAGGTAAGCATTTGTGGAATAACCTTCTTATTTTAGCGTCAATTGTCATGCAGTTTGTTGCATGTACTCCATCTTACTGGGCCCTTTTCTCAGATGTATTACTTATCGGGAAACTCCTTGTACTTTTCTCAAAAATCGATCTCAACCGACTAGAAAAATGACCTGGATTTTTTGTCGTTTTTCTGATCGGTTGGGATCAATTTTTGGACAAAGTACAAAGATTCTACAAACAAGTCATATATCTGAGGAAAGAGCTCAGTATTGCGGAGTATATGCAACAAACCGCTTGAAAATTGACGCAGAAATAAGAAAATTATTGCACAATTTCTTACCTGAAGCTATGCAAATTTGTCCTTATTCGTTATCCATCCCATCATGCACAATCCCCACCGTGTTTATTGCCACTATGGGTTTCTTGTCAGAAGATTTATTTCATGATATCCGTATGCGCAATGAAACGTCTACTCCGTATATGGAGGTTGCAGACAAAACGACGGACGTCAATAACATGACATTAGAGCTAATATGTAGGAAATTTTCAGTTTCCTCGATTGTAACAGGAAAACGTCTCTCTGAGATTAAAATTGTTAAATATCTATGGAAGATGTACAAGGAAAAATTCTGTAAAGTATCTAACGAATGTTCACCATACATGCGAAGTAATTATGTTTTAAAGGTCACAGACTGCTTGTAAATGGACACAAGACGACGTTGGGCCGCATATTAATGAGCGACGTTACTATGACAACCATATTTTGATAAGCTTTATTGATATCCGGATTATTATTGACAAATGCAGAATATGATAAATTGGTGATTTTAAGCAAAATATAAGGAAATACTGGTAGCAACACGTTCTGGTAACTTTTTCGTCGACCCTCCTAGAATGGTACGCAACAATGGTGATCTAACGAACCATAATGAATAAATACCATACCCATTTACTAATTATAGATTATACTGGTCAGAACGAAATTATATCGATGATAATAAGTAATACGTAATATTCAGACGATGATGTGCACGTGCGTCTCTATGATTACATGCTTTTAGCTCACCTGAGCACGAAGTGCTCAAGGTGAGTTATTGTGGGCGCTTTTTGTCTATCGTCCGTCCGTCTGTCCGTCGGTCCACAATTTGTTGTTACCACTCTAGCATCCACAAATATTGACCAATTTTGACCAAATTTGGTCAAAAGATGTATGATCTTAAGTTTACGGACGGGTTCGATGGGTCAGATCGGATCAGGAAGTCCGGAATTGTGTGCCCTTGAATATAAAAAATAGTTAGTTTTGACTTTGTTACCACTCTAGCATCTACAAATAATAAAAAGTGAAGACAAAACTTGGCCAGAATGTTGGTAACCATAAGATTTTGGATGAGTTCGATTTTCAGTGTCATCGGAGCAGGAAGTCTTGAGTTATGTGCCCTTGAACTTGACAAAATTGCCGTTTTCGACTTTTTTACACTTTAGCATCTACATTTATTGACCAATCAAGACAAAACTTGGCAACAATGTTGGTAACCATAAGATGCTAGATAAGTAAAACTTTCAGCTTGATTGGATCAGAAAAACCAGAATTGTTGGCCCTTGAATTTCACAATATTACCGTTTTCAATCTCAAGAACAGAAATATTGTCCAATCAAGACACAGCTTAGTCACAATGTTGGTGACCATAAGATCTTAAATAATTTCATTTTTCATATTGATCGGACTAGAAAAACCAGAGTTGTGTGCCCTTGACCGTGACAAAATTGCCGTTTTCGACTTAAGTTTCACTCAAACAGCAATAAATATTGACCAATCAACAAGGGGACCATGATGATCCTATATCGCTTACCTGAACCAAAATGATATGAGCAACGATTTTGTTCAATTCAATTAATACTTATGACTTTAAGACCGAATACGAACTTATGGCCCATAACATTGTGAAAATCAAACTCATCCGAGATCTTATGGTCCCCAACATTGTGTCCGAGATATTATAATCTCCAACATTGTGTCCAAGTTTTGTCTTGATTGATCAATAATTGTAGATGCTAGTGTAAACAAAGTCAAAAACAGCATTTTTGACATTCAAGGGCAGATAATTCAGCACATTCTTGTTCGATCAGGCCCATAATCGAACTTGTCCGAGAACTTAAGATCCTACTTGTTTCATCTAAGTTTGATCAAGATTGCTTAACTTTTGTGGATGCTAGAGTGTAAACACCCCAAATGTCGACGGACGAACGGACGCCGGACAACAAGTGACCACAATTAATCACCTCGAGCACTTCGTGCTCAGGTGAGCTAAAAACAACTTGGACATGATGTTGAAGTGAATATCTTTATCAGGACAGAGTTATGTGTTCTTGATTATGACAAAATTGATGTTTGTTTTTTTGGTTTTTTTTTGTTTCGACTTTGATTTCACTGTAACAGCCACAAATATTGATCATTCAAAATTAAAAATGTTGTACAAGTACAAAACTCTTTATTGACTCTGGGTACATTGTTGTACAACATGAGACATGTATAACATTATCATAATTAACATAATCCAATTAAGATGGGAACTTGAATTTAGATTATCATAATTAACATAATCCAATTAGGATGGGACCACGTGATTGTATTCAGCTGGATCATGATCTCGCATCTTAAGTTGTGTGTTCTGGTCTTAGAGATAGGTGGGTCTTGTTCTGCATGTAGTATGTTTCAAACGTCTATTGGGTGAGCGATCAAGGGCCATCTTGGCCCTCTTGTTTAAGTTTGTTTATAAACATCCGATTACCTTGGGATCACTATACGCTGCACATTTTTCTGTATGTATACTGAGTGGCACAAATTAATTATGCACCCTACTTCTTCCACGTTTAAAGGGGCTCATTCTATGTTTTTATGCTTCCGAAATGTTCTGGAACTCATATTTGTGCATGGAAAAACAATTAGCAATGCATTAAAACCTCAATCTCGGCGAAAAAATATCTTTCCTTTGCTATAGATCAATCCTTTACAAGCGTGTTTACACATTCTATTTTTTACTTCAAAACAAGACAAGGTCACGGTCAACGAGACACACCTCCGCGATATTAACACACCGTATAACCGGCTGTGTGGATGACTGTGACTTTATTTGCGAGGAATACGTGAAAAGGTTTATTTTGTACAAGCACTGAACATTTATACGCGTATTTATCAACTATAGAATACCAAAGATCCTTTCGTTTATTTATAAAAGTAAATTCATTTGACCTACCATGCACATGACATCAGATGCCGAATCTGTCTTCGCTGACTTTCTACGCAGCCGGTTGTACGGTGTGTTAAATCTCGCTGAGCACAGATGACGTATCTCTGACGTAATTGATTTTTGAAGGTTGGGCATATGTAGCCGTTACAAAACAAAAACAAGGACGACCAGCATGTTATTAATTGACTTGGACTTTAATACTTAATAAAGCTCGTAGAGTGCTAAGATTGGAGATAAGTGATCTACCCCTTCAGGTTGGTAATTTCATACATTATTTCTGGTTTGTAATTATTGTGCCATTTGCATTTTCGACAGCCTAGCTCGTCCCCCTTTAAGAGGACACAGAGGTTGTCGTTTATTGATGTAATCTTCTCCGTCTGTCAATCTCTATGTCCTTCCTTCCGTTGGTGATTTTATTCCATTTCATACAGCATCATTTAAAAAAGGGCAAATTAATGCATTCTCTTTGACATAGCTTCTACATTTATAGACAGCTGTGGATACATTTCCACAGAATGTTTCTAGTCACCTGATCATGGACATACTATTGATTTTTTCCCATATGGAAAAGGGTGTCATGATGAAAGAAATGTTTATTCTTTTACATGTCTCTTACATTAATCGACGAATTTAAATAAAATGTATGCATATGTTCCTAGTGACCCGAATATGCATATACACAATGTATTGTCACTTGTTGTTGTTGTTGTTGTTGTTTTTATTATTATTATTATTTGTTTTTGTTGGGGGTTTTCCCTTATTATTATGCTACGTCTTAGACAATGGGACTAAGTGCATAAAAGTTATATATTGATTGAATTCTACCAGACACAGAGACTTGTGTTGAAATGCAACGCTGTGATTTGTTGTGAAAAAGAATAGAGATGTCTTTCTAAGTGTAGGAACCCGGAAATACCAACGATGAGGAGGTTCTTTCCATATGAATTTTGATGACCATACTGAAATCTGTAATAATAAAGAAAATCCTTAATGTGTGACTATCAATCTATGATAACAGACTTCCGCTAAAGTTAAACCAGGCAACGCGGACTTAATCTTATTTAATGCTTCAGAATAAACTTGCAGAGTGATTATCAGAACCATTTAGTCCAAATGCCAAGAAGCCAAACGCAACAAATTCACAAAGTCTGTTATCAGACATGGTGTGCAGAAAGAAAGCTCGAACCCAAAACATCCGGCACTAAGATATCAAATTGGCGAACAAAGTCCACACCCTACCTCCGGTACAGAATTCTTATAAAATGAGAACATTGACAACCTTAAACTAAACTGAAATCGACATTTAAGTAAAAATACGATTTTGCATCTGAGGGCCGATACAAAACTTGCCAATGAGGGCCGTTCAACAATTTCGAAGATAAATTTCTCGCACAATTGCCTCGTGAGGAAAGAGTTTCAACAACCAAAATTACATTAATTTTCACTTATTACATAATAAACAGCAATATACAATACTCCACTTAGTCGTACATGTACAGACTGCAAATACGGCATGTAGCAAGTTTATGGATAGTCAAGCAATTTCAGATGACATTCATCAACAGTGCATTATTGGTTTATGGATAAATGTTTTATGAAAAGTTTTGAGTCGATATTGACAAACAAAATGGTATATTTTCTTTTGCCTCTCAGTAAACAATAACATCAATTTAGTCATATTTTGCCAATTCCTAGAAGCCTTTACTTTTCTCGTTTCTCTTAAGAATGACTTAGCATTAAACGAAAAGTTTTCATTGGCTTTTACGATCTAATGTACCAAATGTGTTGTTTCAGAATGTACATGAAAATGAAACTTGTCGACCGGTGTTATGTCCACATTTGCAAATAAGAACGAACAATGGCGACTGTCGGTTTGCAGCAAGAAGGTGGAAAGTCAGCGGTTTACGTGTAGCACTGCGGTTAACGACACAAGTGGAATTGCGGTTAATTGCACCACATCAAGGGGATATTGACTTTGCACAAACGTTTCCAAACTTATCAGACAGTGGGATAAAACAGTTGTTTTACAAGAATATACCTTGGGATAAAGAATGGTACATAGTTAATATAGGTAGATCTATGCGATTCTTTTATTCCAACGAAGCCGGAAACATAGAATTCATACTACAATTTAACAGTGATATAGATTATTTTAAGTCACAATATATTATTGATTCTATCAAGTTTTCCTTACAAAAGATCTGGTATGTTCAAACATCTATAGGTATATTGGGCCTACAGCAGGACTTTCTAAAATATGGCTACAATGTTAAAGTATCGCTTGAGTCATTCATAGAGCCAATGGTTTATATTGATTTTGATAAAATATTAAACCTGTCAGAGGGAGAATTGAATAATGAAACGAAAATGAATCTTAAAACCCTTTATTTATCTAGACCAAGATGGCATTTCTTAAAGTTCAAAGGCTACGAACTAAAAGCGTCCTATTTGATTATAAACAAGATGTTTTATTGTCAACAAATTGAACTTGAGATGGCTGAATACATAAATCTTCATAGAAACCTTGGCCTTTGGTTAATTCCAATTCAAAAATTATATTTTGAAGAAGAATTCTCGGTCAATATCATCGACGAAGAAAGTAAGAAAAAAGCACATATGTGCATAGAAGATGCTGGGTTTTCTCTTATCAATTCCAAAGGGAACTTAGTGACAGGAAACATCCGAACAGTTTTGGAACTTAGTTTCGTAATATTTTGTATACAAATGTAATTTTTGATGTTGCGTGATTTATAGTGTTTGGCAAAAATATCTCAAACGGTCATATTTCAATTCATTTTTAAACAAAGTCGTTATGTCTTTTTTTGTTTAGAAAACAAGATGAAAATATGTATGGGTATCCGCGTTCGTTTCCAAGATATTTGCACCTCAATTTAATGGGTACAGACAAAATCTGGATTATTTTTTTTTGACGTTACACCGTTTTCTTTAAAAGTGAAATTAAGACCTAAAAAGTGAAAAGTATAATTGACACTTAAATAGTCAATTTGACCTCTTAACCCAATAAACGGATATAAAACATGATATTAATTAAATTCTGACAGGCTAAAAGCTATCGAAACATAGCAAGTTCAATTTAAAGGAGAGAGCTCATTATTGACGCTATGTACATTGCTGTACATCATGAGTCATATACTTTGGTCAAACACCATCATTGCAGAAGTCGCGCGGGTATGGATTACACGGTGTATAATCACGTGACTCAGAATTTCCGATAATCTTCAATATATTTTTAATACTTGACCGCTTTGAATTCGGTTTGAAGCAGAGAATGTGGACAGATGTCACGCATTAGATGGACGTAGTTGGTTTTTGAAAAATCAACTGATGAAGAAGTTATTGAAGATAAACCAAAATTTCGGTTTATCTTCAATTACTTTTTTATCAATTGATTTTTCAAAAGTCCCACACGTCTATCTTATTTCTGGTATTTTCCCACATTCTCTGCATCAAACCGAATTCAAATTGGTCAAGTATCAAAAAAGATATTGAAGATTATCGGAAATTCTAAGTCACGTGATTATACACAGTGGATTAGACAGTACGTTTGTTTGCATAGCAAAATGAGGAGAAAAATTGCTAGTTTTGAGTAACGTCTTTTCTTTTATATATCAATTCTAATTATGGTTCTATTCGATGAAATATAAAAATAAATTTGACTGACACTCTTGAAAACTCGTATGAGTAGAAAACGAAAATAACGTTAAAACGTGTTCCCTACGATGTTGAAACAAGGTTCAACTGTCATCTTATTCTATTCAGTTTACATCACATGCATAAATCCATACCTTTGAACATCAAATAACCATAAGAATGTTTTAGCTCACCTGAGCAACCTGCTCAAGGTGAGCTTTTGTGATCACCCTGTGTCCGGCGTGCGTGTTGCGTCGGGCGTCGGAAGTCGTCAACAATTTCTTTAAAACATCTTCTCCTTATAACTTAATTTGAAAACACTTACAGAATGCATTGCTGGTATAAAGGTTTGCTTCATTCTAATTTTGTATACTATTTTCGTCAGGATTCCACATTTTCCACTCTGTTCTTTCCTTAAAAGGCCAAATACTAGACGAGCTTATATTGAAACGAAGACGAAACGAAGTAGGCTATTTAATAAGTAGAAATGTATAGTGCATATTATAGCATGAAAATTGTTGAAAGAAAGTGAGTTATTTTTCATTGTCTTCGTTATCTTCGATGTTTTCCATAAATAATATCTGCTGCGGATTTTAAAAAAAACAGATATTGTTTGCGAAAGGGTCAAATAGGTGTTATTCGGCGATTCTGTTCGTTTGTAATAAATGTTATGTTTTTTTGGTTATATACCGATTTCAAATTCCATCTGGTCATAAAAAAGATACCCTAAGTGACCATTCAATAAAGAATGATGTGTTTTTACTGTTTTGGAACAACATGCGAGGGCTGAGCAAAAAGTTGAATTTTTTGGTAAAATTTGAAGAAAAACAATTTATTTTTCGAATTGTTTCAGTGATTTGTTTCAGATCTATTTATTTCAAGTAAATGTTGTTAGTTTCAATGTGATTGGTTGAAAAATTATGATGCAATGAATCTTTCAAAATATATAGAAGGAATAGGGCACCCAGAGCACGCTCTGACGTTAACGTCATTTCCAGCTTCGTCCTTCAAGACACTAAACGAGAGCGCACGTTTAGCACATCGTTACTGTCCCTTTGGTTTGGAAATTATTTTGTTTATTTTATTTTTATTTTATATTCTTTTTTTTGGGGGGGGGGGAACATTAGGACTATTACAAATATTTTCTTTTTAAGCGTCAATCTATAGATATTGATGTCTTTGTACCAGATCCTGTCATGTAACAACAGATTTTTTATACGACGTCGTTGACAAACGTCGCAGATTATTCATGTTTTTTTTGCGCGTTCATCCATTGGATTGTCTTTTAGATTCTTTTTTATTCTGTACAAACAGGACATGCACTTTTTACAGACCATGATTTTTTATGTTTTAGTCTTACAATATTTCTTGAATTAACGATATTTGGGTTGGTGTATAAACCGTAAATATCAAAAACTAATTGCACCGAAAAATTTCCCCCACTCCGCGAACTGTCGTTTTTTACTCTTTTTCCATGTCCGTACGTCGTACCATATCCTTAGCTTCATCATTGTTTTACAACATTGAGCCTTGAAATTTTTCCAAGTATCTGATATGATGACCTTCATTCGGGAAATAAAATATCAGAAGTTTTGCTCGAGCATGTTTTGAAAAATAATCGTTTTGGGAAGATTTATGAAGTATGAAATTGCGGCGTGCTATAGGGTTGCGTTCCTTAACACTTTTAAGTAGAGAAAAATATTGTTTAAATGAATTAAGACTGATGATATTTATCAGAGAATTATTTATATGATAAAATTACATACGTGAAAAAATAAATGCAATCGAATGTAAGGTAATAAAGTTATGATGAAATTCTACGAGCTTTTTGTTCAGTCCTCGTACGTGACGTTGACGTAACGTTTTTGGACAGTGTGGCATTTTCGCAAGATTTACAAAAGAACGTTTTTCTCCTCGGCAAACAACCAAATTTTGCAAAAATGCACATTTACTTATTGACATATGTTTGTACTTATATGTTGTTATTTCTATTTATATTAAAATGACTGTCCGTCTGTTCACAATTTGTTGTTTCCACTCTAGCATCCACAAATATTAACCAATCTTGACCAAACTTGGTCAAAACATGTATGACCATAAGTTCTCGGACAAGTTCGATTTTGGGTCAGATCCGACCAGGAAGTTTAGAGTTATGTGCCCCTGAATATCAAAAATAGCTAGTTTAGACATTGTTACCATTCTAGCATCTACAAATATTGACCAATCTTGACCAAACTTGGTTGAAACATGTATGACCATAAGTTCTTGAACGAGTTTGATTTTGGGTGAGATCGGATCAGGAAGTCAGGAGTTATGTGCCCTTGAATATCAAAAAAAGCTAGTTTTGACTTTGTTACCACTCTAGCATCTACAAATATTGACTAATGAAGACAAAACTTGGCCACAATATTAGTAACCTTAAGATCTAGGATGAATTTGATTTTGAGTCAGATCGGACTAGTTGGTCCGGAGTTATGTGCCCTTGAACGTCAAAAATGGCTAGTTTTGACTTTGTTACCACTCTAGTATCTACAAATATTGACCAATCCTAACCAAACTTGGTCAAAATATGTATGACCATAAGTTCTCGGATGAGTTTGATTTTGAGTCAGATCGGACTAGGTGGTCCGGAGTTATGTGCCCTTGAACGTCAAAAATGGCTAGTTTTGATTTTGTTACCACTCTAGATAGCATCTACAAATATTGACCAATCAAAACAAAACTTTGCCACAATGTTGGTAACGATAAGATCTTGGATAACTTCGATTTTCAGTGTGATTGGAGCAGGAAGTCTAGAGTTATGTGCCCTTGAATTTGACAAAATTGCTGTTTTCGACTTTGTTTACACTGTAGCATCTACATTTATTGACTAATCAAGACAAAACTTGGCCACAATGTTGGTGACCATAAGATCCTTTAAGAGTTAAATTTTCAGCTTGATTTGGCCTGAAAAAAAGAGTTATTGGCCCTTTAGTTTCATAAAATTGCCGTTTTCGACTTTATTTTCTCTCCAACAAACAAATATGGACCAACCAAGACACAACTTTGTCGCAATGTTGGTGACCATAATATCTCAAATGTTTTAATTTGCCAGATTGATTGGACCCAAAAAACAGAGTTGTGTGCCCTTGACGGTTACAAAATTGCCGTTTTCGACTTTGTTTTCTCTCAAACAGCGATAAATATTAACCATTTACCAATAAAAAAAAAACTTGGACATAATATTGATGAGAATTTCTTTATCAGAAGAGAGTTATGTGCCCTTTACTGTGACAATATTGTTGTTTTCTTCCACTTTGTTTTTACTGTAACAGCTACAAATATTGATCATTCAAGATTATGAAAGCAGTTTTCAGCTGGATCATAGTCTCGCATCTTGAATTATATGTCTTGAACTTGACAACATTGGGACTTTCATTCTATCTAGGTTCAGGTGAGCGATTAAGGACCATCATGGTCCTCTTGTTTCGGTGCGTGTGACATTGTCGCTAGATTTTTTTACAGATTTTAAAGAGCGAAACTCTGCAAAAAATTATGTGTTTCAAAACTACAAAAAATGTACTTCAAACTCAGCAATAGAAGTTAATAATATATAAGACGTGTTTTTCTGTTTTGCCGTAGTATTTTAATAATTCCAAATCAAAAATCAAAATCTTACCTTTTTGTTTATTCTAATTAATCGCACATTTTTTCAGTCATTTGTGCTTTTTTCTATAAAACTTGTTTTGAATTATAGAAGAGATGACTTCACGTCATTGCGTAAACGATTTGGCGAGAAAAACGTTGTTTTTGTCATTTTGGACACATTTTCACTCACGATTGTGTTAATTTGGTTACATCTTACCCTGTCGTAAAATGACGTTCGTTAACGTTTCACATTAGATTAATTTTGGATTTTCAAAAATATTTTTCGTTGGTAACATTCCCAAGGAACAACGTTTCCAAATCCGAAGATATAAATTTCACGAAATTTTATTAATCCTATACATTCTGGTGGTAGTTTGAACAAGAACGGTATGGCGTTTTTTCGTTTGTGCGCCAACATTGAGCGCGACGTCTTAACAATTGAGTCAATTTCTACCAAATTTGGCAGAAATGTTCCTCCGGTGACCCTTTTTAAAACTTGTTTTCAAATTTTTGATTCGTCAAAAAATGTGGGCGTGGCAGGGTGGGGCTTTTCAGACTTATAGAAATTGTTATATAATTCTTCAAAAATCTTCCTCTCATTAACCATTGAGTCAATTTTTACCAAACTTGGCAGAAATGTGCCTTGGGTGACTCTTTTCAAAACTTATTTTCAAATTTTTGATTCGTTATAAAATGTGGGGGTGGCAGGGCGGGGCTTATCAGACTTAGAGAAAGTCTTAATAATTTTTAATAAATCAAGTGTTAATCCAATTTGTACCAATGTTGGCTGGGATGTTTCTTGAGTCACTTTCTTCACTGCGTGTTGATGAATTTTTTATTCGTCATAAAATGTTGGCGTGACAGGGGGGGCTTATCAGACTTAGAGAAATCGTTAAGTAATTCTTCAAAAATCTTCTCCTTAACCAATGAGTTAATTTTTACCAATCTTGGCAGAATTGTTCCTTGGGTGACCCTTTTCAAAACTTGTTTTGAAATTTTTGATTCATCAAAAATGTGGGCGTTGCAGGGCGGAGCTTATCAGACTTAGAGAAATTATGAAAAAAATCTTTAAAAATCAACCATTGGTCAAATTTGAAGCTAACTTGACAGATCTGTTTCTTGAGTGACTGTTGTCAATGTATGTTCATGAATTTTTGATTTGTCAAAACATGAACGCGTGGCAAGGCAAGGATTATCAAACTTGGAGAAATCATTAAACAATTTTTTGAAAATTTTCTTCACCTTAACCGTTAGACCAAATTATACAAAAGTTTCTAGGAATGTTCCTTGGGTACCCCTTTTTATTATATTTATTTATTTATTTTCATTTTTTTTTTTTTTTTTTTTGCAAATTTCTGATTCGTCAGAAATGTGGCCATTGCAGGGTGGGACTTTTTCGACTAGGAGAAATGATAAGACAATTCTTTAAAAATCAACTGTTTGGCCAATTTGAACCAGGGATTTTGCTTGAGTGACTCTTTTTAACAATAATATTGTATGTGAATTTTTGGTTTGTTAAAAAATTGAGTGTGGCTGGGTAGGGCTTATCAGACTTCAAAATATCATAAAGAAATTCTTCAAAAATCAACCATCGGGCCAATTTAAACCAATGGCAAAATGCTCATTGAGTTTCTCTTTTCAAACACTTGGTTGTAAATTTTTGAAACGTTGATAAATGCTGAAGAGACAAGGAGGGGATTATCATATCAAGCGTATTAATGCTTGTTATGTGTCATTCTGATGTTTCAAAATTTAATTGTAAAAGTTTAATCTTGATTATAAAAGTCAAACTGGTACAGCACATGATACCGGGGTCAATGGAATTGACCACGGCTTACGGTATTGTGGGCGTATAGATTTCAGTGCTTGGTATATTGTGTTTTTCGGTTGAGTTGCACGAGTCTCGTTCTGAATTTTTTCCGGTTTTCGGACACCCTCGGTTGTCCTTTTGCCAGGCTTTATCCAAGATACTGAGATTGTGAATTGGTTTAGTGCTAATTACCTCCGTTGTCTGGGGTCCCGTGACATTGAAATATCCGAGTTTAGTGACCCAGTCAGTTTTGGACTTTGTGACGTCATATAACTAGCCGATATGACGTCAACATGGATTTTTCTGCGTTCTCGCGACGTTCCATTTCCCGCGCGTTATCAGACGTCAAGTAGCGTTGTTTGGAAACGCGCGTCTTTTATCAAATGACTACGACGTTAGAAGTTTTTTAGTCCACGTCAATTCTGTCTGCGGGGTGTAGGATTTGTGAATTATTATTCAAACCCGTTTATCTTATATCGGAGCTAGAAGCGCCAGCTAGATCTAATTTGAAAGGAAAATAGATTTTCCATTTTTTAACCAAAAAATATTTTAGATCTAGACTAGAAGGAAATATTGGGGGAAAATGAAGGAAAAGATTTATAGATCTAATCATTTTAAGAATTCTTCATTATGCCTAAAGGCTGTTTCACAGCAAAATATATATAGATCTAAGCATCTCGTGTCAACCCTTTCCCAAGCAAGACCTTCTTGACGATTATCATGGAGATGGAGAAGGCTTCGGAAACATTTGTACAAAAGGAGAAAATGCTAGTTATCAGAAATTTCTTCTCTTGTCTCAACGTTTTAGTAACTATAGACATTTTCCGTTAAGCTTTCATACAATATCGCTGAATTGAGCAAGGGTTACGTTTTGGCCAAATAATGGAAGTAGAGATCTATATAGATCTACTGGTCCAATTTCACGCTTTCTCAAACGACAATATTTGAGGGTCGTTCAATTTGAAGGTTGCTGCAAACGACGAATTCGCCGTTGATAAAGATAGCATACGATCAATGTACAATATAGCACAGATAATATACAGACAAAATGAGAAATGTTTGTTTTCAACAAGTATATCTTTTGTCTGATTTTTTTCGTTTTGTCGTCTCTAAGGGACACCAAAATCATGTCTTGTTTTGAAAGGGTCAAAGAAGTCACCTTGGACGACAAAAATAGTGATTCTACATTATAAATAATGAGTCATGAGTGACCGGATTGAACTTTGCAAAGCTAGATTTTTTTCTTCTTTTTTTTTTTTTTTTTTTTTTTAATTCTATTATTCTTATTTGAAAGAAAAGAAAATTGAGACCAAACTAAACGTATTCTAATTTTAACTGATATGTCAGGAGTTTGCACGTCAATCATGAACAAAAACCCTTTTCAATACATCAGAGATCTATCTTTGTCTTCTTCAATTCTGAAGGCTAATAAAAAAGACTAGACAAACGTAGAATGTTGTCTTGAGAACTCAAATTGAAACAAGGTTTTGAGGTTTCTTTTTTTCCCTTGCATTTGGCCAAATACAATAATAATTAGGCTATGGCTTGGGACCTACACCACTAAACGACTTCTCTTACTAATTCAAAAGCTAAATTTTTTCACGTCACTGAATCTGTCTTTTACTACCAGATTATCATTAAAGAATCACAAATGCATGGGCGGATCTAGTGGTAGGGTCGGGGGGGGGGGGGGGGGTCTGAACCCCCCCCCCCCCCCTGGCATTGGCCAAAAATTAAATTTTGACTATATAAATTCAGTGTAAAGTTACATATTTACTACATTTTAAGCCATAATTTGGGCTTGGACCCCCCTTGAAAAAAATCTTGGGCTTGAACCCGCCTGGGAAAAAATCCTGGATCCGTCCTTGCAAATGCATGAATATGATAGAAAATAACAACTACTAGACCTATATCTTGACCCCGGTTAGAGGCTCTGCCTTATTTTCATATTATTCAATATCAAAGATGTATGCAAATACTACTACTTGCAATATGATTGAATACTAATGTGACTTCATTGCATTCATTGGAAATTATGAAACTTTATTTACAATAATTTGATACGACATGTATATTTGTTTACAATAAAATTTATATCGTACACAATCAATTTATACACGAAGAACTCTGGTGAGCGATATCAGTGCCTTTCAGGCATTCTTGTTTAAGGCTTACTTTCGTTTTTACATTGTCCAGAAATGTCTTATGAAAATTGGTTGGGAATATAACACTACAAGAGGGCGTATCAAACAGATTCGCGCCCTGTTTAGAAAGAACTAGGTATTTGGATTTAAACTGCTTTATTTCATCATTGACTTCTTCTAACTTTACGTTGCCGTTCGATCTAGTTTGCCAATCATTGATACCCGAATTATAGAAGCCATCAGTTTTGCACCCTAATCAGCCTTCCTCAGTAGCAGTTATTTCATCATGTTTGTCTTCTTAAAGTGGTATTTCACATTCTTTTTCATAAATATTACTTTTATCTTTATCTGAAAGAACATAATTTCTTATGCAAATTCTGAAAATTTCAAGCCAAAATGTTCCACCGTTTACGACAAATATATATTTTTGTGCTAAAACTAAACAAATTGTTGTGGACAACATTTCAGATTTATATGGAATTTGTCATATCTATCTCAACTTTAAAGCCGCGTTTTTCACTTATCAGCAACAACTTCAAAAACTGATTGCATTTATGCTCATAAGAATAACTTATCTTGGCATCAAGACTTAATCTAAAAAATTGAAATGAGGATGAAATATCCCTTTAACTCCCTGTGTATCTTTGAAAGATTTCCTTCACACAAAGTTTGATTGTTGCAAAAGAAAGCGTGGACAATCGCTCTTTAACCCCTTACTGCATATTGACGCCTTTTGACTCCTTTACCTGAAAAGGCTTAGGAAAACATTGTGGCAAATGAAGAAATTGTTTGTGAAAGCAATTTCTTCATTTTCCACAATGTTTTCTTACCAAAAAATCGAAATATTTTTGAAATTTTGTCAACTTGAAATTGTCATCTGCAATACCTTTCAAATTGGAACAGTCCAAAATTTGCTGTCTGGTAATGGGTTAACATGTTTGGCAAGACCTAATTTAAAAAATTGAAATGAGAATGAAATGTCCCTTTAACTCCCCGTGTATCTTTGAAAGATTTCCTTCACACAAAGTTTGATTGTTGCAAAAGAAAGCGTGGACAATCGCTCTTTAACATGTTTGGCAGATTTAGCCTCCAAGACTAGAAACTATATCACTACCCCGTTGTCAGTATTGTCTATTTTTGCCAATATTTTGGGGATAGGGTATATCCTTTTAACAACTTCCATTAGCTTTGTTATAACAACTAGTAACTGTTATCTGATCTTTCATTCTATCTCCATTTGAAATATTGCTGTACATAAAGATTTAAAGTATCCTACTAGCTGAATGGTAGAAATACTTTAGGCTCAGAACTTTTTTATATCTCCTTTTACATGTATCATTTGACTTATTCATATCGGTTGCGTTTCTTTGGGACACATGAACAAATCTACAGCTGAAGCTCGGGAATTTTTTTTTTTTTTTTTTTGTTTTGTAAAAAAAATACTTTTCTGTAGCCCTGAGATAAAGTTAAGACAAAAAGGAAAAGGAAATGTATTGTTTCCTTTTTAGCTCACCTGAGCACGATAATGCTCATGGTGAGGTATGGTGATACCGCTGTGTCCGTCGTCCGTCGTGCGTCGTGCGTCAACCTTTGGCTTGTGTGCACTCTAGAGGCCACATTTTTTGCCCAATCAACCTGAAATTTGCTCAGAATGATTGTCTTGATCAAATCTCGGACAACTTCGAAATTGGGTCATCTGGGGTCAAAAACTAGGTCACGGGGTCAAATCTTAGAAAAACCTTGTGTGCACTCTAGAGGCCACATTTTTTTCCCAATCAACCTGAAAATTTATCAGAATGATTGTCTTGATGAAATCTCGGACAAGTTCGAAATTGGGTCATCTGGGGTCAAAAACTAGGTCCCGGGGTCAAATCTTAGAAAAACCTTGTGTGCACTCTAGAGGCCACATTTTTTGCCCAATCAACCTGAAATTTGCTTAGAACAATTGACTTGATGAAATCTCGGACAAGTTTGAAATTGGGTCATCTGGGGTCAAAAACTAGGTCACCGGGTCAAATCTTAGAAAAACCTTGTGTGCACTCTAGAGGCCACATTTATTGCCCAATCAACCTGAAATTTGCTCAGAATGATTGTCTTGATAAAATCTTGGACAAGTTTGAAATTTGGTCATCGGGGGTCAAGAACTAGGTCAAGGGGTCAAATCGTAGAAAAACCTTGTGTGCACTCTAGAGGCTACATTTTTTGCCCAATCAATCTGAAATTTGCTGAGAATAATTGTCTTGATGATATCTTGGGCAAGATTGAAATTGGGTCATCTGGGGTCAAAAACTAGGTCACAGGGTCAAATCTTAGAAAAACCTTGTGTGCACTCTAGAGGTCACATTTTTTGCCCAATCAACCTGAATATTGATCAGAATGATTGTCTTGATAAAATCTCGGAGAAGTTAAAAATTGGGTCATCTTGGGTCAAAAACTAGGTCACGGGGTCAAATCTTAGAACAACCTTGTGTGCACTCTAGAGGCCACATTTTTTGCCCTATCAACCTGAAATTTGCTCAGAATGATTGTCTTGATGAAATCGCGGACAATTTTGAAGTTTGGTCATCTGGGGTCAAAAAATAGGTCACGGGGTCAAATCTTAGAAAAACCTTGTGTGCACTTCAGAGGCCACATTTTTTGCCCAATTAACCTTAAATTTGCTCAGAACGATTGTGTTGATGAAATCTTGGACAAGTTCGAAATTGGATCATCTGGGGTCAAAAACTAGGTCACGGGGTCAAATCTTAGAAAAACCTTGTGTGCACTCTAGAGGCCACATTTTTTGCCCAATCAACCTGAAATTTGCTCAGAATAATTGTCTTGATGAAATCTCGGACAAGATTGAAATTGGGTAATCTTGGGTAAAAAAAAGTTGGTCACGGGGTCAAATCTTAGAAAAACCTTGTGTGCACTCTAGAGGCCACATTTTTTGCCCAAACAACCTGAAATTTGCTCAGAATGATTGTCTTGATGAAATCTCGGACAAGATTGAAATTGGGTCATCTGGGGTCAAAAACTAGGTCACGGACTCAAATCTTAGAAAAAGCTTGTGTGCATTCTAGAGGCCCCATTTTTTTCCCAATCAACCTGAAATTGATCAGAATGATTGTCTTGATGAAATCTCGAACGAATTTGAAATTAGGTCATCTGGGGTCAAAAACTAGGTCACGGGGTCAAATCTTTGTAACACCATGTGTGCACTCTAGAGGCCACATTTTTTGCCCAATCAACCTGAAAATTGATCAGAATGATTGTCTTGATCAATTCTAGGTCACAAGGTCAAATCTTAATTAAACCTTGTGTGCACCCTAGAGATCACATTTTTTGTCCAATCAACCTGAAAATTGTTATTAATATCAGGTGAGCGCTTCAGGGCCAATGGCCCTCTTGTTGTCTTTTGTATCAGGGGGTTGTACAAATTACACGAGAAACCGTCTGATAGTAAGTCACTTTAATGTGTACAGCGACAAATTCTCCCATTTGCTACGTCTAACCGTGACAACTATATATTTATATATTTGGACGAACTGTTTGTCTAGTAATAAAGATGAACCCGATTGAAAATATGACCATTATGTCTGATATAGTTAGAATTATTTTACACGTGTTAAATTCGATTTAATCTAACGAATCAAGTAACGTTTAGACCTGTTTTTGTTACGTTGTTAAATGTTTTTCATTTCTGCAAATCTTCTGCACTTAATATTGTATTTTCAAATGTATTTCAACTTCTTATTAAAACTACATGATTCAAAAAGTAAATAAATGACATAACCTTGAAAATATATATTTCCAAAACAGTCCTAATTACCGTATAAATGGCAATAAATCCCCAATCCCATAAATTAAGTACTGAAGAAAATCCAAATTGGTTATTTTCTAGGAGAGATAAGCATTTTCCCTCTTTGACAGAAACCATGTACCCGATTCTTTGATAATAAGTCCAGATTGGAGTACGTCACTGGTATCTTTTTGCATGAAGGTTTTAAGTCTTACATGGACAAGGGACGCTTTGGATAATAGGTGTTATAGAGGGTATAAAGATATTAAGGCTTATTTTGGTCATAAAGCGTTTAAGCTCTTTTTTGTGGGGTGGATATGTTTAATACAAAACACCAATATCAACACTTTTGCCACGCTAAAAATGGCTTCTTCACTGTTAATTTACATGACATATAATACAATACAATAATATGTATTTTATGTAATCTGCCTAATTGCTCAAATACGAGCATGGATCAATGAATAACTGACCTATTTTTTTATGTTTAGATCGACATCTTTTCTCTTGAAATACTTTCCATCCAGGCCTTTGCGCTTTGACCAAACGATATGACCATAGCAGTTGAAAAAGAAGTTAAACTCAAATTAATCAACGCTAAATGTGGTCAAGTGACATCAGTCCAGGAGTAAAGAAGTCCGAGAACTTTCTTAAGAACCACACCTAAACTGCATCAATAACTTTTTTCATGAGACTTAAAATTGCAGCAATTCGTGTCCCTTTTAGGAAAGAAGTCGATAGCAGCATGGTCATGTGGATAGGAAGGGTGTGATCTAAATTGATACCCATTTTTCTCGACAGCGTCCATTGTACTTTGGCAATTGTGTACTAATGTAATTTCCAGTTGCAAGCAGCGGTCGCATTTTGAGCGTTTGCCGCTACGTTTCTCACGTATGGTCTGCTTCAGATTGTCTAGCAACTTGGCATAGTATGCTTCGTTAATTGTACCTTTCTTGGGTAATATGTCAAACAAAATATTTTATTGCAACCCCCAATTGTCCCAAAACAATGAAAACTGAACATTGTCTGTAAAATATTGAATAATTTTCTTGGCCCTTCGGATTCCATACCAACGTACCTAGGACTCTGGACCTTTTTTTCGTTCATGAGAATGCAACAAGTACTCTGTGTCAATCTCTTTGTCATTTGCTTATCGTTGAGGAATTTTAGACCAAACAGTCTGTAAGTTTGTGCATCCTTTTGCGATCAAGCAATATCTTGAAAAAGATAATGCACAATTTCTTACTTTAATTCGCTCAGCATGTATATCAGATCTGTGAATTTATGACACATACCGTCGAAAGTGGTTGCAACTTTGCCTTCAGACCGAGCATCATCTTCTTAAGTTTCTCTGTCGCGTTATAACCCCGCTCCCCCACCACGATATTTTACTTGAGAATAAGATGGTACAGAAGACCAGTAAACTCATCATGCATGTTTTACCCTCAGTCCCCTTTCAATACAAGTGTCTAACCATAGCAGGCTCTCCCTTTTTTGTGAAAAGGCTTTCTAATAACCGTATATTTAGACAATTTTATGCACATACATGTATAATGACATATATAAATCACAGATTCCTTGGTTGATTGGAAATTGCTTATATGTGTTATTCATAGCTAGCCGTTATGTTTTATGGATTCTACCTTATCCTGAGGTTAGCTTGTTGTCTTCCACAAAAGTCAGAATTCCAAAAACGAATTTGTGGTGGAGATGTTTGAAATGAATTAAGAAATGCACGAGCATAATTATCTAAAAACTGATAATAAAACGGAGGATTTCAAATCTTCGGCCAGCGACATATTAAAACACAAGAAGTTGGAATATGATGTACTTCCTTCACATCATAATCAACAGAAATTGTGTTTGCTATTTAAACTAAATCTTTCAAAACAACATTTTGTTACACGAATACGAGGATTCCTCACAAATCAAGTGTCTTCGAAGTACTGGTATCCAATAAGGTACATATGTACAATTCATAACAGTTTATATTATCACATATAAGTATTCTGAATTATAAAGGTGTAAAAAGATGTCACTAGAATGCAATTTGATAAAGAAATGAATAATTCAGTTGCTATTATAGGCAATTTTAAATCATCAATTAATGCCAATCAGTTTCAACTATCGCTTATTAGAATATATTTGGTAAACTGTGTTCCTGTAACATAGCATTCCAATCAATAGAAGTGGTTGGGAAGATTTCTCTACTGCACAGCATGTCTACAATAGTATTGTTAAGTTTAAACTTGGAGCAAAATGTAAAAAAGCATGCATTACAAGGCAAAAATGGTATAAATCAAAGGTGACCATACATGTACTCCAATGGGAATTCATTATTAAAACGCTTCTTTTAGTACTTAACTTTTACAAAATAAAGTTTCTTGTATAACAGAAAACTGTATTTCACATAGAAAAAAATCAAAAAAAGCATGTTTAAGTTTTTAGCATGTCATTTGCGCTAAATGGAATTTTATTGCTATTTATACGGTTATTTTTCAGAGCATATATTGTTAAGATTCTCCCTTTTAATGGGTAAATCATGAAAGTTTCGTTTTCAAATACAACAAGTAAACAATTTAGGGAAAAGATGCAAAAATGAAAGTCATTAACATTATTAGAGAATATTTGAGATTTAAATTTGCAATTTAGAGAAAAGTATGCAAATAATTGTGAATGCGAATAAGCCCGTATTTGCTTGTTCTGTGTAGCTGATGAATGGTTTATGAACTTATTATTGATCTATTAGTGTTTTTATTCATTTGAAACATTAAGCATTATAAAAACGTATCGCCTCAGCATATTTATTTCCTAGAAAAGCCTTGTTTTAGCTAATTAAACACATATTTCTACTTTCTCATTAATATTCATGAATATGCAAATTAACTAAATAAAAATGATTTCAAGAAATATGTCTATTTAAAATTTTAAAACTAGTCTTATGTTTTATAACCAAAATAAGTATATATCTTAAATAAGTATTTTAAAATATTTTATCGCAATTAATTGATCCAAGTACTGAGACGTAGGAAAATGAGCGGTTGCCATGGTAACAGGCCTACCATTTTCATATCCAGCACTTTTTAATCAAACAAGAACCTGAATTAATTAATATGTTTCCTACGCTTCAAGAAAATATAGGTCTTAAAAAATCCCACATGGTGGGGAGGGTTACTATTCACTAGTAAACTAGTAAAGTCGTCTTTTTGCAAATTAAACACATATTTTCCACAATCTCATTAATATTCATGAATATGCAAATTAGCAAATTTTCTGAAAACAATTTTGGTTGTGAGAGAAATGTAATGACAACATTTTAAAACTAGCCCCAATGTTTTCTGACCAAAATAAGTAATTTTATTGCAATTAATTGATCCAAGCGCTGGACAGAATGAAAATAGGTGGTTACCGTGGTAACAAGCCAACTACTTGCTTATCCAGCATTTTTTAAATCAAATAACAAAGTGAATGTATTAAAATACATCATAACAGCCATTCTCCAGAAATTGAAGCCATTTTGATTTGAGAAAAAATGATTTTTCGACCATTTGCAATTTAAATGGTTTTGCGTTATTTCTAAAGAAGGATACTTCAGGCGCTATTTCTGAAAATTTAACCCACACCATTTTTACCAAACGGTTTTTATGATCCATCAAAGTAAGTATTAAAATAGGCATGTTACGGAGCATAGATTATGTACTGACGGTTAGTTTTTTAAACGTTAGAGCACAATCAATGATCGAAAATAAAGCTGATATGGTCCATTTTGATGGTGAAGCATAACTGGGGGTATACAAATATACTTTTCAGTGACATTGACCTTTAATAACGTGTATCATTAAACTGGAAAACCTTTATACTCTACACTTCTTTTGATTGTTTATACGGGGGCTTGTGAAGTTTTTTGTTACTTAATAATGGTTTGAAATAGTACTTTAAATGTTGTAACTAATTATTGTCGTATTTAAGAGCTTGAGAAAAAACACAAGTATGCCCGGTGGAGCATTGCGTATAAAAAGTAAACACACATTCAAAAAGACCACCCCTTCGTTACGGAGCATATGCATTGTTTCTTGATTTGGAAAAGAGTTCTGATACCTCAAAATTATTCGCTTTATGATATCTCAAATGTAATAGATATTTCATTTAATGCAAATGAAAAGTTTCAAAACATTTTAGGAAAAATGACAAAAAGAATTCTGTGAAATTACCCCAAAACCTGGGTAAATTCATAAATTTGAAATATCCAATTAAAAACATCAGAATCGAGAGAAGATCCATTCCGAAAGCACCAGTAAGGATACCTGCATACGCATATTAAATTCACAATACTTCTTTATAGAAATTAACACATTAATAAAGCTTTCTTGTAAAATATATCAGTTACGGAGCATATGTTATGGAAAATGATTATTGTTGTCAACTTGTGTGGAATATATGGCATAGTTTTACAAATCGCCAACAAAATTGTGAATGAGTGTTACTTAAAGATTTCAAGTATTTGTAAATCGTTTGGTTGTATGACTTTTGGGGCTATATAATTGTTCATGAATTCTCTTTTAAAAGCTTTTCTATTGCAGTCTTTAACTGGCATATACCGGTATTTAATAAATCTTGAAAACGTCTTCGGGATTTTCCCATTTTCCGCCCCTTTTAAATTCTGCAAATTTCCTGCACTTTGTAACATCGACTTTTGTCTTTTGCACACCCCATAAACTCTAACCTGTCTGAAATTTCGTTCTTGGGAGATAGTTGATAAAAATGTCAGGGTTCGCGTTGAATCGTTGCTGACATTCTCTCCCCACAGTTTGTATTGCAAAGACACACTATTGATGACATGTGCAAGCTAAAGATGACATGAACGAAAAATACTGCCATAAAAGTTTGTTATGCCTTTATTTACTTAAGATCTCCTAGACGGTTTGCTTGTTAGATTTTAAAGGATACGTCTTCAAAAAAAGAGTGTGCAGATAATCATAATAGGTGTGTGCCTTTGTGTTGGTACCTTTTTAGTTACTGTTACGTTGCATTTATGATTAGTTAAAACTGTGTTGTTGTCTTCTTTTCACGAAACTCCCCCCTGTCTAATCGCAAAAAGCTTTCGTGGTTCTGCTGGGTGAAGAACGATGCATCCCTTTAAATACCTGTTTCTTGTAAGCCATATCAGTGAGTACCTTTCTCGTAAAGCTATACTGTAAATGAGACATTGTTACTTGGTCAAAATGGTGTTAATTTGCACAGACTTGTTACTTTCACCATTTGTTTTAATTCCGACTGAACTTCTCTCCAGGGTAGTATGACCTATGGATCGTTAAACACTGTATCCAGTTTTATAACACACGCTTTATATTAGTTGTTAAATGCAAAGGAGAGAAACATAATAAAGCTTTTTAATGGTCTTTCAAATGGTTTCAGTAAAAAAGTCTTTTTGTCTCTTGGTTCTTGACTTTTATAGATCATTCCAGAGAAAGCAATAGACATACCTTTCCATTGATGCTCTACAATATCTCATGTTCAGCATACTACCCCTTGTCATACGTTGAAAAAGAAATATCCACATTCATGGTATGGAATCATGTGACACAACAATTTAAAAAGGTTGTAGTTTTGTACTAATTATATATTTAACTTTTCATTTTATGAACTTTTTTCTATAGTTTTCCCTATATCTTTTCCATTTTCGGATAAAAAGTCAGTTGGTATATACGTCTTTTTTCATCAATCAGCTCACTGTAAATTAATTTTAATAGTCATTACCACTACAATTCTTTTTTCTACGTTTATTTGCATTATTATAGTCCGTCGGATGAAATCAAATAAGGGGGCTATTTAAGGAGTTCGCTGCACCCCCAGAGGTACCAAGGTTGTTATATACCATTTTAAAGCTTGAAATATGCTGGATACGATGCACAATGTTGTCAAGTTGTAAACCTGTGCAGGTCCAGTGGAAACGCACAAATATGTGGGTGGGGTAAGATAACATATGAATTATTTGAAATACATTTGTAAAATAAAAGTCGTCTAAAACCCAAAAACTTTGTAATGTTCCCATTCGAATTCATACAATTGATATTGAATAGACCAAAAGAGACATACAAAACACATTTCAACCGACTATACGTAGAAATAAGGCTCAGATATCTCGTCAATTTGCATATGGTGGATGGGGTAATTTTCACACAGTAAAACAATTAGTCACACAAACAAATTATCGCATTATTGTTCCATGAAACGTTGTACAACCGTTTTTAGATTAAATACAACTTATTTGGATCTTAGTAAAACACATTTACCAAAAATCGTATCAGATGTACACAAGAAACGGTTCTAGGCTTGTCTTGAAAGTACCCCCTATTTCCCAGAAAATTACAACATCGTCCGTCAAATGATTTCAAATAAGGCGGATTTGTATGGAGATCGCTGCATCCCTAAGCCCCGACGTACCAAGACTGTTATATACCATTTTAAAGCTTGGAATATGCTGGATACAATGTACGATGTTGTCAAGTTGTAAACCTGTGCAGGTCCCGTGTAAACAAATACATATATGGGTGTGGTAAGATAAGATATGATATATTTGAAGAAAAAAAAAAGCATTTGTCATATAAAAATCGTTTTAAACCCAACAACATAGGAATGCACTCATTCAAATTCGTAAAATTTTTATGGAATAAAGCAGAAGAGACATACAAAAAAGATTTCAACCGATTACACGAGGTAATAAAGCTAAGATATCTCATCAAATTGCATATGGTGGGTGGGTAATTTATACATATTAAAAGACTTAGCCACACATACAAATAATAGCATTATTTTTCCGTGAAACGTTCTACAACCGTTTTTAGATTGAAAACAACATATTTGGATCTTAGTTAAACATCTGCACCAAATACTTAATCAGTTATAAACAATATATAGTTCTAGGCTTTTCTTGGAAGTGCCTCCTATTTCCCTCATATTACAACACCGTCAAGTGGTTTCAAATACGGGGTGCGGGGGGTTAAGGAGATCTCTGCACCCCTAACCCCCGATGCACCAAGGTTGTTATATATCATTTTAAAGCTTGGATTATGCTGAATACAATGTACGATGTTGTCAAGTTGTAAACCTGTGCAGGTCGCGTGTAAACAAATACATATGTGGGTGGGGAAAGATAACATATAAATTATTTGAAATACATTTGTCAAATAAAAATTGTCTTAAACTCAACCACTTAGGAATTCATAAAATTATCATTGAATTAACATGAAGGGATATACACAAAACGTTTCAATTGATTGTAGGCAGAAATATAGCTCAGATATTTCGTAAAAAATACATATGGCGGGGGGGGGCTTTGTACACAGTGATATACGTAGCAACACAAACAAATTATCGCATTATTGTTCTGTGAAACGTCAGTCCAACTGATTACAGATGAAATGCAAACTTATTTGGATCTTAGTAAACCACATTCACCCTATATCTTATCAGATATACACAAGACAGAGTTTTAGACTACGCTTGAAAATCTCCCACCCACTCCCTGTTACTTACATCATAGTCTTTTAGCTGATATCTCGTAAGGCGACTATTACACGAGTTGCTGAATCCAACCATGATGTACCCATGCTGTTATATACCATTTTAAAGCTTGAAATAGGCTGGATACGATGCACAATGTTGTCAAGTTGTAAACATGTGGAGGTCCCGTGTAAGCATACAAATATATGGATGGGGTAAGATAACATTTTTTTGAAAAGCAATTTTCAAATATAAATCGTCTTAATCTCACAAGAAATGTTCTCACACTTCAAATGCATGAAATTAATATTGAAATGACCAGAAGCAATATATACAGAACGCATTTCAATCGGTTATACGCAGAAATAGTTCCAGCTAGTTAGTCAATTTACATACGGTTGGTGTGTGTGTGGGGGGGGGGTTAATATATACACAGTTAAATACTTAGCCACACAAACAAATAATCCTTTTATTATTCCATGAAACGTTTTTACAACCATTTATAGATTAAATACAAATCATTTGGAGATCAGTACAAAATCTTCACCCAATTGAACAGATATAAACAAGACATAATAGTTCTAAGCTGCTCCCATATGTTCGATCTTCACCTCTAAATTACAATAACCTCTGCTTTAACTATCCATAGTCATATAGCAAAAATACATATTGTATGGACAGTTCATCTGAACAAGAACATCTTTTGTCAATATTTCAGCATTTTTGATATAAGATATATTGATTTGTGAATGAAAAAGATTTTTACTGTGGTATCATTGGACAACACACTAATAACACGATGGTGTCCAAGCTGATGGCCAGCAGCAGATTTACACATGGAATAGGCGCATACAACATTCGTTTTGTTTCTAAATTGATGTGGAAAAGTAATACAAAAAGTTTTAAGGACAGCAAAGATTCATAAAAAGATGTGTACGTCAAAATCGACAATACAGTCCGTTAATGGGTAATACAGGGACGTATTTTGTTTCTGAATGACACTTTTGGGAGTAAAAGACTTCCACGGGCTAAGCAAAAATTCATTTTTAGAGAATGGTTTTGTTGAGTTCATGTTTCCCCTTATTTTGTACATTTCTTGATGTTTTTCTATTCTTATTAATCAATTAAAGATGAGAAATGAAGGGGACAATTTAGCAATTGTGATCAAATGGGCTTGCAATTTAACTAGAACTATTTGCACTTCCGAATAATTCAGACCATTGTATCAAGAGTTAACTGTCCTCAAAAATTGCTTAAAGGCTTTTTTGTCTTAGCTTACACCTATATATTATGTTTTTACCCAACTTTGGAGACTCACATATTACAATCAGTTTAATAGCTGTTACATGGTTGATGCCCATGGGTATCATAATCACTGCAGTCATCACGATTGTTAGCTGTCATTGTGCGATTGTGTGCACCGGTAGCACATCTGTGGTGTGAATCACCACAAATAGAATCTCTGCAATATTTTTCCTCATCACAATCTAATCGTTATTAGATTTAGACTGACAATTCCAATTCTCGAGTGAAAATTCCCAATGAGCACCTAGATTTCCCCAAGATAAGGCAATATCGTTATCTACAAACGTTTTGAATACAGTTTTGATGAGTGTTCTTAGACCAGAGTATTTACTAGTGTATTTTACATACATACAGTCTAATTGATAGCTGTCATGCATGTTTTAGTTTTTCCCAATTTACGACAAAACGTCGCTATTTGCCCAGTTCCACCGGCCCAGGGCCAAAACAGAAATTTGTAACAAGACCTCGGGACACTGACATCACTTTTTTATTTAATAGAAGTCAGTTAAGTTGATTTTTCCAATTTTTGAGGTCGAATATTGAAGAAAGTGGATTCATTTAGAAGAAATCCTGGATCCGCCGTAGCCTTTTTCTTGGTGTCATCGATTGAAATGTATTTAGTAGATCTCTTCAGGTAATTTCAATTATAATTCCATGCATTTGAATGAGAATATTTCTGAAAGGGTGGGTTTAGGACGATATGTATTTGACAAATGCATTTAAAAAAGTGTTTATCTTACCCCACCCACATATTTGTGTGTTTACACGGGACCTCCACAGGTTTACAACTTTACGACATCGTGCATTGTATCCAGCATATATCAAGCTTTAAAGTGGTATGTAACAGCTTTGGTAATTTGTGGTCGGATGCAGCAACTCCTTCAATAACCCACATGTGTGATATCATCTAAATGACTATGTTGTAAGTTACAGGGGGCATATTCAAGTGCAGTCTAAAACCCTGCCTTGTATATATCTGTTAAGATATTGGTTGAAGGTGTTTTACTAAGATCCAAAAAAGTTTGTATTTAATCTATAAACGGTTGGTCTGACGTTTCACCGAACAATAATGTTATTATTTGTTTGTATGTCTAGGTATATTACTGTGTATAAAACACCCCACCCGCCATGTGCAATTTTACGAAATATATGAGCATTATTTCTGCCTATAATAAACTGAAACGTTTTCTGTATATCCCTTCAGGTTAATTCAATAATAAATCCATTAATTCGAATTTGCTTAGCCCTAAGTTGCTGGGTTTAAGACAATTTCAATTTGACAAATTTATTTCATATAATTTGTTTCCTATCTTACCCCATCTACATAATTATGTGTTTACACGGGACCTACACTGGTTTACAACTTGACAACATCATGCATTGTATCCAGCATTTTCCAAGCTTTAAACTGGTATATAACAGCCTTGGTACATCAGGGGTTAGGGTGCAGAGATCTCCTTAAAACCTCCTTAATATTTAAAATCATTTGACGGACGATGTTGTAATTAACAGGGAAATAGGATCGCTTTCAAGATAAGCCTAGAACTGTATCTTGTTAATATCTGATACGATATTTAGTGAAGATTATTTACTAAGATCCAAATAAGTTGTATGCAATCAAAAAACGACTGTACAAATGTTTCACGGAACAATAAAGCGATTATTTGTTTGTGTGACCAAGTGTCTTACTATGTATAAATTACCCCCACCCACCATATGCCATTCGACGAGATATCTGAGCCTTATTACCCCGTATAGTCGGTTGAAATGTGTTTTGCATGTCTCTTCCGCATTATTCTATAATAAGTTTATGAATTTGAATGAGTACATTTCCTATGTTGTTGGGTTTAAAACGATTTTTATATGGCAAATGTATTTCAAATATATTATACCTTATCTTACCCCACCCACATAGGTATTTGTTTACATGGGACCTGCACAGGTTTACAATTTGACAACATCGTACATTATATCCAGCATATTCCAAGCTTTAAAATGGTATATAACATCCTTGGTACATCGGGGGTCAGGGTTGCAGCGATCTCCATACAAATCCGCCATATTTGAAATCATTTGACGGACGATGTTGTAATTTACTGGGAAATAGGGGTACTTTCAAGACAAGCCTATAACCATTTTGTGTGTACATCCGATACGATTTTTGGTGAATATGTTTAACTAAGATCCAAATAAGTTGTATTCAATCTAAAAACAGTTGTACAAACGTTTCACGGAACAATAAAGCGATTATTTGTTTTTGTGGTCAAGTGTTTTACCGTGTAAAATTTCCCAACCCACCATATGCAAATTGACGAGATATCTGAGCCTTATTTCTACGCATTATCAGTTGAAATGTGTTTTGTATGTCTCTTCTGGTTTATTCCATAATAATTTTATGAATTTGAATTAGTCCATTTCTATGTTGTTGGGTTTAAAGACGATTTTTATTTGACAAATGTATTTCAAATAGTTCATATGCTATCTTACCCCACCCACATATTTGTGCGTTTCCACGGGATCTGCACAGGTTTACAACTTGACAACATTGTGCATCGTATCCAGCATATTTCAAGCTTTAAAATGGTATATAACATCCTTGGTACCTCTGGGGGTGCAGCGAAATCATTTTTTACCTGGGTCATAAGACGGACTATTAAGGGCAAATAAACATTTTTTTGTTTTGGCATTACATTGAGAACTATTTGAAATGGTAACATCAATAAATATATTCCGATAGTTTAGTGTGCAATACTTATGTAGAATAAGAAAAAACATTTTGAATTTGGTAGCGTTGGATAGCCATAAAAGAAACATTCAAAATCATGTTCCATAACGCTAAGTTCCGTAACAGAGAAATCTATTAAATAATGCTATTTTTATTTAAAATACGAAAGTCAAGCGGCTATAATGGTTTTAGCCTGGGTAGTGTGCCTAGACAGCGTACAGAAAAAAATCATTCTAAGATTACAGTTCATAGTTTTAAGAATTACGAAGTCACTATGCTGAAATCAACCGATGTAGCCATATGCTTCACGATATCCTCAGCCGGAAATCCTCGTAATATGTAAGTGCAAATTGATCCTGTTGTCATATACAGAGACATTCCATGTTAAAACTAAATGTTTCTTATAGATTTGTGTGATGCTGTTGACGAAAATTCAGATTATAAATACGTTATGGAAACTAACAGTTACGGAAGCATGGTGACCAACGAACAAAAACAGTGACCTCATTCTGAATATAACTGATATTCATAATGTTATAGTTTTGAAAATGTCCCCTATTATTTCTCTATCGCCTACTACATGTATATTCATTTTCACCAAGAGCATTCTGGTTCTGTAGATATGAGCGTTATGGAAGCATAGCGTTTGAAATGCGACATTTCAATTTTCGTTTTTATTTGCCTGTACAGTATAAATCAACAACACATTTGTTAAAAATATGTTTTCCTGATAAGTTTAATACCTTGCGCATTTGATAAGGCATTAATTGTATGTTCTTAATACTTTTCTTTAGCAATTTAAGAACAAAGAAAAGTCGTTACGGGAAAATAGGCTCTTGTGGCGACACATGTATTTGGATGTAAAAAGTAGTGAAAATATGAAGAAGATGTATAATTAGCTTTAAAACTTCAAGTCCCTATATATTCCACACATATAGATAACATTTTCTCAGTATGTAAGCTTTGTTTGAAGAAAAGAATGAGAAAGATATACAGAAAATTGGGTTGGCGACATGGGAATTTGAGGACCCCCATGCTAATAAATGACACATAATTTTCTTAGTTATGAGGTTTTCGCATCCGAGTGTGCATATATCATCTCGAAAATGGTTAGGTAATAATCATTTAATGATCTCAATGAACTGCAAAACACCGAGTTTTATCTTTCAGCGCATATAAGCTGGCGACAGCTTTTTTTCAAAATGGCTTCAATTTCTGGAGAATGGCTGATAAGCTTCAAGAAAATATAGATCTTCAAAAATCCTACCTGGTAGGGAGGTTTAAATTCACTAGTAAAGTCTGGTTTTAAGCAAATTAAACACATTTTCTTACTTTCTCATTAATATTCATGAATATGCAAATTAGCAAATTTTCTAAAAAATATCTATATTGTGAGAGAAATATCTTGGTAATAATTTAAAGCTATTTTGAAAGATTTATGACAAAAATAAGTAATTTTATTGCAATTAATTGATCCAGGCGCTGGATTGTAGAAAAATGGATGGTTGCCATGGTAACGAGCCCGCCATTTGCTTATCCAGCACTTTTAAATTGAACAACAACCTGAATTCATTACTATACATCATAAGCTTCAAGAACATATAGGTCTTCAAAAATCCCATTAGGGGGTGGGGGGTGGGTTCGGTTATGGGCCCATGGACTAATTTTCTGACTTTCTTTCGTATAGAAAGGCAGAAATGCTTAACTAAGCTTAAATTATAGCTTGCCTCAGCGAATAGTACTACAAATAAGCTATTGCGGTCAGTTTCGTCTGTTGTCAGTCCGTCTCTTTTATGTCCATGTGTGAAATATCAATGCTGTATGTGTAATAGCACATGATATACATGTATAGGCCCATTTTAAATTTGTTAAAAGTAGGTGAACAGTCTCGGTAAGAGGTGTCCATGTGTGAAATATCAAGAATGTACCTGTAAAAGGACATGAGATAGAGGCCAGGATAAAGTTTCTTTAAAAATTAGGTCAAACTCCAAGGTCAAGGTCACAAGGTCCAAGGTCATGTCAAGTGTGAAAGGTCTAAGTAGGATTTGTCCTTGTGTGAAATTACAGTTGTTTGATAGTGAATCTAATATACGGCTTTATTCAAGCCAGAGTCACGAGATTTTATAACAACATTGTCGGTTTATCAATACGTAACGGTAAACCAAGTCTATTTTTAGCACAAAATTCATTGCTTTTTTGATTGACAGTGATAATTGATTATTAAATGCTTTTCTCAACCCCGTGTTTGTTTATATGTGTTTAAAGTGACATTTCACAATTATTCTTACATAAATGTTACTTTTATTCTATCTGAAAGAGCTTGTTTCCTTATGAAAACTCCGAAAATTTCAAGCAAAAATACAGAACTGTTTACGAGAAATATATATTTTTGTGCTAAAATTAAACAAATTGTTGTGGACAACAGTTCAGATTTATATAGAATTTGTCATTTCTGTCTCAACTTTAAATGCGTATTCTTCGCTTATAAATAACAACGTAAAAAAACTGATAGCATTTCTACGCATTAGAATAAACAATCTTTGCAACAAGACATACTTTTTAAAAATGAAATGAATGTGAAATGTCACTTTAAGATGCTGTTCAGCAGAAAACGGTTATAGCCCACACGTTTTTAAAATTTTGGAAACAACACAATTTCTAACTCTAAAAACTGTAATTTTGTAAGTTATAGCTTGGATCTTGCAGGTGTCTAACACCTGCAAGACAGGCCCGTAGGAACAGGTGGGGGGGCTAGGGAGGCTTAGCCTTCCCAAAGATGGACAAAAATGCCGAATTTTTAGGTCACCTGACCGAAGGTCATGGTGACCTATTGCGACCGTGTTTCGTCCGTCGTCGTTCGTCGTCCGTCGTGCGTCGTCCGTCGTGCGTTAACTTTTAACATTTTCGACTTCTTCTTGAGAACCATTTGACGGATTACAACCAAACTTGGCAGGGAGCATCCCCATGGGAAGTCACTTCAGATTTGTACGAATCATGGAGTTATCTCCCTTTGGGGCCCCAAAAAGGGCCAAAGAGGGGTTAAATAGGGTACATCTTAAAAAATCTTCTTCTCATGAACCAGCTGTTGGATTTGATTTACATTTGGTATTTAGAGTCTTTAGGGCAAGGACAACAAAGTTTGTACAAGAGAAAAAAATCTGCCCAGAAATGGCCGTGCTGGGGATGGGGGATGGGAGGGGGGGTCGCGTTATTAGTTAACTTAACATTTTCGACTTCTTCTTGAGAACCATTGGACGGATTACAACCAAACTTGGCAGGGAGCATCCCCATGGGAAGCCGCTTCAGATTTGTACGAATCATGGAGTTATCTCCCTTTGGGGCCCCATAAGGGGCCAAAAAGGGGTTAAATAGGGTACATCTTAAAAAATGTTCTTCTCATGAACCGGCTGTTGGATTTGATTCACATTTGGTATTTAGAGTCTTTAGGGCAAGGACAACAAAGTTTGTACAAGAGAAAAAAATCCACCCAGAAATGGCCGTGCTGGGGATGGGGGATGGGAGGGGGGTTGCGGTATTAGTTAACTTAACATTTTCGACTTCTTATTAAGAACCATTGGTTGGATTTCAACCAAACTTGGCAGAAAGCATCCTAATCGGAAGCTGCTTCAGACTTTGTACAAATCATGGAGTTATCTCCCTTTGGGGTCTCATAAAGGGCCAAAAAGGGGTTAAATTGGGTATATCTTAAAATATCTTCTACTCATGAACCGGCTGTTGCATTGGATACACATTTGGAAGTTGAAGTCTTTAGGGCAAGGACTACAAAATTTGTACAAGAGAAAAAAACTCGCCAATAAATGGCCGTGCTGTGAATGGGGGATAGGAGGGGTTCGCATTATTACTTAACTTTGAACATTTTCTTCTTCTTTTTGAGAACCATTGGACAGATTTCTACCAGACTTGGCAGGAAGCATTCCAATGGGAAGCCGCTTCAGATTTTTGCAAATCATGGAGTTATCTCCCTTTGGGGCCCCAAAAGGTGCCAAAAGGGGGTAAATAGGGTACATATTAAGAAATGTTCTATTGTTGGATTGAATTCACATTTTGGTATTTGAGTCTTTAAATAAGTTTGTACAAGAGAAAAAAAGACTGTCAAGAAATGGTGGTGCTGGGGGGTTGCGCTTTTTGTTAACTTAACATTTTCCTTAAATGTTTCTGCTCATTTGATTCAGGTGACTGATAAGGCCCTCTGGGCCTCTTGTAGTTATTTTACACTGAACATTTACGAAAAATCCAATATAGCCCCCCAGCCTCCAGCCACCCCAATATGAAATTGCTTCCTACGGGCCTGCAAGATACCTACCAACGCATGCCTTATTGTACTGAAACTTAAAAACTTTTTTCCCTATTTGGCATAGATAAGATATGTATATGTGACCCGTCACGCTAAAAGGGACCTTATAGAAAGTGTGAAAATATCAACCCTAGTCAGTATGCGCAGTCTGCGCAACCAGACTAGGGCCGACAATATTCACTTGTATGTATTTTTCTAAATCTGGAATGTTTGCCCTATCTTACTATATGTTCATTTTTCACTTACAGTATCTGGTTGACCTGTGCTGAGTCTGACAAGTTTATGAAAATTTTGATTTTTGAAGTTCGTATAAGGTCCCTTTTAGCTTGACGGGTCACATATATATTTGCCATAATAGAATGACCGGATTATTGTCACTATTATATCAACGAAGTAGATGAAGTATTTACGTAGACAATAAACTAGTCATGATATCGATGCTTTTCTTAGAAAACCTAGTATCTGCAGCTTTAAACAAGCTGCAGATACGAGGTTTTCGTAGAAAAGCGACGCTATTGTGGCCCATATTTCCAAATTATTGCAAAATGATAGGTTTCCACTTCCGATCAAATCAACTCGATTAAGGTCGCTCAAGCAATCGAATTCTTATCGAGTTCAATCGAAGTAGGTGATCGGGAATGTTCGAGGTGATCGATCTGCACCGCTCGGGCTTCTTACTCGTTTATTTGACTGGAAAAATATTCGTGTGCGATCGAGTAGAAAAATGACCGGGAATAGATCGTGTATTGATCGGAAGGCGGTCGACCTGATCGAAAATCAATCGTGTCTGGAGATTGAGTATGATCTGGTTGATATCTTTTACTGGACCTTACAACAACTATAAATCGAACACATAGACTTGTACTTGAATAGCTCCCGATCAATTCGATTTAAGCTTCAAATTTCACACGATCAAATTGACTGTAGAGTTCGGGTTGATCGATTAGAGATCGACAAAAAAGCCATTTAGTCGGGAATTATCAGGTAATTTAAGTGACGATCGAGGCGATTCGATCGGCAGTGGAAACCTCTTAAAATATTTGTTTCCGAGCCGTTTAAAGCATACAGTAATGCTAGGTTCCTATTGTCGATATCATCTACTCGATCACCTAAATCCCTCGATCTGATCTTGCCCGACCAAATGTATTTCTAGTCGATCAAACTAGACCCTCGCACGAGCACTCCCGGTCTTTTCTCGATTGCAGCCCGATATTTTTTTCCGGATTCATACCCGATCAACCGTCCTACATAAGAGACCTACACGACCAAGGTCTGACCATCTCGATTTACACAGTAACAGATCGAGCTTATCCTTTTATAGTCGCAGATGGTCGGAATTTATCGTCCACTGTCCAGATGAAACTGCATTGTCCGTGATTATCACCTCATTCGAAAACTCCAAAATGTACAGTGTACAGTCGTATAACAGTTTGGGAATTAAGGTATTACCAGGGCTACAGATAAGTGGAGGTGAAGACATACTAACATTGCTTTTTCGAATTCAAATCCTATGTTGTGGGTACTCATTTGAATCGTCTCGACGAGACGATACAAATGAGTACCTACAACATAGGGTTGGATGATCACTGACAGCATTATTGCAGTTTGAAAAGTCACCACCCCCTCTTATCTGGAGCCCTGGTATTACTGTTGTGGGCCAGATGGCTTGACGTCCATATAGACAGCATAATGGCTGTTGTAGTGATAGTGAAGGGAGGGAGTGACCGATCATCGAGGGCGTAGAAGGCTTCAACGCAGGCGCATTTGGGTCAGGCAGTGAGTAACGTGGCGAACCCTGTATGTACAATACGAGCAACGCTTAAAGGTACATAAGTATCTACAGGCTTAAATCTCTACTTATCCACAAAAGTTGACTTTTAGCATGTTGTCACACCGTTTATGGACTTTATATGACATAATTCAAGATTCATACAGTAAATGACTTAAATAGAAAATTATGCAGCGATGTAAGACTACATGTACAATAGTCCCAGCCGAAAATGATAGTGACGTAGGCTGATGTTTACTGCTGCAAAACCAATCAATAAGTCTGATTTGCACCGTTACAAATACGAACAGAGTTGACTGGTTGTCAAGTAATAAACATTAGTCTACGTCACTGTCATTTTCGGCCGGTACTATTGTATGTAAAATATTTCACTGGTGGTGAACTCGGCCAAAGCGAGGGACGTTTTTCGCGACAACAAGGTACAGATATTTCATGTTTAAATGCGCGTTTAAAAACAAGTTTTACTAGTTCACGGGTGGTAAACAGAGAAACTAGCTCCAAAAAGAGGTAGTTGCATAGAGCGAAAATTTGTAGGTCACGAAAACATTTTCTAAAATTATTTCTTTTAAAGCGAGTTTTTGGGAAATCCGGCGATGCTGTAATATGAAGAAATGGTCGAAGTTTGTTGGGCACGAGATTATACAGTATTAGTAGCAGGGTTTTAATACAATCGTTGAAAAACATTTCAAAATCGAAAGTAAAAAATGTTTTACTTTCGATTTTGAAATGTTTTTCAACGATTGTATTCAAACTCTGCTTAACAACACCGAATATTCTCGTGCACAACAAACTTTGACCATTTCTTCATATTACAGCATCGCCGGATTTTTCAAAAATTCGTTGTAAAAGAAATAATTGTAGAAAAATATGTTCGTGACCTACCTTTGTTTACAGATTTTCGCTCTATGCAACTACCTCGGTAGAGGCCGGATGTCACGAGGAAACAAAATACCGTTGACTCTTTTTGGAGCTAGTTTCTCTGTTTACCACCCGTGTAGTTTGAACATGTACACAACGATTTGCACGTGTTCATCCACCCAAGATAATATGGACGAAACGGGGGACACTTGGAGGCTTTTGTAAATTTTTTTTTATTTCTCTGATTGATTTTGAAGTTGGTATTATAATTCTTGGAGTAAAAGTTTTTTGCGACGTGAAAATCGTAGTTAACGTTTTTTGAAGGGGACTTGTACGGTTTATTTATGATACCGTTAATATTTTCAATTGCTGTTAAAATTGCAATGACTTTTGTCCTATCAATAGAATGGGTTTTCGGTTAAATATGGATAAATCGTAGGTGTTGTTATAAAATCCCGTAACCACAGCTTCAATAAAGTTGAGTTTGTGACGTTTTAGATTTACACCGACGAAGCACTAGTGTTTGTCCGAAAAAAAAAACGTCACTAGGTTTATATATAGTAGATAAAATTTATTCTTTTTCAAAGACGAATTAATGGTATACACTTTCCAAAACAATAGGCCCTATCTGGTATTGCAGCCCCCAATTAGGAGGGTTTCAGTAATGACCACCATATAGATAGTGCTTCGTTTGTCCGTCCGTCCGTTTTTCCACCCGTCCGTCAATTTGTCTGGCTGACTGCTCTAGATGTCAAAATGCATTAATTTTATAAGTTGAGAAGTTACAATGTGTGCACTAAATAAGAAAATATGAAAAAATATATTAAGAAAAAAAAATAGCCAAATGATTTTCAGTATTGATCTATTCTCTTTTGATTCAATGTTTTTTCCAAAACCCTTCTAATTGGGTGATACTGTTTCGGAAATACTTAATGTATATCATTGCTTCGTCTTTGAATAGGGATCAATTTTATCGAGAAAACAGTGATGTAATTTCGGACAAACGATGGCATTCCGTAAATGCAAATGTAAAACGTCGCAACTAGAGCTTGTTTGAAGCTGTAGTTACGACATTTTATACCAATATCGACGGTTTATAAAACAGAACAGTTAACCAAGTCTATTTATAGCACACTAGTGATTGCCATTACCGATATCTCTTATTCATGTGTTCTTCCTATTGATAGGTGCTTTAAAACTAAAAGTGTCATTATCCTTTCCCATGAGTGAAACATTTTAACCCTTTCCCAAACAATGATTTTGTGGGTGATGTACAATATTGATAGCTCAGGAAATATTGATACAAAATGAGACAAGAGCCGTCACCGACGGATTATGCTCCCCGAATAAGTGTTTGTCACAAAATAAAAACTATCATACATTAAGCCCCCCTTTTTATATGACAGCTTTTTTGTACACACATTATTTATAGAATATGGTCTAGAGCATCCTTTTTTTACATAAGTACAAAATTTCATTTAATTCTGTCCATTAGATGAAGAGAAATTAGAGAAAAACTAATTTTTACACTAAGGCCCCTTTTTCCATGACGCAGCCTCAAATTAAGAAATGGAGAAAAATGTCTCTGGGTATTATCCCAGGGAGTTCATATGTGAATTTGGTCCAAGGGTTGCTGAGATCTGGCTGTGGACGGACGGCCGGACGGACGGACGGACAGACGGACGGACACCATGGCGACTATATGCTCCCCCGAAATTTTTTCGGGGAGCATAAAAATGCTGGATTGTATAATTTTCTCTTTTTTTTTTGTCTCAATATTTTCCAAAGCTTTGTCTAAAAGGGACGTAAAACCAATGTCTTGTTTGGGAAAGGTTAAACATTGGATCCTCCTTAATAGCTTTTGCGGTCGACAAGGATTCAGATCAGACTTTGCATGTGCACTGTCTGATCAAGATCCATCTTGTTATCATTTAATAGCTTATTTATGACCTGTACCAAATATAAGAAGGCATAACGAAAATCTTACCGGTGAAACTCCAAGGTAACGATCAAAATGATGATGATGATGATGATGTCATCTAATTGTCATCACCTGTCAGTAATACCTGAAAGGGGAGTTAGGCAGTACATATTGATATACATGTATTGTGAAACAAGTACCTGCATGGTGCTCGAATTTGATGCTTGAAATCCATGGTTAGATGCTCAAATAAGTGCGATATTACCGAATAAATGTTTAAATGTGCCGGTTTTAAAAGCCCAGTGCAATCGATTAAATTATCAAACAAGTTCTCATAAAACACCGTAGCTGGAAAAGATACCATCAAAAACATGCTGTAGCGTTGCAATGAATAAACCGCACAATGATTTTCAATGACATGACACAGCAAACTGCCATTTATAGCATTTATTTGTACATTTATATGTCTTTTTTGTTTACATGCAATGCAAATACATAAACATAACCAGTGATATCGTACCATTTTGTTCGGGTGATTAAGATGAACCTACATGATCTCAAAATGCGCTTTGTGCCCTTGCAATCCATTTATACCATTTGAAAATAATGATCGATAAAACTGATATTTTCGTGGGTATTATAAATCATATCTACATACCTTAGAAACTTTCATTTGAGTGCATCCTTTAAAAAAAGACGGAAAGAGAAGTATAACAAAATGCTACGTGTATTGTTTACAAAAATCAGGAAGTGCAATGAAATATCTGTACCTTGTAGTCGCGAAAAACGTCCCTCGCTTTGGCCGAGTTCACCACCAGTGTATTTAAAGCTGGTTGATCGTGTTTACGAAATGATGTGATATGGGGGTTTATATCCGTCGTAATCTAAGCCAATACAGGTCAGACGAAGCTGAAATTTGCACAGAGAAATATTAAAGGCCATGTTTTAATAATGTACAGATATTTTTACAGAAAATTACCCCGAAAATAAGCAAGTAACTGTAATATATGAATCTTTAAAGAAATTCAAAGGACGATATTGGGTACAAAATCTTCCTCGGGGTAGATGCTGACTAAGTCTTGTTTGGGGCTGGGGGGCATCATCGTGTCGCACCAAGAATACAACATATTAAAAGAACAACACTTGGATTCGATCTCATAATTTGCCCATGCTGGTTATATTGTGCAAGACTTACATGCCTCTTTATTTTTACATGTTCTAATTCAAATAGGGGACAATTTTATACAGTTAAACGTGAAGTAAATTCGGACGAACAAAAGTATCTCGTGGGCGTTGTTACAAAATCTCGTAAGTACGGCTTGATTCAAGCCGCAGTCACGAAATTGTATAACAACACCGACGGTTTATCAAACCCTAACAGTAACACGGTCTATTTTTTGCTCAAAATTCACTGCCATTAAATTATTCTTGTATTTTGCCTGCATAATGTAGTGCCACCATAAATATTGAGACGTAAATGCACCTTTAGCTTTTCACTCAACCGTAGCTTGTTTAAAAGTATACCGCCTTATGCCAATCTGATTAAAATCTTAACTATCACATTAACAGAAATATTGAAAAACTATCGGAAATATTGTCCAGCCATTCTCCAGAAATTGAAGCCATTTTGAAAAAAGCTGTCGCCAGCTCATATGCGCTGAAAGATAAAACTCGATGTTTTGCAGTTCATTGAGATCATTATATGATTATTACCTAACCCTTTTCGAGATGATATAAGCACACTCGGATGCGAAAACCTCATAACTAAGAAAATTATGTGTCATTTATTAACATGGGGGTCTTCAAATTCCCATGTCGCCAACCCAATTTTCTGTATATCTTTCTCATTCTTTTCTTCAAACAAAGCTTACATACTGAGAAAATGTAATCAATATGTGTGGAATATATAGGGACTTGAGGCTTTAAAGCTAATTATGCATCTTCTTCATATTTTCACTACTTTTTACATCCAAATGTATGTGTCGCCACAAGAGCCTATTTTCCCGTAACGACTTTTCTTTGTTCTTAAATTACTAAAGAAAAGTATTAAGAACATACAATGAATGCCTTATCAAATGCGCAAGGTATCAAACTTATCAGGAAAACATATTTTTTAACAAATGTGTTGTTGATTTACACGGTACAGACAAATAAAAACGAAAATTGAAATGTTGCATTTCAAACGCTATGCTTCCATAACGCTCATATCTACAGAACCAGAATGCTCTTGGCGAAAATGAATAAAGTAGGCGATAGAGAAATAATAGGGGAAATTTGCAAAACTATAACATTATGAATATCAGTTATATTCAGAATGTGGTCACTGTTTTTGTTCGTTGGTCACCATGCTTCCGTAACTGTTAGTTTCCATAACGTATTTATAATCTGAATTTGCGTCAACAGCATCACTCAAATTTATAAGAAACATTTAGTTTTCACATCTAATGTCTCTGCATATGACAACGAGATCAATTTGCACTAACATATTATGAGGATTTCCGGCGGCTGAAGATACCGTGAAACATATACTACATCGGTTGGTTTCAGCATAGTGACTTCGTAATTCTTAAAACTATGAACAGTAATCTTTAAGTGATTTTTTCTGTACGCTGTCTAGACACACTACCCAGGCTAATAACATTGTAGTCGTTTGACTTTCGTATTTTAAATGAAAATAGCATTATTTAATAGATTTCTCTGTTACGGAACTTAGCGTTATGGAACATGATTTTGAATGTTTCTTTTATGGCTATCCAACGCTACCAAATTCAAAACGTTTTTCTTATTCTACATAAGTATTGCACACTAAACTATCGGAATATATATAATTATTGATGTTACCTTTTCAAATAGTTCTCAATGTGATACCAAAACAAAAATGTTAATTTGCTCTTAATAATGCCGATAAACGTAGAAAAAAGAATTGTAGTGGTAATGACTACTAAAATTAATTTACAGTGAGCTAATGGATGAAAAAAGACGTATATACCAACTGACTTTTTATCCGAAACTGGAAAAAATATAGGGAAAACTATAGAAAAAAAGTTCATAAAATTAAAAGTTAAATATATAATGAGTACAAAACTACAACCTTTTAAAATTGTTGTGTCACATGATTCCATACCACGAATGCTGATATTTCTTTTTCAATACATGACAAGGGGTAATGTCCTGAACATGAGATATTGTAGAGCATCAATGGAAAAGGTATGTCTATTGTTTTCTCTGGAATGATCTATAAAAGTCAAGAACCAAGAAAAAAAAGATTTTTTTACTGAAACCATTTGAAAGACCATTAAAAAGCTTCATTATGTTTCTCTCCTTTGCATTTACAACTAATATAAAGCTTGTGTTATAAAACTGGATACAACTTGTTTAACGATCCATAGGTCATTATACACTGGAGAGAAGTTCAGTCGGAATTAAAACAAATGGTGAAAGTAACAAGTCTGTGCAAATTAACACCATTTTAACCACGTAAAGATGTCTCATTTACAGTATAGCTGTGTGAGAAAGGTACTCACTGATATGGCTTACAAGAGCCAGGTATTTAAAAGGATACATTATCCTTCACTCAGAAGAACCACGAAAGCTTATTGCGATTAAACAGGGGGAGTTTCGTGAAAAGAAGACAACAACACAGTTTTAACTAATCATATATGTAACGTAACAGTAACTAAAAAGGTACTAACACAAAGGCACACACCTTTTATGATTATCTGCACACTCTTTTTTTGAAGACATATCCTTTAAAATCTAACAAGCAAACTGTCTAGGAGATCTTAAGTAAATAAATGCATAACAAACTTTTATGACAGTAATTTTCGTTCATGTCATCTTTAGCTTGAACATGTCATCAATAGTGTGTCTTTGCAATAAAAACTGTGGGGAGAGAATGTCTGCAACGATTCAACGCGAACCCTGACATTTTTATCAACTATCTCCCAAGATCGAAATTTCAGACAGGTTAGAGTTTATGGGGTGTGAAAACGACAAAAGTCGATGTTACAAAGTGCAGGAAATTTGAAGAATCTAAAAGGGGGCGGAAAATGGGAAAATCCCGAAGACGTTTTCAAGACTAATTAAATACCGGTATATGCCAGTTAAAAGACTGCAATAGAAAAGCTTAAAGAGAATTGGTGAACAATTGTATAGCCCCAAAAATCATACAACCAAACGATTTACAACTACTTGAAATCTTTAAGTAACAATCATTCACAATTTTGTTGGTGATTTGTAAAACTATGCCATGTATCCCACACAACAATAATCATTTTCCATAACATATGCTCCGTAACTAATATATTTTACAACAAAGCTTTATTAATGTGTTAATTTCTATAAAGAAGTATTGTGAATTTAATATGCGTATGCAGGTATCCTTACTGGTGCTTTCGGAATGGATCTTTTCTCGATTCTGATGTTTTTAATTGGATATTTCAAATTTATGAATTTACCCAGGTTTTGGGGGTAATTTCACGGAATTCTTTTTGTCATTTTTCCTAAAATGTTTTGAAACTTTTCATTTGCATTCAATAAAATATTTATCACAATTGAGATATCATTAAGTGAATAATTTGGAGGTATCAGAACTCTTTTCCAAATCAAGAAACAATGCATATGCTCCGTAACGAAGGGGTGGTCTTTTTGAATGTGTGTTTACGTTTTATACGGAATGCTCCACCGGACAAACTTGTGTTTTTTTCTCAAGCTCTTTAAAACGACAATAATTAGTTACAACATTCAATGTACTATTTCAAACCATTATTAGGTAACAAAAAACTTCACAAGCCCCCGTATAAACAATCAAAAGAACTGTAGAAGATAAAGGTTTTCCATTTTAATGATACACGTTATTAAAGGTCAATGTCACTGAAAAGTACATTTATATACCCCCAGTTATGCTTCACCATCATATCAGCTTTGTTTTCGATCATTGATTTTGCTCTTACGTTTTAAAAACTAACCGTCAGTACATAATATATGCTCCGTAAGGACCGTAACATGCCTATTTTTTATACTTACTTTGATGGACCATAAAAACCGTTTGGTAAAAATGGTGTGGGTTAAATTTTCAGAAATAACGCCTAAAGTATTCTTCTTTTGAATTGCAAATGGTCGAAAAATCATTTTTTTCTCAAATTAAAATGGCTTCAATTTCTGGAGAATGGCTGTGTCACGAGATTCGCCATCCCGAGATTCACCGCCCAATCAAAATAATGGTATTTAATGATTTAGAGATGGCATTAGGCGAATCTGATTAAAATCCTAGATGTTTTAGCTTTTTAGTAACATCTGATGACCAACAGTTAGGGGTCATCTTCTGTAAACTACTTTAGTTCAATATTTTCAATGCTACATTTTACACAAATTCTATCTTTTTAGATTTATTTTGTCACCTGTGCCCTACATGTAGCAGCTAATTTTGATCAGTCTAAAATCGTGCTGTTTGGAAAAGTGATAACCGATTTGGGATTTTCAAGAGGTCACGGGTGGCCGTCAGATGTTACTGTAAAGTTAAAACATCTGGGATTTTAATCAGATTCGCCTAATGCCTTCTCTAAATCATCAAAAACCATTATCACGGTGGATAACCCACGTGACTTTTGGGAAGCGTTAACACCGAAAAAATCGTCCGCTTCAACGTATGTTTTGTTTAATTTCTCAGCTTATACTATATTGATTTTGATGAGATAAGGTGCACGGAACGCGCCTTCGAGAGGACTATTCCTGGCTCTAACTCACGCTGCTCCAAATCCAGTGGTTTCTTCAAACATTCGAGCCAAAGTGTTTGTAAGCGCAAAACGAAAGTGGGAAGCGTTCACATGCACCGAAAAAATTAAATGATATTTAATAATTCGAGAACGAAAAAGTTATCTAAATTCCGTAAGCGGTGTACACAACTAGACACCATGGAGAATCAGTGTGGCAAGTTTGATTAAATTCCGATCAAAGCTGTAGGAGGAGTTGCGCACACAAGAAATTGCTAACGGACGGACAGACGGACAGATTGACGACCGGGGCCATAACATAATACGACACTTCGGGTGTATGAAAAGGAATTTCGTACATGAGAAAATACTCTATAAAGACATATGGAAATATGAGTAGAAAACGAAATTGCCGTCCTGGGACTCGAACCGGCGGTATCTAAACTGGATAAGATAATGGAGGCGAGTAAGAGCAGCAAGATCCCATCCTCCAGTCAGAACTCTATGACCAGACTGCCCCCAGTCAGGAGTGGCCATGTGTTACAGTGTACAAAACTACCACATGACCTGCCACGTGAAAACCTTGTGATTAAACATATAAAACCTACACTAGATCAGCATCATCTAATTGTGGTGCTGTCTCGTGAAGTAACAGGGCAAAGTGCACCCAAAACACAATTTTCTGAATCCAATATAACAATTGAAACTTCTGATTTAATTGGGATTAATACATGGTCTCTAGACTTACGTGATACTAGCTCTAAAACTCAATCTGATTCCTCTGAACATAGTAGTCAAGATGGAAACGAGAGAGCCAAGATGGCTCTAGATCGCTCGCCTGAGTGAAGTTTGAAACATACTACATGCAGAACAAGACCCACCTTTTACATGACTTAGGTATCTCTAAGACAAGAATACACAACTTAAGATGCGAGATTATGATCAATCTGAAAACAGCCTTCTTAATCTTGAATGATCAATATTTGTGGCTGTTACAGTGAAAACAAAGTCGAAAAAAAGAATGTCATAATCAAGGGCACATAACTCTGTTCTGATAAAGATATTCTCATTAACATTATATCCAAGTTTTTTATTGGTCAATATTTATTGCTGTTTGAGTGAAATTAAAGTCGAAAACGGCAATTTTGTTACCGTTAAGGGCACATAACACTGGTTTTTCTATTCCGATCAATATGAAAATTGAAAGCATCTAAGATCTTATGGTCACCAACGTTGTGATCAAGTTGTGTCTTGATTGGTCAATATTTGTGTTTTTTAGAGTGAAAATTAAGTCGAAAATGGTAATTTTGTGAAATTCAAGGGCCAACAACTCTGGTTTTTCTGGTCCAATGAAGCTGAAAATTTTACTGGTCCAGCATCTTATAGTTACCAACATTGTTGCCAAGTTTTGTCTTGATTGGTCAATACATGTAGAAGCTAAAGTGTAAACAAAGTCGAAAACGGTAATTTTGTCAAATTCAAGGGCACAGAACTCCAGACTTTCTGCTTAGATGACGCCTGAAAATGGTCATACATGTTTTGACTAACTTCATTGTGAATGCTAGGGTGGTAACAACAAATTGTGGACAGACGGACGGACGGACAGACGGGCAGACGGACAAAAAGCGACCACAATAGCTCACATTGAGCACTTCGTGCTCAGGTGTGCTAATAAAAAATATCCATCTGTCAAACACACTCCACACTTAGATTTACAACAAGATAAAGCACGTTGCTATAAACTTATTTATAGGTTTATTCTATGACACTGACTATGGGTTGTCTAGTCCTGGAGCTAAATATGAGTAGAAAAAGAAATTACTGTCCTGGGACTCAAACCGTCGATATCCAGGACATAAATCTGGTACCCTAACCACTGAACCAGTCTGACATGCAGGCGATTGTTTAAATGCTGAATCATTCAGTTACTAGCGTCTACAGTGCTCTTAGCACATGATTCAATTGTTTTTTTCATTTAGCCCATTAGCACAAAATGACAATGAAGTCCATCATGAAACATGCTTGCGGAAATATTGCGTAAAATGAAGAAATTGCTTGGCTTAAGAGGCACACGGAAAGACACACAATGAGACAGACAGAGCCACACAGAAAGAGAGAGACACACACTGAAAGACAGACAGAAACACACAGATAGAAACACAACGACACACATATTGACAGAGACACACAGAAAGACAGACAGAGACGCACAGACAGAAAGAGAAACAGACAGAGACACATGGAGACACAGATAGAGATACATGAATAGGCCCACAAAGACACACAGAGAAACATCGAGAGACACACAGGTAGCCAGGCAGACGGAGACACACTAGAAGACAGACATACTGTAAGATACACGACGAAAGGCAGACAGAAACACAATGAGAGACGAACAGAGATACATTAAGAGACAGAGACACACATAGAGACAGACAGAGAAACAGTGAGCAACAGACAGAGAGACAGACAGAGGCGTACCGAGAGACAGAGGCGCATAGATAGAGACAGAGATACATAGTGAGATTGTCAAAGACACACAGAAAGGCAGAAAGAAAAAACAACATTAAAAGACAGACAGAGACACGCATAAAGACACAGAGAAACATAGAGAGATAGACAGAGGTACACAGAGAAACCAAAAGGGATCTACAGAGAGACCCACAGACACACAGATAGACAGACAGAGGCACAGAGAAAGACACAAAGAGAATCATACCCAGGGAGACCCACAGAGACACACAGAGACCCCAAAGAGAGACACAGAAAGAGACATACAAACGATCACGTGTCTCCGCAACGTCACGCCAGACACATGTGTCGGGGGACACGTGCTCGCGCATTGAGCAATAAAAAGGCGAATACCGCTTGCTCTATACTACTCATATGAATATGTTTAGGTGGAAGCTAAAAGAAACTATCCATAACTGATTCAACCCCTTCCAAAACAAGACCCGGTTTTGACGTCCGGAGAAACCAATAAGGCAAAAGAAGAATGAAATGCCATTTATCAAGATTTTTCCATTTTGTCTTTAAGTTTTCTGTGCTAAATTAGTAACAGAGTCTGCCATAAGTAATACCGGTATTCATTCTGTCGTCTACAGCAGCTTTCAAACTGGACTACCATTGAGTGTCATAAAATGGAAACAGGTTAGAAAACACGTATAGATATTTCTATATCGTCAGTTTACCGGAGGAATAGCCTATATACGAGATACATTGGGTGTCTCGTATAGCAGATTTCTATTTGTCCTGTACCAGAAGAATAGTGTATTTTTGTCCCTTGACAGCCAGAAGTGGCTATCAGCAGTTAAATTTTAACTGCCGATAGCCACTTCTGGCTGTCAAGGGACGATTAATGGTCACTGGTCCGGTACTTGACACATATCATCTAGCTAGGGATGGGCTATTCGTCCGAATGGACACTTCAGATTAAAAAGGGCAAGATAATTGTCATTAATTCTGACAGTAATGTTCGTGCTATGTTGAGATATCATCCTGAGTAAAGGGAGATGACTACGGAGGATATCAAAGAAGGTGGATACCAACCTGGAACCGGGATAGCCTACGCTGAAAATCATCAATATTGAGTAAGTACTTATCGTCGCCTTTCAACAGAAAAATTGTAACCGCAGCTTTAAACAAGCAATGCAGTTACAAGGTTACTGTTGGGAAAGCAGCAACATAATATAGCGAAGCTATAAATTATCAGAATACACACAGACACGGTTTCATCCGCTATCTTGGACCACTCCAGGGCGCGGAGTACAACAAACAGATCATGTGATCGTTTCCTTTGGTGTGGAACGTGCTTAGTAGAGATTTTTTCGACGAATATATTTCTTCTTACCATCGGGAAACGTTGATCATCATAACAGTCATTTTATTTGACTAATATTCTGCCAGGTAATGGCTGTTTTTCATAGATTTTCATTCAATTTTATATTTTACGTCCCCCTTAAATGTCGTTCTTTTGAATGAACGCGTGTTGTCATTTGTTTGCTCCGCATTTTTGAGCCTCGTTTTGATAACGTCGATTTGTAACTATTTTTAGTAACAATTCTGAATCCATTTAAAATTTGCGTGTGTGGAACTTGATAATGTTCAGTACGACATCACGTCCCTTTTTACATGATCCTAGCTCATTTGATTTTAGGCGTTTATTGTTTGAATCAACCCGGAATTTAGACTTTGATACATTACATTTAATAAATCTCGAACATCTGCTCTTGTGAAAACCAAAGAAACTCATCACACTTATATGTTTTGAAGTTTGATCTACAACCGTTGTCTTATCACAAATGTAGTTGAAATAAAAATTGGAAAGTTTTTATGATTGATTTTAAATTTTCTTCCTTGGGCAATAAAGATATTACTTACAAAGCTTTATTCTTTTATTCTAATTTCAAATTATGCTATCAGTTTCTCTTCTTGTGACGTTTCACTACAAAACGTACCTATAGGGGAAGATCGCTCAATTATCTACATTGTACATTTATACAGCCTACAGAGATTCAAAAAGTCAAACTTTAAAATCAATTATCAAAAAATCAATCTGATTGATTGGAATGGGCTTATTTTCAGAAACAGATTGTTATCATTTGTTAATCAACAATGGTCACAGTCCTTAGAGTCATGTTTTAATCACTTACTTCCCGAAAGGCCATTTTCGCAAGATGGATAACGCATACATCATTTAATTCTCTTTGACCAGCATTACTCACACAAGAAAACATTCTGCGGATCCTATATATACTAGTATATATTCGGTAGAATTACATATGAAAAAAAAATTGTTTAATCCAAGATAGAAGATTGCCTATTAGTGGTGCGACGTTGAATCAATTCAAATCAATTGTATTCTGTGTTTCTTTTAAACATGTGCACCTGTTATAAATTGTTTTACACATTTTCGAAAAAAAGAATGAAAACTGATTATTAACATTTCTAATTGCTTTTCGTAACTATCTTTTCTATGGCATCATAGGTATTTTTACAGTTTAAAATTTGTATCTTATTTCTTCAACATTTTATTTTTTCAGTTTCAGTTCGCTCCTATTGATACAGTTATGCTGTGTCAAAGGATGGGAAAATCTATAGTAATATTTTCCGTTCTGGTGTTGATCTATGGTAAAACCACACGACTTGCGAGTCTAGATAATGCGGTTCAGACTTTGACCAACCACTTTTGTCCACGGATCGAACCTTTGACCTGCGATGGTAACACAAAGGGTGTGGAATTCTCGGCTTGTTGTTCAGGTAAGGCATTACATTTTTACTTTATTTAATTTTAGGGATTTATCTCAACAGTAAGAAATTTTGTAGAATTAAACATTTGATAGTCTAAACCAGAGACATTTTGTTGTTTTGCAGTATCCCTTTAAAGACATTTTCTTGAATAACATAAGGATGCTTTCTGGTTCTGTTTATCTAAGGGATGTAAACTGCATGTTCATTAATTCACCAAAAGCATGTAAATTGGTCGATTCATTACACAGTGTAGTCTTAACGGATCCGTATTTCAGGTTGTTCTTGTGCCGAGGACTGCACCTTATATGATAACTGTTGCTTCAACAACCGCACAACTGGCGAAGTCAACCGAGAAAGTATTATTACCTGTTTATTTACAAATACAAAACAAGTACCTGTAAGCAGCGATGTAAAACATAGATTTGTGGTCAAACCACCACCAGATGGCTGCATGGCGACAGGATCGTGTCAGCTGCCAGAGAAACAAATTCCATGGACAACATTCGATCCTGTTTATTCGGACAAAACAAAAAAGAACTATGTGACTGAAGAATGTGCTAAATGTCATGGAATAAATGACGGTCTACATTGGAACAGTACTATCTCTATGAACTCTGTCATCTCATATAATATCGAGGACATGCTTGGGATACTAATGTCAGGGGATTCCAACAGAATTTATGTCGATTTTTTCCATCCAATTGAGGGCACGGACGGTTATCATGAGTTATGTCCCTACTTTGAAACGGATGAGTGTAAGACAGCCGATATTGAACAAAAACGTGGATTCTTGAGAGGCATGAATAAACTGTTTCCAGGCATTACAATGGACCATGAAGAATTTAAAAAACTTTGTGAGCATGGTCCAAAGACAAACTTCATGTTTGATACGGTTAACTACAAGAACATATTTTGCGCATTTTGTTCGTACATTTTACCGAGAAGCGACTGTACTTATACATACATCAAGACAGATGACTCTTCATTCGTTGAGATGCTTGATTTTGATATTTCAACAAATTTTATATATACAGACTTTTCATCGAAGGATAGCAGCATTCCGATGGCGTGTAAGGTAAATATCTGCACAACATCAAGGTAGCTTTTCACAGATACAGATAAGTCGTGGTGAAGGCATTCTAATTTTGTTATGTCAATTCCAAACCCTATGTTGTTGGTACTCATTGGAATTGTCTCGATGAGACAATTCAAATGAGTACCCAAAACACAGGGTTTAACAAATGATAAGTGAAACATTGCATTTTGAATAGCCATCAACCCCTCTTATCTGGAGCTTTGGGCTTTTTATTCCTCGGGGATGATTCTCCCATTTAGTATTCTGTAATTGTCTTTTTATCGCAAATCCATCAGCACCGGCGGTTGGTTACAAAACGCAAAGGTCAATGTCAAATATCAATGTTGTGTATTCATTCCGTTCTTAGGTCTTTCACAAACGCTTTCTTTTCAAAATTAGAAATGGAATATTCGAAAAAAAAGACGTTTTAACATTTTTACATTCAATATTTTGGAAATTATCAAAACAAACACACAAAACGACATAAATATAATTGTCATGCTAAATTTATTTTAACATGGTTACCAGGAGTCAGAAATAAATTTCTCTGACAATTCCCTGACATCCCTGACAATAATTGAAAAGTCATTTTTGTCGAGGTTATTACATTAATAAATTGCGATCTTTTCAGACAGTTTTGAAAGGTGTTGTTCAAATCATAAAATGTACGGCACCGCATGTTTTTTTTTTTTTTTTTTTTTTTTTTTGCAAAATTTCTTGACAATTCTCTAACCAAGTAAAAAACAACCACACCACGTTATTTGGTAATCTTTTTCTGACAATTCACTGTCATTTGCCTGTATTTTCAAAATACCCTGATAGTTCACAATTTCCAGACAATTCATTGACATTGAAAAAGAATTTTAATTTCCCTGACTAGTTCACAATTTCCAGACAATTCAATGCCATTGAAAGAGAATTTTAATTTCCCTGACTTTTTCCTGACGCTTAGGCAACTTTGTTTTGAAAATAGAATCGTTTAATGACATTACAAATACCACACTATTGCAATTACCAGCCGAATATTATGGTTTTTAGTTCGAGTAGTGTATTTTAGAAACCACATTACCGTCTGCAGAAATAAATACCACGGTACTATTGGTATCTAATTTATTCAAGGACCATTTGTTTCAGTTGACTTCGGTTCGTTTGATACTATCAATCCTTCCGATGGGACTTTAAACTATAAAACTATTTGGCTAATCATTTTTCAATCGATTATCATTCTACAAATCCATTTTTAAACTTTCATTTTATCATATAATAAACTTAGTGCATAACCTGTTGAAAATATATAGATAAAATAGACTAATCAAAACAATTGAGGAAATTACACTATTTCTTAAAATCAACGAAGACCTAAATTCGAACAAAAATCTACAAATAACTTCAAATGCACATATTATCTTGAGAATCATAAAAAATACAACGCAATCGTTTCCGGTTCCCCTACATTATCCGCTTAAACGCTGGTATCCTACAACTGAAAGGTCACACGTCACGAATAACGGGTATCTTCACCTCGAAAGTCAACTCCAGCCTTACAAGTACCTCGAAAATTTATCGCAGATCGGATTGCCACATGCTACAGGACAGTATTCCATTCCCAAATACGTGCATGTTGGACCTAAGCCGGTTTGGTCGGTTGTTGTTGTCGGTCACGTAGACGTCTACCCAACGTGTTTTGTCGTCCATGATCGTGTGTTCAGCTTCATTGTGCTGTGTAAAGATTACAGAGCGTGGGTCAATGCACCGTTCCGCTACTGATAGTTTCATCCAATCAGAGCGCGTCATTTATTCACCGCCGATAAGCTTGTTGCTCCGCTTCCCAAACACTACCTAGCAACGTATACGGTCTAGTTAAGGCCGCCGGTTAAATACGAAATTTGTACACATTTCTAGCATTTTGATGCAAAAATGCGATTTGGGAAACTTTTGCATGGATTTAGGTATCCAAAACGAATGAAAGGGGCAAGGTTCATTACTTTTCACAAGCCCCAAACAAAGCAAAAGAGCTGTTTACGCTTGATTGTAACGCATTTGACCCCATTCATTTAGCAGATTTAAAGGCTTTGAAGACAGCAGATTAGATTTTGATAGAAAACCCAGCATAAGAATTTAGGATTTTCAACGTGGATTTCTTCTTTTGTCTCAATATTTAGCAAACCTTGTTTTATTATGGACGTCAAAACGCGGCTTGTTTGGGAAAAGGTGAAACACTTTCTCTGTTACGATGCTGCAACTGGTTAACTCAAAATCATTCTCCTTGCATTTTCCATACAGGTACGAACATAACATCCAATCCAAGTCTCCAGCTGCTCATCCCGAGTAGAAATCAAGTTAAATGTTAGTTGTAAATCAGTGGCGGATCCAGAGGGGGGTTCGGGGGGGGGTTCAAACGAACCCCCCTCTGAAGCCTAATTCTTTCATTTTCATGCAGAAATTCAGTCAAAATTGTATATTAATAGCAAAACGAACCCCCCTAAATGTAAATTCGACCCCACCCTTTTAGAAATCCTGGATCCGCCACTGTAAATGGACGCGGGGCATAAAATTACTGAGAGTGTTAGATCTACTAAGTGTAGAAAGTTGGATGTAGATCTAAATCTACTAACATGAATAGCCTTCAAAGAAAAGTAGAAAACAGGTTGGGTATCAGCATGTTCTTCTTTTCTCTCTATGCCTTTCAAAATGACATTTATTCAGAATCAGGTATTATTTGGGAAAGGATTAACAAAATAGGTTTAAGCCAAGGGCGGATCCAGATTTTTTCCAGGGGGGGGGGGGTCAAAGCCCAAATAATGGCTTAAATATGTGTTAAATATGTTTTATGTAGTCAAAATTCAATTTTTGATCAATTCCAGGGGGTCATGGCCCCCTGACCCCATCCCTAGATCCGCCCTTGGTTTAAGCTGTGTGATAATTTTGCCATTGATTCAAGTACCACCACCATTGCTTTTTCATACACTTTTTTTATTTTTTGAAATAAAAATGCACAAAACAGTTCAAGTCAATGTGCTTCATTTCACTGTTTGGTCTACTTGATAAATTGGTTAAACCTTCATTCAACTCCTTTTGATAGAAGATCAATCTGAAAAAAAAACCACACACAAAACAGTCAGTATGAGTGTTAATTCATTAAAAAGTCACTAAACTTTCTAACTTTTGACCCTTTTCAGAATAATACTTGCAAATAAACATACTCACAAAGTATATTTATTTGTAAACAAGAACTGCTTTGAACACACTGGGGCCATTTAATCCCAAATTTTGATGATAAAACAACTGATACATGTGGCAAACACAGCAATGCATATGATGAACAGCAAAAATACATTTGTAATTATAAAAATCTTTTGTTATTTCAAATCCTAAGTCATATGATTTTGGGTCAGGAGCATGGGGTTTAATGTTTTGTGTGTGCTTTCAACATCAAAATAAATTGACAAAGCACAACAAACTCCTTTGTAGCTTTATGGGTAATTTGGTCACCTACCTTAATAGAATATTTTGGGAAAAGGATTTAAATCAGGTTATATCAAAGGTCATTAAGGTACCACACCCCTAAGGAGATTCATACATATCCAAACTTATTTGGTCCAGGTTGTAAACATTCGGGGGAACGTTCACCGCTGAAAATTTACGTTGACCGAGTAAGTTTGGATATGTAATGAATGTGTCGCGCGAAAAAATCCGATGTCACATATATATCTTATTCGGGGTGTACTACCTTAAATTAATATTTAGCTCACAAATAGCATTTTTCCTTCAACTGTAATTTTGTTCATGCTTTTATGCACTGACATCAAAATGTAGAACCTTATGTTGGCCATATCTTGCTTCCTACAAAGAGACTTTCATCAAGATAATATTAATGTTTACAACTTACCAATGAAACAATAGATTCTCAGGAAGAACTGGAAATCCATAAATATGTTTCCGAGAAGTGAGCATGAGAGTGTCTTGAATTCTTCAGTATGGATTCACCTGTTATTTGAAAGATAATTCTCAATATACATGGTATTTGTATTTGTGCATGCAAATGCTTTCCACATTATACTATCAAAAATACTATTAGTATTTATCTAGTCACAATATCCTAACTTATTATGACAATGGCAATAAATATCATTGAAAAAAGATAAATCCTGAACTCAAATAACAAAGATTTGAAAAATACTCCTAGAATTGCATAAAGATTGAATATTATAACATATAATTCTAATCACTTATCCCTATCCCAAACAACAATCAAACTAACTGATCCAGGTTGAAAGACCAGAGTGCATTCACATTTAAAACTATTGAATTAAAGAAATCTCTTCTTTTCACTAAATGATTTTTAAAGGCAGTAGCTATTTGTCTGGTTCAGACTATAAGTCATTTATATTATCTGTCAGGAACCGGATAACTAGCCATATAGAGCTGTTAACATTATTTGTACGGAACCATACAAGCCGCTATAAATGATGCATTGGAGATATTTGTGCATTCTTACTGGTGGATGTGTTGTAAATACATTTATCCATAAAAATATCTTCATTGAATATGAATGAGGTTACCAAACTGTCTGAACAGAATATCATTTAACCTGTAGATATAGCTTTTTGTCATTTGGAAATAAATGACAATTTTGTGCTGAGCTGTTAACTAAGTTTTTTTTTATTTTGTTACCTTTCGACTAAGAGGGACCTTCTGGTGAGTCCATAAAACCAGAAATGCATCTGATTTAGTAGATGACAACCAGATGTCTATTTTTTGGGACCAAAGACAAAGTAGGCAAGGGATTTTCTATGTTTTAACTTGTTTTCTCATTAACCCCATGGAATAGTTACAAAAGTAGCAAAGGGTTGATACCCAAATGGAAGGAAAAAATCCCCAAGCCCCCATACACCTTTAAGGAAACCCCTGAATTATAATATTAATGGCTAATTGTTTGGTTCTGAACAAACAAGACTCAGCGGTGTATAGGTAATCTGTCCGGGACCGGATAAATTTATAGCTTTTAGCAGAGTACAGGCAATTAGTCCGGTAACATGTATGTATACAAATAGACACTTTTATTCTTAAAAAAAAAACATCCTGCATACTTCTCATGCAAGCTAGGAATTGTTTGGGAAAGGGGTAAATAACTGATCAATCTCATTTGCCAATAATTCCAAACAAAGATCAGCCTCTTTTGTGAAATATGATCTTTATCTTCTTTACATCTGGTAGAATAAAACACAGAAAATATTGACAATTTGCTACCTTGGCTTGGATGGAAGGAAAGTTCATTGAAACCTACTTTCACTTTCACTTTATCATTGGCGTTGGAAAGGCTTGGTTAAAACTGCTTAGATGTAAACTCTATAGTTCTGAGATTTAAAATGAAATCACTTACCATACTTAACAAGTACAACGTGACAGTACAATCTCCTCATCCCTCATTTCACTGGGAAAGGATGCATATCCTACTTTCATTTTGAGCTTCGACCTGCAGCCAGCAACTAGCGACACTTTCACGCCTGGATTTCCGGATTAATCTTGGTGTTATGAATATAACATTGATTGTAGTAATTCTGTCCTGTTTTTAAAATTCGACCAGCATGTTTTTTGTGGTCAGGTAGATAAAATATAGAAATATTCTCCGAAATAGAAGATAAACAATCGGTCGTTCAGCATCCGCGGCGGTCATATTGGATTTTGTTTGTGAAGGATAGCAACAGTAACTAGGGGACTGATTTATCGCGGAACGGTGCATCCCCTGGTCAGTATAACGTTGGTCAGTCAGAGATTGAAAATGTGTTATTTCACGTTCCTTCATCGAAAAAAACACGAAATCTGCTGTCACCATGCGACAACAGAAACCAGCATTCGTTAGTAATGAGCATTGTACTTCAATGCTAGTGGTTCCATTTCTTATGGATTCTGGTCCATACGTAAGTGTTGTCGTGTTAAAGCGAAACGCTATCAACGGCCTACTGGTTGAAGTTCCCGATTATTTAACCTGTTTATGACAAACTGATTTCAAAGGTTTACCCTTCGCACCACATACCACCACTGCCACTACAGAACCACAACATACCTGGTCACTGCCACTACAGAACCACCACATACCACCACTGCCACTACAGAACCACCACATACCCCCAACTGCCACTACAGAACCACCACTGCCACCACGGACCAACCACGTTCGAACACTGACACCACGGACCAACCACGCATGAACACTGACACCAAGGACCAACCACGTTCGAATGCTGCCACCAAGGACCAACCACATACGACCACTGACACCACGGACCAACCACGTACGAACACTTACACCTCTGAACAACCACGACCGACCACTACCACCATGGAACAACCACGTGCGACCACTGTCACCAGGGAAACACTGCCTTTGACTACTGGCACCATTGAATCACTCTTAATTTCTCCACTCCTTCACAGACGGCTTCAGAATGTCACCCATCAGCGAAAAAGAGTGCGAGAGGCTCAGATTGTACGGGAGAAAGGATTGTGAAGCGTTCTCGTATTGACTGGAAGGCGGATGAGGCTGGAGATAATGTCGCTGTGCCCATACCAATGGTTGACAAAGGTAGTAGTCCTTGGGCCAGATATGGTTGGAGTTACCACTAAAATGGACAAAGGGACACCTATATATCTTGAAAGACCTATCCAAAGGAAGATCAAAAATGCAATGATATCCACTCTACAGAGTAGCTATACCTCAGAATGTGCATTTGAAATTTGATAGGGTTTGTATAGTTGAAAATCAGTGCAAGGTTTTGAAATGTTTAAAATAATGTGGCTTTACTGCTTTATATACTAAGCATACAGTGCATATATAAACCAGATGCATAGAAATACAATTCATGTTGAATAATTTGTCCTACACAGCATGTATATGGAAAAAAATCACAACAGGTATATCCATAAAGGGAGGTAATAAGCCGAGCAAATTACATGCTTTTCAATATGGAGTATGACATTATTATGTCATAAGCCAAACATGAAAACCCTCTGTATTTTCTTGAACCTGTTAATGAATTCTGACTGTTGTTCCATTTCAAAGTGCCGGATAAGCAAAATTTAACAACCTTCTTGTTTCCATGGCAACTGTCTTCTTATAGAAGTTTCAGCATTAGCTTCAACTTATCGCAAAAAAACATTTTAAAACTAGTATAGTAATAAAACATACATTTTAGTTTTGAAATGTTATTTTGTTAAGACATCTCTTACACAAAACTAATTAGTATGCTTATGAATATTAATAAGAACTTTAATAACAATATCGTGAAACTTAAATGCCCAAGGAATGGCAATGTTAAGTTTTTATGCTAAGTTTTCGAGGTAAGGATTGATAAGGGTTAATGAATGACCTTGAGGAAGGTCATATTGATATTGCACGAACAGATAAATATCATTGTTCAAAAGAATGTTACATACAAAATTATAGCTTTGTATGTCAAATATTTTTGGAGAAAAGGCCAGTTTTAAGTTTTCATACAGACAGATGGACGGACAGACAGACAGACAGACAAGAGGAAAACAATATGCTCCTGCGTGTTAAGATTGCTGAAATGAGACATTTCTAGTTGCAATGTAAATGTGTTGTGTGTTTTATACCGTAATTCAAAAGGTAAAATAACACAAATAAATTAATTATTACTTCGTTGGCAAATTATGGACTATTATGGGTAAACTGCATGTAGATCTAAAAGGAGACAAAAAAGAGACGGGGGACTCAGTACACAGTGTTTTTGACAGCATTTGGGGTTAAGGATAAATTCCTGTTGTAAGCCCTTTACAGTTTAAGTTTTTTAAAAAAAGGTCAAACTCAAAGGTCAGGGTAACTAGGTCAAAGGTTATGGTCCCAAATAAATGGGCGTGGTGGGAGTCCTCATCCGAAAGGTTTCAAACCAAGGCCAAAGAAGTTCAAGACTTAACCATCTGCATGCAAAGTCGCATCACTATCACCCTTCCTCATCTGTTTGTTTCTTGCCCCTCTCAATACCATGCTGAATGATCAACCATCTTTTCTACATGGATGACCTAAAGCCTAAAGACCTTTGCCAAGAACGATCACCAGCAAAAACAACTGCTCGAGACAGTAAAGGTCTTTAGTGATGACATATGTATGCAATTTGAACTGGACAAGTGTCTAAAAGCCACCTTCAAAAAAGGAAAACTAACATCAACATCTGACATACAGCTAGAAAGAGACAACATCATCAAGAAACTAGACCAAGACTCTAAATACAAATACCTTGTGTTAATGAAGGTGACGGAATTCAACATGCAGCAATGGGGGAAAAGATGTCAGAAAAGAGTATTACAGAAGAGTTAAGGCTTGCCATCAAGAGTGAGCTAAAAGCTGCAGATAAGAATGAAGCCATAAACACCCTGGCAGTCCCAGTTGTCACATACAATTTCAATATCATAAACTGGCAAATGCAAGAAAAAAGGAAAACTTGACACAAAGACCAGACAGTTACTAACAACAGAAAGAATGCACCACCCAAAGGTTGACGTTGAAAGATTGTACCTACCACGAAAGATCGGTGGTAGGGGCCTCTCATAGATTGAGATGGCATAAACACGTATTTGGAGACAACACAAGACAATCTGCTACATCTGATCCGGGAACATGAACGTAACAAGAAACTTTACTCAATCTCAGAGCAAGCCAGAAAATTCATTCAAGAACTGAACATTGCACAAACGACAAGAAATGGAGAAGAATCCGTCACAGAGTATGCCAAAAGAACAAGACGGACAAAGGCAAATGCCCAAAAGGGGATGACACAAACATGGAAAGCCAAACCAATGCATGGGCAATACCCGTAAGGTTTGACAAACCAGATGTTGACCAAGATCAGACACATAAGTGGCTCTCTAGTGCAGGTCTCAATGCAGAAACAGAGGGAATGGTGATAGCAGCACAAGATCAGAGTTTGGCTACAAGAGCATATCACAACAAGATCATCAAAGATGGTACAGATCCAAAGTGTAGACTATGCAACCAATATGATGAAATTGTCTCGGGCTGTCCAACATTAGTGCCAACATAGTACATTCAAAGACATGACAAGGCAGCAGGGTACATTCGTTGGAAAATCTGCAAGCAATTTGGACTCCCAGCAAACAAAACAGTGTATGAACATCAACCAAAAACTGTCGTAGAGTGACATGTCAGTGAATAATGGTACAGAGATCAAGGCTAACAGACCTGACATCATCATCAATCACAAATTGGACAAATTGTTCATCATGATTGACGTGACGGTTCCTTCTGAAAGAAATGTCTCCATCCAGATACTTGAGAAACTATCAAAATACAAAGGCCTTGAGATAGAAGTAGCCAGAATGTGGGGTATGGAGACGACAACTGTATAAGTCGTTGTAGGTGCACTTGGTCTCATTAAGAACGGACTTGACAAAATATTCAAACAAATCCCTAGTGCACCAGTTATCGAGGAACTGCAGAAGATCATACTCCTCGGAAGCGCACATATCATCCAAAGAACGCCGTATAAAAATAATGAAAACACTATAATTGCAAAATGTATACCTTCTGTCATAGATCTAGCTATCCCCTAAAGAATCTACTATACATGTATACGACCTACGACCTTAATTTTAAACGATGTCAATAAACTTTCAATATACATGTATTGCAGTTGCCCTTTTTGTTAATCCATGTATTTTGATTCTACTTTGAATTCTAAAAGTATCAAACGAGATCATTTGAACCATCTAATCAGTTCTGTTCATCATCATAATCATTCAATCATTAGTTTAAATTGTGCAAAGAAAGTGTTAAAATATTTAACAATTATTTATAATAATGTATTCAGTTTACTGTTTCAGTGTTTTCCTAAACTTTAGGCACATTATTTTCTATTTGATGTTGGATTTAGGGTGTATTATTTTACGTTCAAAAGGGTTGTTTAGTCCTTATATTTAAGCAGATTTACAGTAAGATGCAAAATTACGGATGCTAAAAAATGATTGAATCTTGCATGAAAATGAGTGAATATGCCCAAACGAATGAACATTAACTGTTACTAGATAACATAACAGATGCTGATCTTAGAAGCAAGAGCAAATGCCAAGTTTGAAAGCAATAGTTATGACAGAAACAAACTTATTTGTGACAGATGTTTGAAAGATGCTCATTAAAGTTTGATGGAGAATTTCTAGGCAATAAAAAGGTAAAAATTGCTCGACATTAAATGCTAGAGCAATAGATATCTGTCTTGAGGTTGGTACCATGGTCATAGAGGTATGTGCAAAGTTTTAGAGTAATGGCGTTAGTAAAACAGAGATATGACACTTTTACCAAACAAAAACCTAATTCGCGAAAAAGGTCACAGTTTTAAGTAGTGTCATTAATATTCGCGAATATGCAAATAAGGTAATTTGCATAAAATTTATGGTAAATTATTGAGCAAGTCATAAACGTTCATTTGATACCATTCTTACATATGTAGGTCAATATTCAACCAAGACATGACCAAAAGCGTTTTGAAATGACTGAACAATTTTATAGGGTTAAGGGTTTAGATAAAGTTTATGACCCAAAGCCCCTACGGCCAAATTAAGTGCCAACATCGCTCAAAATGTTTGACATATTAATTTTCTTTAAGATTTAATATGTTTACGTAATTCCCCTGCACAAAAATGTCCATAGAAAATCGCAATTTTAGGAAAATTCATGAATATGCAAATGAGCTAATTTGCATAACATAACTAAAATAAAAGAATAAGTCCTAAGCTTTCATTTGATATCATTCTGACAACTGTGTGCAAATATTCAATGAAGATATGGCCGAATTCATTTTCAAAATTTACATAAGTAATTTGATTGGGCTAAGGGTTTAGATAAGGGTTACGGCATAAAGCCCCAACCGCCAGAGTGTAAACAAGATTCAAAATGTTTCTAATAAAATGTTCTTTAAGAAAAATTATGTTTTCAAAATTCCCCCTGAAAAGAAACGCCTTGTTTTGGAAAGTATTTATCAAAATTTTCGCAAAAAAAGGAATTTTAAAGGGAAATCATTAATATTCATGAATATGCAAATGAGACAAATTTAAATAAGATAAATACAAACAAAAGAGCGAGTCATAAGCTTTCATTTGATACCATTTTGACACCTGTAGGTCAATATTCAATGGAAATATGACCAAATAAGTGTTATAAATTTGAATGCAAAAAATGATAGGGTTAAGGGTTTAAGATAAGGGTTACAGCCAAAAGCCCCGACGGCCAGAGTGCAAACAACGCTCAAAATGTTTCTAAGATAATGTACTTTATGAAAAACCATGTCTTCTTGCATTAGAAATAAATAATAATTATAGAAAAATACTTTTTCGAATATTTCGGCCAGTTCTTATACTTGATTGCACATAAAGCATATTTTGAAGAGGAGTAATGACGTCATAATAATTACATAATTTAAAAAATAATGATTCATACGTAGTGAAATACATGCTCATACATATGGATTCAAATAAATAGATTTAAACATTCATTTGATATTTTTTATTAATTTTTCCCTTTCCCTTACCCCAAACCAGATTGCCATTCACGTCGTGAAGGGTACCTATATAAAGGTAAGGGTAAAACATATTTAGCTACTCTTCATGTCGGATATCATCACTGAAAAACATCCGTCAGATGTATATCTACAAATATATATAGGTGTCCTTTTGTCCTTTTTTCTGGTAATACTTACCCCATTTTCCTGGTCCTGGCCCAAGGACTATAGAGGCGACCCAAGAAATATCCTTGGAGTAATTGTTGGTCGGAATGAAAATGACATGTACACAATTGCAGTGAAAGCTTGTGTTTTGAAAGCCAAGTATGCCAGAAATCAGTTTTATCTCTGTTGACTGACAATGATGTTGACATGGGTTTTAAAAACATACTTTACCAGGCTTTAAATCCACAGCGTCTGATGGACAGTGATTCTTTCTTTGCGATTGCAGCAAAAGGAACGAACAGTGTCAATCAAACAAGTACAAGTGTTTTAACGACATTGTAATAGTAGATGTCACAATAGTCTAAATTGTCCAACTTCATAAACTATTTTGACAACAATGTATTTTATCTATAATATAAAGTAAGGACATCTAGAGATTTCATGAAATAACTGAGACATGTTTCCAGTAATTTCAGGAAATCCCTAAAGAGTTTAGTGATTTCGTGAAATTTCTAAGTGAAATGGAGATTTCACGAATATTCTGAAAGTTTTACTGATTTTGCGAAATGCCTGTTTCATAATCTCACTGTTACATATAGAGATTAACTAACTGAAGAAATGTGATATGAAAATTATTTCACGAGAAATAAGGTTATTTTTAAGGGGTTGAAATTTTTAAAAAATGATATATGATATATTGTCATTTTTTGTCCATAGATCAGTAAAATATGCGAAAAAAAGAATGCATTAAGAAACTACATACTGTAAGTACAGCATTTTACATCATTTTCAAATGCGCCACGTATTAAAAGTATTATTTGAGATTTTTCGCAAATGTTTTATTAGGTTATTCCCAAATGTGATTAGAATATTAGAATATCTGATAGATCTGATAATGAACTCCTTTTAATTTGTACTAGTCTACAAGTATTCCATTATTGAATAGATATTAAATTATTAATGTTTCAGATGAATGGGGGCTGACGTTAGTTTCAACAGTTTCGGTCCTATGAAGCGAATGCTGGAGCACCTAAACACGGAATAGAATGTTTATGCTTTAAATGTGGACAAGCCTGAAATCTTATTGTTTGGGACAGAAGCCTTAAAACTGTTAAATTTTATTTCAGAGTACAAATCGAAGCGACTGTCGATCAGTATTTTGTCCTAATTTACGAGTAAGAACGCAGGATGGTGACTGTCGGTTTGCGGCACGGCGGTGGAGGGTGAATGGGTTACAGATATTGTTACGGTTAACGGCACCTCACAGCGATACTATTGACATTGTACAAGCTTTCCCTAATAGTACAGATAGTGATATCAAACAGCTGTTTTATCACCATACACCCTGGGATAAGGACTGGCACATTATTAATCTTGGTATGAGATCCCCGGGATTCAATGAAAATGGTACGATAGAGTTTATGCTACACCTGGCTAATGTTGTTAAAGATATTGATCCAGAAGTTGTGATGAAGTCCATCAAAGCCTCTTTACATAAAATCTGGATTGTCGAAACACCCATAGGTGGATTGAGGCTAAAACAGGATTTCTTAGAATACGGCGGACATGTGATCGTTAATTACGAAGAAACGCGAATTTGGCCAGTAAAAGTCGACTTTGGGCCATTAGATTGGTTAGAAGATGCCGATGAACAGATTAAAAGAAGCGTAGAAAATTTTACAGTATTTAGACCAATTTGGGAAGTTTTGGTGTATACGGGAATCGAACGAAGTAGGAAAACAAGCAATCTTATCATAAACAAAATGTTCTTTTGTCATCAAATTGAACTTGACGTCGACGAATACGAGATATTGTTTGACAATGCGGTCATATGGTTAAAGTCAATGACTAGACTCGTGTTCAGTGGAGAGTTTACAACCAAGTGGAAAATGGTTGAAAGTAAAGAGAAAGTTAAAATCTGTGTCGAAGATTCCGATTTAAGTATCAATTTGGCCAGCAAGTCATTTTGCAAGAGGAATCTATTGTATTTGATAACAATATCTATCATCAACATATCTTCATTATTTTTCATTTGATCATTATTAAAACAACTAACATTTCCTTAATAACTATATGTTCTTTCTTTGTTCATCTGAGCAGTAACGTTTCAAATACTGTACAATTTTAAGGAATCACTCTCGTACAGACAAATTTGAAGTTCACACAACATTGTATACATTCAGCAGCAAAAATGACAGAAAATAATCACTAAGCACCTCACCCAATATTGATAAAACCAACGACGATATAAGATGTCCTGCAATTGGCACTATCCACCGACACTGACATACGACGTCGGGCGAAAATCCTTACGTTCTGTCGAAACTCAAAATATCCACATTTTGCCAATTCTACATTAATGTACTTATTATTGAAAGAGTATCAACCTATTATTCCTTTCATATTTCGCGATTGGTACACGTACCTAACCAAGCAATTTGAAAATCAAGTTTTCAATCTAATTCACGATCAGTCCCCTTTAGGTTAGATGGAAATATTACATTTCCCATAGCCGACCATTATAACGTCTTGGCTTATAGCTAAGCCCATGAGTTTCCAACAATGTTATGGCTTACCTCAAATTCAAGAACAATCCTTCATTCATCCAAAACAAGCAATTTGAATATGGCATGATGCCTTTTATTACTATTTTTTGGCCCGTTTTTTTATATGACCCTCTTGCAACAGTCATTTAGAGTGGCCTTTTCACAATATGCACCTAAATCTAAAAGTAGCTCTTGGACTGCCAAAATGTACCTAATTCTTAAAAAAAATAATGCAATTGTTTGACAAATTATCAAATTTTATAAATAAAAAATAACAATTCAAAATTATTACATTATTGACCAATCAGGGCTCACCTTGATCCTTGTTTATAGTGCGGACGTTCAGTGGACATATTTAAATCTGACAGATGCCGGGATTTTTGACAAATATAAGTACAAATACCTATTTTGGACTAAGTCCCAAATTACTAGCCTAGTATTTTCCATACATTGTGAAAAATGGGCATTTCCATTTACCCTGTCAAAATAAAGTTAAGCCAAAACTGTACTACTTTAGAAGAGTGTTCTCCATCCAAACATAAATTTTCAATGTTCAAAAGAGACTAAAATCATATTTAACATACCCCTTTTTATCTGACATTGTGGAGCCATATCACCCACTGTTTCAGGTGTAATTAATTTCAATTTATATTTTTTTTTTTTTTTTACTTTTTTAAGAGGTCACCCTTTATCCTTAAAAAGAAATCTTTATTTTCTTATTAATTTTACGTCTCAAATGCACATTATTTATAAATAACATTTTTATTTAATTATATTGCTAGTATATATGTTGAATTTCAATGCATTTGGTTAAAAAATATTGGATGAATAAGCATTTCCCTTAACACCAGTTACATGTATGTAAAATAGAAGAATCTTTTTAGTAATGAAATAGTCTTCCTTTGCTCCCAAATCTAATAATCAATGAAAAAATTGTCAACTCTTAACATAAATCTGTTTCGATATATCACATCCTACCCGGAAACTCCAAATCAAAGTGAAAGATGTTTAAAAAAAGCACTGCACGATTTCTAAAGACGCACAACGCCTTAAAACGCATTCATTCAAAACAGGTCAAAAGTATGAATCTCTTTCGAGGAAAGTAGGACTAAGCCTTCTTTATGAATTTTCTGGAATTTCTGTATTTGAATTTCTGTCGTGGTTGCATCCACCCAAATCGTACGTTGCATGTGTACAGGCCCACATCGCACGACTTTGCCTAATTATTAGACGCAGACCGTACGCAGGAGCACGCTATTGTCATGGCGCTGTGTCCGTCGTGCGTGCGTGCGTCCGTCCGTCCGTAAACTTTTTCTTTAAAAATCTTCTCAAAATCTACCTGATGGATTTCAACCAAACTTCACAGGAATGATCCTTGGGTGACCCTCTCTCAGATCCTTCAAAGAATTCTGATTGAAGTAGAAAGTCTGGAGTTATCTGCCCTTGAATGTCAAAAATGGCCATTTTGACTATTTTCACTCTAGCAACTACAAATATTGACCAATCAAGACAAAACTAAGACAGAATAACGGTGACTATAAGATCTTGCCTGGGTATAATTTTCAGCCTGATTTGAATTTTAAACCATGAGTTATGTGCCCTTGAAATTGACAAAATTGCCATTTTCGGCTTTATTTTGACTTTGTTTTCACTTCAAAAACTACAAATATCAACCAATCAACTCAGAACTTGGACAGAATGATGGTGACTATAAGATCTTGCTTTGGTGTAATTTTCAGCTAGATCTGAATCTTACATCATGAGTTATGTGCCCTTGAAATTGACAAAATTGCCATTTTCAGCTTTATTTTGACTTTGTTTTCGCTCTAGTAACTTCAAATATTGACCAATGAAGACAAAATTTGTACAGAATGTTGGTGACTATAAGATCTTACCTTGGCAAAGTTTTCAGCTTGGTCTGAATTTTATGTCATGAGTTATGTGCCCTTGAAATTGACAAAATTGCCATTTTCGGCTCTATTTTGACTTTGTTTTCACTCTTGAAACTACAAATATTGATTCATCAAGACAAAACTTGTACAGAATGTTGGTGACCATAAGATCTTGCCTTGGTATAATTTTCAGCTTGATCTGAACTTTACGTCATGAGTTACGTGCCCTTGAAATTGACAAAATTGCCATTTTGGCTTTATTTTCACTTTTACAACCATTGGTATTAATTAATCAATACAATAACTTTCACAGAGTTTTACTGAACATAAGATCTTACTTGCTTGAAATTTTCAGCTTGCTTGTTTGTGCAGCCTGAACCTTTGAAATTGCATTCAACAAGACAATCAATCAGGCCTGTGGAGCGCTTCCAGGCCGCCAGGGCTGTCTAGTTTTTGTTTTTTTTTTGTTATTTCGTAAATGGTTGCTATAGCAACCATATTCAGAAATTAACACAATTGTATTATATTGGTAAATTCTACACTAAATATTGATATAGGGACTTAATAAAGAAGGCATGATCTGAAAAAAACACAAACAAGAGTTGTCCGCGGACAACGTAGCTCGCCTATACGAGAGCTTGTCACAAAAACAGCAATTTTATTAAAAGTAGGTCAAACTCCAAGGTCAAGGTCACTAGGTCAAAGGTCATGGTCTCAAATGAAAGGTCTTGTCGAGATGTATATATGTATGAAATATCAAGGCTGTATCTCTAATAGTGCCTGAGATATAGGCCAGGTTAAAGTTTTTCAAAAGTAGGTCAAACTCCAAGGTCAAGGTCATAAGGTCAAAGGTCATGGTCCCAAATGAAAGGTCTTGTCAAGATGTATCTATGTATGAAAAATCAAGGCTGTATCTCTTATAGTGCCTGAGAAATGGGCCAGGTTAAAGTTTTTCAAAAGTAGGTCAAACTCCAAGGTCAAGGTCACGAGGTCAAAGGTCATGGTCCCAAATGAAAGGTCTTGTCGAGATGTATCTATGTATGAAATATCAAGGCTGTATCTCTTATAGTGCCTGAGATATGGACCAGGTTAAAGTTTTTCAAGTGAAGACGGGACGGGACGGGACGGGACGCGACGCGACGCCGACGCCGACACTAGGACTGTGACATTAGCTCCCCGGACATAAAGTCCCGGCTCGCTAAAAATGACTGTTGGCACATTCAAGGAAATAGATTTTTTTTTTTTTTTTTTTGAAAAATATGCATTTTTTAACAAGAAATAATAAAAAAAACTGTGATATGTCCATACTATTTTATTCTTGTAATATTATCTATAGATTGTATATAATTCAGTGGTAGTAAGCATTGAAACATTGGCAATCCACTGTTTTAAAAAACATGAAAAATATCAAAATTTTGCAAAACTTGAAATTTTCGAAAACAAGCAATTTTGTGAAAAAAAAAAATAAACTTATAATCTTTACCCGATATTACTTTCAGTCATATACCAGTATTACTTAAAGTTAATCTTTGTATTGTAATACATAAATGTACAATATCTTTTTTTTTTATTTTAATGGATTTAAAACCCGAACATGAGCAAAAATTTAGTTTTTTAATTGTTAGAGATGCAGAATTGGGATGAAATATAAATGACACTGGTTTCCATGGCAACCAATGCTGTTTTGAACTTTTCTTTATCATTTTCAAAAATCTTAGCCCGTATATACTGTGTATGCAAAATTCTATCAAAATCCAAGAGGGTCATGTACCGCCGGCTTCTGAAAATTACGTGGAATGGTACTTAAATGCATTTTATTGTAGTAATTACTTGCCGAAGTGAACCATCGAAGCTTTCGCCATATTTTTCTACCAGAATATCGCATTAAATGCTGGCGTTTGCTAGACGTTGTGCTAGCAGATTCTCGTAGCAATTGCGTGCACAGCTTGCTTACAAGATCTCTCATGCTAGCATTTGCTAGAGACGCTGGTCTAGCAAATTCTCGCATGCTAGAATATGCTAGCACCGGGTGGCTATATAAACTTGAGCGTTTCGCTAAGGCTTCGACTCCATTTTAGACTTTTTTCGGCATCAGAACTTAGATCTACGTCATTTTTCTATCATTTCTAGTTAGACTTATTTTCATTTTTACTGGTTATTTTTGGAAATATTATAACAAACTCGTAGGTTTAATTAAACATAAGAATCTTTTTGCTAGACTTCTGCTTTAACCACAAAGTATTGTATTTTGTTCAGATTCCATGCATCTGAGCTAAAATGCACACAAACCTTGCATTAACACTTTCCGAATAAAAAATGTTTTTGTATCTGTAATGGAAACGGATTGTGAAAATATTGAGACAAAAGAGGAATATGCTGATAATCATCATTTTCTTCTTTTGTCTTGATATCTTTCTATATTGTACCAAATAGCTAACAATTTTCAAATTAACTCCGTCTTCTATTTTCCTGTAAACAAGTTTTGACCGTAGTGGAAAAGGCTGGACAAAACATTGAAAGAAAGTGTAATTGCTGAAAACCAGCATGTTTTCCTTGTTTTCAATCTTCACAATATTTTCTTGGCTATTAAAGACGAAAGCTCTGCCTTTGGCAAGACTTTTATGTCGTTTCAACGCGTATTGATTTGGACTACCCTAAAACTGTCGACAAGCATACAAACGCACACCGCCTCCCCTGTGCACGCACACCGCCTCCCCTGCGCCTTCTTACTTAATTAAAAAAGTGCTATTAGAAAATCAAGGCATTATTGCCACTTTGACATTTGATCTTCGTGACCAAAAACAACAATGCGGCACCTCATGAGGTCAATGAAAAGAACGGTACAAAGTTACTTTGCCATTGGCCAAACTGTTCCTGATTTAGGACATGGAAATAAAAGTATAATGTTGGACGGACAGATGGATGGATGGATGAATAGACGGACAATATACACGATATCACAAAAATATTCCTCGGTGAATATAATAAAACACTCGATTCGATATTTCGGCAAAATTTGCCTTTTTTCAAGAGGTTTTCCAAATACTCGATTCGATATTTCGGCAAAGTTTGCCTTTTTCTAGAGGTTGAAATTTTGCCAAAATATCGAATCGAGTATTTTATTATAGTGCAAATATACACGAAAAGACCAACGTACCCTCTCCGCTTTGTATGTTGGGATATAATAATTCCAATTTGAAGCCATAAAGCTCCTTTTTTCGTCAATGTCTTATTGTCAAGCATTGACTAAGCAGCCAGTCTACAATATTTCCAGTCTATTTTTTTTTTCATTTTCGGACTGACTCATTTGACGCATCACTTTATCCATTTTTGGATAAAAATCACTACGCCGTGCGCATAACTCCAAAATCCTGTCGCCAAAAAGTAGCAAGCAGAAAATTGCAACTACAAATACATTTGCAACAAATGATGTTTGATTTTCGTCTCAATTTCATCTAATAAAATAGTTAATTCAAATTAGATTATTCATTTTACTCTATGCAAGCATATGAAGCAAATATGCCGCGTGACAGGAAGTCATGAGGAAGTACCACGTGTATGCATTTTATGGGCGCTGACATCTTGAAAGTAGTTAACCCAGAATGCCCACCAGAGATAGATGGTAATCGACATGTGGCGACATCTATTGGTAGATATTGATTGTCAAGTGTATTTTTGGGCCTTTCATGCAGACCAATGCTACTGCAGTTCTCATTGTAATGAAATGAATACAATACTTCATTTATAATATCTTAACTCTTTCCCAAAAGGAAAAAACACCAGGCCCCGGTTTCTCTAAAAAACTTTAGTACGTTCTCATGCTCAAATCTGAGCACCGTGCTCAAATCGCACGAAATCCACGTGAACTTCAATCGAATAGTCTTCAACGTTGGAGAGTATTCCTTTGAAGTTAAGCATGTTCTCATGAGTATATACTTAAGTTTTTTCGAGAAACCGGAACCAGGGTGCTCCAATTAGAAAACTGTTGCAGACAACAAAACGGGTTGTAGATAGAGACAGGATTTGTAGTTGTCATCATTTTCTTCTTTTGGCTCATTATTTCCCATACCTTTCTATTAGGGACGTGAAAATTAAGTCGTTTAAGATGAGCCTTTGAAAAAATTGTTTCATGCGTTAATTTTGGTGGACTATAACAATTTCACGGTTAAAATGTGCATTATGTGATGGATAACAACTGCTGATAAAATAATCTCGATTTTGGTCAAATATTTTGCAATAACTTTAATGTACACTCACCCGAACTTCTAAACGGCCACCTCATTCTTTCATCTATAAAGCAACATCTCTGATGAAAACTCATATTGTTTTGGTTCTTTGTAAAATACATTCATTTTTGAAAAATGTGATAAAGTTTCACTAGGCTGTGTTCGTAATTAATGAAATGGTGACATTTAGAAGTGCACTACCCCATAAATAAAAAGTCACATATCACAACTTTATAGCCCATGTGATTTTTGTGTGCATTTGTCATGGCTAAGAATCAGATTCTCGTGGATAAGATAAATTCTTGAAGATGGCACAGAGCCGAAATACCAGGTTTGTTGGATTTCCCCGAGTCAATTCTTATTAGAAATCATTTACTTTGACAGTGCACGAAACCGCCTGTTTAACAAGTCCAAGACGTGATTCGTGATTAATCACGAAACGTATTTTCGGTCCAATCCGTTTTCCGATAACAAATGGGATGTCTAGCACAGTTTAAACTTCAAAATGTGTGTCACAGTGCTAAGGCTGCGACATTTCGTTGACGATGCGGCCTATTTATTTAAGCGCTTCATGGCCGTTTGTAGTGGATTGGGTGGCTAGTAATGCCCAAATTTCGTCTAGCGGTTGTTTGTATATGCATGAAATTATTTCGAAAAAATGCTTAATAAAGTTGACCATCTTGTTGACGAATAGTAGTCCTTAAGTGTGACCGTCGTCGTGTTTTATGAACACTTCTGGTACGCCTGCACTCATCCTAAATTTGCTAATTTGTGAAAAAGTCGCAAATATCACATTCGATCCATCGACAAACAATAATCAAAGTGCTGAGAGCACTGTAATTGGACGTCCCTGATTGATTGAGCGGAATTGTACATGAACGATAGATATTTTATTCATTCTTCTGTTAGACGTTTAACGTTTGATTCTATAAGATCGGTTTCGGATATACAAAATCGGCGCTTTATTGCCAAAAAAAAACCCTCTCAGACTTCAAATTGATTTGATTGCCGTTTCAAGACAACTGATTTGTCTCTATGAATAATCACTATTAAATCGATTACCCAATTCAATTAATGTCATGTGATTAGCAATTGTTTCGGTTTAACTATGGGTATTGTCGTCAGTTACACCTTTAGTTGATTTTATAATGGACCATACAAAGCAATGTACTTAAAATGTAAGCCAACGCGCTATATTAATGAAAGCCGCGCGATAGCTCACTTGGCAGAGCACTCACCTTATACTCTTTTCACATGTCTATATTTGGAAGGCCCTGGGTTCGAATTCTACTTAGACATTGTTCTTTTTTATCATCTTTTTTCGACTTTTATCTCCATCATCGTTAGGGAAAAAACGACCGCAATGATTTAGAATCGATCTCAACACAAATTCAACGAAATGAAGTAATGAAACGCCGATCTTTTACATACAATTCCACTCAATCAATCAGAGACGTCTAAATACAGTGCTCCAAGCACTTTGATTTTTATTAGTGTTTAGAGTTAAAAAAACAAATTTTTCCTGGTTGTGGTTACAAAACAATCAAATTCAATATATATTTTTGCTGAAATAAAATACAAGATGAATTGGAGCACCTAGAACCATGGATTCCTCATACCAGTACTACCGCAGCATCCTTACATCTACAGATGTGTACACACAGCAGATATTTAAAACGTGCCGTCGGAAAAATGGCAGTGGAGTACAATACGCAATATAAATCTCCATATAATTATCAACGAACATTTGAGAATAGCAATGTCCCTATCTGTACACATATTCACCCGATCATCCAGGTATCATTTTGACTGTTGCAGATCCATTGCTTCATCTTCTTAGCACAATTTTCGTAAACGGGTCACTTAAACGTAATAAATACAGATCGCTGTCACTCGATCGTATACTAGTAATAATAATTGCTGTCATAATCATTGATCAGTATGTACATGGGCCATGATACTGGCTAATATCAGTGATACAGATGCTGGAGAAAAAAAATAAAACTCGTAAGAGTAAGATGGAACCCCGATTTGTCGTCGAGTCGAACCTGAGTTTCGAAATGAACTCACTCCCCGATAATCAATTTTAAAACCCTGTTTCCAAAATACGTCGCGTGGAAACCCCGTTTCTTTAAATATGTCAAAGACTTAAAAAACAATGATCAAAGAAAAATAATTTGTCAAACACATACAAAGAAAGACAAACGTTTTAACAAATGTTATACAAACGAAGTGGTCCGAACTGGTTTCGAACCAACGGCGTTCCAAAGGCGAGGCGAATCCTTTCCCGTTTGAGCTATCTCTGCTGTTGATGATAAAGGGCGCTTGTTAACTTTATTAATATACTGTATGCATGTATTGCTTTCTAAAGATCTTACCCTTTACACAATATCACGAGAGTCAAATCACTACAAGAAAATGGTTAAATCGAAAAAAGATCGTAAAGTTGGTAGAGACGTGGCATGAATTGAATCGGGCAATGAATCATATAGTGTTTGTTAGAGAACACATAAAAAGCAGAAAAAGATACGACGGTTTTCCTGTATCTGTAGTCACAAAATCTTTTTTGAATTTTGACCAACTGGCAATTGAGTCTAAGAAGGGTTTTTTGGTAATGAAAACCCATTACGCCTGTCTAAAAGTGGTTATGAGAATTGGACGTCCGAAAGACGTCCAATTAAAAGCGACATGTTTACACCAGAAACAAAAGAAATCGAATGATTGCATAAAGATTTTGTTAGAAAAGGAAATTCTTAAATTGCCTTTCTGACTGGAGCCCAAACATTAAACATTCCGAAGGCCATTTCTTGCGTTTCACTGATAATTCTTGTAATGTTAAATGTTTTTTCTGACTGGGCTATCCATATGGAAAAACTATCAAAACAAAATCGATATTTAATACGTAATTCAAAATACACACGTGCAATTTAAACAGTTCGACTGAAACGACGTCACGTGCTTCTTTATTGACGTGACACTACTGTAACTTATTCGAAAAGATAGCCGATGTTTTCGTTAATTACAAAAAGCAAACACACAGTCCAAGTCAATTGATATGAATTTTTTATCACAAAAATAAAAGTAGCCGTTTAGATGTTCGGGTGAGTGTATATGTAATGTAATGTGTCAACTTTCATAGGGTTTGATGCGTGTACCCGCCTTACTGCGCTCTTTTCTCAGATAAATGAATTATTTGAAGAATCCTTTTACTATTGCCTAAAATTGATCCCAACACACCAGAAAACTAATACATGATAACAACGATTCAGGTAAGAAATCAATCTCCGCAGTTATCTACCCTGAATTGAATTGGGATAGATCTCTGCAGGCACAGCTTGAGTTACCAAGATTTTAGGTAGTTGGCCTTTTTTATTTAGATTTTTGTTTCAAAAAGTAATCTCGGCAATACTAATGTTTTAGGAATATGATGTGCCAGATACGAATCCAATTAAAAAAATACAATTAGGTTTAAAAAACAAATGACTTCAGAAACATAAAATATTTGTCCGCCATCTTTAGGATATCACGTGACTTTACCATGGTCACGTGATTTATATGCCTGCAGTGATGATGTTAGGCATAGTCGCTGTTTAGAGTTTGGTAAGAAATAGGGATCTATTTTATCCAGTAAACAGTGGCGTAATTTCGGACAAACAATTTAGTTTATTCGTAGGTGTTGTTATGATATTTCATAACTACGGCTTGATTCAAGCCGTAGCCGTAGTAACGAGATTTCATAACAGCAATGACTGTTTATCAAAACATAACAGTATAATAGGCCAGTCACTTTAGCATTTAGGGTACCACTAATTCTAACAGAAGTAATTTTGTAACTGAACGAAAGTCTTTTATATCATGATCAACATATCAAAAGTCCTCAGAGCAAATCTGGGGGGAAATGGTGTTAAATCACGCTAAAAGATGCCTTGATATGATCGTAATACACTGGTCCATCCTAACCACCATACATTTTCTCGAGTACCACGTGCTTCTCTTACACTATACTTTTCACATATCATTTTTAATTTGATTGAATTTTATATGAAAATTGAAAAATGTATTCCTTATAAATAAAATTCAAAATGACAGATATAACGAATAAGTAAAAATAATTTCGCTTTAAATGGAATTATCTTCGATCGATTTTCAAAAATACGGAAGCTCAATTTGACTATAATATTATTACATCTGTTAGATATAGATTATTCAAATCGGAATTACACAATTTGCGAGTAAATCATCCTTTACTTGCCCCCAACCACTTGGTTTGAAGTCCACACATGTTTTTTTGTTATTATACGCCCGAAGGGTCGTAATTTGTTATGGCCCGATCGTCCGTCTGTCCGTCTATCCGTCCGTCTGTCCGTTAGCAATTTCTTGTGTGCGCAACTTCTCCTACAACTTTGATCGGAATTTGATAAAACTTGCCATAATGAATCTTCATGGTATCTAGTTGTGCACACCGCTTACGGAATTCAGATAACTCTTTTCGTTCTTGAATTATCTTCCCTTGAATAAAAAAAATGCCCATTTTATTGTGTGCGCAACTCCTCCTACAGTTTTGATCAAAATTTTATCAAACTAGCCACAATAGATTGCCATGGTGTCTAGTTGTACACACTGCTTACGGAATTTAGATAACTGCTCTTGTTTCTGAATTATCTGCCCTTGAATTTAAGGAAAAATGCCCATTTTCTCAAAAATACCCATTTTCTCGTCTGCGCAACTCCTACAGATTCAACCCGAATTTAATCAAACTAGTCACAATGAATCTCCATGGTATCTAGTTGTGCACACCGCTTACGGAATTCAGATATTTTTTTTCGTTCTTGAATTATCTGCCCTTGAATAAAAAAGAATACCCATTTTATTGTGTGCGCATTGTGTGCGCAACTCCTCCCACAGTTTTGATCAGAATTTTATCAAACTAGCCACAGTAAATATCCATGGTGTCTAGTTGTACACATAGCTTACGGAATTTAGATAACTGTTTTCGTTTGTGAATTATCTGCCCTTGAATTTAAGGACAAATGCCCGTTTTCTGAAAAATGCACATTTCTCGTGTCACAACTCCTACAGTTTCGGCCATATTTAAATCAAACTAGCCACGATGAATCTCTACGGTGTCTGGGTGTGGAAGCATGATTTGGAAAACTTCTCATGTTTGAATTATCTGCCCTTGAATTGAAAAGAATGGCCAATTTTACTGACAAGCCCCTCTCGGGCGCATTACCATGCTGATGGTAATGACATTAACATTTACTACACATCAGACGTAAAAAGTGGAACAATGAGAAAGAAAATATGGGACATTCACAAAACCAGAAGAACTGTAGGATTCGACATTTGTAGATCATAGATGCATTTTCTGGTTGTGACACCACTTCACATGTATAATTATGGTGTTGGTAAAGGGGTTCTCCTTAAGAAAGCAACCAATAAACAAATGATCACAGACCAACTTTCTCTTCTCTCTTTCTCGAAGATGTTTCTCATAGTGTTATAGAAAATGTTGGAGAAATGATATTTGTACATATTTACAATGGAGAAACTACAAAACACTTGAATAACATAAGATTTCAAAAAATTATTTATAAGACACAAACAAGCTCCACATTTGTACAAGTTAAAAGTCTTCCGCCAACTGAAGCTGCTGCCAGATACCACAGTTTTAGAGCCTATCTTCAAGTCCAAATGTTGGTAGGAAACACTATAGAACCAACTGAATGGGGCTGGAACAAAATCAACAACAAATTAAATCCAGTCTGCTTGTCTTGTCTGATGCACCCGAACGCCTGCTTAAAATGATTACGTGTAATTGCAAACTGAATTGTGATTCCAAAAGGTGCACATGTAGGAAACATGGTCTGTCCTGTTCTGTGGGTTGTGGAGAGTGTCGTGGTATAAGCTGCACTAATGTGCTCTTAATTAATGAAGATTTCGAAATGGATTGAATTTTTAAGTAACATCCATATGAACATGTATCTGGAAAAAAAGCCTTTATAACATTTAATACAAACACACTGTAGATCTAGATCAAGATCAGGCTGTGTGTACGCACTGTCTGGTCACATTAGTATGACTCGAAATCCATTACAAAGTGATAAAAATGAATTTTGTGCTAAAAATAGACTTGGTTTACCGTTGATTCAAGCTGTAGTTACGAGATTTTATGACAACACCTACGAGATACTATTGTTTGTCTGAAATTACGTACGTCATGGTTATCTGGATAAAAGTATTCCCTATATGCATTATTGGCCAGTTGCTTTCTAAAAAGCAAAAACCAATCAGTAATGAAAAACAGTCATTGATTTGACGTCTGTGAAGAGAATCGAATCGTAAAATAAACTGCAAAAGATGAAAGTGATGACAATTAGATTTTTATCCTTTTGTTTCAATATTTTCTTTGTTATAATGTACATAAATCCGATCTTTTTGCAAATTGTTTTTGTCGTCTGCAGCAGCTTTAGAAGTGGAAGTCTAATATTTACGTTCAGATGTCGGTTTAAATGTATTTGATAAGTCAACCTTAGTAAATGAGTGGGTGGGGTAATTTCACCTGCAAATTTATTTTCCATGTCTAATTGAAATAAAGAAAATATCAAAGTCTGGTTTTTTTTACTTTATAAACCCCTAATATTACGTTATCTATAATATGTTTCATCTGCAATAACATATTTGGTTTTAAAAGATGGGTTTCTAAGCCTACACGGAAAAACATTCTTTTGGCTTGCCTTGTAGGGGTCTCTTCGTTAGATCGATATTTTTCATATTTCCCCTCGAGTAACATTTGAGGACTTTTTTTCTGGAATGAGTAGATGGTTGTAGATTATAAAAATGTTGGTTTCGTTTCTGTTAGAATTAGTGGTGGGTTGGGCCTATTTTTCGGCTAAAGTGACTGGCCTATAATCGATTCACTATTAAACGAGAATAATTTCAGTTGAACTGCTTTATCAAAACAACTGAAATTATTCTTGTTTAATAGTGAATCTATTATAAATCAAGTCTATTTTAGCACAAAATTGATTGCTATTGTACAATAACTTTTTTAATTACAAGTTAATTTTCAAGCGGTTTGTTGCATGTATAGTGGGCGAGAATTGACCTGGCAGAGCATTCCATTGCCATTGTACAATAACTTTTTGTAATTACAAGTTAATTTTCAAGCGGTTTGTTGCATGTATAGTGGACGTGAATTGACCTGGCAGAGCAATCCATTCGATAAGCATGGGCTGCTCTGCCAGGTCATTTATCGTATGGTATACCCCCCGCCTTACTCAGTTCTATCCTTGAATGTATGACTTATTTGGAAATTCCTCATACAGGGTGTTTCATATTATCTGTTACCATTACAAGTACATATATATCATTGGTTTTATATACGATGTAGTCATCTTATACATGCTTTTCAAGGTTACATAATAAAGTTTTGTCTCGCGCAAAAATTAAGGGACAATATTTTCACCCTGACGTCTTTTTTACGTCATCAAATTTAGACCGATTTTTTTTTTTTTTTTTTTTTTTTTTTTTTTTTTTTTTTTCAAAAATGGAGCTGCCCATTGATGCATGCACAAAGTTGCCGAACTGTTTTATCAAATATTTATCAATAACTGTCATCAGATCTATGAATAAGCAATATCCCAATGAAGAAAACTAAACACTGATACATAGAAAAATCTGACTTTGTCTGAAAATTTTTCACAATTTAATAGTATGGGCATCCTTAAAATAAGTCCATCAGTAAAAACTGGACCCTTTTTTTCGAGACTTATGACATTTTGACAAATTATGACATTTTGACAATTGAAAAATAAGCTATCTGCATGTATTAAAGATAAAACATGTTCCAGCATGAAGTCGAAAACCTGCAGACTCTATTACCCTTTCATTCAAAAAGGACGCTGCTTCGCCTCTCACTTCCAGCGAAATTATTGCTTGGCTTGAAAAACATTTATGACACAATTTGGATTTCATACAGGTCAGATAAGTTGTGGCATTTGCACTCCCAAGACCTCAGTCCGCCCAAACTTTATCTTTAATATATCTGAAAGAGCATGTACGCACAACCATATCAAAATAACCATTCATGAATTCAAACAGCATTCCATTGTGAAAACGGAATATTTCATTGGACGCATGCAAATCGGTCATCACAAACTTTAAGAAACAGGTTGACGTCGTTTTGCTACATCGATGACTGGAATGCTTTGTCGTAAAACTGTACTATATGTGTGAAATTGAATTTGTGTCAATACTGAACGCAAACATACATGTACTATTGGTATATGTAAAAAAAACTTTATTATGTCTTTTTTCTCATTGTACATTTTATTAAATTTAAATAAACCTAAAATTCGAAATGGTATCACATATTATGAAACGCCCTGTATGATACTTTTCCCAAAAAATATACTTAACAAAAGTTCTAATCGGTCACTTTTAAAATTGCAATATCTCGATTATTAATCAACCAATCAGTGTAAAATTTTACATGTGTTATTTTTTGCCCATATCATTGACTATGTGTATCTTTGAGAGCGCTGAAACATTGAGGGGTGGTTAAGATGTCCATGTACATCATTTTCCCGTTTTGCACGTGAAAAGTTTTCGTGCAACAAAAGCCACGATCCAGTTTATACACGTGAGGTCTCTATCGACTGTATAGTCAGAAAACACATAACATGACCAGAATGACACACGAAGTGCGAGGCAGGGCCGTCGAAATGCTATAACGGGGCCTTCGTTTTCGACTGGCAAAATTTAGTTGCAGAAAAAAACGGAAGTAGGTGGCAATCGAGGCTTGTTTTGTTTTATGCAGTTTTTATCATTCGTTTCCATCCATTTCAAGTCGCCAGAACGTTTACGTAGGCCTCTTTTAACCACCAAGGCCTTACACATGGAATTTCAGGCCACCGGAAGTGCTGCAGTTCGCCATCGGAAACGGAGACGACGAGTTACCATACATCGCCAGGACCATTATTTATCTTTGTCATATGAAAGGAACAGATTCCTCCCGGCTTCAATCACTTAAGGTTGACTGCGGGGTCGACATGAAGGCAACATTACACCACAGACTGTGCACAGTAGGCTGTAAAGTGTTGGAATTCGTTGAAAGTAGCCACTCAGGTGTTGTTATCTGTAGACGTCATCGAAATGTCCGTCTAGTTTTGGTGCGACGTTACCTTCTTTTTTCCAGGGCTGCCTTGGCCAACGTCTTCTTAACAATTTTGACCACAACTTTGCATCAGTTTTCCGACGGACGTGTGCTCTTTTATCGCTGTCACGGTGAGTTTCAGAGTGACGAATTTGATTGTGATTGACTTTCTTAACATTATCCTTTCCATGACAAGCTAGTATGTAGCTGTTATTGAAGCTAACGGTGACCACACACGTTACTAACACTGGTCTTTTTGATTTGTGAATTTTGAAATCGAGGGTACCTCTTTAAGAACTGTTGTTAGATCTTACTAAAAAGTCTTAAAATAATCGAAATGCAACAGTCATGTTGGAAATTGATTTCTTCAACAGTGTTCCAGAAAAAAATGTTTGGAATCGTTTGTTTATTGATTTTATGGCGCAAAGTATAAGGTGACCGATTAGAACTTTTGCAGAGTTTAGTCCCAACCGACCAAAAACCGATCTAAATTATAAATCGTTTTACTGGTCGGTTGGGATCAATTTTTGCAAAAAGGACACAGATGTTTCAGAAAAGTCATGCATCTGAGGAAAGAGATGATTCGAAATTCAAAAAATGGTCATTCTTTAAGTTTAAATATGAGAAATGAACGTTGAATTCTTCAAATATTCTCCATATTCTTATTTTATGGTATCATTAAAATTAACCCGTATACTCTAATTCCCACGTCTACCTAAGTAGAAATCTGATGGGCCTATCTAGAAAAGAAATCCTAATAGACGAGAGAGAAATAGTAAAAAAAAATACTGTATTACACGGTGTCGGTTTTTTCGGGCGATGTCGTAAACATTTGGTGGCGGAAAGTTGGAAAGTGTCGATTTGTTTAAACTAGTAACGTGTCCGTAAAGAACGAGTAACCGTATGTTAGTAGATGTATACGGCGTCGTAAGAAAAATCCAACGTCACATGGATCTCATTGAGGAAAGACTACCTTAATGTTTTGTCTGGGTTAACAGTTTAAAAATATTTTTATATTATTTTGATTTCCATAATAAAACGATTCGAGGAAACATGGTGGCAAAACGAAAATATTTTGATAACCAAATTTCTTCTTTGTATCAATCTTTCTTTCAATAATTCTTCAGTTTATCTTTACATGAATAATTATACCTCTATCAACACAAACTTGTCATTTACAACAGTATAGGGCTAAGGGAAAGGGAGGCTGTAAGCCCCCAATGTTAGTTAAAAGTACCGAATTTTCCTTAATATTGTTCATTGAAATTAAGAAGATAAAAACATTTTAGCCACTGCAATATTCAGACACTGGCCCGGACAGGGGCTCCAGCCCACCACCCCCTCCCTCCCATTAATATTAAATTGCTTCCTTTGGGCCTGAGAGGCTAGTTTTACTTTTCATTGGTTAGGAAAGGTTTAACGTTGCACAATAAAAATGGTGATTATTACAGCGAGAAATTTGCGCAATGGAACAGCAAAATTCAGAAGGAGGAAAAAAGTGAAATTGAATATGATCCACAGGAGAACTGACTAGATCTAGATAACCAAAATTACAATTGTATAGCACATTGTACATTTTTATTTTGGTATATGATAGATCATATTCATTGATTATCCATTCTAATAAAATTTGTGTTTAACACTGTGTTTGAAAAGGTATACACGTATTTTCTGTAAAAACGAGGGATGTTCATTAAATAATGAAAATACACTATCAGCTCAATGATTAGAATGTGTAATTATATAGTTAATGTTTTATATGCAAGTAACAAGCATGTGGATTTTTTCAAAGTAACAAGAACTGTGCATGACAACCGTTGCCATGGCAATACTGTAACAGAATTGCAAAGGTTTCAACTCTGAAATTCAAGCGATTTCCATCAATAAGAACCAAGAAAACAAAATGGAATCATTCTGGCCTTATACTGGGTAATTTTGTGTCTCGGGTACAAACAAAAAATAGCAGTAAAAGTCTCTTTGCTCTCTAAAAAATCGAAAAGAAACATCATCAAATACTTTCCACCTGGAAAATCTTGACGTCTTTCCCTAATCAAAAGTGTGGGGTGACGTCATCACAGTTTATATAAAAGCAATTAAATGTTGGGGCATAGCATTACATAATCAATCACAAGTTCCCTGCACGTTGCAAATCAATGTTTGAAATTAGCATCGTACATATCACATAGGAACATATAGTTAAAAAGCGTGTTTACACCTGCGGTCATATCACTTTATTTACCTAATTCCCTTGATCACAATGCCGAAGATTTCAGTGTTGCCACATACAAGAACCTTACATGTAGTTTTGAAGTAAAAACATAACACCATCTTATAATTATACTGAATAAACATTTTCTATGTGCAAATTCTAAATAAAAACCATGATGCAAGTCTGTTTTAGCAAAAATATCGTAAAAAAGCGTCAGATGTCATACCTATTGAGAATGTGACGTCACGCGTTTCCATAGTAACACACGGAACGTTCAGTTCTGATTTTCACAATGAAAGCTTAAAAGCAGCTCTTTGTTACTGTTTAAGTATATCTTTATCATGTTGCGTATTAAAAGACTGGCAGATATGTTTTCATTAATTCATAATGAACGCCCCTCGTATATTTTTTTTTTTAAAAAATGATGTCCATTCTGTTGTTTGTAGCAGCTGTAAGCAGCTGTAACTTTTGGACAGCTCTTTTTCCGTTTGTGAAAGATATGAATCTATCACTTCTTCTAAAAGTAGTCTGGGTTTATCCTTATGTTTTGATAAACCCTCGGTGTCGTTATAAAATCTCGTAAATACGCCTTTAATCAAGGCGTGGTTACGAGGTTTTACAACAACACATACGAAATACTTGTTCGAATTAACACCACGATTTACTTAATAACATCGTTCCGTTTTAACTCATAAATACGAGGCGATCATAAAATAATGAAAAAACATTATCAGCTCAATGTTAAGAATGTGTTATTATACATTATATTGTATAGTTAATGTTTAATATTACAGCTAAAACGAGTTAAGTTGCACAATTACGAACGAAAAATGTCCCACTATAGTTTCGGTCTTAGATTTTTCACATTGACATATTTCGGTTTTACTATCAATTGACTACTTGAATTTAATAAATATTTTAAACATGACTTGAGTATTTCTAATTTTGTGACATTTAATGAATAAAATATTTTATGGAACGAAAAATGACGTAACGTAATTCACAGACAAGTAATTCACAATTTTGAACATGCAATAAAATTCCACATGTAATAATTCTGAAGAGAAATGTTCTTCTTGGTTTATGTTATCTACACATGTGTAGGTACATGCCAAACTTTGTATTTAACCTAAGCGTTGATTGTGTGAAATTTTAAAAAGCATTAACGTAATTCACATTTACTGCTCCTTGAGCGAGGTAGCTTCCTTCATTGCAAAGTGTGACTTACTATAATCCACTGCTACTTTCAAGAGTAATACAATGTGTTTGCACATGCTGTTGACTATTTATAAATGATATTTAATATCATGTATTCAAAACATGGTTTCGTTTTAGGATGTGTGTAAAACTAAATAACGTAATTCACACCAGACCATGGGACATATGCATAATTGTTTGCAGAAAAATGCATTTATCTTAAATTTCTTTATTTCACCACTAAAACAATTTGGAAAAGCTACTGGTTGGGATACTGGGTATACTGTATATGTATTATATATGTACTCTCCGTACAAAAGTGATGAACTTGACCACCCCCGAGGTGGGACAGCTGTTTTTTACCCATTTTCCGACTTATCGAAACATTACTCTCACATATTTCATCAGATATATGGGGTTTTGTTATTTTTTCTAATTGACCACCCCTATGACATTATGTTAAAGACGATTCATCAATATAATTGTACAAACATAGCTTTTTAGGTCCATGGGACAGGTATTTCTCGTATTTGATACATTTAACTCGTTTATGCAAGTAACGAGTATGTGTACTTTTTTCAATGTAAGAAGAACCGTGCATGACAACCGTTGCCTTGGCAACTCTGTCACAAAGTTGCAAAGGTTTCCACTCTGAAATTCCAGCGATTTCCATCAAATTTTCCTCTCAAAAACCAAGAAATCAAAATGGAATCATTCTGACCTTGTACTTGTTAATTCTTTGTCTCAGGTACAAACATGAAATAGCAGTAAAAGTCACGTTGCTCTCTTAAAAAATAGAAAAAAATCATTATCAAATAATTTGTATCTGGAAAATCTTGACGTTTTCCCCTGATCCAAAGTGTAGGGGGTCAACAATGTGACGTCATCATACTTTTAATAAAAGAAATTTAATGTTGGGGCATAGCATAATCAATCACAAGTTCCCTTCACGTTTAAAATCAATGTTTGAAGTAGCATCGTACATATCACCGAGGAATAGATGGTTAAAAAGCGTGCTAACACCTCCGTTCATATCATTGTATTTACCTAATTCCCTTGATCACAATGCCGAAGATTTCAGTATTGCCACATACAAGAATCTTATATGTAGTTTTGAAGTAAAAACATAACACCATCAGACAATAATGCTGAATAAACATTTTCTGTACGCAAATTTTTAATAAATACCATGATGCAAGTCTGGTTTAGCGAAAATAACGTAAAAACGTCAGACGTCATACCCATTAAGAAGTATTTCTTAATTATGTTGCGTATGAAAAGACTGGCAGATATGTTTTCATTATTTAATGAACGCCCCTTGTATATATCCAGCCCACAACGAAGAAAAATGATTATTTATACCCGTTTAACCGTAGCCTGGATAATGAAGGATGAATATTTTACGAACACGTAAGTTATAGGTACTCAAGAACGCTCCAAGTACGTACAACGGTATCGTTGTGCTTTGTCTAAGCATAGCCCTTATATTAACGGCGTGTAAACTAATAAGTATGTGTATCGAAACAGATCTAGCTACACCGCGAAGTGCTAACACATTAGCGCAATTGAAATCGACAAGCGTCAGGTTCTAAATAGAATTTCTGCAATTCTACGAGTGTTTTACGTAAATGTCTGACTATACGAACTGTACGCGCAGTAATATTGTTATCGTGGTGAAATTGTCGTCTGCACCAATTAGAATAGTTCAAATCAACATTCTCGTCAAAAATAGAAGTTGATAGTTTTCGCAATTATGAGCAAACTACTACATTGTTTTGATGAAACAAATAGAAAATGAAAGTCTTTGGGTTGATTGTTATTTGAGCAATTTTGAATTATTCGAGGGTAGGCCTACTTCTTTCGGAGGACTCAGACAAACGACTATGCGGTGGCACAAAATTGACCAATTAATGACCAATTTATAAATAGAACTGAGGTTTTTTCCAAAATCAGAACTTTGAAAACCAATAGGTAGTGAAATGAAGGGATTTCCCGACCTAAAAATGAATGTGTGTCTATAAGTAGTATTATAAATTTATATTGACCCCGGAATGACCTACCTCATTTAAATACATTGTAGTTGCTTATTTCAAAACAGGTAAATCAGGTTGAACACGTAATTATCGAATAACGTTATATTGAATCTTTGAAATGTACCATATGGTTTTACCAATCTGGTTAGCTCAATGGGTTGCGCGTTGGCTTTGAAACCTAACGGACCCGGGCTCGAGTCTCAAGCAAAATCCTTTCTTTTACCTATTCGACGGACTTCTATTTTACCTTTCCTGTGTATATTACCCTATTGGAACCATACAGAGCATTATTTGTTATTCTTTATCCAAATAAAGTAAGCACAATTTATGAATATTGACTTAAATATTGCCAGTGATAGATAGACGTGTAAATAACTTCCATAGACGACCAATGTCACAAAAAGGCCACAAGCATTTGGACAAAGAGCAAGAGAAATAATTTTGAATGTACCAAGTTAATCTGTAAAGTAGCAGCAGAACTACAACAGAAAGCTTTCTTCCGCCTTTGTAGACCAAACGTTGTCCAGAATGCTCTTGGGTCAGTTAAATCATGACCTATCATAAAATAAAAAAAAAGAGCTCGATCGACAATGGCGTCTTCATTTAACCAACGAGGGAATAGGAGACGAACGGAATTGTAAATTGAAAAAAAAATAAAAATAAAATAAAATAATATGTGGACAATGGTTCAGTGGGAATTCGAACCTCGGACATCTTACTTTTTAACCAATGACTCTACCAGTTGAGCTATCGAGCAGTCGACAAATATCTACACTTTGAGAGTAGAAAATCTCGTGCAAGTTATCTGAAAATCCCGATATACCTTTTATCGGATAAACTCATCCAAATAAGTATGCAAATGAAGTAGGTCTTTCCGCGGTCAATTTAAAAAATCAATACATAGAAATTATAATAGCCTGAACACTCGGCCTGATCACTGTACATTCTCATCATCAAATCATTGTTCAGATGACTTAGTCGTAGGGATAGATGTACATGTATATTTTGAGACTGAAAACGTTTATTCTTGGGATGGAAATTATAGCCTTTTGCGAAACAACATAGGTGTTTATTGTTAAGGGCTGCTTTCTCTTCCATGATCTGTATTTAAATTAAGAATACTGTTAATAATGTGCCATCGAAATCCAGTACAATTATCTGATTTGAGAATATATGTATACTCGAATAGAAAGCTTCGTGGAAACAAATTGTATTTGGTAGATCTATATATACAGGGTGTCCCATAATATCTGTTACTACTTAAAGCATTTATTACGTATACCTACTGAAGAAGGATATGCAATAATGTATATCACAAGAAAGGCAACATGATAAAGTTTTATTTAGTTTACAGAGAACAGAATGATATGCAGTCATTCACTTTCAAAAGCGATTCAAGTTTTACAGCACATGTTCCACATGACGTCCATTTTGTTGAATTACGACTTCGCAGCGGGTCTTAAAGTTCAAAATTACAGACTGGCATGTGTCAATGCTAATGCACTTCATCTCTCTTCTAAAATTCATTTTGGGTTTGAACATCTAATGATGTTGGTGTTGGTTTGTAAACATTGTCTTTAAATATCCCCACAAATTTAAGACAAGTGGACTCAGGTCAGGGGAGTGCTGCGGTGGCCACTCAAACTGCGTCTTCAGGGACACAACTCTCTCTCTCCAAATGTGTGTTTGAGCCATTCTAGAACTTTTGTGGTAGTATGCAGAGTCGCTCCGTCATGTTGCAACCACTGATCGCTTACCTCAATCCCCTTTCTGCGTAGAGACGGAAGAAATTTCTTCCCGAGAACATCTAGATATCTATCATCGTCGATCGTCCCGGTATATCTATTTTCATCTTCAAAGAAGAAAGGTCCAATGACACCTTGCTTGTTAGTGCTGCCCAAACCGTTACCTTTTCGCTACGGATCCTGTAGCTTCAAACCTGTCAACTGTCCGTTTTATTGTCATTCGTGATATTGGGATCATAGTTGGATATCGTTTTGCTTACTTTCGTATCTCTAAAGTTGGAGATAGTGTATAATAATATAATTTTTACAATTTCAGTTTCAAAATTATCATCTGACGCCATTTCGAAAATATGAACAACGTCAAATGACGTGATCTAGTTGCACGAAAAAGCAAACGTGAAAATAGTGACTACAGAGACACTGTACGAAAGAATGAAACAAGTTCTAAAAAGGAAAAGCGTGAGAATAGTGAATATAGAGACTCAGAAAGGAAACGTGATCTAGTTGCACGAAAAAGCAAACGTGAAAATAGTGACTACAGATATACTGAACGAAAGAATGAAACAAGTTCTAAAAAGGAAAAGCGTGAGAATAGTGAATATAGAGACTCAGAAAGACAACGTGCTATGAATGCACGAATGATAAAACGACGAGAAGATATAGAGAGAAGAGAAACAGAAAAACATTTTGACGCTGTAAATAAACAAATAAAAAGGATAGACAAACATTACAAAGCAAAAGAACCACAACAATCTAGTGCTTATAGACAGACTAAAAAGGATATGAATGTCCACGAGCGAATAGACTACTTTCATTCTTTGGTACGAAATGGCCCTGTGTTTATTTGTACCTGCTGCCATCAGTTATTTTACAGACACAGTGTCAGTGTTTTCAAATCTGATCAAACTCTTGAATTTGAAATTCCTCACACTACTAGTGTGGATAAGAAAGTATGGATTTGTAGTACATGTAAATCCTATGTCAGCAGAAAAAAGATACCACCCATGTCTGCCATGAATAAGATGGGATTTCCAGCTCAATGTATGCTATAAGATCTCAATCTATTGGAACAAACTCTACTAGCGGTGAGACTTCCTTTCATGAAAATTCATGAAGCACCTCGTGGACGTCAAAAATTCATACGTGAAAATATGTTTTTGGTTCCAGCAGATATGCAAAATACAGTCTCACAGTTGCCAAGACTTACCTCTAACACAGCTACAATAAAAGCAAAGTTGAAACGAAAACTTCAGTATAAGCATCATGTGTATAGTGTGAACATTAGACCAGAACTTGTTCGGAAATGTGCTCGATATTTGTCTACGAGACCTCTGTACAAGGAATATGTGACATTTAACACAAACTGGGATATTGAAGAAGAGGAAGCATCTACAAGTATAACACCTGCTGAGTCAAATGAATCCATTATGCCTAGTACAAGTAATACATCTACCCAAGACAATGATATTGACTGTCCAACTAACAATAAAAATGATGATGAAGATGATGTCTGGAGTGAAATTGATGAAAATGAAATCACATCTGGAATGTGTGACACGATGCTGCCCTCACAAGACCTTTTAGAGCCAGACGAAAGAGATTTTGTTTTCAATTTCGCTCCAGGTGAAGGTTTTGCACCCATCAGTGTATTTCTAGAACAAGAATCTGAAGAGTTAGCTTTTCCAGGCATTTTTTGTGGAGAAAGACGTCCAGACAAAAGTGCTAGACCAGTTAATGTTACATATGGGGAAATTGTGAAATCCGAATTACGAAATAAGGACAGAAGAGCTGCTGGTTCAATTGAAAATATTTTTTTAAGGTAAAAAAAATTCAGATGAAAATTTTGATAGATCAAACAAACATCATGATCAGAAAAGTTCAAACAGGAAACGAAAGGCTAACAGTAAAAGACATAAGAGGTGAAGCTGTGAACAATCTTATATACCAGGATAAAGCATACAAAGCCCTCGCTAGTATTAGAGGTTCTCCTCCATATTTCGAGAAGACCAGCAAAGACATTTTTGCATTGATAAGGCAACTCGGGACTGCTACATTTTTCATCACGCTGTCTGCAGCTGAAACCAGATGGAGTCATCTCTTAACAATATTGGAGGAGATTGTTGACAAGAAAAAGTACCCTGAAGATGAAATAGCTACATTGTCGTGGGAAGCCAAGTGTCGCCTCATCCAATCTGACCCTGTGACCTGTACCAGGCATTTTGACTTTCAAGTGAACCGGTTCATCCATGAATTCCTTCTTACTAGTGCAGGACCTGTTGGTCAAATAGAAGATTTCTTCTACAGGGTTGAATATCAGAACAGAGGCTCGCCTCATATCCATATGGTTGTTTGGTGAAGCAATGCCCCACGATATGGAGTCGACTCTGAAGAAGATATATGTGAGTATGTGGACAAGTACGTAACCTGTGCCTTGCCAGATGAAGAAAATTCAATCAGAGACCTAGTGGAATTACAAATACACAGACACAGTCATACCTGTCAAATGAAGAAAAGAAAGAGGTGCAGGTTTGGATTTCCAAAGCCTATCCTGGGTAAAAATATGATTCTGGAGCCACTGTCTTCTACAGAATTCAGTAAAGAGGAATTAGCTTTCCACAAAACCAACTGGAAGAAAGTGTATGCAGCATTGAACATAATGAATGAATCACATCCAATCACCTGTAAAGACTTTATGAAACAGCTGCAACTGGACGAAGAGCAGTATTTAAATGCCATCAGGTCATCAATAAAAAGAGCAACAGTGTTCTTAAGGAGAACATCCTCTGAGACAAGAGTGAATAATTACAATGTACCTGTGCTATCTGCATGGAGAGCAAACTCAGACATACAATTTGTTTTAGATGTTTATGCCTGTGCCACCTATGTGGCATCATATCTTACAAAGAGTCAACGTGGCATGAGTGAACTCTTACGAAAAGCCACACAAGAAGCTATTCAAGGAGATAATGGCATTCGTCAGCAGGTAAAAGTTGTGGGTAATAAGTTTCTAAATTCAGTGGAGATCAGTGCCCAAGAAGCAGTATATCTCTGTTTTCAGTTGCCAATGAAAAAGGCATCCCGGCATGTGATTTTTGTAAATACAAGCCCTCCAGAGGAAAGAGTGACATTATTGAAACCAAAGCACATCCTGGACAATATGGATGATGAAGATGAGGATATAGAATGCAATAGTTTGCTGTCAAGGTATGCTGAAAGGCCACAAGACATGGAACAAGTTACACTAGCAGAATTTGCCTCCCTCTATAAACTAGTAAAACCAGAGTATGTTGCAAGAAATGTAAAACAATAAAAACCAACAGTAGATGCCTTACTTCCAGAACCAGACCATGTTGAAAATGAAGATGACGAAAACTTGGATGGAGTATCTGCAAAAACCACTCAAAAGAATCAGTACAGAAAAAGAACAAAGGGAGAAATCATTAGACCAGTTCATTTCAACCCTGATGTTGACAAAGAGAAGTTTTATAGAGAGCTTTCGGTTCTGTATTATCCCTGGAGGGATGAGCAATGTCTTAAAATGACTGTTCAACATATATTGATAGATTCAAACAAGTCCAAGGTGACATTGAACACTGTTGGAAAACATTTGGGCCTTATTCTAATGAAGTCAACGAGGCTCAAAATTTGCTGAATTCATACCCTGATATTGAAGATGTTTGGAATGAACTAGCCTCTGGTACAGAATACAACAACACATGTGACAGAGAAATTCAGCCACCCATAGCAGATACGGGCATCGAGGATTATAATATTGGTGTAGATCTTGGTTTGCCAGTTACCACATCTGATGAGGATCTACATGAGTTCCATAAAATGCCAGACGAACCCTACAGAGCTCTTATGAGATCACTTAACAAAGAACAGACAGAATTTGTTCATGACACAATGCATAGTTTGAAACACTCCAATCAACAGCTTTTTAGGTTCTTAAGTGGTGGAGCTTGTGTCGGGAAAAGTTTTGTTGTTAAAGCTTTATACCAATCTGCATTGAAAATTCTACAATAAACAGCCAGGTGAAAACTTTGCAGAACATAGAATCCTTCTGCTTGCACCTACTGGTAAGGCTGCATACCACATACATGGTTCTACGATTCACAGTGCGTTGAAAATTCCAGCCAACAACAAATTGGAACATAGACCCTTACGCTCTTGCCAGCTCAATACACTAAGAAATAAGATTGGGAAATTAAAACTGATATTTATTGACGAAATTTCCATGGTTAGATTCCGTATGCTCAACTTTATTCACCAAAGAATGATGGAAATCATGCAAAGTCCAAGACCGTTCGGTGGAATATCAATTATTGTTGTGGGTGACTTATTCCAGTTAGAACCAGTATTGACACATATGCATTTGTGCAACCTACAAATGGTTTCATGCCTCTTGCAACAAATTTATGGAAAGATTTATTTCAGATGTTTGAGTTGAAGCAAATAATGAGGCAAGCCGACAGCAAACAGTTTGCATAGCTCCTTAATCGTCTACGTGAAGGAAACCACACCAGTCAGGATCTCAATGTCCTGAGAAGCAGACAAATAAACAGAGATTCTACTGACTATCCCCAATCATGTACTCATCTCATGCATACAAATGAGAAAGTCAATTTATACAACAACCAAGTCATCAACAGGTCCCAGAATCAATTATTTACTATCAAAGCTAAAGGTCGTGTGATTGGATCCACCCCACATGGAATGCGAAAGAAAATCCTGGACAACTTTTTTAAGAACCATCAAAAAAACTGTCAATTACCAAATGAAGTTGCAGCATGCGAAGATATATTTTATGATCTTACAGTGAATTTGAATACTTCAGATGGTCTCACCAATGGAGCTTCTTGCAAAATAGTAAAAATTGACATTGACTCCCAAGATGCATTAGCAACAGGCATTATTTGGGTGACATTTCTTGATAGTGCTTGTGGTAAGAGTTTGAGATCAGAGAAGAACAATTTATATAAACGAGGCTATAGTAAATCATGGACACCTATTCAACCAATTGTGAAGGAGTTTAATGCAAGTAAAGATGGCCAAGCTCAAATACAAAGATATCAATTTCCTCTCAGACCAGCACATGCAAAATCAATACATCGGTCACAAGGGGATACCCTAGACTCGGCAGTGGTTGATCTTACTCTGACCCGCCCAGTGAAGCATATACATTATGTTGCTCTCAGTCGTGTCCAGACATTGGAAGGACTTCACATTCTCAATCTTCAAGAGGACAAGATATCAGTGGACAAAAGGGTGCAAACAGAAATGGATAGATTGAGAAATTTGCCTCTGACTTTAGATCACCACCTATTAACGGATCGCCAAGAGTCTATTAACCTGGCCTTTGTAAATGCGCGTTCATTAAATCGACACATGGAAGATGTAAGAGCTGATAGGAATATTCTGGCAGCAGATGTTGTTTGCTTCTGTGAAACCAGATTTAATGATAAAGACACACTTAATGACACATCTATCAAAGACTATTTTCAATATAGACAGGATTACCATCAGTCATCAAGCAGGGCAAGGCCACCATATGGATTAGCTGTACACTCAAAAACACCTTTCAGTTTGAAGATCAATGAATCTAAATCGGCAGAAATAGCAGTGTTCAATGTACAAGACCAGAGAGATGTGAAGTTTGTCTTCCTATACAAACCCACTACGACATCCTATAACACACTTATCCAACTCCTCAGCCTGGTGCAAGATAAGCACCTTCGTGATTCAAAAACAGTGATTTTTGGAGATTTCAATATAGACTTGTGTCTTGATTCACAAGATAAACAAGCCTTAAAGACATTTATGTTACAACATTCCTACCAGCAAATATTACAGGGACCAACCAATGACCATAGCTCAACAATAGACCTGATATTCACCAACATAGCTCCGGTGTCTTGGAGACCTATTACACAGACCACAGACTTTGCTGGGCTGGGTGGTAATTTTAGGTATATGACTACATGTTCATTGTAATTACTGTTTAAATGTAAGTTACATATACTTACTTAAAGAATAGTGATGATATCCATAAGTAATCCACTGAAAACATTTTCCCAAAGACAAATAGGAAAACAAAACAAAACAGACACTACCATCATAATAAATACAATACACTATAGTAATCGCTAGAAAATACATCCTACGAATCAATAAAAAGTTCAAACCACCACCCATTTATTTCTGAGCTTCGGGCGTATAATGCCACGCCCAGCGTTGCTCTTGTTTCATCATCAAAAACTTTATTCTATCTTCTTTAGTTTGATATGAAAATGATGTCTGTAATACATCTAATAGTGAAACAGCAAGCATTCAAAGTAGTAACAGATATTATGGGACACCCTGTATATTAATGTGTGATACTTTTTAAAATTTGGTATAGCCCTTCGCTGGATGTAAGAAAACGGACCTAGTTGGATCGAAGGCTAGCCGAATCAACATCCTATGAAATAGACAGTTTAGAAACAGTTCACCAAAAAGCTGTTGCCTCTACCATTACTCAAAATACGTATGTCTTAAATTAATATGAAATATAGATTGTCCATTTCAAGATTAGTTAATTGCAGAGTAGTTAATTGCACATTTCATTATTTATGCATAGTTCATAAGTCATTGAATCGTCCGATTTAACCCGTCTGCAATTTCTTAATAGTCAAAATTTTCACAACAAAATAATGAAGCCAATCAGGTTTTTTATCAATCATGAAATGCTATAGTATTTGTCCTTGTACCCGGACATAGGGCCTATAAGCGGAGAATAATAAGACTGGTACCCGGGCATAAATATTGTACTCGATCAGAGCTACAGGTAGGAGGAGCTGATAACATTTCCTAATGTAATATGAAAATGAAAAGCCCCGCCCTGCCATGCCCACAATTTTTGATCAATCAAAAATTCATGAAAATGTATTGAAGACAGTCACTAGAGAAACATTCACGCCAAGTATGGTACAAATTGGATAAATAGTTGATTTAAAGAATTTTCTCATGATTACTCCAAGTCTGATAAGCCCCGCCATGCCACGACCACATTTTTTGACAAATCAAAAATACATGAACAATTTTTGAAAGGGGTCACCCAAGGAACATGCCTGCCAAGTTTGGTCAGGATTGGCCCAGTGGTTAAGGAGAAGAAAGTTTTTGAATAATTATCTAACGATTTCTCTAAATCTGATGAGCACCGCCCAGGCGTGCCGATAATTTTGACCAATCAAATATTCATAAAGATGTATTGGAGACAGTCAATGAATTAGAAATTTCTCACGATTTCTCTTAGTCTGATAAGCCCCGCCCTACCAAGTCCACACTTTTTCACGAATCAAAAATTCACGAACAAGTTTTGGAAAGGGTCACCCAATAAACATTCCTAACAAGTTTGGTAAGAATTTGCCCAGTGGTTGAGGAGGAGAAGATTTTTGAAGAATTATCTAACCATTTCTGGAAGTCTAATAAGCCTCGCCCTACCACGCCCACATGTTTCATCCTATCAAAAATTTATGAACATGTGTTGAATACAGTCAATCAATGAACATTCCTGCCAAGTTTGTTTCAGATTGGCTTAGTAATTGATTTTTAAAGATTTTTCACAGGATGTCTCTAAGTCTGATAAGCTCCGCCCTGCCACGCCCACAATTTTTGACGAATAAAAAAATCACGAACAAGTTTTGAAAGAGGTCACTCTAGAAACATTCCTGCCAAGTTTGGAAAGTATTGGCCCAGTGGTTGAGGAGGAAAAGATTTTTGAAGAATTATCTAATGATATCTGATAAGCCCCGCCCTGCCACGCCAACATTTTTTGACGAATCAAAAATTTAGGAACAAGTTTTGAAAGGGGCCACCTCAGAACCATGCCTGCCAAGTTTGGTCAGGATTTGCCAGTAGTTAGGAAGATGGGGATGTTTAAAGCAATTGTAGACGACTTCCTGGTGATAAGAAATAAATTTAACCTACTTCGGGAGAGGTCGGTGTTATCGAACAATTTATAGTATCTCCTGGTCACAATTTAGATAAAGTTAAAAAAGACATAGCCACAATGTTACTACAAAAGGGTTCGATACCTTTGATTGAAAAAATGAAATTTTCTCAAAATTTTGGTAAATGCTGTTTCAAGAATTGAACATTAATACAACAATGTTAGAATTCAAATAGTTCTCGTGATTGTGACATGACAATCAGGAATTTGTCTGTGTTGCCTTGAAATGGTCAGTGCAGATTTAGCACTGTTTTGGGATCGATTACGCCGACAAAATTCGGGAATAATAAGGTAATAAATCTAAAATGGATAATTTCGCCGCGGAAAACATGTCGGAAAAAGTTCACTTCTTCTGTCAAGTTTCTTCCTGTCTCGCAAGACCTAGTGAACGCCCACCATCTGCAAATTTGGCCATGACACCAAATACACGCATGTGTCGAGATCTAGAAAATGGGCACCGTACATAATATTGAAGTATTTTGCAACCAGAACAAGATCAGTCTACGCTTGAATGAACCAATGCTGCTTTCTTAAAGCTGGTATGGGAATAAAAGAAGCTATAAGTGAACAACATGGATCATGTCGCATGCACGTGCTCTAAAATGTCAAAATGATACTTTTGAAGATCCCAGTTCGTTTGTATTAAGATTTTTAGTGTTGTATATACTGATACTTTAGATTTTTAATCAATCATAGAGAAAACCAAAACACCTGCTCAGATAAAATTCAAAAAATCAAATAAATACACCAAACCTTAATGTTTTGAAGTTTGATCTACAGTCTTTGTCTTATCTATAACACCGTTTAAGAAGTAAATTGGAAAGTTTTTTTCAATATAATTTAATATCCTTAAGTGGGCAATAAAAAGCTACTTTAGCTTGATTCTTTTATTCTTATTTCATATTATTATCATTTTCTTCGCTTGTGACTCTTCACAAGAAAGTGTTCCGGAGAAAGGTCACCTAGAGTACATGTATTTATCTTATAAATACATTACACCAATATACAACAATACTTTGGTAACTTGGTAAAGATCGTCGTCATAATTATGAAAAAAATCGATTTTTGGATTTAACCCTTTCCCAAACAAGACCTGGTTTTGACGTCCCTAATAGAAAAGGTTTGAGAAAATATTGAAACAAAAGAAGAAACTGCTGATAACCAGCAGTTTCTCCTTTTGTCTCAATATTTTCTGTGCCATATTTTACACAAAAACCATTTTTAATAACATCCATTTTGTCATTTGTGGCAGATTTTGAAGGGGATCACCCTAACATTTTGCCGTTTGGGAAAGGGTTAAGTCTTTCAGACATACATGTACATCTTTCTAATTTCGTATTCATGTTCCTTCCATGTGGGAGGATTAATTCCGTAATACAATCAACCATCAACCTCACTTAGATCCCTCATGGGCTAGTTTAGCTTCTAATTTAATTTAACAATTATACAACAATCAAATTGATTGGTCGAGACATTCGAGATTGATTTTAACTTTTTTCTGAATATGTAATAATAATGTAGTGTTCTGAGAAATAAAGGAAACTATCTAGTTTCAAGTTTTGGTCGCTTATTTCCGTACAAGCCCTTTTCGTGTAACATTTACATTGCAGAATTTGCTTTGTCCAGTAGTGGCTCCTTCTGAAACATGTGCTGTTCCTCCTCTATATATTCTGTAAAATCTGATAAAATATAGTAGAATAGTACTCAAGATAGTAGATTCCCTTCTATTGGTGTGACGTTAATTCGTTTTATAAAAATATATATTTAACAAATATAGTTTGCAAGAACAACGTGAACAACCATTTTGTCGAATCATTATTGAAACAATGTTTTGGAATGAAATCATTTGTGTTTATTAATCGACAATTTTAAAACTGGTTCTCTTCGAGACAACTTCATCTCTCTCTTCCATTCAATTGTTCGGTTAACAAAGATTTATCTGATTCGTTGAGGCAAATTAAACACATTCTTGAAAAAAGAGAAAAAAAAACTGATTATTAGCATTTCTTTCGTTTTATTTTACCTTATTGTCTCCTTTTTAGTTTCAGTTCTAACCTAATGATAGAGTAATAATGCAGTGTCTAAGGATGGGAAAATCTATAGTAATATTTTCCGTTCTGGTGTTGATCTACGGTAAAACCACACGACTTGCGAGTCTAGATGATGCGGTTCAGACTTTGACCAACCACTTCTGTCCACGGATCGAACCTTTCACCTGCGATGCTAACACAAAGGGTGTGGAATTCTCGGCTTGTTGTTTAGGTAAGGCACTACCTTCACGATTGTGCAACATTGGATGAATAACAAAATAAATCTCGATTCTTGTCAGTTATTTTTCAATAACTTTTTTTATTTCGGCGTCGATTCTAAAAAGATTTGTTGCATGTACCCGCCTTACTGAGTTTTTTCTCAGATATGCGAATTATTTGTGGAATCATTTTACTTTTTTTTTCAAAACATGATCTCAACCGACCTTTAAACGAAATGATAGCGACTACGGACTAATTTACCTCGCTTCAGGTAAGACATTGTGCTTTCTTGAGTCAGTTTTATCCGTTTTGTTGCATGTACCCTGCGTTACTGAGTTTATTCTTTATATATATAACTTGTTTGGAAATTCCTCATATTTTTCCTAGAAATTAATCCAAAACCGACCAGTAAGACGGTCTGAATTGTTTGTCTGGACGGTTGAGATATTTTTTCAAAAACTGCAAGAAGGTTTCAGGTAAGTCAAACATCGGAGGAAAGAGCTCAGTAAGGTTGGATTCAGGCAACAAACCACCACTTGAAAATTGGCACAGAAATAAGGAAGTAATTGCAAAATTTCTTACCTGAAGCGAGGCATTTGTCCGTAGATTTACCAATCCTATCATGCACAATCTGAATCGTGCTTTTGTAACTTTATTTAGATTTTAGGGATTAATAGCAGAAGTCATATATACTGTGCAAAAATAGTTTAGCACACTCGGAAAATGTTTGTTCCCAGTAAAAAACTATATGCGAAATCTTTAAAAGGAGAACAATACTTTGACTGTGCATTCATTTTGCTGACGTTTCCTGGACATTTTGTGTCCAAACTCTATAACATTAACTCGATATCTTACATTAAAGTGCATAGAGGTCAGACATCGAAAGTCAGGCAGATTTAAATATCTGGATAATTCACCAGCAGTAACTTTGGTCGCCATAAAACGACTTTCAATGCTGCAGACAGGCTTTCTCACTAAACATCTAGGGGAATTCTTTCCCATTCATATTGCAGAGTACGCTCAAAGTCAAGGACGTTACAGTCGTCATGGCTTTCGATAGCCTGTCCCTCCAAATGGCATGTACAAGTTGATTCGTGTGTAAACACTAAATAGGACATCACCCCTATGACTCCTGGTTCTATAGCAACGTGTCCATACCCACTGACGCATTGCCTGCCGATGCCTCAACGTCATTGGCGTAAGGTCGGCAGGTGTTGCAAGCTGTACAGGACCTATCCCGGAGAGTCTCGTCACTAGCTGTAGGGCCTGTGACGTCCCAGAGGAGTCGGGCTAACTTCCTACTAGACGTACCTCTGTTACGTCGTCAGGACGTCACTATGAAACTACCCTCTTGTCGTTTTACGCGATCTGTAAGATTTATGTCGATCATTTGCGACCAAACCTGCACCAATTCTGTACCGAAGGCGTCTGATTGCGAAATATATGCATATTGAAATGCAAAGTGACACCTCTAACGGGAATACCTCATTGGAGCATGCAAAGAGCTCTCTGACGTAGATCTAACGTCATTATTTTTGCTTTCCAGTTATCAATTTCAAAGAATTTGTAACAGTTAAATTGCTTATACTAAAAGATCTGTGTAATCGTGTGTTTTTGACAAGCTAGAAAATATCGATGACACTGCACACTTGACGCACGTGACTTTTGCTTATCTGGATTTTGTTCAATATCCTGACTGTTCATTCCACACACGCACTGTATGTGTGATGGTTGTCAATCGGGATAACTTTACGGATTAAAAGAATTTTATGTAATAATCAGATACTGAGAAAATGATTTGTATCAAAACGTGCTAAACTTTTTTGCACAGTATACAATAACTAGTCTCAACCAAAGATTTGGGCCGCTTTACGGTTTGAATGATTGTATTTAAAATACGGGAATACAACTGCTTCTGTCTGCGAGACAATTATCATTTTCAATTTTTAAATGTGATTATTGCATAAAATGTGTGTTTTCGGGCCTTTATCAGCATTAAATAGCGCGAAGAAACCGGACTGATATCGGTAAAACCGGTCGTTAATCGGGAAATTCTCGTGCCACGTCGGACAGATTTTGCACTCAAATATCCTTTATTTGTTGTGAGTGATTCAGAAAATTGAAAATAAATCCCTTTTCCGCCATGTAAAAGACCCCCTTTACACCCTAATAAATAGTAAACTAGTTCTCTCCCAGTGTAGTCATATCTGGTGACGTAATATAGTGACGTAGGTTTCTTTAAATCAAAACGTAAACAGAATTCCCAGCAAGCAGACCTATATCGGGCCGATATCGGCTGCGTATCGGAATATCGGTAAATTTTGCCGATGACGGGCCGATATCGGGCCGATAAGATTTGACGATTTTAAAATTATTTCATTGTGGCATCTCAGTATTTCATTTTATATTTTTAATGACAAATCTTCGTTAAACTTCAATTCAGTAATACATTGGGAACAAAAAATCCATTCTAGACATTAAATATCGGCCGTATGTCGGCCCGACATCGGCCCGTCGTTGACTTGGCTTGACAACCCGTTTACGTTTCTTATCGTTCAAAAGTGTGTTTTTCTGAAATAATAACTATTGCGTTGAAAAAAAAACAAATTAGATAAGAAGCCTAGTATTCAATTGATATCAGTATTATTGAATTATCAATATCGGTCCGACATCGGCCCGACATCGGCCCGACATCAGCTGTAAGTACCCTCAAGTCAATATCTACGTATCTGCCTTTGAGCGGACATTATTTTTCTTCTCTTTGTTGATACACACTTTTTTATTATAAGAAGGTAAATGGTGAGTTTTAACAAAAGTTTGTCATTTATTATTGGAATAGTTTTTATTTGGAACTTTGATTATTTAGGGACTGCGAGTACTTTGATTATGTATTGTATTTTTCATGACTTAGTTAGTCTAATGCCTAGTTTGTGTTCAAATGGCTTCAAAATTTGTTTCTCCAAGTTTAGCATTGAGTTTTTGTTTAATCCCTCAAGATATTACATTTTCTGCTGACGAGGATGAGTATTGGCAAGATTGAGGAGTTCCTGGGGGGGGGGGGGGAAGAGTCCGTTGACAACGAAGTAGAGTGAGTGGAGCTGTATTTTCGTGGCTAACTAAATTGACAACGACAAGAAGGTTGCTGTTTTCCTATGGATGATTGAGAAATTTGGTGCAGCCAGCGTTACCAAAGGACAAAACGTTCATTTAGATTAAGGACCTCCTTAAGAGTCATTTCAACCCAAAGCCTTTGATCATACCTGAGCGTTTTCAGTTTCATAAAAGGGAACAAAGAGAGGATGAATCGGTTTCGGTTGGAGGAAATTAAGGAACTTTCTGTCAATTGTTACTACGGTGCATTTGTACCACAAGCGTTAAGGGACCAACTGGTGTGCGGCTTATGGTCTGAGCAAATTCTGTGAAAAGTACTGGCCGAGGCTGATTTGACTTTTGGCGCAATCAAAATAGCGGTTACTATATGGAAACTGAACATGTCGTAAAGGACAAGAAGGGTGCATGTGCGAGTAAACCCAAATCTAAACATAAACAGTTGCAAAAGAAAGTTGAATGTTTCCGTTGCGGTGGCGAACATCATGCCGACAACAAATGCAAGTTCAAAAACAGACTCAGTAAATGTTTTTTATGCCGCGAAATTGGTCACATTTCAAGGTGGTGTAAACCAAAACCTACAAATCATATTACGGAATCTGACGGAGAGGAGATCGTAATCTTGTGGTTATTTTCCTTGAGTGTGTACATTGGTGAGAGTGAGAAGTATACGGTGCAGCTCGTGTTGGACAACCATAATGTCACGATGGAGATCGATACTGGCAGTGCCTGTGCTATCATAAATGAACACGTTGATTGTGCAAAATTCAGCAAATATAAACTGGAGACACCGTCTGTCAATTAAACCCATTACCAAACTGCAAAATTCTAGGGCGGTCCAATGTGAATGCTGCTGCAGACGACAAGATCAATGTTACTATTTACTAAGTGCGGGAAATGTGAATATCATAGCAAAGAAAATATTGAGGCAAAAGGAGAAAATGCTGATTATCAGCAAAAGGAGAAATTGCTGATTATCAGCACATTCTTCTTTTGTCTCAATGTTTTCCTAAGCCAATTTTCTCAGGGACATCAAAATCCGGTCTTGTTTGGGAAAGGGTTAAAGTCATATTCAGGTCAAAAACTGATGCTCAAATTATTGCCTTGCACTGGATGAATACTTCAAATGGAGGCCTCAGTGCAAAACTATTGTAACTACATATTTTTCAGAAATTCACTTATTGAATTTTTTTTATCTTTAGGAAGGAATACATCGTGTACTTTAATATTGGGTTTCAATTCTGTATTATTAAAAAGATATATAGAATTACAAAACTATTTTATCTCTTTATATTTGAGAAAGTTATTGAGTTTTTTCCCTCTCCTGTAAAATTTTACAAAATGTAGGTTACAATAGTATTGCACTTACCCCTCGAAATGACAACATTGTAGATACTAGTTAGGTGATATTCGGTTGTTTGAACTTAAGATGGCATCAATTAGTCTTGTGATAACTGGCTGTCATCCCACCTAAGTGTCTTCCGACAGCAAGTTGTCACCAGACTATCTTTCTCGTTGGAGGCATTTGTCAGCAAAGCGGAGACCTTGTTATTATTTGTAAATGCTTGGAAAAGATTGAGTCAAAAACAGAAATTGCTGATTATCAGCATTTTTTTCCTTTTGTCCCAATATGTTCTAGGTTTTATACAAAAATCTAAACTTTATCAACATTTTTCTGTTATCTGCAGCACCTTTCAAATTTTATCACCCTAAAATTATGTTGTTTGGGAAAGGGAAATGATGCCCATCTAGTCACTACTTTATGTGCTTTAAATTATATGTGAAGTTTAAACTAGTGATAATATCTTTAATCTTTTGCATTTTGTCTCTTTGTTTAGCCCGTTTGTTACAAAACAATAATTTCTAGACTGGTCCAAATTGAAAGCATATTTTTTTGCAGGCGACAAAATAAAGGTGACTTAAAATATGAATTTTATTTGGTGAAGGGTGGAATACATAGTGGGAAAAGAAGAAAACACTGGTTACCAGCATTCTCTCATTTTCCCATTATATTTTCTAAAGTCTCCTTTCTCGGGGGCATCAAAAGAAGGGATTGTGTGGTTATGGGTTAAAAACTTTAAACTATGGAATAGACCTCATGGATAACAGGCAGTGCTGTGATACAATTGTAATGACATTGAAAATAGCTGAAAACAGCTTAAAAATCTGTCATTTGTACTTTATATTAAAATGTTAAATTAAGGTAATGCTACGAAAGGGCAATTTTAATCCTTTCCCAAACAACAAAATATAAAGGTGTTCCACTTTGAAAGCTGCTGCAGAGGACAAAATTTATGTTCATAAAGATAAGATTTATGTATAATAATGCACAGTCTCAGAAAATACTGAGACAAAAGGAGAAAATTCTGATTATCATCATTTTTTCGTTGGTCTCAATGTTAATTCTGTAAGGCACATCAAAAACCAGTTCTTGTTTGGGAAAGGGTTTGTAAGTATGGGTGAAAATATTCTTTAAGGACAACCTTACAGACCATTTCTTTTAAAATAAACAGTTGAGGTGATAGCTGATTCTAGAAAGATTATCAAGTCACTTTGAGGTGCATGTATAAATAGTTTTTTATCAATAAGATTCATTGCTTAGATTTGGGGTTCTTTTTGCTGTACATATCAATGATGTACTTTGACACACTGTAATTTCAAAAATGGGTTATAGTTTAAAATCTCTGATATGATTTATTATATCCCTTTAGTATAATTTATTTGAAACTGGTCCTTATAGAAAGTAAAAAGTTTGTAACAGTGCTAAAATTTCTTTCTTTTTGACCAGAGATATGCTGTGCACCACTCAACTTTGCATATCATATGACTGTCCGTGAAATGTTCTAATAAATACAATGTACCTAGAATATCTATTTCGGTCCCTTGAAATTTCTATTTCTATTTGTTGTTTGAATGCAAAAGTTGACATTCTTGCAGGTTTTCAATGTATGAATATATATATTTTTTTCTTAATAAATGATTATATATTGTTAATATGCCTTTGTGTCTTTGTGGTTGAGCTTTCCCTTGAAGATAGAATTATTTAAATAATAAAATCAAGCCCGTCATAATATGAAAATTACCAAAATACTGGCCCTGTGTTTTGGTAATTTTCATGTTATGACGGGATAAGTTGTATAAAAAACCAGACCTTTGAGTCATTATCATTACAAACATATGATCAAAACCTACGTTTGGTTTCTCTATGTTGCTGATGTTGAGCTGGTGATGTCAGCCGATATAGACAGCCGATGTCGGCCCGATGTACTAGCCGATATCGGCCCGTCATCGAAAGTGGTTGCAAATCGATGTTGGCGCCGATATCGGACCGATATAGAAGTCGATATCGGCCCGATATCGACAGCCGATGTCGGCCCGATGTACTAGCCGATGTCGGCCCGATGTAGTAGCCGATATCGGCCCGTCATCGAAAGTGGTTGCAAATCGATATCGGCCCGATGTCGGTGCCGATATCGGACCGATATAGAAGGCGATATCGGCCCGATATCGACAGCCGATGTCGGCCCGATGTACTAGCCGACGTCGGCCCGATGTTCTAGCCGATATCGGCCCATCATCGAAAGTGGTTGCAAATCGATATCGGCCCGATGTCGGCGCCGATATCGGGCCGATATCGCCTTCTATCGATATCGGCCCGATATAAAATGCTTGCTGGGAAGGGCAGCTGACGGATTTTAAGCTAAAAGTAGATTTCGTTGCCGGGGAAGGATAGAGATTAGAATTTAGTGGTTGATATCTTATTGTAAGATTGGTCTAGGTCAAATGTGGTGGTAAGCCTATGTGTGTCTTGTTCTTCTTTAAGTTACTTCATCAGAGGCCCTAAAAATGGGTTATCGACTTCGAGCTTCGCTCTCGAATATTTCATAGTCGGTAGCAAATATCTGTGATACTAATTTGTCTTTCACAATTTCTGGCATGCCATTGACGTAAATTTAACATTCAAAGCTTAAACAGACGAAGACATTAGGCTATCTGTAAGATAAAAAACTCTGAAAGGATAGAATATATTCAGGAAAATGTGCAAAATGCCTTATATTGATTGTTTACTTACTACTGCACCAAGGCTTGAACCCTTGGCTAAGTCTCATTGGAAAAATTGTTAAAAAAGAAACAAGATGTGTTTGTGAAACACAAATGCCCCCGAAATGGCCATTTTTCTTAAATGTTAAGTTTTCGTGGAGTAAAGGGTAATTAAGGGTTAAGTGATGACCTTGAGGAAAGTCAAATTGCATAGAACAGATAGATATCATTAAAAGGAAGTTGCATACCAAATTTGAGCTTTGTATGTCAAATACTTTTGGAGAAAAGGCAAAGGTTAATTTTTCGGAGTAAAAGGTTATGTTTTCGTAGAGTAAAGGGTTGATAAGGTTTAACGGATGACCTTGAGGAAGGTCAAATTACATGGAACAGATAGCTATCATTTAAAGGAAGTTGCATACCAGAATTTAGCTTTGTATGTCAAATACTTTTGGAGAAAAGACAAAGGTTAAGTTTTCGAACAGACGGACAGACGGACAGACAAACAGACAGATGGACACAAGTAAAACAATATGCCCCCGATCTCTCGATACGGACACATAAAAATATCGGTAAACTGACAGAATGATTGTTTGTGGCAGTCTGTAACCTTTTCCCAAACGGGAAAATAAGGCTTGTCTAATGATGACAATATCTTTATGTATTATAACACATGTATTCTTAATGATTGATAAAAAAATCTTTGTACATATCTACCAAGGAGGATATTGAGGGAATTAAGAAAATGGGTGGTTATCATCATTTGTCTCTTTTCTTAAATATATGGGGCGTCAAAAGCAAATTCATCAATTCGTCAAGTGCATATACATGTATGAATGTGTTTATTATTTTTGTAGATCTAGCATATTCTGAAGTTGTTGCTAACGGATCCATATTTCAGGTTGTTCCTGTGATGAAAATTGTACTTTATATGATAACTGCTGTTTCAACAACCGTACATCTGATGAATCCATTAAGGAAAGTATTGTAACCTGTTTATTCACTAGTACAAAAAGTGTTCATACAAGCAGCGGTATGAAATATAGATTTGTAGTCAAACCACCACAAGATGGCTGCATAGCAGCAGGATCGTGTCAGCTGCCAGAGAAACAAATTCCATGGACAACATTCGATCCTGTTTATTCGGACAAAACAAAAAAGAACTATGTGACTGAAGAATGTGCTATATGTCATGGAGTGAATGACGGACTACATTGGAACAGTACTATCCGTATGAACTCTGTCATCTCATATAATATCGAGGACATGCTTGGGATACTAATGTCAGGGGATTCTAACAGACTCTATGTCGAATTTTCCCATCCGATTGAGGGTGAGGAGGGTTATCACGAAATTTGCCCCTACTTTATGTATGAAGCTGATGAGTGTAGCACAGCGGTCTATGAACAAAAACGCAAGTTCTTAAAAGGCATGAATGAATTGTTTACTAATACTACCATAGACCATGAAGAATTTAGAGGACTTTGTGAACATGGTCCAAGAACAAACTTCATCTATGAATTAGCCAATTACAAGAATGTATTTTGTGCTTTATGTTCATTCGTTTTACCGACAGATGATTGTAGTTATACAGGTATGAAGGCAGATGGCGTTCAGTTCGTTGACATGCTTGATTTTGATATTTCATCAAATTTTGTGTACACAGACTTTTCTTTGGATGATGGTAGTACCCCAGGTATTCCGATGGCATGCAAGGTAAATATCAAAGCAACGCTGACTTGGTTATTTGTTCCGTATTTTCCTGTTTGCTTTTACTTCCTCTTCGCAAAAAAAATGTTTCATAATATTGATAGATCTATCGTTTAAACAGTAAATGTTAAGGTCAAATATCCATCTTATCTAATTAAAATGAAATCTTCCTGATATCATTATGTTAAAATTACAGCTTCAATAGTGCGATATATATTTAAATCAAACCCAGAAAATAACATTGATGCCTCAATTGTACAGTCATGCAAAAAGTGAACAAAAATAACATAATTATGAAAATCATCGTCTTGAGTTTGAGTTCGTGTATATTACAATCTATCTTCTCGTCTAGAAAAATTAAAAATTGTACTAATTGTACCCTTAAACCATATCTTAATTTGGCTTTGGTTCATTTTATACCACGGAACGAGATAACCCACGTGAATTTTCGAAAACTTTCACACCAAAAACCGTTCTTTTCGAGGCATGTTTTTATCTAATTTTTCAGCTAATTATACTCTACGGATTTTTGACGAGATAATGTGCACCGTACGCGCCTTTGCAATGGCTTTTCCCGGTTCTAATTCACTTTGCACCGAATCCCATATTTTCCTCAATTCAGACATTAAAGCGAAAATACGGGAAATGCTTTCGTTTGAATGTTTGAAGAAAGTATAGAATTCTTTGAAATGCTTTGACCTGAAATTTTAAGAACTTTCGAAAGAATAAACTCTTTCGGATCGAAAATAAAGGTACAATTTAATAATAGAACATTTATGGGATGTCTCCACTGACGGCTCTTATCTTTGCAAAGACAAGTATTTCGAGTTTGTCTCAGCTCACTGACAAAACTTTTAATTTCGACAATTGTACAATTTGTTTCGGTGGAGAAAAGGTTAAAACGATCATAAAAGGTGATAGAATTTTATCTCCTATTACGATTACTCATGAATTAGTAATAAAATGGAAGACAAAATTCAAACTGATGGGATCATTGTAACTGGACGTCTCTGATGGAATGGGCGGAATTTTAAATAAATGATGAGTCCTTCATTTCTTTTAATTTGTATTAATTTGTATCAATATTGTGTCTTAATCATTGCGGTCGGGTGGTTTTACCAAACGATCGTGGAAATAAAAGTAAAAAAAAAAGACTATTAAGTTAAAGCAGGATTCGAACGCATAACGTGCCAGATATAGGCAAGTGTAAAGGTTACAATGCGAATCATGGCTTCCGATATCGTAGTGAGTTTGGCTAACACAATAAATGCATCTCTTCCTTTCGCACCCTTTAAAGATCAATGAAAGGTGCAACGACAAAGGAATGATTGTACCGGAACACGAAGAAAGTAGAAAACACGCGGCATTAATTAAAACTGGTTATTTATTTAATAACGTTTGCTCATAGAAAACAAATAGAGACAGGCCAGTTGCCTAGAAATGTCTATCGTATAAATTTTGATTTTTGACCAGTACAAGAAAAATTGATAATGATGGGGGTGGTAATTAACTCGCTTTTAAATGTTTAAAGACAATTTTTATACATTGGACTACCGACAACAAATCTTAACTTTAATGACCGAGGCAACCGCAATCATTATGTTTTTTATCTTGTTTCTTGTTTCTTTGTAAATGCATAGTTGTACAAATCAATTTTGTTATTTGGCAATGTTTTAATACTTTAGGCTGTCCCATCGTAAAGGGGGGGTCTCACCCTATCAGAAATTCCCATAGGGTTGTGCCCACGCTCGGAATTTCATGAAATTTGGTATGAAGTTAGTATTCTTTATTACGGCGTTATTCCCGAAATGTTTTTTTTAAAAAATCTATTCTGGAAAATAATTTTCTAAGAATCTTAAGATTTTTGCTTAAAAATTGGGGGTGTCCTAACTTAAAGAGGCCATTAACACCCAGTTTTGTTGTATTCGAGCCAAATTGTCCCCAAAAATAATGTTTAATAATTTCTCATCGTGTATAAACCAGAATAGTATATATTACTCAACAAAAAACAATTTTCTAAAAGATTTTGTATGACCTCATCGCCAAATTTTTAGCTTTTAAATATTTCGACCAAATTCAGGTCTCAATTTCACATAGTTCCAGTTTTCGTCAACCTATGAAATTTACATTAAAATTGCCCTTACATATGTCCACGCTTATGGTAAAATATGAAGAAAAAATAAAACCGGTAACAGTGTTGTTTTTGAATTTAAGTGTAAAGGGTCCAGATTTCTAAGAATGTAAAATCTAAGATTTTACATAATTATTTTCATATACATTTGTAAATAGGTCATTATGTTTTGTTGTGTCTTTATTTAACATAACCAACTTATACATGGCATAAATTTTAGCCCTTTTCTTTACACAAAAACATGATTTTGAAGAATAATGGGCACATTGTCGTACCCCACCCACCAATAATATAATGGAAGAAAAAATCCCAAACAGTGGAGTAAATTATAAAATGTGTGGATGAAAAATGAAGGAGATGCATAATGTTACACATTTAATCTATTATGTCACCCTTTTTAACTTTCCTTTGTGGCTTATCAGCACTTAGACTACTTTCTTCTTCTTCCGGTTACAGTGCTGAGCCCTTATAAGAGCATTTTCGCACAGTTATTAAAGATACAAACATTTTTTTTCTTTACTACACTGCTCAAGATTATAAAAAGAACACAAACGCAGCTTTTATTGTACATTTATTGTGCCTTTCAATGCAAAATTGCTAATATTTCTATTGTAATGATGAACTAGCCACTGCTTTGTTGACATATTAACTGTTTGACAATCTCAGATTTGAGACGAACATGCATCAGTTTCGCATGTTTGTATCAACAATATTGATACAAAAATGTTGTACGATGACTCTTCTTGCTATTCTGATTTAAAATTGGGGACTGAAATCAATACTACGTAGGCAATACTGAGCTTTTGCTAGATGGGTACCATTACAAGAGGGCCAAGACGGCCCTTTATCGCTCACCTTAGAGATCATCAAGATGATAATTTTTGTCTCATCTCACATACACAACTTCCGGACAACGTTCATTAAAAAAAAAATTAAACAATGCTGGTAGTAGAGAGTTATACTACCATGGGAAGTGCAAAAATTACCTTATGGATCTCTGATAAACAGAATTGGAGAAGATTGTATCATTATGAGACAATGCTACATACAAAATTTCAAAAGCCTTACACCAAACAGTTTAGGAGAAAAAGATTGTACAAGATTTCCTTCTTTGTCTCTATATGAAATTTGATACCCACAACATAGGGTCAATTTTCCTTGTATCACAATACTTTAAAGTATTTTGGTAGACAGCCTTGAGATGATTCGTCACACAAAATTTCAATGCTCTAGGCCAAATGGTTCAGGAGAAGATGATTGTACAAGATTTCCTTCTTTGTTTCTGTACGAAATTCGATACCCACAACATAGGGCCAATTTTCATCTTATCACAATAATTTGAAGTATTTTGGTAGAGGGCCTTGAGATGATTCTAAACAAAAAATTTCAAAACTCTAGGCCAAACAGTTCAGGAGAAGAAGATTGTACAAGATTTCCTTCTTTGTCTCTATATGAAATTCAATACCCACACCATAGGGCTAATTTTCCTTGTATCACAATAATTTGAAGTATTTTGGTAGAGGGCCTTGAGATGATTCTACTCACAAAATTTCAATGCTCTAGGCCAAACGGTTCAAGAGAAGATGATTGTGCAAGATTTCCTTCTTTGTCTCTATTTGAAATTTGATACCCACAACATAGGGCCAATTTTCCTTGTATCACAATAATTTTAGGTATTCTGTAGAGGGCCTTGAGATGATTCTACTCACAAAATTTCAAAGCTCTAGATCAAACGGTTCAGGAGAAGAAGATTGTACAAGATTTCCCTCTTTCTCTCTATATGAAATTCGATACCCACAACATAGGGCCAATTTTCCTTGTATCACAATAATTTATGGTATTTCTGTAAAGGGCCTTGAGATGATTCTACTCACAAAATTTCAAAGCTCTAGATCAAACGGTTCAGGAGAAGAAGATTGTACAAGATTTCCCTCTTTGTCTCTATATGAAATTCGATACCCACAACATAGGGCCAATTTTCCTTGTATCAAAATAATTTGAAGTATTTTGGTAAAGGGGCTTGAAACCATGCTACATACAAAATTTCAAGACTCTATGCCTTATAGTTTGGGAGGAGAAGATTTTTTAGTAATTGTGGACGGACGGACAGACGGACAGACGGACAGACGGACGGACGGACAGACGGACAGACAGACGGACGACGGACGGTGAGCGATCACAATAGCTCACCCTCAGCACTTCGTGCTAAGGTGAGCTAAAAATCCGGGAGCATTTTAAGGTGCCGTAGTTCACAATTCTCATTATTTGACAATGTTACCGGTTTCAAATTTTCACCAAATTCTGCATACGACTATGAGACATATATAACTAACCTTTTAATCAATTTCAAAGGTTGACAAAGACGGGAACTTACAAGTAAAATTATTTGAATTCAATGAATTAAAGGTTAAAAAAATTCCTCGGCTGTTTTTCTGACAATTCCTGACAAAATGAATTTCTGAGATTTTTTTTTTTTTTTTTTTTTTTGCATGTTGGCATCAACATTGTTGGTACCAAAATGTTCTTCAATGACCCCTCTTGCTATTTTGATTTAAGATTTGGGACTGATATCAAAACTAGGTTAGCAAAATTGGGCTTTTGCTAGACGGGTACCATTGAAATCCGGGAGCATTTTAATGTGATGTTGTTCACAATTTTTATAATTTGACAATGTTACCGGTTTCAACTTACCAAATTTTGCATGCAAACAGGGAACATATATGACCAACTTTCTTATTAATTCCATAGGTTGATAAAGACGGGAACATACAAAAAAGTTTGATTGAATGTTATGTTTCATATAATTTTCTGTGTTGTTTTTCTGTCAATTTCTGATTAGATAGATTTCTGAGAAATTATGTGGCATGTTGCTATTAAAAATATTGGTCTGAAAATGTTCTTCATGTTCTACAATAACTCTTCTTGCTATTCTGATTTTAAATTTGGGAATGATATCAAAACTAGGTAAGCAACATTGGGCTTTTGCCAGACAGGGACCATTGAAATCCGGGAGCATCTTTAGGTGCCATTGTTCACAATTCTCATTATTTGACAACGTTACCGGTTTCAAATTTTCACCAAATTTTGCATGCAAATAGGGGACATATATGGCCAACTTTCTTATCGATTTCATAGGTTGACAAAGACGGGAATACACAAAAAATTTTATAGAATTTAAGGTTTTGAAAATTTCTCGCCTTTTTGTCTGACAATTTCTGACTCAATAAATTTCTAAGAATTTTTTGTTCATGTTGATATCAAAGTGAAACCAAAATGTTCTACAGTGACTCCTCTTGCTATTCTGATTTAAAATTTGGGACTGATATCAAAACAAGTTAAGCAAAATTGGGCTTTTGCTACACAGGTACCATTGAAATCCGGGAGCATCTTAAGGTGCCTTTGTTCACAATTCTCGTTATTTGACAATGTTACCGGTTTCAAATTTTCACCAAATTTTGCATACAAATAGGGAACATAATTATATGGCCAACTTTCCTATCAATTTCATAGGTTAACAAATACGGGAACATACAAAAAAATTGATAGAATTAAAGGTTTTGAAAATTCCTCGGCTATTTTTCTGACAATTTCTGACAAAATTAATTTCTAAGAATTTTTTGCGCACGTTGGTACCAACAGTATTGGTATCAAAAGTTTCTACAATGACTCCTTTTGCTATATTAATTAAAACTTGTGGATTTATACCAAAACTAGATAGCCAACATTGAGTTTTTGTAAGACGGGTATCGATGAAAACCGGGAACATTTTAAGGTGCCGCGTATAGGCCTATATGCACTCTTTGAGTAAAACGAATATATTTTTGTAGTTCAAAGGTCAGAGGCATTCTATGAGTAAAGTTACAAGAAAATCTGTGCGTGGGCGCAAATGAGACCCCCCCTTTAGGTGTTCACAATCACATAGTCTGCTTCCTAATTAAATCAAAGGGACTGTAAAATAGTATTTTGTATAGACTTTTATGTGAGATAGTAAAATGGCGACCGTTGCCTTACGCCAAGTCGGTAGAGTCGGACGGTTTACAGTTATATGTACGGCTAATGGAACCATATGAGTAATCCAGTGACATTGTAAAAACTTTCGTTAATAGTTCTGATAGTTAACTCCTTTCAATTGTGACAGGTCTACAATTGTGTCGTTACGTAATATGTGAGTATGTTGATTTATTGATTGAATGAATGTGATTTATGAAAAATTTTTACAACTGCCTTTGTCATAATACATCAACTGGATAACGTAACCACGAACAGAACGTACATGCTTTCAATATGGATAAGTCTGATACAGTGTTGTTTGGGACAGTGATATACTGTCGATCTGGATCACCCTTAACATCTGTTTTCAATTTCAGAGTACAAATCAAAGCGACTGTCGATCAGTCTTTTGCCCTAATTTACGAGTAAGAACGCAAGATGGCGACTGCCGGTTTGCGGCAAGGCGGTGGAGGGTGAATGGGCTGCAGATATATTTACGGTTAAGTGCACCACACAGCGATAATATAGACATTGTACAAGCTTTCCCTAATAGTACAGATAGTGATATCAAACAACTGTTTTATCGCCATACACCCTGGGATAAGGAATGGCACATTATTAATCTTGGTATGAGATCCCCGGGATTCAATGAAACTGGTACTATAGAGTTTATGCTACACCTGGCTAATGATGTTAAAGATATTGATCCAGAGGTCGTGATGAAGTCCATCAAAGCCTCTTTAGATAAAATATGGATTGTCGAAACACCCATAGGTAGATTGAGGTTACAGCAGGATTTCTTTAAATACGGTGGTCATACAGACTTTGATCGGAAAGAAAAACGCCTTTGGCCAATAAAAGCCCGTTTAAGTGAGTTTATTTCGTTAGAAGATGTCGAGGATCAGATTAAAAGAAGTCTGGAATACTTTATTTTATTTAGACCCTACTGGGACGTTTTGGACTATGAACACGTCTTAAGGAGTAGAACAATCCTGCCTATTATGAACAAATTGTTCTTCTGTGACCAAGTTGAGCTTAGCATCGACGAATACGAGCTATATTTTGAAAATAATATCATGTGGTTAAGGTCAGCGAAAAGACTCATGTTCATTGGAGAGTTTGAAATCAGGAGGAATGTGGATAAAAGTAAACAGAGTGTTAAAATTTGTGTCGAAGATTCCGACTTAAGAATCAACTTGACCAGCAGGTCATTCCGCAGGAAGCACTCTGTTTATTTTATAACAATCTCTTTCCTCATCATATTAAAATACTTTTCAATTTGATCGCCAAATGGGTTCCCCTTATCGTAAAAAGGTACCTGGATCGTACGGACTTTGTTTATCTGCTTCGTATATTGTACTGTTTAAAAGAAATGTAATGTGGCATGTTCCAGACAAGCGAAACGTTATAGACAATCAGTGGTGAAATTTGATTGATTGGACAGAAAGTCCTTGGTAATTGACCAAACGCCGACTGTCAATCAAAAACATCGATTAGCCAATGGACGATCAGAAAAATGTCATGCCCGTATTATTCTTCGTTGCACGTGTTATTGTATCGATTTATCGACTGACAATCAAAACAATCGACATGCCAATGGCAAATAATTTTGTGCTAACAATAGACTAGTATTTCCATTATGTTTTGATAAACCGTTGGTGTTGGTATAAAAATCTCGTAACTACGGCTAAAATCAAGCCGTAGTTACGAGATTTCATAACACAACGCCTACGGAATACTAATTCGTTTTTCCGAATTTACGTCACGATTAACTGGTTAAAATCGTTCCCTATTAACAATCACATCCCCTTTGTTTGTCTTAAACTCTATGTTGGGCGGAGCGATCTGTCGATTGGCGTTTGGTCAATTAGCCAGTGAATGACAAAAATAGCCGGTTTCTTTTTATTCTTTATCTTCAATTTTTCTTGCTTTCGAGTTTTCAGTAGAACATATACAATTTGACAAATCCAACAGAACTTTGACAAAAAGTTGATAAGCATAAAACCTTTAATGAGAGTATGTTCCACTTTAGCAGAATTTCACACCTTCAGATTTATATGCCAAACAAAATAGTCGAGGATCCAGCTTTTACAAAGGGGGTTAAATTAAAAGTTCATGCAACCGGTGACAAATTTTGAGTGGTATTTTTCAATACATTAGGGTCCCATGCTTTGGTTAAGGGTGGATGACGTGCTTAAAAGTGGTAGGATTTTTTTAAATCAAGGTCAAAGGTCATTCGGTGCACTTTTCATATATACCTCCTAAAATACCCCATAACTTACTCATTTATTAGGCTAAAACAATTATTTTAGTATCAAAATAAAGCTAATGATTTGCACTTTGACTTACATGAATAATATACAACTTTTTGATTTTCAATATTTTTGAATATTCATAAATATAGCAAAATTTGGCTAAAAATCACCAAAATAAGTTCTGTCTACAAGTGAAAAAAAAGTTTTTAAAATACCAAAGGTGTGTTTTTGTGGTTGAAATCATGCTTAAAAATTGCCCAGAAACCTGTTCTTGACTTATATGTATTTCTTCACAGAATTAGTCTTTAGCTTAGGCTTGTAGTCATAGGTAAAAGTGGGTGGGGTAAATTTTCCCTAAAATTACAAAACGTGCAAACATTGATGTAACAATAAATCTTATACATAAATGTGATGTTTTATTAGAATTTATTGTTTTGAAATCATATTTGCAGGGATTTGTAAAGCCTTTAATGCATATTCCTGAAAATTAATTTGAATTTTAAGAGCCAAAATAACAATTCAATGAAACAGCATGTTAGATGGATACAGATTATATCAACACCACAATGTCAAAACTATGACTCTTAAAGCAAATATTTATCAAGTAACTATATAATAGTACTCGGCAGCTGAAAATATTCCCCAGGCCCGTGCCATATTTTATAGGAATCAGAACAACATGGGGACGGCCAGAGTTTGCATTGTTGGGTAGTGCATTGCTTTTATAGAGCCAAAGGGAAAGGAATTTAGCACTTGAACTAAATAGCTCATACACAGGACACACAGTTTACAGTTTACGTGAATAAAACAATATCTCTAGTATTACATACTTATTAGAGATACAGAAATATCTCTTTTCTTCAAAATTATCTTTCTCCTTTGTTCAAAATGGCCAACAAAATTCAAGATGACCCCTTTAAATGTTTATATAGCGAAATTTTAACATAGATAGAAATAAGACCACGAATTAGTCGTTTTTATGCCCCCGCATCGATAGATCGATGGCATATTGTTTTACCATTATCCGTCTGTCTGTTTGTCTGTCTGTCCGTCCGTCCGTCCATTCATCCATCTATCTGTCCGTCCGTCAGTCCGAAACTGAACATGAAAACTTAACATTGGCCTTTTCTCCAAAAGTATTCCACATACAAAGCCCAAATTTGGTTATGTAACCTTTTTTCAATGATATCTATCTGTTCCATGCAATATGACTTTCCCCAAGGTCTTCCATTAATCCTTGTCAATCCTTACCATAAAAACTTAACATTTAAACTAATTAACGTGAAAATGTAACATTGGCCTTTTCTCTAAAGGGAGTTCACACACAAACCTTATTAACCATTTATTTAAAAGCTTAACGTAAAAACTTATCATTGGCCTTTTCAGGGGCATTCGTGTTTCACAAAGACATCTTTTTTCAAGATTATGCTGAATTATATATGAATTCGTGAGAGATAGCCAGTGATGTGCATTTTAGAAAGTAAGACCATTTTATAGAGTTTTATTTGTCAAACGACGACCGAAATGTCTTCTGCATGATAGTTGCGTTGCGTAAAGCAGAGGTAATGCATAAACTCATTGTTTTGTTCATTTTATGTATCTTGTATACTTTACTAAATATAAGTAATATATGTGTCTTTGTATATATACAACACTATCACCATCATTACCATCATCAACAACAACTACAATAACAACAAGGCATATGATGCAATAACCAGACTTGTAAAGTCCACAGCTACCCTATACTAAACACTTCAATACACTCAACTCATGCCATATATACTCATCCTTATCACTGTCTGATGCATCAAGATACTCAAGTCTTTATACAGTTCTGACTCACAAACACATGCATCAGTGCATAAAAGATCTTCTCTTTGACATTTAGACCTTCGCATGTGGCAGTCGATCAGTCTAACACGAGCATTGTGTGATGTCAAGCAAAGCTAAAGGTACAGGATCTTTACGCATTTTTTCAGGAACTAAATTATTGTTGTCATCCTTCGTCCATACATGGCATGCTGGTGATGGTAGATTCAGATACTGATCAGTTTAGTGCTTACAAATATAGGAATATACTGAATTTATGTTTATACAGAAAATATAATTATATATTTTTATGCCCCTGTATCGAGAGATCGGGGGCATATTGTTTTACTCTTGTCCGTCCGTCCGTCCGTCCGTCCGTCCGTCTGTCTGTCCAAAACTTATGTATGAAATAAACAAAGCTCATTTGGTATGTAGGAGGGCTGTTTATAAAGTATCCGGATTTATGTCATAACTTTTTCATTTATGTACTAACTGTTATGATATTATAGGATACAAAAACTAAGATTATGCATTAAGGCGCAATGTATGGTTGTTATGGCAACACAGGGTCATATTGAGCAGCGCAACCTAGGTCTGAGATGGATTAAGTCAGGAAAGTATGTCTTACACATCTAATATTTACATCTTTTCGATATATTTGCCACTGCACGATATACCACATTTCTAACATATGCATTTATTTCTCAAAGAAGCGTCTGAACTGTACTTGGGGAATTCTATAGATAGTTTCTTGGACACAATTGGCAAGTCATGAACGATTTCGCCGACGTCACATTGGGACGTACAGATATATTAAAGTCAGAAACATCATAGGTAAGATAATTTATAAATGCGTTATTCCACTCACAAATGCTTGTTTTTTTCTCATAAAAGTATTAGCTGTGCTACTCTCCAACGCCGAGTTCTATTGATTAAACCATCAAGTATGACCTCTGCAGTTTTCGGTACGCCAGCAGCCTATTTGGTCGTCATAATCTAATTATAGCACATCATTTGAATTATCGAATCAAAATCATTCAGCTTTACCTTGCATGATCATTACGTATACATTACGTCGCTTCTATTTTTGGCTGAAGCCGGTAACATTTGAATTATCGAATGAAAATCATTCAGTTTGATCTTGTTTGATTACGTATACATTACGTCGCTTCTATTTTTGGCTGAAGCCGGTAATTTGAAGCGTCAGCCAATGAGAGGTTGTATCAGCTTTTTAAATTGTTTTGTTGTGTAAAGCCAACGATTGGATACTGAAATCCCGCCAAGGCCCCGAGATTAGACGTGAAATGACCCCGCGAGAACAGAGCTCATTCTATCGAAATGGAATGTAGAGATAATGTGCTCTGTTCATAAGAGAGTATAGCTGTGCGTGTTCATAATCATAAAGATTGTCTCTGATTTTGATTTTCCAAATTACACTCAAATCATTGAATACTATTGCCCTAGCACCATATTTGCTATGTAAGCAAAGCGATGTATTCACCTACGGTTGTTTACGAAAATTGACTCCAAATGTCAGCCGATGATGTTACGTTTGCTGAGAAAAAAGTTCGCTCAAAGGTAACAAGCATTTTGGACAATTGTTGAAGTCAACATACAAAATATGATTGCTTTAAAAGCGATTCAAAAGTCACATCTTTGCAAATTGTCAAAAGTTTCCCCGCTCAACGTGACCCCACCCTGTCGAATGCGCCCTTATCCAAACAGCAACGTTTTTGTTCCAGGATCAAATGTATAATTCTTCAAAGTATATGTGTTTAAAATTTCATCTCAGTTGGTTAAAAAGTTAAAACGACAAAATGTGTGATTAGATTTGTGTACAATATAGCCTAGAAAATATTGAGGCAAAAGAAAATGCTGATAATCAGATTTTCTCCTTTTGCATCAATGTTTTCCCAAGTATTTTCTCCTATGGACGTCAAAACGAGGTCTTGTTTGGGAAAGATTCAATGATTTCTTTGATATAGATACAAATGAAAGATGCACGATATACTAGGAATAGTTTTATCCATGTTATAAGTAAAACATTGTTCAGATTTTTGTCAGGTATATTGTTGTGGAGTAAGAACAACCACAGGTCTAAGGATATCCACTTTTTTTTAAACCAAAAATTTCTCTGTGTCTACCCAAATGCATATTACAGTCATGAATCAATAAGCAAAGTTATGTTATCATGATGGGATTGTGAAGGATGGATTAACAATTGTGGTATCTTTATTTTCTATTATTTACTCGTAACAAAATGTCACATGCAATAAATAATTTGCATAATAAGAGATATATTGTCTATTGAGTTCAATTTCTTGTACAATTAAAACTTATTGGGTCACAAAATTAATTAAACTCAAATACCAGATCCTCTGTTGTCCCTATTGAAGGCATGTACATAAACGAATATACGGTACTATCATGTTCATGGTTACTCTTGGAGACCTTCATAACCACACATCATAACATCCAGATTCTAGACTGATGATATTGATATGTATTCACAGAATGGAATATTCTGTTCCAAATTACATTTTTATACCCCCCACCTTAGAAGTAGAGGGGGGTATATTGGTTTCACCATGTCTGTCTGTCTGTCCGTCCGTCCGTCCGTCCGTCCGTCCGTCCGTCCGTCCGTAGACTTTTTCGTTTCCGTGCTCTAACTCAAGAACCAGTTGACCTAGGATCATGAAACTTTACACAGTTGTTGCCCATGACCCAAGGAGGTGCCCTATTGTTTTTGGGTCACGAATGTCAAAGGTCAAGGTCACAATCGGACTTTGTTTAAAATCCATTTCCGTGCTCTAAGTCAAGAACCGGTTGACCTAGGATCATGAAACTTTACACAGTTGTTGCCCATGACCCAAGGAGGGTCCCTATTGTTTTTGGGTCACGAAGGTCAAAGGTCAAGGTCACAATCGGACTTTGTTTAAAATCCGTTTCCGTGCTCTAAGTTAAGAACCGGTTGACCTAGGATCATGAAACTTTACACAGTTGTTGCCCATGACCCAAGGAGATGTCTTATCGTTTTTGGGTCACGAAGGTCAAAGGTCAAGGTCACAATCGGACTTTGTTTAAAATCCATTTCCGTGCTCTAAGTCAAGAACCGGTTGACCTAGGATCATGAAACTTTACACAGTTGTTGCCCATGACCCAAGGAGGGTCCCTATTGTTTTTGGGTCACAAAGGTCAAAGGTCAAGGTCACAATCGGACTTTGTTTAAAATCCGTTTCCGTGCTCTAAGTTAAGAACCGGTTGACCTAGGATCATGAAACTTTACACAGTTGTTGCCCATGACCCAAGGAGGTGCCCTATCGTTTTTGGGTCACGAAGGTCAAAGGTCAAGGTCACAATCGGACTTTGTTTAAAATCCATTTCCGTGCTCTAAGTCAAGAACCGGTTGACCTAGGATCACGAAACTTTACACAGTTGTTGCTCATTACCCAAGGAGGTGCCCTATTGTTTTTGGGTCACGAAGGTCAAAGGTCAAGGTCACAATCGGACTTCGTTTAAAATCCGTTTCCGTGCTCTAAGTCAAGAACCGGTTGACCTAGGATCATGAAACTTTACACAGTTGTTGCCCATGACTCAAGGAGGTGCCCTATTGTTTTTGGGTCACGAAGGTCAAAGGTCAAGGTCACAATCGGACTTCGTGTAAAATCCGTTTCCGTGCTCTAAGTCAAGAACCAGTTGACCTAGGATCATGAAACTTTACACAGTTGTTGCCCATGACTCAAGGAGGTGCCCTATTGTTTTTGGGTCACGAAGGTCAAAGGTCAAGGTCACAATCGGACTTTGCTTAAAATCCGTTTTCGTACTCTAAGTCAAGAACCGGTTGACCTACAATACTTTTTCAGTGACTAGGCGCTAGTGGGGGGTATTTGTCCGCTCTGCGACAGTTCTAGTATGTATACATGTTCGAATGTTCTCGTAAGGCTACCAGGTGTAAGCATTACAAAGATGATGGCAGTTTCGAAATTATCTTTAAAGAGACCCATGCTAGGTTGTCGCACATACTAATCGATAGGAAATATGTTTATGAAATATTGTATGGAATGGTCAACCTGGATAGCTAAATCATTTCTGCACAAGGAAATTTCAAATGAAGTTCTTCTAAATCAAGGCTGTTCTTCTAAATCAAGTGTATATAATTAACTAACCGCACTTTATATTTATAGTAACATTTATGTGACACTGAACCTTGATAGTGAAAAATTTAGTTCCAGCTCTAAAATGGCTTTCCTTTTGGGTCTATAAAAGCAATGCACTAAACAACAAAGCAAATTCTGACCATCCCCATGTTGTTCTTATTCCTGAAAATCTGGCATGGGTCTTTCTAATGTCCTTTACCCGTATGATAGAAAGAGGAATATTTTCAGCTGCTGACTATGCTAATCTGAGACTTGTTTTATTTAATTGTACCAGATACTTGATGAATATTCATTAAGAGTCATTATTTTGACATTGTGGTGTTGATATGACCTGTATCCACCTCATATGCTGTTTTATTGAATTGTTATTTTGGCTCTTAAAATTCCAATTAATTTTCATGAATATGCATTAAAAGCTTTACAAATCCCTGCAAATATGATTTTAAAACAATAAATTCTAATAAAACATCACATTTATGTATAAGATTTATTGTTACATCAATGTTTGCATGTTTTGTAATTTTAGGGAAAAATTACCCCACCCACTTTTACCTATGACTACAAGCCTAAGCTAAAGACTAATTCTGTGAAGAAATACATTTAAGTCAAGCACAGGTTTCTGGGCAATTTTTAAGTATGATTTCAACCACAAAAACATACCTTTGGTATTTTTTTAACTTTTTTTTCACTTGTAGACAAAACTTATTTTGGTGATTTTTAGCCAATTTTCGCTATATTTATGAATATTCAAAAATATTGAAAATCAAAAAATTGTATATTATTCATGTAAGTCAAAGTACAAATCATTAGCTTTATTTTGATACCAAAATAATTGTTTTAGCTTAATAAATGAGTAAGTTATGGGATATTTTAGGAGGTATGTATGAGAAGTGCACCGAATGACCTTTGACCTTGATTTAAAAAAAATCCTACCACTTTTAAGCATGTCATCCACCCTTAACCAAAGCATGGGACCCTAATGTATTGAAAAATACCACTCAAAATTTTATAGGTCACCGGTTGCAAGAAAAGTTCCATTCCAGGACCTTGCTCCTAGACTAAAACGTAAAAAATGTGTGTGTATTGATTAACTTGTTATATGCTAACTGGGTATTTTTAAATCATAATCCATCCCGAATTGTTAAATTATTAATAAGGCATCCCTTACATAAATGTATATGGTGTTCCAGTAAAACAAATGTATGAAAATGATTCAAATTAACATATATTTCATTTTTTTCTCCAAATTACTTTTTAAAATTCCGCCGGCTAGATCTGATATTTAGTAGAGAAAAATAAACAATTAACACATCTACCTTACAAATTCTATTTTTTCAACTGATTTAATCTGCAACAGTTTTCTTTCAAATCTAAATGCCAACGATCCATTTTGAAAATAAACATGTCTCATTGGCTTTATACGTAATGTATAAAGTTAAGTGTACCTTTTATGTCTTAGCTTGCTAAGTTTTGTTGGGAAATGGATTTAGCACTACCACAATGGATAATCACGTGATACAACAACTTCAATAATCTTCAAATCTTCAATAATTTTATTAATACCGTACTGATTTGAATTCGGTTTGAAGCTGAGAATATGGGAAAATGCAAGGAACTATCTTAACCTCGGTAGATTTTTGAAAAATTAGCTGACAAAAAGGGATTACAACAAACCAAAATTTTGGTTGATTTTTAATATCTTTTTTATCAGGTGATTTTTAAAATATAAATCACGTCCATCTAATGCGTGACGTCTGTCCACCTTCTCTGCTTCAAACTGAATTCAAAACAGCCCCGTATTAACAAAGTTAATGAATATTTTCTGAAATTGTTGTATCACGTGATTATCCACCGTGATTACATGAACACCAAATTCATATAACCTTTGTTTTGTTCTACCACTTAATATTTTCATTAGAATGAAAAGTGTATATGTTCGTCCCACATCAGCACTAAATAGGTCAATGCAAATCCAGGATATAATAGACCTCCAGGTAATAGTACCACCTGTTGTCATTAAAGACCTTTCTTTCAGTTATAAGTATTACGACCCAAGGGTAACAAGAACTAAGAAGCCAGCAACAAACTTTACAATGAACAATTTTTATTAACAATAAATACAAAGTTTTGTTTTAAAAGCTGATAAAAGATGCACTTCCTTAATTGTATGTAAAGCCCAGAGTCCTAAAGTTAAATCCAGTTTATAATCCACAATGCACAATACATGTAATCCTTTTCAAGAAATTTAACACACAAATAGTAATTTAGTAATCCCCTTTTGGTCTGACAATTTTTATGAATTAGTAAGAACTAGTGACGAGTGAGAATCTAGTGACCAAAGAAAACTAATGAACAATGTGTGATTTGGTATATCATATATATGCTATTAGGGAATATTCCAGAAGGTTTGAGAAAACAACTTATATAAAAATGTATTGAGTTTTTCTAGACTATTCCCTCTTTTTAATATAGAATATCGCAGAAAATTAAGAATGTTCTAAAGATTCCAATTCATCATTCTAGAAGTTTCTACAACTTAAATGACAAAAAAACTTGTTTATCAGATATTCAGTTCCAAAAAATATACATGTGAACAAGTAAAAAACTCAAAATTATTTACTTGATATCCAAAGTTTCTAAAATTTCTATCCATTTCTAGAATATTCTTAAATTATAACCCAACGGATAAACAAATTGTTTACAAATAGCAAGTTCTAAAATATACAAAAGGGAATTCCCAAAATCAAGATGACAAACGCTTAGGCTACATGTGCATACATAACATAAGGCATAAGTAACATAGATATAGGAATGCAAATACATACATTGTAAAGATGATAAGTAAAATTTAAGGGTTTGTGTGCCCTATAAAAATTTGGGATACATTTTACTGTTTTACAATTGCCCGTTTGTATGTCCGTCTAAAACTTTTCAAAAGGATTATCTAAATGTTTAACACAAACAAAGCTCAAATGTTGTACGAACGTTTTCATGCTCCATGTAATGTACACCTTCGTAAACGTTATCTTTTAAACAGTTTAATCTTTAATCAAACCCATGAAATAAAAAACAAGAGGACCATGATGGTCCTTAATCGCTCACCTGCACCTAGATGGAATGAAAGTCACAATGTTGTCAAGTTCAAGAGCACATAATTTAACATGCGATATTATTATCCAGCTGAAAACTGCTTTCATAATCTTGAATGACCACAATTTGAAGCTGTTACAGTTTTTTTTTTTTTTTTTTTTTTTTTTTTTTTTTTTTTTTGGTTAATACTTGTTGCTGTTGGAGAGAAAACAAAGTTGAAAACGGCAATTTTGTCACCGTCAAGGGCACGCAACTCTGTTTTTTAGTCCGATCAATCTGAAAAATCAAAACATAAAAGTTCTTATGGTCACCAACATTGCGACCAAGTTGTGTCTTGATTGGTCCATATTTGTGTTTGTTTGATTGAAAATAAAGTCGAAAACAGTAATTTTGTAAATTTCAAGGACCAGTAACTCTTGTTTTTCTGGTCAAACCAAGCTGAAAATTTAAGTCATCCAGGATCTTATGGTCACCAACATTGTGGCCAAGTTTTGTCTTGATTGGTCAATAAATGTTGATGCTACAGTGTAAATAAAGTCAAAAACAGCAATTTTGACAAATTCATGGGCACATAACTCCAGACTTCCTGCTCCGATCACACTGAAAATCAAACACATCCAAGATCTTATGGTTACTAACATTGTGGCAAAGTTTTGTCTTGATCGGTTTATATTTGTAGATGCTAGAGTGGTAACAAAATAAAAACTAGCCATTTTTGACATTCAAGGGCACATTACTCCGGACTTCCTAGTCCGATCTAACTCAAAACCAAAGTCATTCGAGAACTTGTGGTCATACATGTTTTGACCAAGTTTTGTCAAGATTCATTGATATTTTGGGGTGCTAGAGCGGTAACACCAAAGTGTGGACAGACGGACGGTAAGAGGGACAGACAGACGGACAGACGGATGCCAACGGACAAAAAGCGACCACAATAGCTCACTTTGAGCACTTCGTGCTCAGGTGAGCTAGAAATGCGAAACTTATCTTTGGCATTTTCTCAGTAGGATTCACACAAATGAAACCCAAGATTGGTTTTGTATGTAACCTTAATAGCGAACAGTTTTCGCGCGTCCATGTGCTAAAAATAGATTTCTGATGGGAATACCCCCAACAACGTTTGCCGGGTACCAGTCTAATATTTTGTTTGTCGGTCATGAATCGGACACTTTTTTTCGTAACAGTGTTAGCAAAAAAATTATAATTTTCAAGCGAGATATTAGTCGATCATAGATAATGCAGGCGGGAACTAAAACTACGAAACATTGCGCATATGCAACATGCAACATTGCTTCCCGATACGGAGACAGACCAGAAATGACAAACGTTTTTTCTTGAGATTCCTCAGCAGCTTAACCAGAAAAACATCTAAAAGTCTAAAAGTAAAGTAGCTATGATCATGAAACTTCTCGGGTAGATAGATCTCACCAAGGAGAAGTGCAACGTACAAGGTATAACTCTACCTTGCTTATTTTGTGAGTTATTGCCCTTTGTTGTAGTTAAAGCCTGTGGGGGTATCAACTCACATTCAGCGACAAATTCTAGTTTTTTTCTATATTAACCCTTTCCCAAACAAGACCGGTTTTGACGTCCCCAACAGCAAATTCTTGGGAAAACATTGAGACAAAAGAAGAAAATGACGACCAAATTGAAAAGGCCTGCATAGCAGACAAAATGGGTGTGAATAACTTCTTTGGATATTGATGATCATTCTTCTTTTGCCTCAATATTTTCTCTCAGATAAAACACAAAAAGTATTTACATCTGTTGTCATCTGCAGACATTTTTCAATTTGGCCCAACATGACATTTTGTCGTTTTGGAAAGGGTAAGCAAGTACGCACGAGAGGCACGGCGAAGCCAAGGGAAGACCGTATACATGTGTAAATATTCCTTGTCAACTGCTTATTTCATAGTTTCCTATCTTAAAAAGTACACGACAGTGCAGCAAGCTTCTCAACTCTGAATTAGAATGTTTCTCAGCAATTGATTACGGCAATCCAACTCTTAGAATGTCATCTTCGGCAAGTTGAACGTGGAAAAACTTCGCGAGATTCAAAGTCATATTTGTACGATAAGGGATTCCCAATATATTTTTAGGCCAGTGAAGCGTGACGATGACGTATTTGTTTTCACGAGAAAACCGAACCCTATTTAATCATATCTTTACTAAAAACGCTTCAAAATCTTTTACTAATGAGGGACTAGACCGATAACGGAAAAGAGGGGAGCCAGGATGTATATTTGACTATTTATAGTAACAACTTGTACACACTGATACCTGTTCAACCCTAAAATAAACCAAAATATTTGTATCGATTCTCGTTTAACTTTAAATGATTTTTATATAATACTCAGCTAAAAATTGCTATTTTAAACATATGTATTCCGTGTAAAATTTGATACATCAACCAATAAATATACTGAGTACATTTAATTGCGCAGAGATACTTCATTCGCCCACAGGATAGAAATAACAAGCAATGATATGTACGTAATGTGATTTTTTTCTTGGTGTATTAATCTTATTCCATCAAATGTAAACTGTAGAAATAGTGTTGATTACTCATGGGATAAAATTTTGATCATTTGATTGTGAGAGGGGTCAAATCAATTAATAACGCGTGTGTCCCCCTAAAACTTGAACTATAGCCTGAGGTGCGTTCTTTACAGCGAGATTTCTTGAGATATCTTGAGATTTCTTAAGATGTTTTAGGATAAAGCGTTCTTCTGAGCAAGATTTTTAAGACGATCACTGGGAGCCGCCATTGCTCTATACTTCTTTCGGAACATCTCGGTAAATTCTGTAGAATCTATATGAGAGAGATTTGACCGAGTTGTTCCGAATGCTCCATGATTCATAAACCGTGGAGTTCCGAATGCTCCATATTTCATACAAATGACGTCATGATGACGTCATTTGTATGAATTATGGAACATTCGGAACACCTTGCTTATATTCTCGGTCTCAAAAACGCTGTATCAAAAACATCTTAAGAAATCTTTAAAAAATCTCGGTCTAAAGAACGCGGCCCTGGTACCTCCGTCGCATAGAAAGTACTTTTCTAGCAATGCAAACTTGTGGCATGTCAGGGTTCTCCTCGGAATAATTTGAAGCCGTTGTGGCAAATTATAAGTATTTATAAACCTTGAAAATAATTGTGTTCATGAATAAAAACATAATGGGAAAAGAAGAAATTGCTCAATTTGAGCAATTTCTTCTTTTCTCATAATGTAACATTATACAGAATTATTACATTTTGATTGATTATAATGCATTATTTATAATTTTTTGACATGAAATACCTCTTAATCACGGTTAGGAAACTACAGAGACAGAGCCAATGGCTCTGCCGTTCAAATCCTCTGGGGCGCTTCCGGCCACGTGTGGCTCTGTCTCTGGGAGCAGGGTTTTTGGACAAAAACAGGTGAATGTTCAACTTTGGTGCTCAATTATTTTCTTTTGGTGCTTAAAAGCGAAAACACGGGAATGTCATGCTCCCCTAATAGTCTAGGCGATTGGTGCAAAATATGACTGAAATTGCTCAGATAATGAAGAAAGCATGAAAGTTGGCACACATGTAGTTCACATCGTCCTCAACATTTTAAGAGGTGGAGCCGGTGTGAACAGTACATAGGTTAGCAACGGTTGCTATGCAACAATTTTTCCATAGCAACCGTCATATAACATGCACAGAAGATTATTTTACTGAAGACTTTTCATGTTTTTCAATATATACAGCTTTGTTCTCTATGCCCACATCACATTTAAGTAATTATGATACACTCATCACAGAAACTGTTGCTATGCAACACATTTTCCTTAGCAACCAAGCATATTTCTATGTCCGATGAGCAGTTTCAGTAAAAAATTATACATATTTTAATAATATGCATATGCAGTGATGATAACTTCTCCATTTTCTAGTAATGATGGTAATGAGTACCATTTGGCTACTTAGCAACGGTTGCTATGCAGCACTTTCTCCATAGCAACCATGCACAAAATTATATTTAACTGAAGACTTTTAATGAATTTCAATATCTACAGCTTTATTATTTATGCCTATATAACATTTGTTCAATTTCAATACACACATTATAGCAAATGTTGGTAAACAACACATTTTGAGCAATTTCAATATACACATCATAGCGACTGTTGCTAGGCAGCACATTTTCCTTAGTAACCATTATATTCCATGTTCGACAGTCCTTTTCAATTAACATTTATTTATATTTTAGATATGTGCTGCTTTACTTACATTAATTTGATAATTTCTTTACTTTATTTCAAGTTTTCCCTCTTTACCTATCAACCCCTGTGTTTTAACCCATTCCTACACGTAATGACACTTTTTGACTCCTCTCGTGAAAAAATGCGTCATACATACAATTGAAACAGTCTTCGGGCTAGATGTATGATGTACATAAGCTACTTAAAGTTTCTATTGGCACTTATTTGTTTATTTTATAGCCATTTCTGTTTATTTCCAAATGAGATAAGAATTAAAGATGCAGTAAGATTTATCTCACTGCTACCAGCTCTATACAGCTGGGGAGACTGTGGCATCTACAATTAAGTGTCTTTCCCCAAGGACACAAAATAGTTCTTCTGACAGTATGAGTGGTTAAGTGTATCATGGTTTCATTAATTCAATAACACCTTTAAAGGGACAGATGAAGGTAATGGGTCAACCCATGGTTTACAGTGAGATAAAGCCCACATGTCCGCCATCAGGCAATGTCTTTGTCCACTTACTAGAACTGGTAACCTGATATCTTCCTGCAATAATCTCATAAAAGAGATGGCAAAAAGAATACAACTTGCCGAGTCATCTTGAAAAGCTGCATTCCAATGAAATATCCCGTGAATCTAACATATTAGTCAGCTGTCTGGTTAGTTGATGGTGAAGAGCTTGACATGTCTTTACGGCCCTGTGATACCGCAGTCAGGGATAACAAAATGCCAGCAGAAAGGATATTTGTCAGGAGATTTTGATGCAATCTTCAGGCAACCGCATGGCAGTCGTCCGGTGGCACCTCAATTTACTTTGTGGCAGTTCAAATTTTAGAGCAGGTCGAGCGCATGTTCAAGGTTTATATAAACATTATTATTAAACTGTGACTAGATTATTTTATTCCCTTCAACTTATCACCCATGCTTTGTCAGGGCCTTGTTGGTTGACGGAACGGTTACCGGATGGTACATGGAGGGCTTTAATTATATTGTTTATCTCAAGATCACCCGATGGCCCAAATGATTCCATCCCTCTACCGGACAGAAGACATACGGAGCCTGGATGGGTATCGCTTGATTACAAATAATTGTCCTGGTAGCAAACGAGATTATTTGCCGATTGCCGGACAACATTCATTAAGTACTCCCTTGGTGAAAAGCAAAAGGCAAATTCACTTCGACCACACAATTATTATGTTATATTGTAAATGGTTAAAATATCCGTTCTAAAGTGAATATGACAATGATATAGTTAAGCAATCTCTTGGATTTTCTCTTTAACCAAGATAGATTTTAAACAAATTGTTTTCATAGCGCCTAATTCTGTTTAAGATCAGATGCGTGCTTTGAGAAGCTGCAGAGCGATGAAAATATGGCTCTAACCGTAGTTACCGAGAGTATGGAGAACATACCTACAATATCTAGCTAATTCCTGTCGGGGTTTTTTTGCCTTCTTTGTGTCACACAAAATTCAAATTGGTCAAGTTTTAACAAAATATTTGACAATTGATTTTCTGGAACGGTCCTGTCAAATGATTTTCCGTCGGACGAGAAGTGTCATCCTCGGACAGAAGGATATACTAAAGGCCAAGCTAATGAGGGAACCACGACGATAATTCAATGTTTATATCCATAGGCAGTCAGAGGTGTTCCATGAAATACATGATGATGGTGAAAACGTACTTGCACCTCGTATTAGAAGAAAATTGATTTTCTGGAACGGTCCTGTCAAATGATTTTCCGCCGGACGAGAAGTGTCATCCTCGGACAGAAGGATATACTAAAGGCCAAGCTAATGAGGGAATCACGACGATAATTCAATGTTTATATCCATAGGCAGTCAAAGGCGTTCCATGAAATACATGATGATGGTGAAAACGTACTTGCACCTCGTATTAGAAGAAAATGTAGGGAAACATTGGTTCCATCCGTTCTATCCTACTGCTGTCCATTATCCGCCCAGTCGCTGACGGATATCTGCCCAAGAACCGTCCCTTGCCTTTCGGACCTATATAATTCATTCAAAGCATTTATGAAATGATTGCTGCCGTGCCCATTTGATCTGTGATTGCGTCAGCAAAATGTCTCAAAATCGTAATTCATCTAACTTGTATCACTAATTTATAGCTACACATCTGCCTTACAACCTTGAACTAATCAATATAGTATATGGTTCACGATTCGATTTCATCCATTACCCTTTCTGTTTCTCTTCAAGACACAGTATATGAGAGACAAGGAAAGTCAATAATTGTATCATATATAATGAGGTAAATGCATTGCCTAGCAACCCTTTTAAAGTAATGTGTAGTTAACTTGCTAAATACTTAGTAGAAAGTAAAGAAATAATCATCAGTAAAGCTGCCTATCATTGAAATATTATGATAATTTACTAAAACTGCTCATCAGACATAGACATTTGCTTGATTGCTATGGAAGATGTTTAGCATAGCAACAGTTGCTATGATGTGTGTATTGAAATAATCCAAATGTGGTGTTGGCATGAAGAGTAAAGTTGATATTGAAATATTAAAAAAGTCTTCAGAAAATTAAGCCTTTGTGCACGTTATATGACGGTTGCTATGGAGAAAGAGCTGCATAGCAACCGTTGCTAAGTACCCAAATGGTACTCTTTAACATCATTACTAGAAAATGAAGAAGTTATCATCAGTGCATATGCATATTATTAAAATATGTACATTTTTTTTACTGAAAATGCCCATCGGACATAAAAATATGTTTGGTTGCTAAGGAAAATGTGTTGCATAGCAACAGTTTCTGTGAAACATGTATTAGAATTACTCTAATGTAGTGTTGGCATAAAAAATAAAGCTGTAGATATTGAAATACATTAAAAGTCTTCAGTGAAATAAGCTTTTGTGCATGCTATATGACGGTTGCTATGGAGAAATTGTTGCATAGCAACCGTTGCTAACCCATGTACTGTTCGCACTGGCTCCACCTCTTAAAATGTTGAGGACGATTTGAACTACATGTGTGCCAACTTTCATGCTTTCTTCATTTTCTGAGCATTTTTTACACCAATTGCCTTGACTATAAGACCATTTATCTGTCGGTTCTACTTGTGTGGGCTCCAAAGTTGGCAGGGTTTTCACGGGATCATTGTCGTCGTGAGTAGACCCTATGTGATTTTTTCTTGTTTACATCATGTATTTATGTAGATTCCAACGGTATACAGCCAATTGCCGCAGCCAAAACATGTTATATACTAATCGAGGAATAATCTCGATTAGACATCCCTTTCCCATGTCACAAAACCTTAGAAATGATTGGTAAAAATAAGATTTGAGCAATTTCTACCAGTGGCTCTGTCTCTGGCGGCTGGCTCTGTCTCTGGCGGCTGGCTCTGTCTCTGCGTGCTAGGTTAAACATTTTAATCCATCACAAAATTCGTGTCGAAGTAATGTACCTAATTGACTCACGCACTGAATAGATCATAGTGCGTATGGCGAATGGTTTCTAAAACATCGAAATTTCAGTGTTGTTCAATTTCAAAGCTACCACAGGCGACAAACTGATTTATACGATTTGTTACATAAAAGCTGCAGCAAAGGAAGAAAATACTGATTACCAGGTCCTTTTTTCATATTGAATCAGTGTAATCCGTTATCTTTCTTTCCATTTAATATTTCCCAAACAAGTAATTGTTTTGATGCATTGCGAGAATAGAAAATTGCTGATAATCATAATTTTCATCACAGATTTCAATGATAAATATTACATATTTGATACTTCGGAACAATGTATGCCCTGAAGTGAATAACATAACGGATTAGCTTATTAGTAAACATACATTTTAATGGACATTCATAATAGTGATCTTTTTCTAAAAATCTTAAACGTTATCTTTGACTTATAATCTTTGTTATTTGTGACGGGTGACATTTTTGTCAGTAAGGTTATTTGTTGATCAGGAAAACTTCTATACATGTATTTGTATTTGTTTTGCCTCTAATTCCATAGTGTTCTAGTTTCTGAAGTAGTTGAATCTCTCGTTTTCTTGTTCAATGTTGATTAAAAGGTTTCATCTTATTTTCCATAGTATACATGTCAAGCACGATATATCAAACTTTATGTTCAATTAAACATGTGAAATGTGGCATTTGAATGATTTCGAAGGTAAAATGCATGAGATTTTAATACATGTACAAACAAACAATTCTGGAACATCCTAAGCGACATCTTAGTTTCTATCACAAATTAAATATTTCTGGTGCTATAACCAGTTCTTATTTGTAGACTGAATAGGACAATCATTTTCGAGGTTTTGCTGAAAAGTTCATGTGCATGTTCATAAAATCTTCTGGTCGTTAGCGTACATCAGCGTACTTCAACGTACCAAAGCGCGCCTGAAATATACCCGGTATTCATTCGTACCCCAAGCGTATTTCAGTATATGTCCAATTCATTCACACGTTACCCATACGATGGCTCTATACGCTATAATGTAACAGCACCATAAGACGGTAAGTTGTCCGTTACTTTGTAGTCACGTTTATAATTCGTTTGTCTTTTAATCCTATTCCAATCAAGACCTGGGGCCCGTATTGTCAACGATCTTACAACCATGATTTTGTGTAAAGTATGTGAGAAGAAATCTGATTGCACGAGAAATTAGATTGTGCCAATCAGGTTTGTTGTTATAAGTAATTACGCAAAAAAAATAACCGTTCGAACGTTGATAATACGAGCCACTGGTTGTGACGTTTCTCGACTTTTTAAGGGGTATACTGGTATCAGTCTGTCTGTCCATTTATCCGTCCGAGTATGTACAAAATACTTGTTCAGAGCATACCGGTATCTCTAAAAGTATAGTAGCTATGATCATGAAAATTCGTGGGTGGATAGATCTCACAGACGAGAAGTTCTGTGTACAAGGAGCATAACCCAGACAAGCACGTATCCAGAAGGTGTCCGCCCCTAATGAGAGAGAAATGAACAGATCTGTCAATGGATCCGAAGTATCAATATGCAATATTTATTATTGAAATCTGTGAGAAAAAAAGATGGAAATGCTAGTTTTCTGTCATATTCTTTACTCACAATGCATGAGAACAAGGTCTTGTTTGGGAACAAATAAATGAAAAGATATCGGATTACATTGATGCAGAATAAAAAGAGCTGATAACCAATATTTTCTCCGTTTGCTGCAGCTTTTTACGTGACAAAACGCACACTAATTGTTTCTTTGTCAACACCCAGTTTGTCGCCTGTAGTAGGTTTGAAATTGAACAATTTCGAAGTTTTGGAAAGCGTTTACTCAGTGACTGAACCATTTGCCATACGCAATATGATTTATTCAGTGTGAGTAAATTAGGTTCATTACTTCGACACGAATTTTCTGATGGATTATGATTTTAATCTATCACACAGAGACAGAGCCAGCCACCAGAGACAGAGCCAGCCGCCAGAGACAGAGCCACTGGTAGAAATTGCTCAAATCTTATTTTTGCCAGTCATTTCTAAGGTTTTTGTGACATGGGAAAGGGATGTCTAACCGAGATTATTCCTCGATTAGTATATAACATGTTTTGGCTGCGACAATTGGCTGTTTACCGTCGGACTGTACATAAATACATGAGGGCAAGTTTAAAAAAAATGTGACCATTCACTTTTTACATGCCACGGCTTTTACAGAGAAATATATTCAACCCAATCAAAGCTAAAAAGATGTGTCATTGTGTCTTTATACTGGGTACCAAGTTTAAAGAATATCGCTTCACAAATAAAAAAAAGATATGTCATTAAAACATGCCAAAAATGTCAGGAGTGAAACGTTTTTGTGTGACACTTAACAGTTTTACCCAGTTTCTAAGCTATGGTAAATAAAAGACAGTGACAGGATACTACAATAAGCACTTGTGATTTATAAAACAACATGTGCATCATCATCTTAAAATTACTTTTTTATCTTATCTTCATTGGTTTAGGATGTGGAGCCTGTTTTATACAATACCCCTCTGAATTTTATGTCAGGAGTGAAACACTTTTATTTTTCAAAATGTGTTCTCATTTTTGTCTATTCAGCCAGAAATCTTTCACTCAAATTTTTTTAGGAAGCCATCAACCTTGTGGGCATTCTGCACTCTACTTTTTAGTAATTGTGGGTTACAATTTCTCATATTGTGCAATATATATGCTGTCAGGAGTGAAACGCTTTTTTGTTGTCATTTTGCAAGATTGTGCACACAATTTTAGCTAAAAAGTAGTGAACATGAATTTAAAATATAATTTGGGCACTGCTTAACCATTTAGAATAATTTTTAGCCACCCTTATTAAGAAATCTGGATGATATTCTGTAAAATTAGCTGTTATTCCTGACATTTAAATGTCACACTTTGGTCACATTTTTTTTAAACCTGCCCATGATGTAAACAAGAAAAAATCATATAGGGTCTACTCACGACGACAATGATCCCGTGAAAACCATGTCGACTTTGGAGCCCACACAAGTAGAACCGACAGATAAATGTTCTTAGGGGAGCATGACATTCCCGTTTTTTTTTTTTTTTGTTTTTTTTTTTTTTTCGTTTTTAAGCACCAAAAGAAAATAATTGAGCACCAAAGTTGAACATTCTCCTGTTTTTGTCTAAAAATCCTGCTCCCAGAGACAGAGCCACACATGGCCGGAAGCGCCCCCAGAGGATTTAAACGACAGAGCCATTGGCTCTGTCTCTGTAGTTTCCGTACCGTGTTTATGTCTCTATTTGGTGATCATTTGAAGAAATTAAGCTATAGGGGTAATTATGAAGCTGTAGGGGCATTACACTGATTTACATGAAGCTGCAGTGGGGCCGATACAGCTTATTAGGCTGGGGAGAACACTGCATGTTATTCCACTCTTGAACAACAGCAGCTCGAAGTTGTTGCAACGTTTGGGTGGTGGAATACGTGAATAAACGCGTCTCTTAAAGTCATCCCAAACATGTTCTATAGGAGAAATGTAAGGAGACAAGGAAGGCCAGTCAAGAACATTGTTTTGTTGGAGAAATTGCTGAGTAACTAAAGCAGTATGGGGCCTTGCCCGAGAACTTATAGTCATACATGTTTTGACCAAGTTTGGTTAAGATTCGTTGATATTTTGGACACCAAACTGTGGACAGACGGACGGTAAGACAGACGGGCAGACGGAAGCCGACGGACAAAAAGCGATCACAATAGCTCACCTTGCGAAACTTATCTTTGGCATTTTCTCAAAAGGATTCACACAAATGAAACCCAAGATTGTAAATGTAAGCATTGACATTTCCATTTAAGACGACTAAGTCAGTTTTATTGTTCTGTGTAATTCCAGCCCCAAAGTGTATCGACCCTCCTCCCCACCGGTCAACCTCCTGAACACGTATATAACGTTCATTGCGACGTCTCTACACGCGTACACGGACATCTGCATGCTGAAGCTTTATCCTGCATTTATCGGAAAACAGCACTGAACCCCATTGTCGTCTTGTGAATCTTAGGTGTGCCCTAGCCCATCGCAAGCGAGTTACCAGATGTCTCTTGGTCAATCTTGTCCCGCTGTATGGTCGTCTAGCCTTTAGGTTTACAGCTTTAAGGTTTCTGACAGTATTTGGGTGTATACTGCGCCTGAAAAGAAATGCATGATAGTCAAATCGGGGTAAATAGGTGTTCCTGTAAAAGAGTTTAGGATAGAGTATCAAAGACAAAATGGAAAAGGTTGAGTACCTGTGACGTCCATCTGTAACTTAAGCTGTTTTTGATGCCAGGGGGAACCAATTTCTGAGGTGGGCAACTCTTATGTTGACATCTTGCCTGTGGGTTGTGCCACGAGATTGGCCATTCCTAGGCCTGTCTTTCACGTCGCCAGTCTGTAGATATCGTGTCACAAGCCGCGATATTCTGGAGTTATGGCACCCTACACACCCTACACGCCGTGTAATCTCCCAGCAGATGCATCCCAACGGTTTGGTTCCTCATATTTTCAAGGAATCGAGTCATACCGATAGATTTACTAATCTTACAATGAAACTTGCTTTATAGTGGACCTATAGACTAACTTTATAAACATGTTGAAATTTAACTCGAGCATCATGTGCATCAACTTAAAAAAGCGACAACGTGTTTAAAAAGCTTTGGCTTTGGCAACGTAAAATGTTCCATATGCACTCAATTTTTATGTGAAATCAGTTCAAATTGTGTGGGAGATTCATAACAAATATTTCAATTTCTTATAAAGCAAATAACATCTTGATTTTAGGCTTTGAAATCCCAGCGTTTTTAAATGTTATAATTATAGGTTTATTTGTAAGATTAATTAGAACATAATCATGTCGATCTTCATATTCGGGTGCTTTAGAGAAAAATGTCACGGGACAAACAAAAGTTTACCCATAAAAGTGTTGTTTGCGTAGATAGGGCGATATTTTAGACTTTTTTCAGTATTAATATGTAAGTTCCTTTCCTGGATAACGACCATCAATCAAAGGTAGATAACAAAACGCGTGTAGGTCAGTCTTTCTTTATGGTCAGAAGTGGCTGCTGCCTGTTCATTGGATACTATTAAGTATCAAAAGGTATTGGAAAGGCAAACATGATGTTTTTATCTTTCAGTGGGATCATTCTGTATTTTTTCAGTCTATCCCCACTAAACATTACACCAGAAAAGAAGCTATGATGATGATAATGGTTTTGGAACATAGATTGTCCGCGGGCTTATCACTCATTTTATTACTTTGATATATCGATTTATCGTTGTTAACGACTACAAATTCGTGAGATGCATCAGAAATGGACCAAAAGCTATAATTCAAACTAAACATAATGTAACACGAAGCATTCATTAGCTCTAAATTGTGTTCAAAGGTGTATATTTTGTCACTGGTCTCGCTTGAGCTGCTAGATATTGTCCAGGAAGTCTTGAAGAACATTAAAACGCTACAGAACACTACAAGAATGATTGATTATGTTGTAGAAACACAAAAAAATACAACGATTCAAATACTGGGGAAAAGTTGAAAGTTTTTGCATTTTTACGAAAATCTTCATGTTTAGTGATTCCAATTTTCTCTGCAACGCACTTATCGAAGCACTAAAGCGCAATTATCATTGAATTTAATGTATTCATAAATCATAACTCTAACATTTAAACAACTGGCATAAATTATCAGCATAGCAAAAAAAATATCCTGATCAAACTTTGAGCTGTATATTTGCTCCATGCATTGAGGCCATTCTAATTCTCAGTGCTAGCGTTTTTGCATTTGTGTTTCATTGACCGTGACACCAAGGACTGCAATAGCCAAGACAAAACAAAGAAAAATTTGCAAAACCATACATGTAGGTAGGGTATGTGTCAAATCTTCTTTTGAAAACCGTCAGCGTACTCAAAGCAAGATATGCCGGTACCTGTCAAATATTTAATGAAACTGTGTCTTCCAAAGTATGATAATCTGCGTCATGCCAAAGACCAAGAAATAGTACTGTACCGATTACTCCCATGTGGGACATGGATTATAGACCTTGAGCCACCAATAACCCCTGCCCCCTCCCCCTAGGGAATTTTGAAGGTTATGATTTTACCCAGTATTTGAATCGTTCTTATTCTTTGTGTTATCTAGTTTAGTTGACAGAATGTTAAATTCTTTGTAAAACTGCTGCATGAATCCAAAATTGCCGCAAAATAGGACTTTAAACATAAACATTTTATCAAATGTCATAGATTGATGCAAAAGGTGTCAAACCTGCGGGACTTTATTCTAATACGGGGGAGGGGGGTCATCAAACATTTTTCTAGCCCAGGGACTACTATTACGCGCGTGTTTTTTTTTTTTTTTTTTTTTTTTTTGTTGTTGTTGTTGTTTTTGTTGGGGGGGGGGGGGGTGCGGGACAGAATAAAGTCACATCCTGGTACATGTAGCCGGCATTTTTTTAAAACGCGCAAATTGCTACCCTATTTGCTTAATTTACACAATTACATTAATTTCAACTCATCAGAAACACAAATGTTTCTTTTATTTCATTAATCTTTAACATATCTTATTTGGACTTGAAAACCAAATTTCGAGAATAAGATCACATTTAGCATTTAAATGCCGTTAGAGACAAATTATCCACCCCGAATTTAAGGCATTGTCACAAAAATTGTATGCCATAAATGGAAAAAGTTTCTTATTTAATGCCACAATAGGTTGAGGGATTTGCTAATAGGAAAGCTGACCCATCAGGCGAAAAAGGACCATTTTGGTAGTACAAAAATATTCGACCCTGGTCAGACTTCAAAGTCTTGCAGTGCGTCCAGGGCTGATATTTTTCAAAGTTATCAGATTTTCTGAAATTTGAATAGTTTTTATACTATCCTATACAACTGTTGTGGCCTTCCTTTCTTTCAAATATCTATTCTATGTTTTTTTCGAAATCGTCCCTTTTTAGCTCACCTGAGCACGAAGTGCTCAAGGTGAGGTACTGTGATCTATCAATGTCCGGCGTCCGTCTGTCCGTCTGTCCGTCTGTCCGTCTGTCTGTCTGTCCGTCTGTCCGTCTGTCCGTCACGGCGTCAACAATTTCTTTAAACGACATCTCCTCCTAAACTACTGGGTCAAAATCAACCAAACTTGGCAGAAATGTTCCTTGGGTGGTCCCTTATAAAATTTGCTAAAATAATTGAAATCCATGAAAAACTCTGGTTGCTGTGGCATCAGAAAATGGGAAATTTCACAAAAGCTCAACAATTTCTTTAAACGACATCTCCTCCTAAACTTTTGGGTAAAAATCAACCAAACTTGGCAGAAATGTTCCTTGGGTGGTCCCTTATAAAAATTGCTAAAATAATTGAAATCCGTGAAAAACTCTGGTTGCCGTGGCATCAGAAAATGGGAAATTTCACAAAAACTCAACCATTTCTTTTAACAACATCTCCTCCTAAACTTCTGGGTCAAAATCAACCAAACTTGGCAGAAATGTTCCTTGGGTAGTCCCTTATAAAAATTGCTAAAAGAATTGAAATCCATGAAAAACTCTGGTTGCCGTGGCATCAGAAAATGGGAAAAATTCACAAAAGCTCAACAATTTCTTTAAACGACATCTCCTCCTTAACTTCTGGGTCAAAATCAACCAAACTTGGCAGAAATGTTCCTTGGGTAGTCCTTTATAAAAATTGCTAAAAGAATTGAAATCCATGAAAAACTCTGGTTGCCGTTGCATCTGAAAATGGGAAATTTCACAAAAGCTCAACAATTTCTTTAAACGACATCTCCTCCTTAACTTCTGGGTTAAAATCAACCAAACATGGCAGAGATGTTCCTTGGGTGGTCCTTTATATAAATTGCTAAAAGAATTGAAATCCAAGAAAAACTATGGTTGCCGTGGCATCAGAAAATGGGAATTTTCACAAAAGATCAACAACTTCTTTAAATGACATTTCCACCTAAACTTCAGGGTCAAAATCAACCAAACTTGGCAGAAATGTTCCTTGGGTGGTTCCTTATGAAAATTAAAAGAATTGAAATCCATGAAAAAACTTTGGTTGTCGCGACAACGGAAAATGGGAAATTTCACAAAAGCTCAACCATTTCTTTAAAAGACATCTCCTCAACTTCTGGGTCAAAATCAACTAATCTTGGCAGAAATGTTCCTTGGGTAGTCCCTTACAAAAATTGCTAAAATAATTGGAATCCATGAAAAACTCTGGTTGCCGTTGCATCGGAAAATGGGAAATTTCACAAAAGCTCAACAATTTCTTTAAACGACATCTCCTCCTTAACTTCTCGGTCAAAATCAACCAAACTTGGCAGTAATTTCATTGGGTGGTCCCTTATAAAAATTGCTAAAGGAATTGAAATCCATGAAAAACTTGGATTGCTGTGGCATCAGAAAATGGGAAATGTCATAAAAGCTGATCAATTTCTGTAAACAACATGTCCTCCTAAACTACATGGCCAAATTCTTCTCTGGGACAACAATACGTAACATATATGCAAAGTTATTTGGCATTATTAAAACATTACTCAGGTGAGCGATTTAGGGCCCTCAGGGTCCTCTTGTTTGTGTAACTGGTCACAAATTTCAAATCAAGAGAAGGAATTAAACAAAGCTAGACAGATTATACTTACATAATTATATTTGATGACAATAGTCTAAAACACATCATCTAGAAACAAAATATTTACAAAGGGTGTATTTAAATACTTGCAATGGTACTTATTTGTACAATTATTATTTACTGGTACCTGAGTCTTCAAGAAACAATTATTTTAGAGTAGGAAATCTACAAAACGTAAAGCTACATGTTAGTAAGCCATATTTCAGCATTTTACAGCTTCATCGAATCAAAACATGAAATAAACATTACCCAGGGCAGTTAATTAACAATATTAATGTAACATTACAAGCAATGTTCGCATTGGTAAAGGAGGAAATTATTCAGCTTTACAACATGACCTTGACAAATGACCTTGATTGCAGTATCTACTGAAAGGCCTATCCACAAGTAATAATCATTTTAAATATGAAGGATGTTTAACAATGTTTCAATTTTATGGACAATGTAAAAGGTTTAATTTTTCCAAATTTTGACCTTGAGAAATGACCTTGAACTTGACTGATGACCTTGAAACATAAAGGTCTTGCCATAAGCAATACATATGTGAAATATGAAGGCTTTATCTATTACAAATAAAAAAAATGTGACCAATATAAGTTTGTTGCTGAGACACGGAGAGCTAATGTAAAGCTTACAAACATTAAGCCCCCATCTTCCGTGACATATATTTTATGCACAAATTTCAAGTGCTAAATACGGTCAATGGCATCTGATATTAAATAACGTTTAATGGCAATTCTAAAAATTTGTAGCTTATTCAATTCAGTAAGCTCAACAGGTAACCCATTCCATAATTTGATACTAGAAATAGTGAATGGTATGGCACCATTGCTTTTGACCTTAGGCAAACAATATTAATCTTTTTTTACTAAATCTTCATGTAACCGTAAACGGAATCTTGGGAAACAAAATGCTCACCCGAGTAATAAGGGGCCAAGCCTTTTTTAATTTGAAATAAATAACAAAACATTATCTGTTCAGCTCTGTTCTTTACAGACAACCAGTTAATGGACTTAAAGTGGGAATGATCAATGTGAGCTCTTGATTGAAGGACAAAAAACAAATTTAATTATTTTTGACAGGTTTGTACCTTAGATTCAAGAACCTGTGTCACACTATAAAACCACATGTAGAATAAACATAATCAAAATGACACTGTATCAAAGACATGACCAGTTTTCTTGGTACTAGTATGCTGATTAACCCTTTCCCAAACAAGACCTGGTTTTGACGTCCCTAAGAGGATATGCTTTGGAAAACATTGAGACAAAAGAAGAAACTGCTGATAAGCAGCAGTTTCTCCTTTTATTCTCAATATTTTTTGCGCCATATTTTACACAAATTCTATCTTAAACACCTTCCATTTTTTCATTTGTGTCAGTTTTTGAAGTGGGTCACCCCAAAATTTTGTTGTTTGGGAAAGGGTTTAGAAACTCTTTCTTACGGTAGAGAAATGAACCAGCAATTTGTTCTTAAGGGCAGACTCGGCTACCGAACGAACACACGACAAAAAATGTTTTCACACTCTCACACGCGTACGCGTGAAAATCGCAGTCGATCCCATCCATATTGTAAAACGTTATGTGTTTCCTTACTTCGGTTTCGCTTTTCAGATCAAGGGAGACTATTCTCTTGGTTATCAATATTTCACCTTTTTTTCCTTTGAATTCCAGTCATAAATGCAACACAGTCGACAAAACAGAATGACCTCCCCTGATTCTGGATCTTATTTCATTTTGATCCCAATATACTTGACAGATGAGACTAATTCAACGGCAGTACCAGAGCAAGATATATCAAGATGGTATTTTTACCTGGACCCAAAAACATCGGACTCAAATGTAGCGATAATTCTTTGTCAATTAACCAGTGGCTGACCTGCTCCATATCATCAGTCAGCGTTTTTTCAACATCAGATACACTTTTGCCGGATACGAAGATACCAGATTCATCAGCATACAATAACAATTTGTTTTTACCACTGCTGACAAACCATTGACATAAATAAAATCAAAGTGCTGAGAGCACTGTAATTGGACGTCTCTGATTGATTGAGCGGGATTGTACATGAACGAAAGATATTTTATTCATTCTTCTGTGTTTATTTCTATAAGATCGGATTCGGACATACGAAATCGGCTTTAATACCAGAAACCCCTTCTCAGGCTTCAAATTGATTTGATTGCCGTTTCAAGACAACTGATTTGTCGCTATGAATAACCACTATTAATTTGATTACCAAATTCAAGTAAGGCCATGCGATTAGCACTTTTGTCTTCTTGTTTCGGTTTACTGAGTATTGTCGTCAGTTATACTTTTCTTTGATTTTATAAAGTACGCTACAAAGCAATTTATTCAAAATGTAAGCCAACGCGCAACATAAATGAAAGCCGCGATAGCTCACTTAGCAGAGCACTCACCTTGTACTCTTTACACATGTTATATCCGGAAGGCCCTGGGTTCGAATTCTACTCAGACATTGTTCTTTTTAATCATCTTTTTTTATACGCCGCCGGAGGCGGACGTATATTGGCATCATCTTCTCCGTCTGTCCGTCCGTCCATCCGTCTTTCCATCCGTCCATCCGTCCGTCCGTACGTCCGTCCACTTTTCTTGTCAACGCAACTCCTCCTAAGTTTCTGGCTGGATCTTCTTGAAATTTGGTCAATGTTATCACCTCAATTGGTAGATGTGCATGAAGGAAGGATTTTATGGTTCGTTGATTTTTGCCAGAGTTATGCCCCTTAAAAACTTAGTCTCTGGGGCTTATTGAAATTGCGGCCTTGTCAACGCAACTCCTCCTACGTTTATGGCTGGATATTAATGACACTTGGTCAATCACCTCAATTGGTAGATTTGCATGAAGGAAGGATTTTATGGTTCATTGATTTTTTCTAGAGTTATGCCCCCTTGAAACTTAGTCTCTGGGGCTGATTGAAATTGCAGCCTTGTCAACGCAAGTCCTCCTACGTTTATGGCTGGATATTAATGACACTTGGTCAATCACCTCAATTGGTAGATTTGCATGAAGGAAGGATTTTATGGTTCATTGATTTTTTCTAGAGTTATGCCCCCTTAAAACTTAGTCTCTGGGGCTTATTCAAATTGCAGCCTTGTCAACGCAAGTCCTCCTACGTTTATGGCTGGATATTAATGACACTTGGTCAATCACCTCAATTGGTAGATTTGCATGAAGGAAGGATTTTATGGTTCATTGATTTTTTTCTAGAGTTATGCCCCCTTAAAACTTAGTCTCTGGGGCTGATTGAAATTGCAGCCTTGTCAACACAACTTCTTCTAAGATTCAGACTGGATCCTTATGAAACTTGGTGGATGTTATTACCTTAATTGGTAGATGTGCATGAAGTAAGGATTTTATGGTTCATTGATTTTTGCCTGAGTTATGTCCCCTTCAATCTTAGTCTCTAGGGCTTAATGATATTTCAGTCTCGTGAACGCAATTCCTTCCAGGTTTTTGACTGGATATTTATAAAAACCTTTTTGTGAACACAACTTTTTACAGGTTTTTGTGTGAATATTTATAAATCCTTGTCAATGTCATTTTTTTGTCTCAAATTTTATAAGTGGCGGCGTATATTGTGACCATGGCACTCTTGTTCGACTTCTATCTCCACCATCGTTGGCGAAAAAACGACCGCAGTGATTTAGAATCGATCTTAACACAAATTCAACGAAATAAAGTAATGAAACGCCGATCATTTACATACAATTCCGCTCATTCAATGAGAGGCGTCTAAATATAGTGCTCCAAGCACTTTGATTTTTATACCTGTTTAGAGTAAAAAAAGAAAAAAAAACACGGTAGCAGTTTTCCCAGGTTGTGGTTACAAAACAATTCAATACATACTTTTCCTGAAACAAAATACCAGATGAATTGGAGCACCTAACCATGGATTCCTCATACAAGTACTACCGAAATAAATACAGATCGCTGTCACTTAGTCTTATACTAGTAATAATCATTGTTGTCATGATCATCGATCAGTATGTAAATAGGTCATGATACTGTCGAATATCAGTGATACAGATGCTGGAGAAACAAACTCGTAAGAGCAACTATTTTTCTGAATAGGTGGATTTCACTAGTGTCTCATCTGAGGCTGTTCAGATGGAACCCCGATTTGTCATGGAGTCGAACCATGAACTCACTCCCCGATAATCAATTTCAAAACCCTGGTTCCAAAGTACGTCTCGTGGAAACCCCGTTCCTTTAAATATGTCAAAGACTTAAACAACAATGATCAAAGAAAAGGAATCTATCATACACAATACGTGCATTAAATTGGGTAATCATTCTAAAATGTGTGTTTTCAGTAAACACATCAAGAAAAACATACGTTTTACAGAAGAAATAATCCGAACTGGTTTTGAACCAACGGCGTTCCAAATTTCAAACTGAAAAAAAGGTTGCGATGTTAATCCTTTCCCGTTTGAGCTATCGCTGCTGCTGATGATATATGGTGTCTGTTTACATTATAACCATAGTGTATGCATGTATCGCTTTCTAAAGATCTTACCCTTTACACAATAAATATTACGAAAGTCAAAAAACTACAAGAAAATGATTAAATCGAAAAAAGATCGTAAAGTTGGTTAAGACGTGGCATGAATTGAATCGGCCAATGAATCTTATAGTATTTGTTAGAGAACACATAGAAAGTAGGAAAAGATACGACAGTTTTCCTGTATGGTCGCAAAATCTATTTTGAATTTTGGTCAACTGGCAATTGAGTCTGAGAAAGGGTTTTTTGGTAATGAAAACCCGTTTCGCCTGTCCAAAAGTGGTTATAAGAATTGTACGTCCTTTCGGACGTCCAATTAAAAAAGCGGAGAGGTCCGAGGATTGAGCCTTGGGGATTCAACATGTTATCTTTGACTTAGGTAAATAGGTACCTAATACATCTACAAGCTGTTGTCTATCAGAAAGATATTACTTGAACCAGTTTGACACACCAACACTTAGCCCTGACGCTGTGAGTTACATAAAAAGAATTGAATGGTCATCCATGCCAAAAGCCTTCTGTAAATTTAATGTTCAATACCATTCCAACATTCAGACGACAAAACAGGTATTACTTGATGAAGGTATTGTGTACAAAATAGTTCTGAAGATATTGAGGCAAAAGGAGAAACTGCTGGTTATCAGCAGTTTCTTCTTTTGTGTCAATGTTTTCCGAAGCCATTTATATTAGAGACGTCAAAACCAGGTCTGGTTTGGAAAAGGGTTAACATAAATTTGAACAAAACACTGGTGAACCTTTCTTGGAAGCCGAACCTAGAATATTTTTTATAGATTTCCTTAAAGAGAATGTGCACATCATTTCTATTTTGCTCAATAGTACTAATGAAATAACCTTTGTTTGCTTTGACAACAAGATGCTGAACTCTATTCCTAAGAATTTTGAATGGTGCATAATAAGTATCATATATTTTATCACATTTGAATGCATTGAAAGAGTGTCAGTAGTAGTGATTTAGATACAAAACACATGCCTCAAATGTGCTCATATGCATATCCATATAAACTGTTGACATTTTTAGTCCCCCACCGGTTACCGGTTGGGGGACTATAGGTTTGCTCGATTCCGTCTGTCCGTCCGTCCGTCCGTCTGTCCGTGTCCGTGTCCGTCCGTCTGTCCGTCACACTTTTGTCCGGGCTATATCTTCTAAACCATATGTGCTAACAACTTCAAACTTGGTACACTTATAGATCTCATTGAGGAGAAGTGTCATGTTCAAGAACCGTTAGTAAAGGTGGTTTATAGTCTCAAATTTTTAAGAACCGTTACTCTGCCACGCCCACTTTTTGAGTTATTGCCCTTTGTTGTTTTTACCCTTACATTCTTGTCCGGAACGTATCTCCTAAACTATGTGTGCTAGCAACTTCAAACTTTGTACACATATAGATCTCATTGAGGAGAAGTGTCATGTTCAAGAACCATAACTCTGTCACGCCCACTTTTTGAGTTATTGCCCTTTGTTGTTTTTAGCCTTATATTCTTGTCCGGATCATATCTCCTAAACTATAAGTGCTAGCAACTTCAAACTTTGTACACTTATAGATCTCATTAAGGAGAAGTGTCATGTTCAAGATTCATTACTCTGCCACGCCCAATTTTTGAGTTATTGCCCTTTGTTGTTTTTACCCTTACATTCTTGTCCGGAACATATCTCCTAAATTATGTGTGCTAGCAACTTCAAACTTTGTACACATATAGATGTCATTGAGGAGAAGTGTCATGTTTAAAAACCATAACTCTGCCATGCCCACTTTTTGAGTTATTGCCCTTTGTTGTTTTAGCCTTACATTCTTGTCCGGATCAAATCTCCTAAACTGTAAGTGCTAGCAACTTCAAACTTGGTACACTTATAGATCTTATTGAGGACAAGTGTCATGTTCAAGAACTGTTATTCTGCCACGCCCACTTTTTGAGTAATTGCCAATTGTTGTTTTTACCCTCGCATTTTTGTCCGGAATATATCTCCTAAATCATAAGTGCTAGCAACTTCAAACTTTGTACACTGATAGATCTTATCGAGGACAAGTGTCATGTACAATAACCGTTACTCTGCCATGTCCACTTTTTGAGTTATTGCCCTTTGTTTTTTTTTAGTCTTACATTCTTGTCCGGATCATATCTCCTAAACTAAAAGTGCTAGCAACTTCAAACTTTGTACACTTATAGATCTCATTACTTTTTGAGTTATTGCCCTTTGTTGTTTTTAGCCTTACATTCTTGTCCGGATCATATCTCCTAAACTGTAAGTGCTAGCAACTTCAAACTTGGTACACTTATAGATCTTATTGAGGACAAGTGTCATGTTTAAGAACTGTTATTCTGCCACGCCCACTTTTTGAGTTATTGCCCTTTGTTGTTTTTAGCTTTACATTTTTGTTCGGAACATATCTTCTAAACCGTAAGTGCTAGCAACTTCAAACTTGCTACACTTATAGATATCATTGAGGACAAGTGTCGTGTACAAGAACTGTTACTCTGCCACATCCACTTTTTGCCCTTTGTTGTTTCTATCCTTACATTTTTGTTCGGAACATATCTTCTAAAGCGTAAGTGCTAGCAACTTCAAACTTGCTACACTTATAGATATCATTGAGGACAAGTGTCATGTACAAGAAATGTCACTCTGCTATGTCCACTTTTTGAGTTATTGCCCTTTGTTGTTTCTATCCTTACATTTTTGTCCCGAACTTATCTCCTAAACCATAAGCCCTAGCAACTTCAAACTTTGTACACTGGTAGATCTCATTGAGAAGAAGTGTAATGCACAAGAACTGTTACTCTACCACATCCACTTTTTTAGTTATTGTCAGTTGTTGTTTTTTATCTTTACATTTTTGTCCGGACCATATCTCCTGAGCCATCAGTGCTAGCAACTTCAAACTTGGTACACTTATAGATCTCATTGAGGACAAGTGGCATGTACAAGAATCATTCTTCTCCGCCCACTTTTGGAGTTATTGCCCTTGGTTGTTTCACCCTTATATTTTTGTTTGGGACATTTTGTCCAAAACCAAATGTGCTAGCAACTTCAAATTTTGTATACAGTTATAGATCTAGTAAGTAGGAGATATATTATAAGAAAGGATTTTTTGTTATCCGGTGGGGGACTCCTGTATTGCATCGCATCGCAATCCGACATGCACTTGTTTTCTCTCTTTTTGCTATCATTTGGGAAATACGTGATATTTTACTAATGTTAAGTGCCAAGATAGAGATATCAATATCATTCTATAAATATACTAGTTCTGCTTCTTGGTTTTCGTCATCTGATCCATTCACAGAGTTTTGGTAAGTAGGCCTATCACAATCGTGGATTACGTTACATAAGAGGATGATTACGTTATAATAAACGCAGGCTTTATACTTACATCGCGCAATCCATCGTCTTCAGGGACGGACGGAGGCCAATGAATGATACTTACGGATAGGCCTATTAGGCCATCCGAGTGTACAATACCATCTATTAAATGGGTACATTTTCTGAAATTTTGACAGGATAAGGATAGCTCTATGACAGTTTATACATGTATGTGCAGTTTTGCTAGATATACAAAATGTATGAAAGGACCTTATGTGTGATCATGTGTTGAAAACGGGGCGTTACATGTGGTCCTTTTTATGTCTAACTAAGGGAAGTAATTAATTTCCAATTGACGACCATTATAGCTTATCAGCTCGGTCAATGCGTTTGCAGTAATGATCTGGCATACCTTAAAGAACTAATGAAATGAGAATTGTTTGTGTGATAACTACTTAGAATACACCTGTAAGATAACAATAAAACAATTCCGGTTGTTTTCCGATACCTAATCTTGGAGAATTTAAGTCTCAAAGTGGAGATATTTTATCTAGTCTACGGACTTTAAATCCTATGATGACTCCTGATGGCATTCTTTGTTAATGCTCGGCATCCATGCTAGAATTGTTCCTTAGACTATTACAAACAAGACAGGGGTGGATGCCCAGCGTGATTTTTCGATTTAAGGTCACAGTGAGGTCAAAGGTCAATGAGTGCAAAAATCAAGAAAAAATGGCTTATAGATAAAGCAGAATTATTTGCGTCCACACAAAATGAAAGCAATTTAAACGAAATCAAATGAATTGAATCAGGAATGGACTGAGGCTCACCCAGGGCCTATATTGTCATTTTCAAACATTATTTTACCATAGTTATGCTAAAAAACGCTCAGATCAATAACAAAATAAAGCACGATACTTAATGAAATTCATATTGAACTTGAATAAAGGCTTTAGTTCTTTTATTACACACAAATAATCCAAGACATTCTTGTAACCAAAGGTAGCAATGCTAGAAATATTCCATCTAGACTACTTCAAACAATGTTCGGAAGCATGCTTAGTGTCTCTTTCGAATGCCAGGTCAAAATGAGGTCACAGGTAAATTAAGTTCAAACGTGCGAAACTGGCAAATAGCTTTAGCAGATAAATGCAAAATTCATGCACTTGATGATGCAAGAATCAAACTTGGCACACGCATCTATAAAACCTTGTAGCTAAATAAAAAGCAATTAGGCATTCAAAAAGTATAGATGGCCGCCATTTTCAAGGTAGCCGCCATTGACGTATGAAAGATACCGCTTTTACCATAAAAGCTAATATAATTGGCCGATTTTGTCCTTTTCACAACAAAATGAATGTTTCCAAACATGAGAAAACAGAATCTTATCATGTTTTGTGCCTAAAAATTACGAGATGGCCACCTTTTTCCAAGATGGCAGCCATTGACGGGTGGGAAATACAGTTTTTACTATAAAACTTGATATGATTGGCCGCTTTTTTTTATAACAAATGTGTGTTTTTAAACACAAGATAACATAATTTTAAAATGTTCTGTGCATAAAATTACTATTTCCTACATTTTGAACAATACTTTTTGGCATAAAATAGAAAATTTATCAACCCGGAGGCAGTAATAAAATTCGTGCAGACAAAACGCAATCTTTTAAACTAAGACCCTTTTAATTTCTAGTAATGGTTATGGTGAAATATTTCTCAATGGGAAGTGTTATACTTAATACCAGTTCTATGCTTCCTTTCATTTTGGTCAGAAATAATGTGATGTAAGCCTGATGCATAAATTACCTAACATTGGTCTCTTTAAATTGTATTGTAGCGTGCATAGCTCACCACTTTGATTTCTTGGAGCGTCAGCATTTACATCTGCATAATCCAGTGCAGCGTAGGCTAAACCTATAGCACCAATCTTTGCATGACTTCTTGTACCCACATCAATTGACGGTAGTTGATCCAAATCCAGACAACATGCTATGTGATTCATCATCGCTTCCATTCCTATTTAGGGAAGGCTCATTACTTCCATTTTGGGGAAAGTTATTTGACAACAGGTGTATCCTACTTGGTAAAAATAGACCTTTCCAAAGCTGCGCTAGTTGGGGATTACGCATCATATAGCTTTGCAGGCAGACATGATAAAAAGAGAAGAACTAGGCCCCTTGTCCTATAACCGTAAAGCTGAAACAATATCACAGCCAGAGAAAGCATGAAAGACTCTCTCTTTCTTCCCCCCCAAAAAACCTAGTGCATTGTATGTAGGTTTTTTTAGCATAAGTTTATAACCTTAAACGAAAGCTTCTCAATACCAATATCATTTAGTCTTTTAAATGCATTGGTTATTATTATAAGGACGTCTGTGCAGCTGACTTTGATTATCAAACATTTATTTGCTCATGATTACAAGGCGCAATTTCCCCAAGACTGGCTACCTATAACCCTTTCTTCCCATTTTACAATGAGTTATTATGACAATATTTTGCTGACACATCTGAACAATCTTCAACCTGAAAGGTGTTGAAATCAGTCTTGTTGTCATTGTCTAAACAAAATATATGTCATACTTAAGATGGAATGCATTTGTCAGTCACTCTGTATGTGATGTCTTGACCATGCTTTGACCTTTGTTTCAGCATTTAGGCTGACATATCTGTGTACATCGACAAACCAAATCAGTTAGCCTGTAAAAACCCATGAAGGTTTGGCACATTCGCTTGCATGTTTCTAACGCCTTTGGAGGTACAAAGTGACTATGTGTTTATCACAGCTGATCCATCAACTATGATAGCAAAGACTTTTGGTTTTGTATCTGCAGCTGCAATTTTTGTTCCTAGAAACGAGGCAAGCTGGAACTTAGTACTGCTGTGAAGTATTTAAATCCAACAAAGCACAACCGGAGAATTCGAAAAATAGCTTCCTCGTGATTTGCAAGCTATAAACAAGCTCGAGAAAGACTTACAATTTTACTTTAAAATCCTAAATTGCTTTTGGCCACATGGAGTTAATTCTGGTTTACATTACTCAAAAGAAGTCAAGTAGTGACTAATATTATCTTCAGGTAAAGAGTAAACAAATCAGGATGTTCGTCTTAAAAGGATTCCCCATATCATTCATGACATCGTCAGCAAGCACCTTTCCAAAATTGTGTATTTAGATGAAATTGTTGAGTCTTATCTTGAGGCACTTGTCGTATCAGGGCTTAATAGAAAGATTTGTGTCATCATTTTTCATTGATTGTATTGTCGTAATAGTGTTATGTACCTTTAACTCTTTCCCAAACAACAAAATCTTATGGTGCTCCCATTTGGAAGCTTTTGGAAGCCGACAAAACGAATCTTTATGAATACTGGAATGTGTTTGTGTATCATATAGCCAGCATTTTCTTCTTTTGTCTCAATGTTTTTCCAAGCTCTTTCTACTAGGGACATCAAAACCAGGTCTCGTTTGGAAAAGAGCTTATGTACTTGTACAGACAACTTGATATCTGGGCTGGTCTTGTTTCAAGATTATGCTTCTAGAAGAAAATCATTTACAAATATTATTTTACACTATATCCATATGCAAGGGAGGTAATGTTGAACATTTTTGTTAAATATTTCCTCAAGTATGCATTAGTTTAAAATTCGAAACCGCACAAAATGCTTATGTTTGTTTTCGAAATGGAAATGTAATACAGTTTAGCAATTACTGGCACTTTTAAAATTTCGCATCTGGCTCTTTGGTGCTAATGAGAGGTTGGATACATTAAGAGCTATACGCCTATTAGCCTCTACAATAGCACTGCTACAACCACTAGAATGTAATTGAGTACCAATAGACTTCAGAGCAACCATTTCAATAGGAAGACTACGACAGATAACAACAACATTGCATTCACCGTTCTGTTCTGACCACTGCTATTGAACCATTTTAGCAAAGATATGTTAATTAGGGCAAAATTCAACGGTATAACAAAAGTTTTGGTCGAGATGCAACTTCTGCGGCCATTCCTGAACAGGAACATATTGCCATTTCAAGTGCAGACGTTATGAAGTAGGATAAACATAGAGTGTAATGAGTATTGGATTCACTAGATAGCATTTGGGACACTTACCGATCTTCTAAATTGAATGGAATTTTGTTACGCCCACAAGGGACCCTGTGGTAGATTTCGCTGCATTACTCAGAACCGTGGTTAAATAGAGATATACCACGGTAGAACTCGGATTATTCCTTAGATATACAATACAATTGTACATAGAACCTTACATAATGTAGAGGACACAATTGCAAATTAAGAAATGCTTATGACTGAGGCATCGTGGCAAATGCAGTTGAATAAAAGACTGAAAACGTCAGAAATATTCAGAGATATACCGTTTTTAGCTTTGGAAAGTATATTTTTCCATCCCATAATAGTCAAAATATTCACAAAAACTCATCTTTTCAATAAAGTAATGTCTTTGATGCAGTTTTCAGCAAATTTAGCACAATTCGAAGTAATAATCAATCATTTAAATCAGTTAAAAATGCCTCAATGACTATTTAAACATGAAATTGCACCCATTTGACCTTTGACCTTGCTGTGACCTTGATTCGAAGTTTCAGACTGGGCATCCACCCTAGGAGGTTTTGTCAGACCCAAAGAATATTATTAGCATGGATGCCGAGCATTAACAAAAAATGCCATCAAAACCATTTTCTAGAGCTCGTACGAATTAGAGTCCGTAGACTAATCTGTAAAACTTTACGATATTCAGAATTAATTTAACAGACGCTTGTTTACGATAGATATGTGTGACGTCACGAAATGGGAGTAAAAAGGCTTCTGATGGTCACGGTTCTACATGTTATGACACCCTGACTGTCTGATTATTTTGAGGAAAATATAGAATTAGACCCACCATTCATTCGAAGAATTTATTGTGAAGATTAGTGATACGAATGAGAACGAAATAACAGAGGAAGTTTTGAAAAAAAACACAACTTTTGTTACAAGTTTTACCGCTCGCTAAAAAAATCGTAAATAGCGATGAAAATCGTCAAGAGGCAAGCGTTTTTAAAGAAAAGAAAATCAACTTTCTGCCGATCGTCACAGAAGTTGAACATTTTACTTGTAGGCCTAAATTTAGGATTATCAGAATGTTGCCGATTATGTGACTGCCGCACACCAATAATTACATTTTCAATCAGATTGACACATCGACACGTGTCACATAATGGCAATTGTGCATGTTAACAAGTTGTAGTAGGCCTAATCCGGTTTGATTGACGATTGGGTGTGTCAGATGGTTAAGAAAAATTCTGCTTTGATATTTGGTATGATAGAAGTTTAACTCAATAAAATATTGTCTATTGTCTGTAATATATGAAAGTAGGTGTGACAATTTGAATAAACTAGATATTGATTCGGCACGTACGAAAAGCGATCGATTTGTCTAAAAAGCATAATTCCATTTCGTTTTGCTCGATAAACCATTTGGGGAGCTTTTATGCTAATTTGAAATGTTATTTGTCGATGATTGATGTAAATTCCAGTTTTTGTGGGATTTAAATATAAAACCAGTCGCTGTTTTCGTTTATGAATCCGAATGTCGAGAAAATGAAAAAGATTCGGAAACTCTACATTTATTTGGCCCTATTTAACATTCTAAGGAAGATGCGGCTAGAAAAGAAATGTTTTCTGTGCTATATTGCACATTACACAGGAAATCCGTTTTGTTTTCTGCGACAGCCTTCAAATTAGAACAGTCTAAATATTTGACTGGATCTACTCAAAGTTTATTTTTGTTTACCTAAACTTCGTCATATTCTGCAGATTTCAAGTTTTGCAAATCTAGCCTACTGCAAGATGATAAAATTTTGGTTTTGTCCAAATTCAAAAATGTCACGGGCGACAATTTCAAGCTATGGAATTTTATATTTGTGTGTCTTTCGTGGTAAACAAATAGTGGGGGGTGAAGACATTGTATTTCTTAATTTTCCGCAAATTTTCACTACGCATCCTTGATCACTTTGCCCTTTTCCAAACAAGCCCAAGTTCCGAATTACCCATATTTTGTCATAGATCTCAACTGCTTACAATTTGGACTAGTTCTAGTTAAATGATTTAATTGTTCAAGAAGTGGACCCTTTTGCCAACTGTAAATTTTTCATTCGTTGTAAAATTTACTCATGTTCTTGCACTCTACTGGCAATAAAATATGTTTAAAGTTTTGATATTTAATTGTTCCTGAAAAAAAAACGGAATAATTTCAAATGAAAAGATCAAAGGTTCTTTTCTTACAATTCTTTAATCATTTCTAAAAAAAAAACAGTTAAAAAACTAAATGCAAAACAAATCAATCAAAAGTGCAAACGTTTACAAGTTCATGACCATTCACTTGTAGAAGTATACAAGAAACCAAACGTAAAAACAATTAGGGTAAGGAGGGCAAAACGCACCCCTTGAGGAAAGAGCGCTGTAGCACAAAACAAATGTTTCAACGGGAAATTAAACTTTGGCCTTTGTCCCAAATGTCTATACACAAAAAAGCTTTGTCATCTGATTTAAAAAATGACTGTCGTTAAAACAATTTTCTCCATATTTTGCCGTTTTGCCGTAGGAGCCGTTATGAGTGATCTGCAACCAACGGTGAAAATACAACAACGGGAACCAGTAAAACCGGCCCCTCGTGAAACCGGCCCCCGATAAAACCGGCCCCAAAACGGTAAAACCGGCCCCTAAAAATAGTTAAACCGGCCCCTACATTCAGAAAAACGGTAAAGCCGGCCCCTAAAACGGTAACACCGGCCCCAAAAACGGTAAAACCGGCCCCACTTCATTTGAACTGACTATGTGTTTGATGAAAATGTATTTGTTTGATTGACTTTTTAACTATGTGTTTGATGAAAATGTATTTGTTTAATTGACTTTTTCTTTCTACGAACTTATATTTATGTAATTGATGTTGTGTATTTTATTACTTTTTGTTGATTAAATTTGATTGTAATGTATTAAAAATGATTAGGATATGAAATATCATACATACATCATGTATTGTTGAATTGGATACTTTGTAAATAAGTTTGCTTGTGTAATGCAAAAGCAAATATTAAATGATCAAACGGTGAAAATGATTACTTGTTTGTCTTGTTTTTAACACCTGGCTTTACCATCTTTCCGACAGAAGTTAGTTTGTAATTAGATGAATTATACAATTAAAGGCATGTGCCAATCAATTACCTGTACATCCTTTAATGTATTTAAGTTAATTAGTTTATCAACATATTTTTTTTTTTTTGGGGGGGGGGCGTCCGTGGCCGAGTGGTTAGAGTCGCTGACTCAGGATCACCTGCCCCTCACCTCTGTTGGTTCGAATCCCGCCAGGGACGTATGAACTTTCATGTGAGGAAGCTATCCAGCTGGCTTGCGGAACGTCGGTGGTTCTACTCAGGTACTCACTTGGGGTCTTCCTCCACCATTCAAAGCTGGAAACAGGTCAAAAGAAGGGAGTTCCTTCCTGGACACGCCCAGTCTACTACTCGGTCATATGGGCAACCGGCAACCGAGGATAAATAACCTAAAACAATACAATAAAACATAATTTAGTTTAATGCCTTTAAATAAATTAATTTGTCAACATATTTTAATTTCAAACTATTGAAGCATCAATCAGATTAAAGCATTCTTGTGACGCAATTACATTATTGAGTTTAACACGGATGCCTTATATACCACACAGTCATGAACAATTTCATATATACTTCGTTTAAAAGCCTTTAGTGATATATATTTGATTAAGGAATAATTATATTAATTGTGATCATGTCGGACGCGTGTGTCTTTTGTCATAGGACTGTACGACGACGACAGCAGGCTATCAGTTGCAACGTCTGCGACAGTTACCATCACAGGACCTGTAATAAAGGTAAGAATAATATATTTGATCTTCTTCTTCTACTACTTTTTTTCTCTGTCTTCCTACGACCCCATTAGGTTTCCCATAGGATAAACTATTTAGTTACATTTTAGTACAGAAAATATCGAGGCAAATGGAGAAAATTCTGATTATCAGTATTTTCTTCTTTTGCATCAATGTCTTCTCAAGTATTATCTGGTAGGGACGTCAAAACCAGGTCTTGTTCGAGAAAGGGTTACATAACTGGGGAAAATGTTGAAAGTGCTGGCCTCTAAAGCAATGGTAAAATATTGAGACAAAATGAGGAACTCGAATAACTTCATTTTCATATTTTGCGGCAATGTTTTCCCAAGCTGTTTTCTAAAAATCGGTAATGTTTATAAAATGATTAGTCACATTTTAATACAGAAAATATCGAGGCAAATGGAGAAAATTCTGATTATCAGTATTTTCTTCTTTTGCATCAATGTTTTATCAAGTATTATCTGGTAGGGACGTCAAAACCAGGTCTTGTTCAAGAAAGGTTTAGATAACTTAAAAGTGTAGTAACTGAAGTGTAGTTTTTATTAGGATCAATGTTTTTAAACAACAGTCCCTAATGGTTAAATGATTGGGAAAATATTATGGGAAAATATGAACATGATTGCTAAGAGCAATTCCTCATTTTCCAATTATATTTTCTATTCACAACATGTAAATGTCCGCATTTCGATCTTTGTCAATATCAATTTTGTCGTCTGCAGAACATTTCAAATTTGAATTTTCCATATTTACACCGTAGGTTATTGTGTATACAATTCATGGATGATTAAATATTGTAAAAAAGGAGAATTTGTTTGCAACAAACAATTTCTCCCTTTTCCGTGGTATTTTCTCTAGCATTGGTCAAAGTTTAACTGTTAATTTTCGTTATGATATTGAGATATAGTCTATAATTAAATATTTCATAAATTTATATGGATATCGTATTTTTTCATCCTTTCCTTATGACGCCCTACAAGATCAATACTTTGGGAAAGTGTGGAAAATTGAAGATTTTTTTTTTTTTTTTTTTTTTTTTTTTTTGAAAATCAAAATCTTCTTTTCCCACAATTTTTCTACCAATAGCTACAATTACGTATGAATATGTCGTCTGCATTTTTGAATTTGGACCCTTCTATTTTTTTATTTTTTTTTTTGTTGTTGTTGTTGTTGTTGTTGTTGTTGTTGTTTAATGGTTAATGAGATATTTATCATTCCTGGACGAATAAATAATGAACAACAACAACAACAACAACCAACAACAAATAATAATAATAAATAATCATACAAACAAAAATATCAAAACAGTTATACATGAATTTCATTATCTTGACCGTAATTGTTATTGAGATTTTGGGGCCGGTTTTGGGGGCCGGTTTTACCGATAGAAAATCGATAATGGGGCCGGTTTTACCGATTTGGGGCCGGTTTTACCGGGGGCCGGTTTTACGTGGGACCGGTTTCAGGAGTAAGGTCACCTAGGCAAGTACTTCCTAGGTCGTAGGGGGCTAAAATAGTTCTTTGAAAAAAACTGGCCCCTTTTCTGGTGATGCCTTGCTCTCTGCATGAATGATTTTGAGCTCAGATTTCCATTGGATGCTTTTGGTTGACATGTTTTCTCATTTTTGAGCCAGAATCCATGCTTCTTTTCAGGACTATTTGACGTCTCTGGGTGGATGAGTACATGTGGCCACCATTTCCGGTGTCTCTAATTTGACACTGAAAAATACACGGTACGTATGTTTGATTGAAAATTTTAAAAAATCCACTCCATGATAGTGGGTTCATTTCCTGGAAATTCCACAGGCCAAGGATGGATCTGTAGCAGTTTATAGAGTTCATAGAGTAGTCGAGGCCTCCATGCTTCGCATAAGCTCATTGAGCTTCTTTGGCCCTTTTCTTTAGCGTTTTCCCGGACTATTGTGTTCCAGTTCCTCAAACGGTATGTCCATTGTCTATTTTCATCAGTGTGACACACTGATAATTCATGTATCAGTTTAACGGAACTGATGTTGATTACACTAGTATGTATTAATATATTTACGCAACTAAAGATTTAGATATGACCGTCACTTATTTGCCTAGTGTTGCAAACGTGACTTTCAATTTGTTATGTACATTACAGTTTATCAACATAGATAAAAAATCAGCTTATTCCACTATTTACGTATTACGTTTATTACTAAAAGAATGCTATTTACATGTCGCCAATACTCATCACCTATTCTTATTGAGTTTATGGTATAGATACCTTGTCTGATCTACTAAGTCAATTAATTAATTAACTACTCAATTTGTTTATCAATCAATTAATTAGTTAATTCACTTATAAATGTTTATGGGTTGCAGTACCAGATATTCCTCATTGTTTTGTAGAGTTATTTATAACACTCTGCATCAAACTTATTGTTTGGGTGCCACATCTTGTTTAACCTATTTTTGAAGGCGTTTACTGATGGAGCTGTTACTATTTCATTAGATAAATTGTTCCATAAATTAATAACTCTATTGCTGAATGAATGTTTCTTTATTTCAGATTTAAACCTTTTTTTGTACAACTTAAGACTGTTGCCTCTGGTATTTGCTAAGTTATTGAAGGTAAATAGTTGCCTAGATGTAACATCAATTCCTTTGATCAATTTGTAGGTTTCTATAAGATCTGCCCTGTCCCTTCTATATTCTAGTGTAGGGAGGCCTAAGCTTTTTAGCCTTTCTCTATAACTTAAATGTTTTATAGATTTGACTAGTCTGGTGGCCCTTCTCTGGACATTTTCAATAGAAATTTTGTCTTTTTTAAGTGATGGTGACCAGATTACTGATGCATATTCAACATGTGGTCTCACCATAGATTTATATAGATTGAGGAACATTTCTGGATTCATAAACGTGAAGGATTTACTAATGATACCTAAATTTCTGTTGGCTATACTGATTTTACTACTTATATGCTGTTGGAAGTTTAGTTTTTGGTCAAATGTTACGCCTAGATCTTTTTCATTATCGACTGACTGAATTTTTGTAATGGTGCCTTGCTTGTCTTTAACAAAGTAGTCATCTGCTTCATTTGTTCCAATATGGAGGGTTTTACATTTCTGGGGATTGAACATCATTTCCCATGTATTGCTCCAATCACATGCTTTGAAGATGTTGTCTTGGAGGCTATTTTCATCATTGTGACTGCTTACTTCTGTGTAAAGTTTCGTGTCGTCTGCAAACAATTTCAATGGGCACTCAATTTCTTCTGGCAAGTCGTTAATGAAGATGAGAAATAGGATGGGACCAAGTACGCTTCCTTGGGGTACTCCGCTGGTAACATCCCTCCAAGTACTAAATGCTCCATTGATGGAAACTCTTTGTTTTCTATTTCGAAGGAAGTCTACAATCCAATAGTATATATTGTTCCTTATTCCTAGATGCCAAATTTTTGTTAGTAATCTTTGATGAGGGACCTTGTCGAATGCGGCTTTGAAATCCAAGTAAACTATGTCTACATCATGTTTGTTTTCTATGGAGGTGGTCCAATCGTCAAGACATTCCAGTAGTTGCGTGATGCACGATCTACCTTTTCTAAATCCATGTTGATCAATGTTGATTAGATTGTTACTTTCTAAATGAGTTACGATGTGATTTCTTATTATTTTCTCGAGAATGCGGCAGCAAATTGATGTTACACTGATTGGTCTGTAGTTTTCACTCTTCAGTTTGGGTCCTTTCTTGTGTATAGGTGTAACATTTGCAGTTTTCCACTGATCAGGTAATTTCCCTTCTTGTAGTGATTTGTTGCACATTGTTAAAAGTGGTTTCAGTAGTGATGTTTTGGTTGATAGTACAAATGCTGGATGTATTCCATCTGGGCCTTGTGACTTTGACGGATTTATTTCATTTATAACCTTGATTAGATCCTCCTCTGTCACAGTAATGTCTAGCAATTCGATGTCACATGAAGTATTTGGTTTTGGTATGGGGTAGCTCTCTTCTGTGAATACGGAAACAAACTGTTTATTGAATTCATCTGCGATTAACTTATCATCAGTACATATTTTATCTTGGATTTCAAGGGCATTTACACCGGATGAGGATTTTGTCTTCTTTCTAACATACTTCCAAAATAGTTTAGGATCTTGCTTTATTTTTCGAGCAATTGATTTCTCAAAATCATATTTGTTTTGATGTAACATTTTAGTGACTCTGTTTCTGGCAATCTTATAATCTTCATATGTTTTCTGATTTTTACTATTTGCGTATCTATACCATTTGTTTCTTTTTTCTTTAATGGCACTTTTGGTTTCCTTGCTGATGCTGATGCTCTGGTTCCCTGGAGACTTCTTAAACTTTGGAATGTTTTTTTCTACTATATTGATGATTTTATATTCAAAGTCATTCCAGATTTCCTGAGTACCAGTATCAGGGTCGTTATACCAAGTTGTCTTGTTGATTGTATCATTTATTTCTTGCCAATTTGCTTTGTTGTAATTGTATTTTTCTGTAGTGACTTCTGTTTTGGTTTGGCCGCACACAAGTTTGAAGATTAACACAACGTGATCACTTTTACCTAGGCTTGGGTAGTATTCTATATTTTCGACATCATTTTCGTTGTTTGTAAGAACTAGGTCTAATATTGTTGGGTTATTGTTATGTCTGTATCTTGTTGGTTCAGTAATGTGTTGGTAAAGGTAGTTGTCTCTAATGCATTCCACAAATTTGTATTCGAAGTGATTCTCGTTTGTCGTTGTTGTTAGGTTATCCCAGCTTATGTTTCTCATATTGAAATCTCCTAGGATAAGAGTTTGTGTTCGACTCAGTGACAGCTTGTATTTAACATCTTTACTAGATTTTCACTATTCTCCTTGGAGCTGTTAGGGCTTCTGTATATACAAGCTACTTTTACTTTATCATTGTTGGTGAGCTTTATTTCAATCCAGATTACCTCGTTGAACTCCGAATTACAGTTTAGTTGGACTGCTTTAAATTTCTTTTGGATGAAAATCATGATGCCTCTGCCGTCTTCTCCGATATAAAACGAGTCAAAACCATCTAAGCTATATAAAGATGATGGGTTTACAATTTGTTTTGTTTTAAGGTTCATTTCGGTTATTGCTATAATGCCTATTTCTTTTGTCACGACTAATTGTGATAGTTCTTCGAACTTGCTTGCTGTCATACAATCTGCATTGGTATATAAGATATTGATTCCATTGTTATGGTTCTCTAAATTTAAAGGATTTCTTGTTTTCTGTATGTTATTTTGTGGCGACTTTTCATCATTAAAAATGTTTCCCTGTTGTGGGTTAAAACACGAACTATTCACGTTCCCTGTTGCTTGTTGTTGGATGTTGGTACGAACTTCTGCTCCTCGTCATAGGCGTTGTATTTTCTGTCCTAATTCCACCTGCTATAGTCTGTTCATTTGATAGAGATGTCTCCATCTTGGAGGTGTCTGGTCCTCTACTGACTAACGTTGTGCTCATGAATGGGTCTTCAACTTCTTGAGACAGTTTACCTGGGGAAAGGGTTGTTACATGATGAGTTTCACTAACTGGTGGGTTTACAAGAATGTTGTTTGTTTGTAGAGTGTTGTTTGTTTGTTGAGTGTTGTTTGTTGTTTGTTTGTTTGTTTGTTGTTTATTTTGTCTTTTTTCGTTTCTTATTTTTCTTTGTTCAGGTGTGAGGTCTTTGACAATGACAACATTTTCGTGTTCATACCTCGCTTGTTCTTTGATTTTCCTTGAGTTTTCAAGTAATGTTTTTCTTTGTTTCCTGTCTTTTAGAATTATCTTCAGTGGTCTTATTTCTATGGAGCCTTTTTTACCCAATCTGTATGACGTCTCTATTAGCAGATTTTCTACGCCGATCATACTTGCAATCTGTGTTATTGTGTACTCATCATACTCTTTATTTTCAAGGTTGTTGGTACTCTTCCCCTCTCGCAGATTGAAAACGACAATATTGAGTTCCCGTCTTCTCCTGTCTTCGATCTCAGTAGTTTTTTCGTCTACTATTTCCCTTATTCTTGAATCTATCCCACTCTGAATTCTGTTTTCGAAAACAAAAAGTTCATTTTCAACAACTCTTGCAGTGTCAATTTGTATATGCTCTACTCTATTCTCTAGCGCATTAATTCTTGTTTCATGCTGTTTGGTGACTTCGTTTAGTTTTCTGTCAATATTGTCTAGAGTAGGCATTGTTTTTTTGCAGCTCTTGCATGTGTAATGGAAGTCATCTAAACCCCCTTCTATTAGAACTTCATAGGCTCTTGCATTTAACCCAGAGCATCTCATGCAAAAATTTAAATGACATCCAGCACACGATACATACTTTCCATTATGGTCATTTGAGCACCGCGCACATAATTTTTCACTGTCAGGGCTAGACTGATGTTTTCTTTTCGGATCAGACTCGCCTGTCCTCCTGATTGGTGTGCTATGAATAGGTAATGAAAAATTCCCAGTTGCCATTTTTGAGTAATGATAGAGATTGATTATATTATAGTAATCAAATAATGACTAAGTCAGTTTATATTATTATACAGTTATTATGAAAGCCTTACTGTCTTTATATTACTCCAATGTATCGCTATTTGGTATGGCAGTCCATCACACAAACGGCAGATTATGGAGTTTGACTATTTTTGTAATTTCAAAAGGTAGATCTACTATTTTTTTTTTTTTTTTTTTTTTTTTTTTTTTTTTTTTTTTTTTTTATTTTTTTGTTTGACCTCAGGTTTATTTTTAATTGATTTTTTGTTGGATTGATTTTTATTGGAATGGGTCGACCTCAGTACAGCTGATAATGATCTTTAATAGCCACTTACAGGCAACAATGTCAATTGGGTGAACTCCGTCTTTAAGTAAGATTGGACTAATGTTATCCCTTGTTCTCGGTACACCAATTGTTGGTCTCCCTCTTCTGCGTAAGCTGAAGTCACAAGAAAATATAGGTGAGGTATAGTTGAACTGTTGATTGTACTCCCTTATAATTGTATTTAGTTGGCTTACTTGATCGTGTAGATTGCTATCATCTATTGATCGGAGATCCGGATAATTCTTGGACTTGTTCCACTCTTTTGTGAATATCGGTGGGGTTTCTAGTAAGCCGATGTCTATATCAGCTTCAGATAGGTGGATTTCTCGTAATATGTCTAATGTTGGTCTAATTCTGTTCTCAAGATCACTGAACTCGTCGTACCTTTGGTAGATGTATTTGTCGATCTTCTGGGTCACATCACAAGTAAAATGCCAAAATAGCATTAACGTCTTTTGGCCGTCTCTCAATTCATGGATATTGTCAACAAGATATTTGGCCCCAAGATATGAATTTCTACCACTGCTGGTCCACCATTTGATTTCAAAGTTGAGAAAGTTAAATTTCTCTTCTTCAGTTTGCAGGTATCTGCCTTTGCTGTCAGATAAGATAACTACACGACTATAGTTTGGTAAACGGGCTATGCCCTTTTCCTTTTCCACAAACTTTTGGATCTTTTTAACAAGAACCTTTTCCATCGAGTTGTTTTCTTTTATTTACAGTTTAATTTTAATGGATTAGAAGATACACAAAAATAGTTTTAATGAAGATTAAAGCTATTTGGTATGGCAGTCCATCACACAAATAACTTGTTACTAGAGAAAATCTGAATGTTAGTTGTACATGAAACGTATTACAATTTTTTCGTACTTTAATCAGAGTATCCAGGGGACCACCAGAATATCAAATTATCAAGTATCAAAATTTTCATGTAATTTCAAGTAATTCACCATATAAATGAATGATTCAATTCAGTTATACACAATTTAATGTGCCCCTACTACTCGGTATGGCAGTCCATCACACAAGTAGCCCTGGGTCAATTTCAAAAATTGGCTTTAATTACATTGTTTTTGTGACTTTACTATTATAATAATCAATAATAAATGAAAATAAGTACTTCCCTTTATGGATATTCTGTTCTCTTCTGCTTACATGGCGTTGTTTGAGGAGTTTTCTTCTCGATTTTTACGGTTAGATTTACCGACAAAAATTAGTTTTATTCACTAAGTTAACAAGCTGAAATAACAGAATTATAAATTTGGTCACCCATTTTAAGTATTCTTTACACAAAATTATTACAAATCAACGGTATTTTCATTAATTTTTTTGACTTTTAGCAATTTTGCAAAGAAATTCAATATGGCGGTCTGGCCATTTTTTCAGATCCAAAAATGACTATCAGAAAATTCCAAAAATATCGAAATTAATTTCTCATCCACAAAAATAACGTATTCTAAATTGACAACTAGATGTTGGCACACAATTTGCACAAAACTATTTTGAAGTTTGCCTAAATTAGCAACCGATAACTACGGATTTAAAAAATTATTTTATTGTTCTCCATTTTCATGTCCGTCCAGGTCGAGGAACCGGAAGTTTAGGGGCAGTTTGGCCCAAACTCAAGTTGTTGATGGTGTGACAATGTGTGGAAAATGGCTATTTTACATAGAATTAAATAGGAGCCAATATTAGTGGTATGACACCTTTCACAGTAAAGCACAACAACAACAAAGAAAACAACAACTCCACTTCCGGTGAAAATATTTTCATGTTCAATATTTGACCGACAACACTATGCAATTAAAAAGCGCGATTGGTATCGGTGTTGCAGCGACAGCTGTCATTGGTTACTGTATTTACTTTGACAGAAAAAGGAGAAGCGACCCAGACTACAGAAAGAAAGTTAAAGAGCGTAAGTGATCAGTTGACATGACACAACGTGCAGTCCCATGTGTCACCTTGCGGATAATCCGAATCTTCTCTGATGTAAATGCGCTCTTTGATATTTTGATCTTTCTCTATTTAGGGTAGATCCACCAAATTTCGGTCAGGTGGGGTAACTCGGTCATTTACAGTCTAAACCGTATCCAACCATAGTACCAACTTCCTGTTATTTCCGTTTCTGGACTATTTCGCGTTATGTTTTCTTTGCGTGATTTCTTTACTATTTATAGAAACAACTTTCTTTTTCAAGGTGAGGAAGTACGCAATTTATTCACACACCCATGCTTCCTTTGCCTGTGCTGGGCGGACGCATTTGAAAGTCACTACTTTACATAGGGCATATCCGAGTTATTTATTGCTTGAAATTCACGTCAATTTACGTCAATTTAGTTTGTATACTGTAAAGTAAATATTATTTTATAACTTTATACCGTTTTTGTTGTCTTTATTTGAAGTAATTATCATAAATCGCAAGAAATATCTAATGTCCGAATTAACCAGACTACAATTTGCCTTCCCTTAAAATTCGGTCGGCAAATTCTTGCAGGATGACAAATTCGGTCACTAGATAAATGTCGTCTATAAGATGTTTAAATCAAAATATGTTGATAATTTTCATATAGATTCTTAATTAATATTGTTTCTAGATCTTTTTCCAATCATGTACATTTATGAACTCGTAATTCTAACTGATAAATTTCCCTTTTTTGAGGAGTGACACCTGCTGCTGTAATGGGCATGGTTGGCTATGTTGTCGTATTCTCGGTTTATGGAGTCAGTGTTATATTTTGTTGGTCATGTACTCATTTCTTTCATATTCGATGTTATTTCGTAATAACACGCAATAACAATGGAAAATATTGAGTTTTAAGACGTTTTTCGTAAAAGAAACGTGTATGTACGAAGGTTTCAACCGGGTGTCCGAAATAAAAGTTCGTGCGACCGAGTTACCCCGCTTCTACATGCAGTTAATAATGCGCTGTAAACGAAAGTTTAGCCTCGTTTTCGTGTCATACAGTGATGTGTTTGGGAAACTCGGACTCTATTTTTCATGTCAATCGGTAAATTAGGTTGGAAGTGTGACACTGTTAGGAAAGAGAGACCGCCGATTGTCAACTGTAGATAAAGCGTCCGAATTATGGTGGATTTACCCTACATCAGAACGCATTAATTTTTCTTTGGAAAAATCCAGAAGTTCTCCACAAGTCGTGGCGTTTCATTCACCGTCCCCTCTTCAGTAATCCGAGTCTTCTCTGATGTAAATACGCTCTTTGATATTTTGATTTTTCGCTATTTACATCAGAGAGCCAACATATAAACAATGATATGCTGAAATTAGAAACTGAAATCACCACCTTGAAAGAGAAAGATGTTGAAAGCATGTGGAAACTTTTTAAAGACAGAATATCTGATAGCATCGAAACCAATGTACCATCCAAAATGTCAAACAACAGGAAATCCCTACCATGGTTTAATCATAAATTGAAGAGAATGGTAAAAAGGAAATCCAGACTATACAAACACGCAAAAGAAACAGGAAATTGGACTATGTTTAAAACCTTTCAACGTGAATGTAAAAGAGAATTTAAAAGAGCAGAAATCCAACATATAAATAATACAATTGAAACAGGACTAGCCGAAAATAATACAAAACCCTTCTGGAGACTTGTTAAGTCAAGGCGCCAAGACAATGTAGGAGTACAGCCACTCAAAAGGAAAGGACAACTATTCAGCAGCAGTAGAGACAAAGCTGAAATCCTGCTAGATCAATTTAAATCCCTCTTCACGAAAGGGAACAACACCAAACCAACAACTACCAAAAGAGCAAAGACATCCATACCTCCACTAACCATCAAAACTGAAGGCGTTGAAAAACTTCTAAATAACATCAATACCAGCAAAGCGACAGGTCCTGACTGTATACCAAATATCATATTAAAGACTTGCTCTAAAACTATAGCTCCCATCCTTCAACAGATATTCCAGACATCAGTGGACAGTGGTAAACTACCATCGGACTGGAGGAGCGCCAATGTCTCCCCCGTTTTCAAGAAAGGCGACTCCCACTTGGCTGAAAACTACCGTCCAGTTTCCCTCACCTGTGTCTCTTCTAAACTGCTGGAGCACATCATCTGCAAACACATCCTTAAACACCTGGAAAGAAACAAAATCTTCACAAACCTTAACCATGGATTTAGGTCTGGGTACTCATGCGAGACCCAACTATTAACCACAGTGCATGACCTCCTGCAACACCATGATAACAAATCCCAAGTTGACATCATCATCTTAGACTTTTCCAAGGCATTTGACACTGTCCCCCACGAAAGCCTACTACACAAAATGAATCAATATGGCATCAACGGAAATATAAACTGTTGGCTAAGGGACTTCTTAACAAATAGAACTATGAGGGTTGTTGTTGACGGCGAAACATCTGATGCTGCCACTGTCGACTCCGGTGTACCACAAGGAACAGTGCTTGGACCTCTGGCCTTTCTTTGCCATATAAACGACCTTCCAGATTGTGTTAGCTCTACTGTCAGGCTGTTTGCTGACGACTGTTTGTTATACCGACAGATCAAGACCAGGAAAGACCACCTACAACTTCAATCTGACCTCAAATCATTAGAAAACTGGGCTACTACAGGGGGCATGAGATTTAATGCAAAAAAATGCTACGTTATGAGCACCAACAGCAGATCCAACCAATTCTACCAGTTAGATAACCACATCCAACAGCAAGTTGAAGAAAACCCATACTTAGGCGTCTCATTCACAGAAAATCTCACTTTTGGAAATCATATATCAAAAATCACCTCTAAAGCAAACTCCACCCTTGGCTTCCTGAAACGCAACCTAAAACACTGTCCAACCTCCTGTAAGAAAACGGCATATATCTCATTAGTCAGATCAACACTTGAATACAGCTCTATTGTTTGGGACCCATACCTCCAGAAAGACACAGACAAATTAGAACAAGTCCAACGGAGAGCAGCTCGCTTCATATCAGGGAACTACAGGTCACGGGAGAAAGGATGCGTCACCAACATGCTTGAGGAACTGAAATTACCTCCGTTACAAGAAAGAAGGAAACAAGCAAGACTGACCTTCCTCTACAAGGTGGCTGAGGGACTGGTACCAGCAATGCCCTCTGAGACCTATCTGACCCCAATCTGTGGAAAGCGTCAAATAAGACCAAAAAGACTTGATAATTTTGTGAGCACAAATATAGTGAGAAATCAAGCCATAAACCATTCAAAGTGCTATAAGACTCTAGATTGCAAAACTGAACTTTTTAGACAATCATTCTTTCCTAGGACTATTGTGGACTGGAACAATCTAGACAGTGAAGTTGTGTGCGCACAGTCAGTAACGAGCTTCAAATCAGCTCTTCAGAAGTGTCACTAATACTTCGCCAAACATCTCTCTCCCGCTGCGCATATGCCGGAAGGTCCTGCAGCGTACACATCCAGATCCAGATCCAGATTTTTCTTCAACGAAAATGCAATTGTTTGGGGGTGGGTAACCTGTCACATTCGTCTTCTCTAATTGGTTAGAAACTTGTAAACATTTTACAATTTTTCCGTTCAGCTAAAGTATTGACATGAAAGTAGACATCTTGAAAAGGTGACGTAATTGGCGAAGAATAATTTCATTGGTCGACTCGTTTCTGTTAACTTGTTCGTACAATCCCCCGAAAATCGAGGCACCACTACTATCGCTAGCGCCACTAGCTTGACTAAATGTGTTTTAAATAATCTACATTCTTATAATCTTCTCTTGACTGCTGAAAAAAATAACATGAGCGAACTTTTCTAACTTTCCTTTGTCTGCGTAAGCTAAATGTTTAAATACCTTCCGGTTCCCGCTCTTACATCATGAAGCTGTTTAAAAATAGCTTTAGAAATCGAGTACCAATCTCGCGCGAGACTGTCAAAACGATAGTCGACCAATGAAATCATTCGCCGCTAATTACGTCACCAGAAAAGTGACATCGATTATCCAATGAAATTACCCATCGTTACCTCTGACCTAGATTGGCAGTTTCTTTTGAAAATTTGACAACAAACCTCAAAATTACTGAATACTCAGTTGTTTGCGTTTGTAGAAGACGAATGTGACAGGTCAGTGTTTGATTTAAACTTGCTTTAGGTGTTCATGTAGTTTAAAGGGCGCTCTGTTCGATCTCAAGCGTGCTCATATCTTGAAAGTGACTGAACTTCAGAGTGTCAATGAAACAAAGCCTCGATGGAAATTTCAACTTTGAGCCAATGTAGCAGTCAGACTTCGTTACCCACCCCCCAAACAATTGGATTTTCTTTGAAGAAAAATATGTTGGCTCTTAGTTAACGAAAGATTGGACAGATTATCTGTTAATTTGAAAAAGTTCCACCGTATTTTGTGATAGAGGGGTGACGATCAGATTGAACGTAGAAAAATGCCTTGTTATAAAGAATAGTCTAGATGGTGCAAAGGCTCAAATTACGGATGCCTGTGGCGTTGAAGAGTATTTCATTGAAATTGAAGTCCGATCTTAAGCGCTATCATTCTAAGGAATAAGAATTCTTTATAAATTATCAATTGGTGGTAGTTTGGGCTAGTTAGCCGGTCCCCAAACTAAATGGTCGACAGTAAAGAGACAAAATAGAGTAATTTTTCATCAAAAAAGAAGAAAATGAGCGGGGGTGTGGGGGCAGCAGCCCCCATAAATAAATTCGAAATAGAATAAGGCGGGGTGTGGGGGCGGCAGCCCCCCAAAAATACTTCCTAGTAAATAGGGACCGGTAGGACTGTCAGATGGTGTGACGGATGTTTAACAGCCATCCTGTCAGTCCAACTTAAAACTTATCAGACATGCCTGTCATGCTCATGAATTTTTGGAAGTCTGATCCTATTACACAGCTGTTTTGGAAGGAGGTCTGAAGTTTAAAAGTATTTCGCAACTACAACTTGATTGCAGCTCTAGTTAAAACAATATCAACAATTTATCAAAACTTAACAGTAAACCCAGTCTACTTTTAGCACAAAATATATTGCCATTTTAAAAAAAGATAACATCTTATTCCAGATTTGCATGGTTTTGGACCAGTTCCCCAAACTTTGAATGGGGCAAATTTGGTGCAGTGGTCAGGGTTAGACACTAACTTTCCCAACCAAGGAGTCCGCTGGACTCCCATCAAGAGAACTTGGGGCGTCCAGTGGAAAATAAAGGAGTCTGAAAAAGAAGCAAATATTTTATGTTGCATGCATGTTAACTAGTCAATGTCATTCTCATGTCTGCATAGAATACTAAACATAATTTCAGGATACTAGATCCTGTTATCTAGAGCTACCAGCTTACTTATCATTTTTCTTATAATTTTTCGGCAGAATTTTTAAGGAGTCAGCCGGACTCCTTAAGTTGAAAATCAGGGAGTCCCCCCAATTTTTAGGGAGTCTCGGAATCGCGGACTCCCCTTAGTGTCGAACCCTGGTGGTAACGCGCTGGACTTGTAGCACAGGGTCAGAGGTCCCGTCTCCATATGACCGTAGCAGTTGAGTGGGATGTAAAACTCCATTAAATCCAAACGCGAAACTATGAGAAAGCGCTGCCATTTAGATGTACTTTGTGATAAACTCCTAACAGTTGCATTCAGTCATTAGATAATAGATCAATCATTTAATATTGTTTGACAAATTTAATAGTTATTTTCAAGAGTGACTTTTATTTTCTAGGAAGAAAAAATGCCACAAGCAAGGGTTCATCAAGAGGATCAGCATCAACAACAAAGGTCAGTACAGAGCTCTAGTGCTGTGATAATTAACCCATTACCAAACGACAAAATTTTAGGGCTGTCCAAATTGAAAGATCCTGCAGACGACAATTTCAAGTGAATAGAATTTTTTAATTTTTAGGTCTTTTTGAATGGAAAACATTGTGGGAAATGAAGAAATTGCTTGTCACAAGCAATTTCTTCATTTTCCACGATGTTTTCCATGGCCAATATTTTGTGGGGAGTCAAAAAGAGTTATTGTGTGTTAATGGGTTAAAACAGTGAAAAAGTTTATCACTAGCATTTTCCTCTCCATTTGTATCACTCAATGCTTTCCCTGGCATTTTCTATTAACCCATTCCCAGACATTGATGCTTTTTGATGTTCTTAAGATAAATGCTTTTGAAAACATTGTGAAAAATGAAGAAATTGCTTGTTACAAGCAATTTCTTCATTTCCCACAATGTTTTTTACCCAAAAAGAGAAGAAATATGAAATTATATTCACTTGAAATTTTATGTTTGCATCATATTTGAATTTGGAAGTCTAAAATTTTGCTGTCTGTTAATGGGTTAAGGACATCAAAATGAAGTCTTGTTTGTCAAAGGGTTAGGTAATTCAGCATCCATTCCCAACATCCATGCAAATAGTGATACTTTGTAACATTACTGAGTTGGGCTCTGAGCCTCTGTAAATCTGAAATTTCAGGTTGGTACAATGTTAAGGCTGCTTCAAACGACTACATTTGTAAATGGATGTTACTAAAGATGAAATTTCGTAATAATATTGCACAGAAAACATTTAGGCAAAAGGAGAAAATGCTGATTATCAGCATTTTTATGCTCCCCGAAAAAAATTCGCGGGAGCATATAGTCGCCAAGCTGTCCGTCCGTCTATCTGTCGGTGTGTCCGTCTGTCCACAGCCAGGTGCATCCCTTAGACCAAATTCAATGAAACTTCACATGTGAACTCCCTGGGATAATCCCTAGAGACCTTTTTCTTCGTTTTTAATTTGAGGCTGTGTCATGGAAAAAAGAGCCTTAGTGTAAAAATTAGTTTTTCTCTTATTTCTCTTCATCTAATGGTCAGAATTTAATGAAATTTTGTACTAATGTTATATATAGGATGTTCTAGACCATATTTTATAAATAATGTGTGTACAAAAAATCTGTCATGAGAAAAAGGGGCTTAATGTATAATAGTTTTTATTTTGTGATAAACACTCATTCGGGGAGCATAATTCGTCTAAGTATGACGGCTCTTGTCTTCTTTTTTCTCAAGGTTTTCCCCAGTCTTTTCTATTTACCCATTACCACACAATGACTGTTTTTAACTCCCAACAAGATAATGACTTGGGAAAACATCGTAGAAAATGAAGAAATTTCTTGTGACAAGCAATTTCTGCATTTCCCACAATGTTTTCTACGTAAAAAGTCCAAATTATGTAAAAGTTCATTCACTTGAAATTGTTGTCTGCAACACATTTCAAATTTGAACAGTCTAAAATTTTGTTGTTTGGTAATAGGTTAAGGATGTCTAAACCAGGTTTTGTTTTGTAAAGGGTGAAGACATTTGAATCATCTTGACAAAATAGATAAATGATTCAAATTAGTACCCAAATCATAGGGCTTGATAAACAATTATCAATATTTTGCATTACGCCATCTTATATAACTCACTGGAATCCTCTCTTGGAGACAATTTAAATGAGAACCAATAACAATTGTAGCGTTAGTGAGATGACCTAGTTAGAATGTTTTTACCGCCCATTATCTGTTACTCTGTTATGTGCAATTGTTGGTAACATGACCACATTAATTTCAGTTTTCAGATCAGCTGAATCAAGAAACAAACTTTGGCGAGATGCTACTATGCTGTCAGTACCATACACACAAATTAGGATTTTGTATTGAAATAACAAAATTCAGAGTGCCTATGCCCCATTTTATCTGTTGCTCTGCTTCATGAATTTCAGTTTCCCAATCCACTAAATCAAGAAGCATTTCAAGTATTCTTTATGCAAGAAATGAACATGGGTGAGATGCTGCTATGCTATGGTACCCACAACATAGGATTTTGTATTGAAATAACAAAATTAAGAGCCTATGCCCCCTCTTATCTGTTGCATTGTTACATACATTTCAGTTTCCGGACCCACTGAATCAAGAAGCATGTCAGGTATTCTTCATGCAAGAAATGAACTTGGGGGAAATGCTGCTATCTCAAGGACGTAAGTATTCTTCTCCAAAACTTGCAAGAATTGATTAATATTTTTATGAAAAAAGAGGAAAAAATCAGACTTGCTTAATTTGAGTCTAGAGAGGAGTTGCCAATGACTTAATAACTTATATCAAAAATAGATAATGTGTATGATCTTGCGCAAAAAAATATTGAGGAAAAGGAGAAAATCCTGATGATCAGCAAGTTCTTTTTATGCGAAAGATCGGGGCATATTGTTATCCCCGGCCGAAAAATTTTTTTCGGGGGGGATATTGTTTTTGCCATGTCCGTCCGTCCGTCCGTCCTTCCATCCGTCCTTCCGTCCGTCCGTCCGACATTCGTTTCCGCGCTATTTCTTGGAAACTATAGACCGGATTTCGATGAAACTTGGCACACAGCTTCACTACAAAGAGGACATGCGCATATCGTCGGGGTTACCTGGTTCGACCTTTGAATTCAGAGTTACTGCCCCTGACTGTTTAAGCCATATACATACAGAGTGATATTCGTTTCCGCGCTATTTCTTGAAAACTGTAGACCGGATTTCGATGAAACTTGGCACACAGCTTCACTACAAAGTGGACATGCGCATATTGTCGGAGTTACCCGGTTCGACAGCCAAATTTAGAGTTACTGCCCCTGACTGTTTTAGCCATAAACATACAGTGATATTCGTTTCCGCGCTATTTCTTGGAAACTGTAGACCGAATTTCGATGAAACTTGGCACACAGCTTCACTACAAAGTGGACATGCGCATATTGTCTGGGTTACTCGGTTCGACCGCCGAATTTAGAGTTACTGCCCCTGACTGTTTTAGCCATATACATACAGAGTGATATTCGTTTCCGCGCTATTTCTTGAAAACTATAAACCGGATTTCAATGAAACTTGGCACACAGCTTTACTACAATGTGGACATGCGCATATTGTCGGGGTTACCCGGTTCGACCGTCGAATTTAGAGTTACTGCCCCTGACTGTTTAAGCCATATACATACAGAGTGATATTCGTTTCCGCGCTATTTCTTGAAAACTGTAGACCGGATTTCGATGAAACTTGGCACACAGCTTCACTACAAAGTGGACATGCGCATATCGTCGGAGTTACCGGATTTGACCGTCGAATTCAGAGTTACTGCCCCTGACTGTTTAAGCCATATACATACAGAGTGATATTCGTTTCCGCGCTATTTCTTGAAAACTATAGATCGGATTTCAATGAAACTTGGCTCACAGCTTCACTACAAAGTGGACATGCGCATATCGTCGGGGTTACCCGGTTCGACCGTCGAATTTAGAGTTACTGCCCCTGACTGTTTTAGCCATATACATACAGAGTGATATTCGATTCCGCGCTATTTCTTGAAAAGTATAGACCGGATTTCAATGAAACTTGGCACACAGCTTTACTACAATGAGGGCATGTGCATATCGTCGGGGTTACCCGGTTCGACCGCCGAATTTTGAGTTACTGCCCCTGACTGTTTAAGCCATATACATACAGTGATATTCGATTCCGCGCTATTTCTTGAAAATTATACACCGGATTTCAATGAAACTTGGCACCAGGCATGTGATACTCATACTCGTACTCAAGTATTATGAGTACAAGTACCATTTTTCCCTGTACTCACTGGTACTCAGTACTCATGGGGAAAATGAGTACTCATTCTCATACTTACTCAAGTACTGACCCTTCAGTACTCAGTACTCATGAATCTTTTTGAGTACTTTATATTTAGAAAATGAAAACAGATTTCAAAAGAACAAATGATTCAATCAGAATACAAATGCATGGACCACATTCAGTATATACACCAGTCATTATTTTACAGTTTTACCTGTGTTATTCTTTTCCAAAACAAGACCTGGTTTTGACATACCTATAAGAAAATGTTTGGAAAACATTGAGCAAAAAGAAGAAAATGCTGATAATCAGTATTTTCTCCTTTTGTCTCAATATTTTCCAAGCTATAATGTACACAAATCCAGTCTTTCTCATTACCCATTTTGTCATCTGCATCAGCTTTCAAATTAGACCAACATCAACTTTAGCCATTTAGGAAAGGGTTATCAATGACACAATTCACACCTTTAGGCAATTATGATAAACTAATCCTTTGTTATGTATTGTTTGGCTATATATTTTGTTAGTCTATCATAGATGCTAACCTGTATTAATTAACCCTTTCCCAAACGGCAACATTCCACTTCAAAACCTGCTACAGATGACAAAATGGAAGATATTAAAGATAAGATTTGTGTAAAATAAGGCATAGAAAATATTGAGACAAAACTTACAAAAGGAGAAACTGCTGGTTATCAGCAGTTTCTTCTTTTGTTTCAATGTTTTCCCAAACCGTTTCTAATAGGGACATCAAAACCAGGCCTTGTTTGGGAAAGGGTTAAAATTGTATACCTTTCAGTTGGTCAATACCAGAAAATGAACTCAAGTTTATTCCCAGCTTATTCATGTAATTCCTTACAAAAGAGAGAGAGATTCAATGCTGTTTAAAAAAAATCTGGTACTGCACAAATCAGCATTCATTTGCAACATCAGAGTGATTGCTAAGTACTACATAAACATATTTATTTTGCTTAGCAGGATTTCTTGTTGAGCAATAAACCATGTTAAACACAAAATGTAACTTTTCCTTGTTAAAATACCGATGTATATTGCATGTCATTTTAGTACTCATATATACTCAAGAATACTTAAGTACTACTCGAGTACTACTCAAGTACTGTAACCAGTTTGGTACTCAGTACTCATAAGTACAAGTACCAAATATGAAATACTCAAGTATTACTCGAGTATTAGAAAGTCAGTACTCGTCACATGCCTGCTTGGCACACAGCTTTACTACAATGAGGACATGCGCATATCGTCGGGGTTACCCGGTTCGACCGTCGAATTTAGAGTTACTGCCCCTGACTGTTTTAGCCATATACATACAGTGATATTCGTTCTGTTGAAGCCATATACATACAGAGTGATATTCGTTCTGTTGAAGCCATATACATACAGAGTTATATTCGTTTCCACGCTACTTTATTGACAATGAAAATATATTCGGCGGGGGATATCAATTCAACGAATTTGCTTGTTTTACTTGTGTCTGTCTGTCCGTCCATCTGTCTGTCCTAAAACTTAACACTTGCCTTTTCTCCAAAAGCATTTAAAATACAATTCTCAAATTTGATATATATGCAACTTCCTTTCCATGATATCTATCTATTCCATGCAATTTGACCTTCCTCAAGGTCATCTGTTAACCCTTATCAATCCTTTACACGAAAACTTTTCGGGGGCATTGGTGTATCACAAACACATCTTGTTTTCCCTCAATTATTCCTTTACTATTTCTGCTAGGGTCTAGGGATGTCAAAACCAGGTCATGTTTGAAGAAAGCCAATGGTTTACATCTTCAATTTACATATTCAATACTGTATTAGGTTATTATTTTTGAAAAGAAAATGTCATAAAAACTTGGAACTTTTTAAGAAACAGGTATTAGTCCTAAGGTATGGATCAATTTTATACATGGATCTTATACCCTTTTCAAAAGAGCAAAAACTTAGACTGTCCTTATTTCAAAGCTTCTGCAGGTGACAAATGGATTTTGATAAAGATAAGATTTGTGTACAATATACCACATGAAATATTCAGACAAAAGGAGAAAATACTCGAAAGCAGCATTTTCTTCTTTTGTCTGAATGTTTTCCAATATGTTGATGATAAGGGACCCAAGTATTGTTTGGGAAAAGGACAAAGTAGTAATGAAACTAGTTGTTATTGTTGACATTGTTTCGTTGATCACATTACAGAGATAGAGGAGGGTGTTGAACATCTAGCCAATGCTATAGCTATATACGGGCAGCCACAACAGTTGTTACAAGTACTGGCACAATCATTACCCCAGGAAGTGTTACAATTACTCGCAGTCAGGATACCAATAGTCAGACAGGTATGTACAAACATTGTAAGAAAAGGAGTAAGAATTTTCTGGCCAAATACGGGGAAAGTAATAAGCAATTTTTAGCGAGCCGGGACTTTATGTCCGGGGAGCTAATGTCACAGCCTTTGTGTCGGTGCCCCGTCCCGTCGCATCTTCACTTGAAAAACTTTAACCTGGTCTATATCTCAGGCACTATTAGAGATGCAGCCTTGATATTTCATACATGGATACATCTCGACAAGACCTTTCATTTGTGATCATGACCTTTGACCTAGTGACCTTGACCTTGGAGTTTGACCTACTTTTAAAAAACTTTAACCTGGCCTATAACTCATGCACTGTTATTGATAGAGCCTTGATATTTCACACATGGATACCTCCTGCCAAGACCTTGCATTTGGGACCATGACCTTGTGACCTTGACCTTGGGGTTTGACTTACTTTTAAAAAATTAGCTGTTTTTGTGGCAAGCTCCCTTATAGGGGAGCTACGTTGTCCGCGGACAACTCTTGTTGTCATTTTCCACAATGTTTTCTGACCCAAATTGGAAAGATTTTTTAAATTCCATCAACTTTTAATTGTATTTTGCAACAGATTGCAAACTGTGGAACAGTTCAGACCCCTTAATTTTGCTCTAATGGAAAGTGTTGAGTATATAAGTAATAAAGAGTATTTAACACCTATAATTATGAATAATAATTTTGTATTTTCCCAGAGAATGGTAGAATCATTAACAGACTCTGGCAGAGAAGGCAAGAAAGTACCGGTCTCTACACCAAAACCTAAAGTTGTTGAACTGGCAGAGGATGATGTGGAGTGATGATTACCGGCAACATTTTAACACAGACTTCATTCACAAACAATTCTAAATGAGCTGGGATCTCACAAAAAGGGCCCTTTTGAAATTTATAGACAAAAGTTATCCGGAGCGGTGTTCACCAACCAGTCTTATACCAAGTAAAGCTTAAAAATTACACAACACTCCGTCTGATTGGCCGAGACATATGTCTCGTCCAATCAGATGGCTTGTATTGTAATTTTGCTTTGGACAACCAATTTAGAAATGCTGGTGAATATGGCCCCAGGTTACCTGCACATATATGCAGATTGACCAGGATCTATATTGTTTTACTGTATCTTTATCATTACCTTAGCTGTAAGAGAACCTGTTGGAGTCTGATCAGTTTCCTGTTTGGCTGATCTGGATCCAGGGTGATTTCTAATGTCATTTTTTACAGAACCAGAATAAAAAAAAATGCAAATTATGATATAGAAAAAATGAGCACCAAAATTTGAGAAAGAAGAAATGCTAACATTAATCATTTTTCCTTTGACTTATTTTCTATAACCCATTAAAACAAAGCTCTTGCTGTAGTGATAAATTAGTTTTACAACTTATAAGGTCAGTCTGAATTTTTGTTTACTAGTAAATAGTGCACACATGTAACATGCTCTGTTAAGCCTTTCCCAAATAGGGAGCATTTTCTTCTTTTGTCTCACTATTTTCCCCAAGCCAATTCTATTTAGGACTTCAAATCCAGGTATTGTTTGGGAAAGCCTGAAAGGGTTGATAAAACATGTAGTGTAAATTACTAGTTTTGGAATTCAAATAAGTCAATGCACTCCCATGCTAAGATTTTAGAAAATTTAAGAAAATTTAAGAAATTACTTGTGATAATGTTTTCTACACCAAAAATACAAAAATGAAAGTTTTCATCCACTTGACATTGTCGTCTGTAACATGTTTGAATTTTGACGAGTTAAAATTTCTGTCTGGCTGTTGGTTAATACATTCTGTTATCGGAGGACCATTTAGGAGTTTGTGTGTTATTGTAGAAATTAAATGATATTTGCTGAATGCTGCCAATTGTTCAAATAAAATTTAATGAATATTGTATTTAGGCTGTGCGTCTTTGTTCTTTCGATAAGAAAATTTCAACTCATTACGACTAAATGACTCTTGACTCCCCACAATATAATGGCTTTGGAAAACATTGTGGAAAATGATGAAATTGCTTGTGACAAGCAATTTCTTCAAATCCCCCAATGTTTTATATCCGAAAAGACATTCACTTGATATTGTCATCTGCAACATCTTAGAAGTCTAAAATTTTGACGTTTGGTTATGGATTAACTTGAAGCTATATGAAGATTGCAAGACATTCCCAGTTGATGGAATTTTCAGACTTGATAAAATGATAAAAATTAAATTTCAGAAAGCTGTTGCAAATAGCAAAATAAAAGTTTCTAAAGATAAGATTTTTGTACAATACAGCACTGAAATAAGAAAATGCTGGTTATCAAGCCTATCGTAATAGGGACGTCTAAATAATGGCTTGTTTTGGAAAGGGGTTAATTTCAGGCTATTGCATAACAAAACTATAAAGCCATGAATAGCATAGAAATCCTTAACGGTGAGCGGTAGGAAAATATCAGTTCCATATTTTGCGCTTACTGTCAGTGTGTCCAAAACCTCTATTACAACCCGTCATGCGTGCTTATAAATCTTTCGTCTTCGAAGATTTTTAAAAATCTCTAAAGACGCACGACTTAGGATGCAGGAATGGTGTTAGAGAGGCTCTTGTATGCTCCTTACGTTCTAAAAAGACGCTGAATGGTCGTAACAAAGAATTGTCTTGTCGATTCTTTTCTATGTCAATTATGCCTTCTGTTTGCGTCCACCAAAGAAGTTCCTTGCATATGCGTTGTGTGTGCATTCTACGACTAGGCCATAACTTTTTGAGATGCAGACCGCTCACAGGAGCACATACGACCGGTAAAGTACAATTCCCGTCATCAGAACTAGACATTTGTGCAACCTGTCATAGGAACACGTTTGAAGCCTAGTTCTAATGACTCGAAATATCTCATTATAGGGTACCCCTCATTAAGTGTCACCTATGACTTACATTTCGATAAAGATATAATGGAAGGTGAAGACAAATCTTGCCTAAGTGAACAAACGAAAAATGATGACGTGGTTTTCAAAACTTGACATATATACCATTTATTTCAGTATCAACCTACAATTGTCACAGGGTTCGATCGTCGATGGCAGTGAATTATTTTGGCTCCCATTAATGGTTGGACAATCGTTAACTTAATAGATGGAATGAGAAGTTGGAGGACCGTAAGGAATGTTGTAGTACTGGTGTGAGAAACGACAAGAATCATTTGTTAGATGCTTCAGTTTCTACATACGTCTTTGGGCTGGTACAACTAAAGAGAAGTTGTCATCGACAAAATTGCAATCCCGGAATTTTAAGTCGGTGCGGTAGAAAAGGTTAAGGGAAAACGCATTTTTTCAGAGCGAGAAAGTGATTAAAAGTTTTTCGACACAGCAAGTATTCAGACTTGTCAAACTTCAAAGTTGCAGACTACAAAATAGCTGTTTTGAGATAGAATCTGTGTACAACATAGCAAGAAAATGTTGAGGCTAAAGGTGAAATTGTTGGTTATCCGCATTTTCTTCTTTTGCCTCAATGTTTTCTCGTGTTTTAGTCAAAACCGAGTCTTGTTTGGGAAATAAAAGGATTAACGCAGTCAAAAAGCATTCTCTAAACACAGCGTTCGTTGTTTGGAACGTCGGCCCTGATACATGATAATTTCAGAAGCATATGTGACCCGTCACGCTAAAAGGGACCTTATCCGAGCTCCAAAAATCCACATTTTGTCAAACTTGTCAGACTCACAACAGGTCAACCAGATACGTATGCGAAAAATTAGCATATAGTAAGACAGGAAAAACATTCCGGATTTAGAAGATTACATAAAAGTGAAAAGTGTCGGCCCTAGTCTGGCTGCGCGGACTGCACAGACTGACTAGGGTCGATATTTTTCACACATCCGATAAGGTCCCTTTTAGCGTGATGGGTCACATATGCCTATATAATGGTCCAAAAACACACTAAAAAGTTTCAAAATATTTTATTGTGTTTATTTACAAATAAATACATTTTACATAACATTCACAAACAAATACATTTTACATAACATTCTTAACCTCACAAATGCATGGAACACTTTCACAATGTCAGTGTGTACTCTTTCCTACGAATGCTAAAAGCTGTCCAAACATGTTTGTAAACAGGTCTTTATACAATTATTTATTTTCATTTTATAGGTAACTTATTATCTATACTGAGAGGCAAAAGAAAGTATACAGTTTTTGTTTGTCAATATCTCTCTTAATTTTTATTATATCGACTCAAAATTTTGTAAAATTTATTTCTACTCATTAACTAATAAAACCACGCTATGGGAGCCTGACCAGGGGCACCTATTTTTTCGAGCAAACAAAATGGCGGACAAGGAAGTGGATTCTGACGGTCCCAGCAGTTATTTGGACGTAAGTTGTGTTTTTTGTCCTATAACACCAACTTCGAAGCATAAATAGATCGGTTTATGATTCTACTTTGTTATTGTCTAAATGTCTTTAGCTCATCGGACTGGCATACATAACGTAAACGAAAAGCAAACGTGATAAAGAGGCATTGCTCGTGAATTATGCATATATTTGTCCACCTTTTAAATGATTAAAAGAAATAAAACAGATATTTAAAGTACACGTTATATTATCAAAATTACACTGACTACATTATTCTTTGAAAATCCAAAAGCCTAAGGATGATCGCAAATGTTAGAATTGGAATATTGGTGTTTTTATTCACTGTACGGAGACCAAAAATTCCCCCGAACACGTGCATTACAGTACCAATTTTTTTAGTCTTACTGGACGAGTATTCAGATTGAATTAATTTCATTTACGGGTGATTTGAGTTAATTTCTGTACGAGTGTTCGGAGCGTTTTATACATTTGTAGAAGATAGAAATCTTTGGTGTAAATCAGTTTAGATATTTGATTCCACATCTGTTTCTCTTTCTACCAATCCTTATGATGATAAAATGATACAGTGATTGGAATGCATATCCGGGTTGCAAAAAAAAAAAAACAAAAAAAAAACAACAAAAAAAAAAAAACAAAAAACAAAAACAAAAAAAAAACAAAAAAACTTAAAATCACACAAGTGTATCTTTTGTAGCAAGCTCTAAAATCAATGTCTAATCTGTCAATTTTGCGAATTACCTCCCTTTGACATAAACAAATAGGGAATTTGAAATGTTTGATATTCACAAATTTATCAAGGTTTTCGATTGGAGGTTTTTGCAACATCATGCTGACTTTACAGGACATTTTTGAACCCTTTCTTCGACTAGGATTGTTCCCAGATGTCCATGCAATAGCGATTTCAATTTCCTAAGGAGATTACATTGTAAAATTTTCAAGCTTTGGAACACAATGAAAATTCTGCTTTTCAAACATCATTTTCTAAACGTTAATACAATGTTACGAACGCTTCTTTACATTTCCTGACTGGTAACTTGACGGACTACCATTCCTTGCAGTCCGGCATGGTTTGCATTCTTCTGCTTGAATTTCTGAAGGTTGAAATTGTGTAAAATTTCCGTTCCGTTATACACCTGAAAAACGGACCCCTGTCACATTAAAAAGGTCCGTTTTTCATCCCCGTTATTAAAATCCACAAAACGTAAAGCACTAAGCACAACCAAGTCAATGAACAATGCGAAACACTTTCATTTGAATTTTTACTTGTTGTAAATTTAGAAAAAATATGACAAGCGAAGTAGGTGTAGCGTTTTCACTTTTGTTCAGTATAGAATTTAAATCCTAGGTAGACAGAGAAGAGAGGATGAGATGAAAGAGAGACGGACATACAGAGGATATCACACGGAAATACATACATGAGAGAAATATATAAGGACTCATAGATTTAATAATGTTGGACACGTGTATACCTTTTGGTAACTTTCTGTCGTATTCAAACAATTGAGCACCCACACGCCAGCTGAACAATAAAAGAATGCTTCTTAATAGAGATTTACGAATTAGTACGAAATGGAATACGAATACGAAACCGAGATAAATTGTAGGGGGGGGGAGGGAGCATCTCAGCATTCGTGATGATGGTTCCCCTCTTTCTGTGTTGAGTGAACGTGTCTAAATTCGGAGGTGGTGGGTTCAAATCCTGCGTTGTCTTTTCTCTTTTTTTCTTTTTATGTACCGGTATTCCCTTTTAATAATAGATAACATTGAAATATATGTGATAAAATACACTTCAAAGGCAAAAATTTGTTTAATTTTGTATATCACATTTATTATTTCATCGAAAGAAACGAAATTTGGGCAGCCAATAATTGGATCATACACAAACTGCAGATGGCATCTGTACAGAAATAAATCTCATTCACAGAAGAAGAGCTAAACTTCACGTCACAGAAGGGTGTATTTTAAAACAAATTAAAATCAGAAGAGGGATATCCACCTCTTGTGTCAGTTACGAAAACACGACGAGTTGTGCCTTTCATAATGTTTGATCCTGCCCTAAACCATGACCGACCATTGACGGAAAAGTGTCGACTTCGATAACACCAGGGTAGAGCTCTGACCGATTCGAGCCCGTCCTTTGATTTTTTAAGGTGTGAAGCGTTATTCGTCGCTGAACAAATCCGTTTACTGGCTCGATGTACTTGACACAATTATATCCGAAGATCTGATTATGTCTGTGTCTAGTATATGACCAACTCTAATCTCCGCTCCCGAAGTCAGTCTGGACACTGATTGGACAGTAATATTTCCCGATTGTTACGGATGCCATTTGTGTTGCTGAAAATGATCCGTTCCGTCAGAGGTGAGAGGTTCCTGAGCCCGAGTAGTTGCCCAGCTATGGATGCGTCGAAAAAAAGCCAATCGCTCTGAAAAAGGGAATAACTCGTGCATGCCTTACGGAAAAGGGCAAGTTTTGATATAGATTAATTCGAATTTGTTGCTGGTAAAAAAGTCGTTTTAGAATCGTTACTTGGCAGATGTTTTGTCTTGCATTGTGTAATATATGCATGGTTGACAAACCGCATTAAAATTACGGACTACGGCAGCAAATAACGCCACAGCTTTGGCCGTTTCAAAGACCAATCCTCTGGCTTGAATACCAAATTTAGGCACTTCGAGTAAAAAATGTCTAAAATATTCATCTTGTCTAAAATCTTACCGAGTATACATTTTGTAAACTTGTTGGTAACGCCGATCACTATCGGTAGTAGGCAATGAGTTCGAGTTGCAGTTGCGGCATCAAATTAATGGATGTGTTCAACACCGACTCCGGAGATCAGTAAGGCACGGCAAAATAAACTAGTTAATGTCATAATGATTTAGGCGTGCAAAGGATTTTTTTAGAAGAATAAAATTGAAAAGTAGTCGCATGTACAAAAACATTCACAAAAAAAGTTTGTGTTGGAAATGTGGGTCAATATAAAAAAAATCACAGTACATTAAATTTACACTTATTACAAAATAACATTGAGAGAGAAGAAGTATTTGCTTACAACCAACATTTTCTCCTCTCTGCTCAATATTTACTTGGCTGTTTAATGCAATATTCGGCCTTTGGCAAGAATTTTACGTTTTGTGCAACACCTTTTGACTCGGACTGCCCTAAAACTGTCGCCAATCGGACATTTGCACCCCCACTGTGCTTTGTTACTGAAAAAGTGCTATGTGATCAAAAGCAATATGGCTTTTTCTTGGGACAATTATGACAACGTTCTAAAGTTTCATGGACCTAGGTCTAACGATTCTTGAGTTAAGGACACGGAAATAAAAAGGGTCTAAAAAAGGGTCGCTTTTCTGCGAAAACCTCGTATCTGCGGCTTAAAACAAGCTGCAGATACGGTATTCTCGAAGAAAAGCAGCGATATACCACTCTCTGCTTCGTATGTGTGTGTGCGGGGGGGGGGGATAATTATTCAACCTGGTAGCTATGTAGCTCTCTTTATTGTAAACTGGCACGATTTAAAAACGCATAAGACATTTTTATTAACAATTCTTTTTCTGCAGCCTCGATCAGCACCATAAGGTGGGGACATGCATAAGACAATTTATATCCCTCACAACCCAGCGATTTTGCAGTGTCTTCTGTAAACTAACCGGGCATCTAAACCTCCCATCACAAAATGCTCTAGTGCCTGGTACATTCAGACCACGTGCAAAACCACTAAGTTTTTTTGTGTGTACAAACTGCCTAATTGATTTACTCATTGAAAACACACGACAACTATGGATAGTTTTCGTATGCATTTAATATTTGGGGTTATTTTGACATACATGAACTAAGTTCTTGGGCTTTTGACCGGCAGTGTTTCGCAAACGTAGGTAGCTAGACGTTTTAATGTAGCCGATGTAGTGTTTTCAAGGTTACTGAGACGTGTAAACGACCAGAGAACAAACGCAGACCACCCACTTCCTGGTCAGCCGCGTGTAACAACTGTACGTTAAGACAATTATATACGTCAAAGTCACTTAAGCAACAGGTTTATGACGGCTCAGTCTACAGCAAATGCTATGGTTGGTAATTGAGGGTGACCGATACATTGTGACACAGTGATACATCGCATGCGAGAACCCGGGATTCGCTGTCGTCGTCCTGCTTGGTGCCAGACTCTCACCCAACGTCATCGCATTTTTGCATAAACGGACGTCCATTCAGACACCATGAAAAACTGGATTTTCAATAGAATTACATAGAGGCAAATATGACTGACCTGCCACCATATTCCAAGTATCCTGATACATCCCCCTGATTTCATTTCCATTTCCATTTCGTATTCCATTTCGTACTAATCCGTAAATCTCTATTTGCACGTCAAATAAAGATTTTACGAACGGAAAATTTTGGATCGCGTAAAATTACACCGACTATGGAAACGAACTATGCAAGACAATGATATATACATAGTATTTTATAGGTATTTACAACAGTCTTCCATCAACCCATGTCCAAAAATACACATGAATGGAAACTTTTACGCTCGTGCAATACACGGTTCACTGCGTACGAAATCTCATATCTGTATTGTTATTGGAGACACTTTACAACGGGAAATGCTTCCGGGTCGTAGTATACAGACATAGTTCCGTCAAAAATGGATTCGCTCCTTTTGATGTATTGATCCTGTGTCTATAGAATAGACATAAGCATGTAATGTGGTTCTGCATACTGGCAGACCATTAGTGTACTGCTGGAATGTGTTTTAATGAATTTGTCGGGAACTAGTTTCTTGTGCGGTCGTGACCTTTCACGAGGGTGTGTCACATGCAGATCCCGAAAGAGATGGCAAATTGCAAGGGTGGCTGTGCTCACGGGTGCGTGATTTTAGCTGATGGTGCTATTGATACCACTTTCTTGGTAGTACATTAAAGACAAAGGAATGGTCTGTCAGGCAGACTATGTAAAATGTGTCACAAAGACTTCTGAGAGAAGCTAGAAGCTGCCAAATTGACCCATCTTACTATATATTTAATAGGCCGGTTTCGTTGAGGAGTGACACCTATTGGTTTAGACATATCGATGGAATGAGTGGGTTTTAAGGGGGAATGCTCCAGTTTTTCGGAACACTCGGTCATTACTATAGAAAATTAAACATTTTGTACCATATATGATTCGCTACCATATTTTCAATAATATAACACGTGATTACAATTTTCCATTTTCGATGGTAAAAGCGTATTTATTATGCGAAACTGATTTCGTCAAGATGGAAATCGAGTATTTAGAGCAAGACAGTTGTAAGTGTATACACAGTTACCTCTGTTTTACGTCATTTTATTCGTGTGTAGCTGAAAAAAATTGCTGTAATGCACTAAAAAGTGTACTGACCTATACACTTTCTTTTTGAATTATTACCAGGACACGTTGCTTATTACAGTGATGGAGTTTTATCAAAGTCTATGATGTAGAACTTGAAATATTTCCAAAATATGCAAATTTTGACATAAAACACTTCAGCTTCGTTGATCGAACTGAACACGCGAGCATGCTGTTTTACACATTTGTGCGTTTATAATAGCACATATTTTGGGTTTTCTGTTCTTATTAAATGTAAGACGTTACTTTAAATCCGTTTTCGGGACTAAACGGTGATTATAGAGCATTTATAAGCATTTTAGTGACCTTGGGTAGGTGCAAGAAATTATGCATTTTTTCGCTGTAGGGGTATGTTATACTCATGCCTATAAAATTCAAACAATATCGCTGACCATCCATTTTTATTTCATTTTTGAATTGGTAATTACATATAGTTTCAGCATACAAAAAATAAATGAATTCTTTATTTTGAAAAATTTAGGAAACTGGAGCATTCCCCCTTAATGCTTATTTAAACTACATGGTAATATCGCTGCGACTGGAGCACCTGACTGCGCTATGGCCGCGGCCTGGTATCTACAAAATGTTCGATTAGAATGGGTGAAATGCCTCTTTCGACACTATATTACATGTATGAAAAGTAAAGCTAAAACGACTTACCAACATATTCCTGTATTTCTCTCAACATCTCTAGCACAACTACATTTGATGTTTTCGAGAATGAAGCTACTCATACCACTTAGGTTTAAGATTGTCCACCCATTTGGTAGGAGACTGTGGCCAGTTTCATCAAATGATTTATGGCGTATTTATATCTTAAGTACCAATGTCTTACAGTCTACACGCTTAGGAAAGGAGTCAGGTATCGCCCCTTCCATCAAGTCCTAGGTAATTTGATTGTTGTTTCGTAAGACATCAGTAAGTCAGAAATACGTCTTCAATGTTTTGATGAAACAAGTACCAGATGTCATAGAGGATATATGCCGCACCCTAAGATCGAAACCGGGACATCAAATTTGAAAGTGCAAAGCGATGCCATTTTTGTGATAACCGCTGTCATAACCAGCCAATGAGAGAGTGCGTGCAAGAAAAACAAGAGACAGTACTATGGCAGACAGAACATGAGTGGTGTTAGGAGAAAATATACATTGAATACTATTTCAAAGACATGTTTCATTTTTAAATCAATATTTAGTGTCGATTTTGTGAATCATGTGCTTTGATGAGTAGGTTCTATATCAACCATTTAGTTTATTTGTTCATTTATTTCATCATCAAGACAGTGCTGTAATTCCTTTGACTCGAGATAGCTTAATTTGCATGAACATGTTCCAAAAACTATATTAACCCTTTCCCAAACACGACCTGGTTTTCACGTTCCTAACAAAAAAGGCTTGAGCAAACATTGGGGCAAAAGAGGAAATATTTATAACCAGCATTTCCTCCTTTTGCGTCAATAATTTCAATGCTTTATTTTACACTAATTCAATATTTTTTCAACATCAATTCTGTGGTAAACAACTACTTTTGGATTGAAATTTACGCTTTGGAAAAGGGTTAAAATAATGTAAATGCGCAATTAGATTGACTCTGCTTAAAGAGATTCATGCAGTTGATTAACTGGAAATGTTGACCATTAGGATACGTCTCTCAGTTTTCAATTGCTCGATTAACGCGTTCAGAAAAAACTGGAATTTCCAAACTAAAATCGTGTAAACAATGAACGAACTACATGTACTCATACAGTGGATTGTGACATTGCTCGGAAAAAAAGTTCAGTTTTTCTTGTACAGTAGTTTCGTTTTTTTCGTTTTGTTCTTATAATACACATCTCTCGCGACTCAGAGTAATACAGAGGCTCTGTCATACAGAAATCTATGTCCACACACGAAAATAAAACCAGTAGAAACAGTAAAGTGTGATTTTTGATTGATTCATTAAAGTATTTCTCGCTTAAAATGATGAGCAGAGCACATCGTGAAGATTGTCGGCACAATTTTAAATAATCTAAAGATTAATAAGTTCATTTAAGAATCAAAAGTGGTAAAGCAATATATGTACTCAAATATTAATGAGTATGAACGTGCAAAATTGAGTATAAATGTGACAAATCTTCCTTTGTTTGCAGCATCTATTTCTTGCAGGTTTGTTATGTCCGCCATTTTTGCTCGAAAAAATAGGTGCCCCTGGTCAGGCTCCCATAGCGTGAAAACGGTGTCGATAAATTCCAAATGAATTTGCTTGACTATCCATACTCTTGCTACATGCTGATTTTGCAAACTTTGCACGCGCGAGTTAGTGGAGCATCAAATATTGCTGTTCATCCGTATTTGATTTCTTTATTCGTTATCAAAACAAATCACAAACTTAAATTTTCTCTAACATTATAACATAATTCTCGGTGACTGGTAGAAATCGATTAATATTCTACTTTTTGGCATTCGGGCCCATTTTTCTATGACACGGTTTACTATGTAAGAAACATGACACTATAAACCTTCAGTCAGGTAGCTAGGAACATTCTGTGCAAATTTGGTCAAAATCCGTCTAAAGATTTAGAAGGAGTTATGTAGGATAACTTATTTGCATCAAGTCACCTTTTGCCATGACACATCGTTAGATGGAAAGGCACTGACAATTTCCGCATGGTCCTAGGTGACTGGGCACTTTCCGTGAAAATTCTATCCAAATCAGTTCAGAAATGTAGGGGTTGTGTCGATGTGAATATTTGCATTAATTTATTGATTAAGTCCCCCTTTTCGATGGCGCTGTGCGATATGAAAACACATTCGAAACGGAAGAAGGGCAGACAGACTGATAGGCGGAAACATCAATACACAATAAACAATCACCTTCGGTGGCGTTTGAAATCGTACATAATCTAGTAATCGTTTTCTCGGAAAACGTGAAAGAACTAGGGTGTATACTTATTTTTGCCTCTCAGTATATGTAAAAAGAGCATTTTGATCTAGAAAAATAAAAGATTTCAGATGAGATGAAAGAGAAAAAAATGTACATCAACTTGACTTCAATGATAGTTCCACCCACAACGTTCATATTTACGATATCCCAAAGTCTTGCTTCAAGTGGTACGTGTCAATGTCGCATTCACGAAAAACTTCCAACAATGTTCCAATATTGGCTTTGTCCTCATGTTTAGCGATCCATTTCATGATAATGTAATAGCCGTTAAGTTCACTGTCTTTATCTGCCCTAGCTATTGCATTATCTATATCAGTGTCTGTTAACTCTAGATACAGTCCCACCTTTCTTTGATGGCTCCCCATTTGTTTTGCCAACTTCAAAATTTGAGGATTTGTCAGTTGCCGACATGGCTTACTAAGTTTTATGTCCTTACTTTGTATGCTGACCTGACTGCTATACCTTGAACTTGACCTACACTCGTTATAATCGGAAGTTGTTTCATTGCCACTATCAGACCGTCTTAACAATTCGTGTATTTCGGTTTCGTTTTGAGCAACAGCACTACACCTTGTTTGTTCTTGTCCCGGAGTTTTAGAATTCTTGATTCTTTCATTTAATTTGGCCTTTTTTCTCGACGGTTGTTTTCTGCTAGTAGACATACTAGTCGTATCGTCAGAATGTTCGATGGGGCATCCAGGATTTGCGTGTAATTTGGGGTTCGTCGCGTCATGTGATGACTCGTTAGTGGGTTTAAGTCTGTCAGTGGCATCTGGGGAAGAAAAATTGCACCTTCCAGCATCACCAAATGAAGATGACTGATCCGACCGTTTGCCTGTTAATGTAGTTTCAGTTGTTGATTTTGAAGACTTTATTGTGTGATTAGACGGGGACATGCTCATTTCCACTGCTTGTTTGTGGTCGTGCTGATGGGCTTGTGTACAACGTGGCGATAGATCACCGGCCTGAAACAAAATGTTAAACAGAATAACAGAGGTGTCTTCAATGTGACTTTAGTCTAACTTAGTCTTAATAGGCTGACAATAGTCTAATTAAAATTGTCATTTATTACTGAATCCAAAGATTAAGCACACAGTCTACGGTGTTACAATTATTTTCAACTACTAGTATATAAAACGATATTGAAATTAGGTATTTGGTTGCATCGAATATGACTCGAATGCTTTTATCTGATGTTTAAAGAACTTGGTTTTTGCGAGACTATGTGTCGTTCTATGTGCCTTTTTCTTTTCTTTTACTGTTAGATAAAGCCAGATTTCCCTGTTCATGACTTACCGTGATGTTCCAGTGTCCACCTAAATCACTGCGCATTACGTGGTGATACTCAGCTGCATGATCATGTTTATCACAAGTTATTCTCCCGCCTGACATCGCGTGAACCTCGTCAAACTTCCAGAGTCCGGTCAACTGACCCCAGTTCGACTCATGGCATCGCAGATACAAGTCGCAGTTAGTAATGTTTTCAAGATTACTCTGTAAATACTCAGTGATGCCGGCCTGTAGTCTCTCACAAATGTCTGGTCTTATTGTCTCAACGTGGTCACTAAACCGAGTCACCTGTACTTCTATCATGTTTATATCCATGCTATGTAAGATTATAACCTGATGTTCAAACGGATGTTTCTGTTTAAATATAGCACAGTTCCGGAATCGTCGCCTGAGTGCCATGTCGGTTTTCAGTGTCTCACCAATGGTATCCACGATTGTGTGGAAATGTCTGTTTATTTGTTTTCTGGCTGTTTGTTGGTACATATAACCCAGGATACTTGTGGACGTCGATCCACGGGGTAACGCCAGGTGCTTGTCTGGCACATCTCGAAACTCTTCCAGATTGTTGCCCTTTAAATCTGCAATAATAGAATATAAATCTTTTGTTCAGTTTGATTTTACAGACGACATAAAAACGGATTGTCCAAATGGAAAACATGTCATTCGACTTTGGAACATGTAAGAATTTGCTTGGAAATAACAATAATCGTGGGCTCGAATATCAAATTACGCAACAATATCATTAACCCTTTTTTTCAAATTTTGATTACAGTTCATTATGTCAAATTCACAAGCCAAAGCAAACCGGTAAAGTACGTTATTCAATGTTTTAGCAGTGTACCTGTAAAATTATATCTATAGATGATTCCTCTGAAAGAGGCTCTATCCTCTGGTCACAATGGTCAATCACGTGACTTAGAATTTCAGAAAATCGTCAATATTTTTGTCAATACTTGACCAATTTGAATTCGGTTTGAAGCAGAGAAGTTGGGAAAATGTCAGAAATAAATGTACGTGGTATATTTTTGGAAAAAACAACCGATGAAAAGTTATTGAAGATAAACCAACATTTTGGTTTATCTTCAATAACTTTTTTATCAATTGATATTTCAAAAATCCAACACGTTCATCTAATTATGCGTGACGCCTGTCCACCTTCTCTGTTTCAAATCGAATTCAAATCGGTCCCGTATTAGCAAAATTATTGAAGATTTTCTAAAGTTGTTGCATTACCACTATGTGGTAGCATTACCACTATGTGGTAGGACAAGTTGATATCGTAAGTAGAAAGTCAACCTCAAGCTTTTCCAATACGCAGTTACGAGATAAAATGGTTTCACATCTTTTTCAACTGTCATGTTCATAGCGCGGCTGGAGCACATAACCATGGATTTCTTGTATAACTCTCACCAGTACTACCAAAGTATCAAATGTGAGCCTCCAGCTGCTCTCTAACATAAATTATTTACACCAATTGGTGATTTTATCATATGTCAGAATGGATATTGGCCGAGCCTTGGTTCAAACTCACGACCCCTGGATTGACAGATTCTGGTGTTAGCAATAGAGCTTTCCGGGCTAGGCTCATGACATCTTCGCAAGCCAAGGGTGACATCTACGACGTAACGTCGTTTCTGTATTCACCCTTGGCGTATTTAGTCCGATTCTCTTGGTCTCCTGGAAAGCGTTTTCATTGGTTCCAGCGAGGTCTCGCTGGAACCAATCAGGTTGTCGACAGATACATTTGTTATGAGTAACCAAATCATGACAACGGGCGGGAAAAAGCATTGACGTTGCGTCAGTTATTGCTTAACTTTTTGTAACATGACGTCGGCGTTATTTTAACGTCTGAACGTCGCGCGTTACTCTCAAATTGCGTTAAATAACATGTGTTACGAAAATGTAGTAGTAAAGACTTGTAATTAAGTGTATAGGCCCTTATGTACATGTTTGAGGGCTTATTGATCAGAAAGAGATCAAATCATTCAATGAGATAGTTTGTTATGTATTACAAGTTTATAGTAAACGTGTGCCATTTTAGCATAATTAAGTTAATCACATAATATTTTTAAAAAAAATCTTTAAGCAAAGAAATGGCATCTTACACCTGTTTCGCGCGTGTTCCTCTTCGGTAAGAACTAACACACCATTTTCAAGATAGTTTATGTTGATAATGTAGCATATGATTGAAGAATACGCTGTCTCGCTTTTAGACTTGACAACGCGATATATCCATTTTTTCTGGAACGTCCTCTATTTTTAGGCATTTTCAGCTTTCGCCGTTTGCGTTTGCAGGAAATTAGTTTCCCAGTAATCTGCAAGTTTGTTACTCGATGTATGAGGAGAAATTTGACATGGAAAAGATTTAACAAATTTACATTAGATTCTGCAATATACGCGGTTCAACTGATTAGCATTGAACGTTTGAAATAATTATGACAAATATAGTATTACTAGTAGCAGTAATAGATACACATACTTACTTTACCTAACTTTAAAGATAAATGAAATAACTGTCAACAATAAATTAATAAGATGCAGTGTGTACATGTATATAGATGTTTTGGTTTCTGATGTGTTATTATACTTATACGCGATACGAAGTCAATTTATAGCACACTTTCTCTCCGCCGTAAACGTCATCATGACGCAAAAATACCTGTTACCGGCGGATTGCTTTATGACTTTAGTATTGTAATTTAAACCGCGAATAAGCAAAACATTATGAAATATGTTATAGAATAATTATATCTGTGTATTGTGGAAATTTCATTGAAATCCACCAGCCTATATAAAAACGATACACTGTTTTCTAAAGTTATTTGCCTTTTTCAACACCGAAAACGTCGTTTTTATTGGTGCTTCTTTAGCCTTTTTTCTTCCAAATAAAGCGAACATTTGCCACAGAAAACAGTATAAAGTTAACAGAAATAATGCACTTTTAATGTAGGTCACAAAGATATAAATCGTTTGATACTATTTAGAATGTATGCTAAATTATTTCCATACTATCTGTATAACCACGAGCTCTTATGAAGCGTTGCGTAAATACCGGTGAACGTCAAACGTCGTGTGACAAAACGGTTAGACATTTTGAATTTGCGATAACAAGAAGAAAACTGTTTCAAAACATGACAAAGTATACATTTTTATAAGCGTCAACATATGTACTTTTGGAAAATTAACACCTTTTCATTAGAATTTTCATTATTATACACATGAACATATAGAGAAGTGACGTACATTGCTAGATTTTAGGCATTTTTCGCACGTGTGACATCATGGTTAGACATTTTAAAAAGATTAGAAATGGCGTTTTCTCTGATTTGATATCAATGACTAATAAATCAATTCGATTGGTGTCTAATGTACTTTTTCTTAGTGTAAAAAGTTTCTTATTTAAATGCATCACAGAAAACATATTATTGAAAATGTTCCGACTGTATAATTTTAAATACAAAAATCACGCCACTATCGAGTATACTAACTTTGATTATATTTTGAAAACTAATGTTGAATCTTTTCTCGCACGTGAGCAACTATGAAGAGGAGATATTTTTACATCGTTTGGTACTTTTTCCCCACAGATTCTCCCGAAACAGACGAAAACAGAGCAATTTACGTATAAATTGTCCCTATAATATGTTACAAATCACCGGCGAAAATTGCGACGTCGCTGGATGTTCACCGTGCGATAAATAAAAAATAATTGAATATTTGAAAAATATGAAAACATATTTACAATGCCAGTATTTCATTCTTTCTATCAATATAATTTTTGTTAGTGTGCGATAAATAATAAGGGATTAATGAAGAATCGAACTAAACATAAATGCAGTTTTTACAAAGTTAAGCAATAACTGACGTGACGTCATTGCATTTGCAACTCAAAAACGCGAAGATGGGCGATTTTTCCTAAGAATTTCACTGCAATAGACAGGAATTCTCTAACTTTAATCGACGAATTATTATACTTTCGACAATTCGACAGAAAAACAGCTAACTTTTACATAATCCGCACGATGTACGACGCGAAAGACAACGCGCGTTAATGACGTCATCAATAATGGACGTAAACAACCTGCAGAACAACCGCTAGGCGGCGCTTTGCGATTTCAAGAAAATGGGACTAAATCCGCCAAGGGTGAATACAAACGTAGGTGGGTTCAACCTTGGCTAGCGAAGATGGGCTCATGAGGTCTTGCCCTTCTACGTACGATATATCAGTAGGGAACGATTTTATCCAGTTAACCGTGACGTAATTTCGGACAAACAATAGGATTTCGTATGTGTTGTTACAAAATCTCGTAACTTCGGCTTGAATCAAGCCGTAGTTACGAGATTTTATAACAACGCCGACGATTTATCAAAACATAACCATAATCAAGTCTATTTTTAGCACAACATTCATTGCTATTATATGATACTAGACTTACCTAACCCATATGGAAACGCTTTCAACAATTCTGGAATAAAGCCGTCCCATTGATCATCAGAAAACATACACAAGAGGATAACGTCAACCTGAAACATTATTTTTCTATCAATGCTAACATTTGGACTGTTCCAATTTGAAGGAGGTTCCCAATACAAAGTGGATGTCGAAATATATCCGATACGTATACAATGTAACGATTTGAACATCAAAGAGAGCGTGAGGAAAGCAATTGAGGGTCAATTGCGTGTAATTCCAAAAAAAGTCATCGTTGGTTGGAGGTCAAATCCTTGTAGGCCTAACTACAGCTTGAAAAACCCTGGAGTTACAAGGTTTTGACCTGGCACCGACGTCATGCTTTGAATTTTGTTTTTCAAGAATATCAAATGTGAATTAAATCTCACTAATTAGTTCCCTCTATAAGGCTATGCTTTGATTAGTATTCTTTTTCAGTAACAGTGTTTCAGTTTCAGTGTTTTCAAAAGTTCAATTTGGGACAGAAGGCCAACAGTATTCTATAGTAAAGTGGTGTCTTACCGATCGTCTATTGTCATCATCCTCCAACCAATCCCGGATAGCTCTCGCGGCGACTCTGTTTGCGTCTTGCAACTGTATACCTGATTAAGAAAAAACGTAGTTCAAATATAATCCCACTTAAATAATAGCTTAAAATACACCATTGAGATGTTCTCAAAGAAAAAAAAACAAGTTTTATTTGGTTGATCTTTGTCATGAAATACTTTTTTGAAAAGAAAAGATAACTCTTTCGTTCGAAAAATGCTTCTCAGTGTCACAAATTTGGCATATGAATTATATTTATTATTCAAATAAACATCCTATTCCTACAAGTAGGCTATCTAGTGTAAATAAGACAAAACAACAATGGGGACAATGCAATCCCTACCTCCTCCGCCAGTTCCGAGACAAGGGAAGGCCTGAAACATCGGAAAAACACAAATTACATGCTGTCTATTTGATGTGCCTACCAGATATCGAAATTTTAAATTATTTATACATATACACTTTTTGAACACTTTTGGTAACTACATGGAGATGGCTGTACAGACATGATCGCTTTTCATCAAAGGCCAGTTACGACAAGCTGCAGTTACGAGATTTTTTTAAGAAAAGCGGCGAAATCGAAGATTCGTGGAAGATTGTTTTGCCTATATCTAAATTCAGATGTGATGTAGAAATGGTGGTGCCAAAGGTGGAAAGTGGTTGAGTCATATCTTGAAAAGTAGCTCACTTAATTAACCCTTTCCCAAACGACAAAATTTTAGGGTGATCCACTTCAAAAACTGCCGCAAATGACAAAATGAATGTTATTAAAGATAGGATTTGTGTAAAATATGGCACAGAAAATATTGAGACAAAAGGAGAAACTGCTGGTTATCAGCAGTTTCTTCTTTTGTTTCAATCTTTTCCCAAGCCTTTTCTATTAGGGACGTCAAAACCAGGTCTTGTTTGGGAATGGGTTAAAGAAAAAGAACAAATGCTGGTAATCAATGTATAATTACACGATGAGTAGGTCTATTATAATAATAATAATAATAATAATGATAATAATAATAATAATAATAATAATAATAATAGGCCTATGCAGAAAATGGCAAATGCTGATCTATAGCCGACAAGGAATAACAGTGAAAAGTTATTTGATATAATGCACCGTGAAATTTAATGGTTTTTTTTTTTCGGAAAGAAGATTTACTCAGTAAATGATAACCATGACGCCAGACCTACCACAGTTCTGATGTCGTCATTTCTCCTGACCACGTCCAGTGATGACGTGTAATTGTTACGTAATATTTCCAACCTCTCCTCATAACTGTAGGGGGCGTCTGGAGTAGGGGCGGCCGTGAATATGGCGTCTACAAAGATTAGATGAATTCGTGTTCAATTTTTATGTTTCAAAAACTCTTGGTTGAATTCCAGTTTTGAAGTTTGAAAGCGGGGAAAAAACTATTTAAAAATCTTTTCGTTCTTACGTGTAATACTCTATATTTCAGATATTGCCTGGTAGATCTATTTCGAATTTTTAATGAATCTGGGTATTATATGTGAAAAATCGTTAGATAAATCATTTCTTTCTGTTTTAGATTATCTGTCCATCGCAGGTACATGTATAATACCATCCAAAACAAGACCTGCTTTAGACGTCCACGATAGAAAATGCATCCGAAAACATTGAGACAAGGGAAGAAAGTGTTGATAACCAACATTTTCTACCAAAATCCTATCTTACATCCATTTTATCAACTGCAAAAACTTGGATCAGTCTAACCGTTTGCTGTTTGGGAAAGGAATATTTAATTAAGATGTATAATCAACATACTCACATTTTGATGGGAGTCTATAACCTGAAATTAATAATAATATTGGAATGAAATAAGATATTGTGAATAGTCTGTGAACAGCCATATACACACTTAGACTGATCACCACAATTTAAAGGGCGACGGTAACAGATGGTCTAATTGCAAAAAATGAATTTTTTTGAAAAAATATGCAAAACTTTCGTGTTGACCACCTCGGGATGGTTAATAATATGCGATTCAGGCAGAGAATGAGCCGAATTTACAAGACAGATAGCTGAATTTAGTGAGAATCCAAGCCTAAATTCAACCCCATCACTGATGGGGTTAGAATTATTTTTAAATTGTTGCGCATGCGCATACAGCGCGGACCATGATTCAAACGAGATTCATACTTAAATTTCAATATGACGCCATCATGTATGTTGTGACGTCATTTAAGAAAGTCGCATGTCCTACTGTTTTGACCTACTTTCGACATCGCTTCATAAATTTGGTATCAAATTGCGAAAAAATGAGTCGTTGCTTCAATAGTTTCTCGTAATCATTTAATCAGGTCATATAAAGCATAAAAAATGTACATTTCGTTTGTATTTGACAATTTTTGGGTCCAAATCTGGGAAATAGTAGCTTTAAGAATAAACTGTTTATATGGAACAGATTTCGTGTCTCTTAACGCTTGAGCCTCCGTCCTAAATCATACAGAAAAAAATAAGTCCTGCGGAACAATATTAATTGATAGGTGCATGCTTCAAAATTGTGGAGGCCAAGCGACCAAAAGACATTATTTTCTGGAAATGCTACAAGAAAAACTTGATGATAAAACTTCTGTACTTTTCTAGAATAATTCACTACCGCCTTTCTAAAACGATTTGAAACAATTGAATTCACGAAAAATATTTTCTTTATTTTCTAAGATAATTTTGAAAGCGTTTATCATTTCGGGTGTTTAAATGCGCCACTGTGCAGATGGCGTTTACGATTAGTTAAAAAAGTTTATCATGCTTACCATCCGCAAGAAATGCTGACCCAGCATTTAGTTTTTCCTTTTCCAAACACGTTTGTTTCAGCACGGGTCCTCCACGTGCCCACACTGCCGCACATACTGATAGATAGAAAGGAAAACTTATTTTTGAGACGAATAGTCTACATCGTCGCTTTTCAACAAAAACCTCGTAACTGCAGCTTGTTTTAAGCTGCAGTTACGAGGTTTTTATTGAAAAGCAGCGACCTGCTAGTTACTCAAAGTTCGGATTCTTCATAAGGGATTTCAGAGAAGATAACTCTGTTGATGCTTCCCAGTAATGCATTTCATGTAATGATTCCTATTCTAACAGCTCTCACTTTCTCGTCGAAATCTTTTATTTATACTATATATATGAACCCTTTCCGAAATCAATATCTGATTTTGGCATACAATAGACTTAGGAAAACATTGACTTTGAGAAAAAAGATGAAAATGCTGAAGATCAGCATTTCTTCTTTTACCTAACTAGCCTATTTTATTTACTATGTTCTGCACAAATCACATCCTTATTAACATCCATTTGGTGGTCTGCAGTAGGTTTCAAATTGGAGCCATCGCAATGGTCATCGTTTGTGAAAGGTTTTAAAAAAGCAACCACGAATGCATCAGAACAAAATAAAGAAAAAAAATCAAAATGAAATTGGATTTCAACTACTTAAAACTAAAGACTCCAAGAAAATTCAACTTTTCGATATTTCATCACATCATATGATACTAGTATACGACAAAATATAATGAAAATAAAATACATGAGGGTCTGTGTGATAGCTCAAAAATATCAAAGGAAAAGTAGAAATGTGAAAGGAAAAGCAGCAAACGCTAATCATTGGTATTTTCTTTTTCCTCAATGTTCTCCTAATATTTTCTTACAGTGTCGTCAAAACTTGTAGTATTTCTATGCTTTTCAACAAAAAAACCTTTGTAACTGCAGCTTGTAGTTACGAGTTTTTTGCTGAAAAGTGACCATACGAGAAAAAGCTACAATCACACAAACTTACGTCCATATGGCGGGTCTAGAAAGTTGGTTTGTGATGGACAGACGATAGCGTCCGTCTGTACGGTCGTGATGTCACAACAGCGAATATAGATCTTGGAGTTTCTTGACTGCAGGCCATCATAATCGCCCTCAATATCTGTAAAATTAAAGTTATTCCTATTTTACAAGTAAACCCGTTGGATTTTTTACCCATTTGAGAATTAGAAAATATCTAGACCAGAGACTAGGTGCGTTTTAACAGACTTTCCATCTACACAAAACATTTCGTGCAATTTAGGCGTGATCTGTGGCAACGGATGATGACGAGGGTTATATCGATTTTAAAATCCGGGTACCCACGTTAAATTCCGTTTTCACGGAAAAACAGCGAAAGTGGAATAATACATAGGGAATATCAAAATACTATGTCTGACACAACTTTTTATTCGGACCAGTCAAGAATTTTGTCCTTTTTTTAATCATATCATATTTTGCTCTTTCCTAAACAAGGCCTGGTTTTAATGTTCTAATAGAAAACCACACAAAAACATTGAGCAAAATGAAGAAAATGATGATAACCAATTTTTTCTCTATTTGTCTAATATTTTCAGTTCTGTACAAGACACAAATCATTTCTTTATATACATATTCCTTGTCATCTGCACCAAGTTTTACTTCAGAAAAATTCAATTTTTACGGCAAGAGAACGCTTTTAATATGGTCGATATCAAAGACCCATTTTTTTCTGGAATCCCTTTATAAATACCACGATGGATAATCACGTGACTCAGAATTTCAGAAATTAATCAATATTTTTGTTAACACAAGACTGATTTGAATTCGGTTTGAAGCAGGGAAGGCAAGAAAATGCCAGGAATAAGCTGGACATGGTGGATCTTTGAAATATCAACTGGTGAAAAAGTTATTGAAGATCAACCAAAATTTTGATTGATTTTCAATAACTTTTTTATCAGTTGATTTTTTCAAAAGTCTACCACGTCCACCTAATGCGTGGCGTCTGTTCTCATTCTCTGCTTCAAACCGAATTCAAATCGGTCCCATATTAACACAGTTATTGAATATTTTTCTGAAACTGTTGTATCACGTGATTATCCACCGTGGATACACCATGCCTACCTTGGTATTTTGCATTAGCGAGGTATATTTGAGTAAGAGACTGGGCATCGTCCATCTCAAGTCGGTCTGATATAGTCATGGTCTCATACGGTCATTAACATCCAACCTAGAAGACAAAACAACATGTTCAGTGAAACTATAGACCAGGCACGATATTACGACACATGTTTACATATTTTACCGTAACCTATTACCAAACGGCAACATTTAAGGCTGGTCCAAATTCAAAGATGTTGCAGACGACAATTTCAAGCAAATGAAATTTGAACTTTTGTTGTCTTTTTGAGCAGAAAATATAGTTGAAAATGAAGAAATTGCTTGTCACAAGCAATTTCTTCGTTTTCCACAATGTTTTCCAAAGCCATTTCTTGTGGGGAGTCAAAAAGAGTTAATGTGTGGTAATGGGTTAACCTATTACCACACATAGACTCTTTTTGACTCCCAAAGATAAGTAGTTAACATCCTAGAAAACTTTGTGCGAAATGAAGAAATTGCTTGTGACAAGCAATTTCTTCATTTCTCACAATGATTTCTAACAAAAAAGCCAAACAATTTCAAATTCCAATCATTTGATATTGTCGTATGCAACATCTTTAAATTTGGACCAGTATAAAATTTTGCTGTATGGTAATGGGTTAATTAAGACGAACATAATCTCATAATAAATTTGCATGCATTTGTTCGAATCTTGCAGTTCACGCACTCGCACATTTCGAGCCCTCACATAGAAATACAGTAGTTTAGAGTATGGTTCAAGGGCGGATCTAGAGGGGGCGGGGTTAAGGGGGTCTGGACCCCCTGGCATTGGCCGAAAAATTAAATTTTGACCATATAACTTTAATAGTATAATGTCACATATCGCTGCTTTTCAACGAAAACTTCGTAACTGCAGCTTAAAACAAGCTGCAGTTAAGAGGTTTTCGTTGAAAAGCAACTATTTAGATAACACTGTTGGGCTTGGAACCCCCCCCCCCCCCCCCCGCTGGAAAAAAATCCTGGGGACGCCCTGTGGTTATTATGTTGTTTACATTGTTAAATGTTGTTAACATGTATCATGGTGTCGTGACCGGACTATACATGGGATGATAAAGGGGACACTTTGGCGTTTCAGACTAACGTGAAGTATGAATATGATATCAACAAAGACGTGTGTTCAGGTCGCATCCACATTGTATCCTTTGTTTCAATATTTCCTTTGGTCTTATCTTTATAAACATCCATTTAATCGTCTGCAATAGCTTCCAAATCAAATCACCCAAATCAAAACACCACAATCTTTGCTGTTTGGGAAAGAGTTAACAGAAAATGCCCTCTCCTTCAATATCTTTTTCAGCCTCCCAATTTTCTACTTTGTTTCATTACCAGCCAAAAGCTCGGATAAGAAGGTTTTCTGTGTTATAAAAGATATTTTGTTGTTTATATATATACACCTATTTGCATTAACCCTTTCCAAAACAAGACATGGCTTTGACGTCCCTTATAGATATGGCTTGGGAAAACATTGAGACAAAAAAGAAACTACTGCTAACCAGCAATTTCTCATTTTGTCTCAATATGTTTTGTGCTAAATTATACACATATCCTGTGTTTATCTACAACCATTTACCATTTTGTCATCTGCAACAGATATGAATTTGAACCATCCTAATTTTTTGCTGTTTGGAAATGTGTTAATACCGTAACCGTATTATAAAGTAAGAGGAAGCTAAGGATTTGATTGATCAATATCTTTATTTACAATAATATTTTAATAGAACTGGGCCGGTATTGTAATCGAACATGCAGTTATGCGTAAATGTCATATCAGATTTCAAAATAAACGCTTATGCCTAACCTTTTCACAAGCTATGGGTTTGACAATCTTACCACAGATATCGGATCCTATAGGAAAACATTGGAGAAAACGAGAAAATATTATTAAGTCGGGATACACTAGTTTTTGTTCATCATTGGCTCGTATGATAATTCTCTGCATTTTTAACGCCATGCTTGTCTTCTTTGAATGTAAAATGATCTTGTTAGTTGTCGGTAGTGAAAATGTTTAATATGCTAAGAATCACACTTCTTTTAAATCAAACGTCCATACACGCAGGAGTTCGCGTGAATCGCATGATCGTCTAGCATTGTAGAGCTCAACGTTTCTAGACATAAAAACATTAAAGGACCAGTATGAACGACAAAATAGGTACATCTAATGTAAATGGGAAGCAAATAGTTTTTCATAGGCGACCATTATAACATTTAGGCTTGTAGCTCAGTCCATGAGTTTGCAGTAATGACCCGACCTACCTTAAATTAAAAAAAAAAAACATTCATTCATACACACACAAAATAATTTTAGTATGGCATGAATCCTTTTCTCTATGACTTCTAACCCCATTTTTAAGATCACCCTTTCTGCGGAGCTAGTGTCACATGCAATTCAAAGAAAGATAGCCATCAATTAAAGCGGCAAAAAAATAACCAAAATGATTCAAAATAATTCTTTTTTGGCTTTCAAAGTGAAAAAAGATTAGAATTAGTCGCAAATAAATAAATAATGTTCAATACCAGTAAAAAAATTGTCCAATCACAGGTCACCGTTACCTTAATTATGCACCGGGATCTTCCCTATACTTTTGTCACGTGTTACGACAAACAGATTTATTTCCCTTAGACCTAAATTCTTGACCCAGATTAAAAAAAAAATCTTTTTTGTATACAAAGCATTCGGCGAAAATTCTGGTAATTGGGAATTTCTTAAGTGACGCAAACGTCAGGTATTATTTGGCAAAAAATACAACCACTTTAAAATTGTTCGATCTGTTGTAAAGAAACGTCAAGATTTTTAATCAATGCCCCTTTACATGGTGGAGAGTATGGAGCAAGGGATGGATAGCAACTAAGGAAAACAATAATCTCGATTCTGGTCAAATGTTTTGCAATAACTTTTTTAGCGAGCCGGGACTTTATGTCCGGGGAGCTAATGTCACAGGCCTAGTGTCGGCGTCGGCGTCGCGTCCCGTCCCGTCGCGTCTTCACTTGAAAAACTTTAACCTGGTCTATATCTCAGGCACTATTAGAGATACAGCCTTGATATTTCATACATAGATACATCTCAACAAGACCTTTCATTTGGGACCATGACCTTTGACCTTGTGACCTTGACCTTGGAGTTTGACCTACTTTTGAAAAACTTCAACCTGGCCTATATCTCAGGCACTATTACAGATACAGCCTTGATATTTCATACATAGATACTTCTCGACAAGACCTTTTATTTGGGACCATAATCTTTGACCTTGTGACCTTGACCTTGGAGTTTGACCTACTTTTGAAAAACTTTAACCTGGCCTATATCTCAGGCACTATTATAGTTACAGCCTTGATATTTCATACATAGATACATCTCGACAAGCCCTTTCATTTGGGACCATGACCTTTGACCTTGTGACCTTGACCTTGGAGTTTGACCTACTTTTAAAACATTGATGTTTTTGTGACAAGCTCTCGTATAGGCGAGCTACGTTGTCCGCGGACAACTCTTGTTTTTATTTCTGCGCCAATTTTCATAAGGCGTGTTGCAAGTGCCACGCATTATTGAGCTCTTTTCTCAGATAGGCTATATAAATTATTTGTGGAATCCTGTTACTTTTTCAAAAATTGATCCTAACCCACAAAAAACGAATTGATAACAACCACGGACAATAATATTATTCAACCTCGTGTCATGTAAGAAATTGTGCAGTAACTTTCTTATCTATGAGTCAATTTTCATCAGAGAAGACTCGGATTACCGGAAGTGTTCTGTGGGTACGGACAAAAAACGAAAATGGAAAGGGGCCAATTTGTTGCATGTACACCGCCTTACTAAGCTCTTTCCTCAGATGTATGAATCAATTGAAAACTCCTCACACTTTTCCCAAAAAAAAAATGATTCAAACCGACCAGAAAAACGATCTGATTTTTTTGTCGTTTTTCTGGTCGGTTGGGATCAATTTTGCAAAAAGTACAAGGAGGTTTCAGGTAAGTCATACATCAGTAAGGCTCAGAAAGGCGGTGTACATGCAACAAACCGTTTGAAAACTGACGCAGAAATAAGAAAGTTATGCCTATTGCAAATATCTTGCCTGAAGCGAGGCAAAAGTCCGTAAATTTACCCATCCCATCATGCAAAATATCCATAGTGTTAAGTTATATGTACGTTTTGCCAAACAATTCCGAGGTTTGGTATCCCTGAAAGAGACTTGCTTGTAAATTGAATAAAAAGGAAAAAACTCTTTTCTCCGCTACATCCCCCCCCCCCCAATGCTTTCAGGGTCATAACATAATTATTATATATTTTCTGCTAAACAGTCATTTTGTCATCCGCAATATCGTTGATGTATCATAGTTTACATTTTTTTTTTCTTTTCCTCCGCGATTCAAGTAAATATTTTCATTGCATGGTATAACGTAATATTATTTCAATACAACATTTTCCATTTCAACAAAGTATGACGTGTTATTATAATGATAAAAAAATATTTGCTGCTTTTCTACGAAAACCTTGTATCTGCAGCTTGTTCTAAGCTGCAGAAACGAGGTTTTCGTAGAAAAGCGACGAAATTTTGCAAATTCTTTTTGAAAGAAAAGTATGTTAAAACGAAATTATTTCATTTCTCAATTTCTGAAATACCATTTTTTGTCGTAAAAATCTAGCATGCGTGGACAAGGGTTGAAATTATACAAATAAAAGGTAAATGAAAGGCAAGATAATGTAACTGGGTTAAATGGGTACACTAAAAGTTCATGTATTTATTCTTTCATTGCGTTCCACTGATCACTAGATGCCAAACACTGCCTGTAATTTATTTCGGAAGTCATCCGAGACAACGGAGATATAGTGAACGAATTTATCCGGATTTTTGAAATCCTGATAATCTCTATCCCTGGCAATAACGACACAATGAGAAAAAAATCAAAGAAAATGCCTATGACTATTATTCTACTTCCGGTCTCACATTATAGGATAAGGTGGGGCAAAACGCCCCCCCCCCCAAATTGTTTTTGTCCATTATCTTTGGAACGAATGGCGATATTGATGTATTTTAGCAGTGTTACAAAGCTTTAAGTCAGCTGAAATTATGACATGTGATTTTGGCTTTGCGCATTGAAATATTATGCATTTGACAGGCAAAAATAATATTTTTTTTTTCAAAAGGGGCGTTTGCTCCACACCTGGGGCAAAACGCCCCTCGCGGCGGGGTAAAACGCCCCCGGGGGCGTTTTGCCACATGCTTTAAATTTATTCATTATATGCTGACTGAAAAAAGTTCTTACACTTGAAATCAATATCTATCGGTTGTTCTTCATGATCAATTTCAAATTTTCCGGTCAAATACGTGGGATAACAAAGATTTTGACCCCGAACCTTTTGATCAAGTGACTAACACTCTTTTAATGTTATTCGCTTAATGAACAAAAATATTGAACACACATAGAATGTAGAAGGTATGCAAATATGTATCAAGGTGAAAAGATTTAAAAGAATGCCTATTATAGAAATTTACAAGACGTCGGCATTTTTCGGGCGTTTCCGTAATCATTCGGCGACAGATTTTCCCCTTCGCAACGTTTCCGTATAGATCGGAAACCGCCGAACGTCTACGATCACGTCCGGAAAATCTCGAACCAGGGGCGTTTTGCCCCATGAGACTGGGGGCGTTTTACCCCAAAGTGACAATTTCACCATTTATCAAAATATTCCAAATAGATCTACATCAAATATTTTACAAAATGTTTCTTTTTCAATAAAACCACAATGTAATGTGCTATAGATATGTTTGTTGCATATCAGATAAAATGTATTCGTACCAGATGTAACACGAAATAAATGGCAACAGGAAATAACAAGAAATGGCCCGAAAATGATTTTTGCAAAATATTTCCATATTGACTAATGTCAGAGCTAAAACTTTTCTGTCCCATAATCTACACGTGTTTTTACAATCATATTAACGTCGTAAGTTTGTCGTATATATTGGCATTTCCGAGAAATCGAGGGGGGTGGGCGTTTTACCCCGAGGGGCGTTTTGCCCCACCTTACCCTATATTCTACTTGAGAGAAATTCCCAATTACCAGTTGTAGCTTGCAAATTTACCGAATGTGTAGTTATGAACTATTTTGCCGCCGTACAAACTGGGAAAACGAAGACTATATTAATACATGTATATTCTCGTGATTAAGGTAGAATACCCGTAATGTGGCCATTTTGAGATTCATAAAACATCGGAACTTTTCGAGCGTCGTCGTTACTTATCCGAACCTATTCGGGCACGGTCGTAAACATTCGGCGGTGGAAAGTTCCTCCGCCGAATGTTTTCGACGTCGCCCGAATCTTTCTGACGACACGCGAATCTCATTAGGGGTAGACTACCTTAACTCAATCAAATGGTAATATTTGAGCTGAGATCAAAAAATGGGGTTATTGTGGCATTTTATACCAACACGCAAGGGCGGATCCAGGATTTTTTTCCAGGGGGGTCCAAGCTCAAGATTTTTTTTCCAGGGGGGGGGGGGGTCCAAGCCCAAATTATGGCTTAAAATGAAATAAATATGTAGCGTTACACTAAATTCATATAGTCAAAATTTAATTTTCGGTCAATGACAGGGGGGGTCCGGACCCCGCCCCCCAACCCCCCTCTAGATCCGCCCATGAACACGGATCCGAACATGCAGTCTGATCAAGATCTCCTATTAAAGCTGTTACGTGACCAGCAAAAACTTTTAAGAGAGCAACATTTAACTCTTGATTTGGGTTCCAAAATACAAAAGCTTGTCCGGAAACACGATATCGCTGTTTTCAAGAGAAACTCGTAAATGCAGCTTGTTTTAAACTGCAGTTACGAGGTTTTTGTTGAAAAGCAGTGATATTCTCAAAGTATTAATTAAAACACACAAACCTGCCAAACACTATCCAGAAAATAATGTGAATAATAAACCACTCGCTCAAAACTCCCAATATATTCACATGACAGACTGGTTGTATTTTCCCCAGCTCAAATTTCAAATTGAAACGTGTCCAAACTTAATTGTCTTTTTCACAAATTACGCATTTATAAATACGAATTAGGTTTAAACGAGACTTATCTATTGTTTTTAGTTACAGACCAAAGCAACGTGGGTTTTAATTTTCTTCCGCTTTGAATACCGGTAGGCCTATTTTATCGAATAGGACCCGTTCCTGATAAATAAGAGTATTGTTTTTACTTACCGAATAAAGAAAGCTTAGTTTACAGGGTCATTAATGAAAAGGTTGAATGCTGGTAACCAACATTATCTGATATTCATTTCTTCAATGTTATTCCTTTATGAAATATGCTTACAAACAAAACATGAACCATTTTACATGTCGTCAGTAAATTTTTCCATTGACCAAATGTAAATTTCCACAACTTCCTAGTTCCGTAATCAAACGTTGATATTGGCACGAGAAAAAGAAGGTCGCCTACTTCTGTAGACATTATTTAGTATTGTCTGCAATCAAGTAATGTTTCCAAAACAAGACAAGGTTTCAACGTCCTTGATACAATAGCTTCGGAGAACATTGAGGCAGAAGAAGATAATGCTGATAAACCCAGCATTTTCTCATTTTGTCTCAAAAATTGTGCTGTGCGAACGAAATTCCTACATATAATATCATATCAGTTGTCGTCTGCAACCTCTTTCAGTTAAGAACACCTTAAAAACTTTGTCGTTTAGGAAAGGGATGAATAAGTTTTGTTCGTGTAATTAACCGCAAGCGCGGATCCAGGTAATTTTCCCAGGGGGGGGGGGGTGTCTTCCGATCTTTAACACTTTTTTTGCCTAATTCGAGGGGGATGGGGGGGGTCAGCCCCCCCTGACGCCTCCCCCCCCCCCTCTGGATCCATCTCATAGCATGAATGACTAAATATAACAACTACTAGTCGTAGCACAGAGACGACTGACGCAGCTAACATGGGACATAACCAGAAATCTTTTTGATAACCCCTTTTTTCGCCAAATTCCAGGGGGGGTCATGCAGGGGGGGGGGTCATGACCCCCTGACACCCCCCTCCCCCTCTGGATCCGCGCATGAACCGATTCCAATACAAGATACACTGCGGCGTGGCTCCTTTCAGATTGACGTAGTTTGTGTCACAATACTGGTCAGCATTCCTTGTCGTTTGCGACACATTTTAACCCTTTCCCAAACGGATTTTTTTTTAGAATGGTCCACTTTAAAAAGTGCCACAGATGACAAAATGGATGTTATTAAAGATAAGATTTGTGTTAAATGTGACACAGAAAATATTGAGACAAAAGGAGAAACTGCTGGTTATCAGCAGTTTCTTCTTTTGTTTCAATGTTTTCCCAAGCAGATTCTATTTTGGGATGTGAAAACCAGCTTTTGTTTGGGAAAGGGTTAAGGTAAGAAGGGCCTAATTAGCACCAAAAAGCCAGCGGCGAAATTTGAAAAGTGCCAGTAATTCCTAAACTGTGTTACATTTTCATTCCAAATACAAATAAAAGCATTTTGTACGGTTTAGAATTTTGAATTAATGCATATTTATGGAAATATTTGACAAAAATGTTCAAAATTACCTCCCTTGCATATGAATATAGAGTAAAATAATATTTGTAAATTATTTTCTTCTTGAAGCAAAATCTTGAAATCTGGCACGGTGAATCAACTTATGTGAAGTGTATTTACAAGTGTGTGTAATTTGATACATTTCGTATGGCTAGAAAGTGGTGTTTTTCATTAGGCACTTTATACCTTAAGTGGACAGTTTTTCTGAGGAATGGTTTAATGGTTTAAGTGCAACTGAAATCATTCCTCGGTCGAATTTACTTTTGGCTCATGACATTTTTATCAACGCATGAAACCCTTTCACATACTGCAAAACTGTGAAGATAGATCTAGATAGGATTTGTGTATGTTGTGTTATATTTGTTTTGGCAAACCAGTTACAATATTGATACCTGGTTATCAGGATTTTCTTCTTTTTCCTCGGTGCTTCCAAAGCGTTTTCTGTTAGTGACGTCAAATCCTGTCTATGTTTTGGAGGGTATTAAGCTAATCAATTTCTTAAATAGACTTGCAGCAGTTATTATAAATCGATCTAAAGCGAAACGGAATGCGGACGTGAAAATTAATCAAATTTAAAACATATTTTACTAGCATATATAGAGAAGTAAAAGTTTGTGTGAAGTCTGTTGTTTATATACGGACCGAACCATATTCTACCGACTTTCCACTTTTACTCAACGATCAGCGAGTTTCAGGTCGGCTATTTACAATCGGCGCCTCTGGCAGCTACAAGACTTTGGCCATCAACTCTCTCGTGTACCCATTTATACAGCTGGGTGAAGAGGAGCAACGTGAGGTAACATTTTCCCCGTGGGATCTCGGTCGGATTTGAATTAAAGACCCTCCGACCATGAAGCCCGTGTCCTAGCACTAGACCACGGCGACTTACAAGTCATAAAAGACAAACATTGCAAGTACAGGAGACAAGAGCTTCGAAGGGCCTTAGATTTGAAAGAAAATATTCACGAAAATGAGTAACCGCTCCCTTTCTTGAGTTTCCTATTTCCGTGTCATGTTTTGACTGAGTCTGATTTCTTCTCATTTGTGACCAGTCACGCTTATATACTAAAGGAAAAAAGAAACGCAACAAAAAATAAATTTGATCATACGTTTTGTTTTTGTCTTTCTCAAGATCACCCTAATTCGAGTACTTTTTTCAATGCATAGTAAGACTTCATCATTTGACTTTCTAGTGTCAAAAATTCATCAATGTCACAGGTTGCACGTGCCTTTAATATGCGTTTAAATGAGAGCGATTTGGCGTCAATGTTTAATGCGTTCTTGCACGCAATCCAATATGACGTTAACGTTTCCTGGCTAAAATTTGATTGCTGCACTGTCCATGAATAGCATAAACAGTTTTTCTCGATAACAGAATTCCTTTCCGTAGGTAAAATAAGCGAACGTTATGGTCCTGACGTCGTGACGTTAGACGTTGACGAACTTTTTTCGAGCGGCCGTCAGTTGTTCCGTTTGTTCTAAGAAGTTATCTCGAGCAATATTTTGTCAACCGATGTACTCCAAAGTCAGCATCTATTGCGGGTTGAGATGTTCCATTCGTAAACATCACAATTGCTGACGGACGACGTCTTTGAATAAGTTGCAAAATGGTACGAGGGATTAAATCCAAACAAAAAGCATTGCCTTTTGTCGAGTCGACGTGCATCTACACAAATCAAAAGTTTTATGTTAAGTTTGTGTATTTAAAGGTTTGAACGTGAGAAACGTGTAAACGTCTATTTTGACGTTATCTCACAAGTGAGACATGTTCTAACGTAAACACAAAGATCAATATCAAGATACACTTCCCTGTAAAAAAAAGTAACAACTTTGACTCAATAACATAAAAGAAATAAGAGAAATAACAAAAAATAGTTGTTGCGTTTCTTCTTTCCACTAGTATCAGGGTTCTCCGCAGAATAATCTGAAGCTGTAGTGGCAAATTATAAGTATTGGTAAACCTTGAAATGCTTCGTGTTCATGCAAATAATTGTGAATAAAAACATAATGGGAAAAGAAGAAATTGCTCAATTTGAGCAATTTCTTCTTTTCCCATTATGTTTTTATACAGAATTATTACATTTAATTTCACAAGTATGCATTATTTATCACTTTTTGACATGAAATGTCTACAAATCCCTCTAGTTGGTGACCTTTTTTGAGAAATTAAGCTGTAGGGGTAGTTTTGAAGCTGTAGTGGCATTACACTGATTTACATGAAGCTGTAGTGGGGCCGATACAGCTTATAGGGCTGGGGAGAACACTGAGTATAGTAGCCTTCTGGAAAGTGTGTGGAAAGTGACGACTCTATTCCGTCTGTGCAGTCCCCGCAGATTGACTAAGATAGAAACTTTCCACTCTGAGACAATTTTCTCAATGTAGATGTTTTCCTATCTCACTATGCATATTTTACAAATCGTCGTTGTAAATGCAAAACCTCGTATCTCGGTTTTGGAAAATTTTAAAGGGGAGGGAAAAAAGTGTAATAACTTTTCCCAAACTGAAATGTCTTACTTGAAATTTGGACATTTTGTTCACAAATAATGTGTCAATAATACTGATCAGTTATAATATCTCAAAACATGCGAGAATCGTCTACACGGGGCACACAGGTTTGTACTTTGAAAATCGCACCAATCGACATACGAGGTTTTGCTTTTACACCGACGAAATGTAACTTCTAGTTGAACTTTGCTGGGTCTGGTCCGTTTCTCATTACATTCGTTGTAATGACTTCCTAAAAGGTCCCTTTTAGCATGACATGTCACATTTACATTGTAGATCTAGAGAGGCCGCGCACTAAATTAATGACACCCGTCACGCTAGCGGAACATTCTTGAAAGGTTGAAAAGAATCAACACTAGTCAGGCTGTGCTGTCTGTGCAGGGTGACTAGAGTCGATTTTTTTCAGTCTAGTGTAATTTTCATGATCTATGTTGTTTTTCCTATCTTATGATACATATAATCGAATGGTCATTTTCAAAATGCGACATATGTTTGGTAAACGTCTGGTAATTCTGATCTTACCTTCGAAATTTGGTTTTATGGACTTCCCACAGGGTCCCTTTTAACGTGATATGTCACATATATCCAGAATTGAAACCGAATAAGAAACGAAAACATGTTTGTTTTTTAAACAATTTATTAATACATAATAAAAACTGACCTGGGGTCGTTGCAGCACATTGAAGCAATATCAACCAACTTAACATGACTTTTTGCTGGATATAAACATTTCTTATACCCTTGTTGTGGGTTAAACCCAGATCACCAGAGTTGATATGGTAGGCAGAAAAGAGAAGGATCAGCCTGCACTTTCGCGCTGTCTGACAATATTCATTACTGTATACTTGGTAAAATTCATCATAAAAGTTTCAATGTGTTACACCTATAATTAGCAACTAAAATTCGCCATCTTCGGCATTTCCTGAGACAACGGAAATTGACGAGGCTATCCGTATTTTAACCCTTTCCCAAACAAGACCTGGTTTTGACATCGCTTATAGAAATGACTTGGAAAAACATTGAGACAAAAGAAGAAACTGCTGATAACCAGCAGTTTCTCCTTTTGTCTCAATATTTTCCATGCTATAGTGTACATAAATTTTTATCTTAGACAAGGTCCGTTTGTCGTCTGCAGCAGCTTTTGAAATGGAAATTTTGAAGATTTTCCATTTGGGAAAGGGTTAAAATCCAGATACCCTCGTCAATCTGTTCCCAAGAAAGACACCGAAATAGCACGCAGCGTTTAGTTTCTAATTATGGATGGAATACCTTAATCTTTTTAGGAAAATACAAGAAGTTACTATAGGCAGGCATTCTTTTTCTCTTCTGCAGTTTTTTCCAAACATCTAAACATGCTTCTTACGTTGTAACATTTTAACATTAACAAGGATCATTATTTTCCCTATTTCAGGGGAAATATTAAAATAGCATGTCCAGTAATGGGATCCTCTTTGGTCGTACTGAAGATTTATAAACAGCAAAGAGCCTTGATCATTTGGTTGATAACAAAATTAAAGAACAGACATACTTGTACATGTACATGATCCTATTTCTTTTGTCAAGTTAATTTAAGGCTTAAAATATTGCTACTGTTTGATATTGCTTTATAAATCTAAATTCGTGTCATGTGTGAATAGCCACAAACCATATGAGCTGGGAACTAAAAAGTGTGCCAGTATTATCAAAATAGATAATTATGTATTTGAGAACAACACGGATCAAGCTCAAGCTATGCATGTGCAAAGTTTAACAAAAATACATTTTTCATGTTCTCATAAAGCTTCTTAATTTGAATCTATTTGAATCTAGAGAGCAGTATGGGCCACAATCAGACTGCACATAAGGACCATTTATTGGACTGTTAAAGTGACATTTCAGATTTTTTTTCATAAATTTCACTTTTATTTTTATCTAAAAGAGCATATTTTCGTATGAAAATTCTGAAAATTTAAAGCCAAAATATATCTCCGTTTACAAGAAATGTTTATTTTTGTGTTAAAATTAAACAAATTGTTGTCCACAACAGTTCAGATGTATATAGAATTCTGTCTCAACTTGAAAGGCGTGTTTATCGATTATCATCAACAACTTAAAAAAACTGATAGCATTTATACCCATTAGAATAACCAATCTTGGCATCAAGACATACTTTTAAAAAATAAAATTAATGTGAAATGTCACTTTAATTGTTGGCTTCAAACAGCATTAGGACCCATTTTCCAGATCCTAGCTCAATAATATGTATTATTTCGTAAGGGCTAACACAATTGTGATGAATCTTACTATATCAGTATATGGCACTGTATGTTACAAAGTTGCTTTGAATTAAAAATTTAATAAATCTATTAAAATATAATTTGATCATCATGATAAAAGTGCTACATTTTTCATTTCTAAATAAGCAGTAAAAATATGATTTCGTTTACACATAAGCCTTTCATCATTTTTAAGAAATCATTGAAGCTCAATTCAAATGATTAAAGGGAAGCAATCAAATCTGATTCTTTAATACAGAATTATCTTTCTTCGCTAAAATTCCTACATCAACCATATGTATTTAGAAAACAAGGAAAGAAAAAAAAACAGTGTCGCTTTCAACAAAAACCTCGTAACTACAGCTTAAAACAAGCTGCAGTTACCAGGTTTTTGTTAAAAGCAGCGATATTGTACATGTACAAATATGCTTGCCATAGCTTGATCACAGAAATAAACAATGATTTGAACAATTAAATGCTTGAACAATTAAACATGGACACATCAATAAATAAGCACATGATTCAATCCAGTCAATACACATGATATTATAGTGAATATATGGGAACATTACAGCCTTCATGGGACATTTAATGAGGTTACAGTAAGAATATTGCAAGTGTACTTCAAGGTTAGTTAATTAACCCTTTCCCAAACAAGGCCTGGTTTTGACGTCTCTAATAGATATGGCTTAGGAAAACATTGAGACAAAAGAAGAAACTGCTGGTAACCAGCAGTTTCTCCTCTTGCCTCAATATTTTCTATACTTTTTTCTCCACAAATCCTGTCTAAATCAATATCTGGTTTGATGTCTGCAGCAGCTTTCTAAGTGGACCACCCTAAAGTTTTGTTGTTTGGGAAGGGGTTAAATAACCATTTGCAAATCAACAATAGCTTATAACACTGAGGAAGGAGGAAGAAAAACTGATAGCATCATTTCCTCTTTTCCTCACAAAGTTTTTGTGACCAGGTCATCATTACTTTGGTAAAATGACTTTCGGTAAAATGACATTTAGAACATATGTGTAATAATATTATCAAAATTTGCGATTACTGCACAAATCCTTCGATGCACACTTACAATTGTCTTACAAACCCCCTTGATAATGATTTGGTCCACTCTAAAATGATAAAGATCAATAGATATTGTTTTATATTAAGTGTGAACATGATTTTAAAGTAAAATAACACCATATATAAACAAAAGAATACTTCATACTACAATTTCAATGTAATCATTATAATTATCATTTCAGCACTAAGACAAAAATAAAATGAAATTTCCTTTTCAGATTTATTTCCAAAGTACAAAGAAATATAGTCAAATTCAAAAGGCATTTAACCCTTTCCCAAACAAGACCTGGTTTTGATGTCCCTAATTGAAAAAGTTTGGGAAAACATTGAGACAAAAGAAGAAACTGCTGATAACCAGCAGTGTCTCCTTTTGTCTCAATATTTTCTGTGCCATCTTGTAGACAAACCCTTTCCTTTTCAACATGAATTGTGTCATCTGGAGCAGTTTTCCAATTGAATCACCCTAAAATTTTGTCGTTTGGGAAAGGGTTAAAAGAAAAGTGAAATGCTGCATTTATTTCTGTGAGTGTCAGACTATCAGTATTTTTTTCTTGGAGTTTTTAGAACTAGAGAGAAGCAATTCAATTCTTTCTCGTTTTTACCCTATCAATATTGTAACTTGTTGCTTTCCTTCAAAGCCACAAAGCTGTAGTTACGAGAGAGGTTTTCTTATTAAGAAAAGCAGCAATATCCTAAAATTCCTAATAAATTAATACAAAAACTGTAAGCCTATCACCACATATGGCTACAAAGACCCTTGACAACTAAAACCATTACTAAAAGCAGCTTATCCATTCTTAACAACTTTAAAAACTATGAACAACTAGATATTACTCACAAAATTTTATGATAAAAACTCTCTGAAACATTCACACATCTATACAATGTAAATCTTTCTTTTTCATAGTAATTCATGTTTTCTTAAAACACAGCTGCATAACTATTGTTAATGTATTTTTACTCATAATGCACTTTAAAAAGATTAAATGTGTTGTATAAATTTGTCATAAAGTTTTGTTTACAAATAAGATAGGCAACTTATCATCTTACCACATTTCTATGACTCTAATCCTTGCCCAAATGAAACTTGGATTTGACCTCCCTTACAGGTAAGGTGTAAGGTTTGGAAAAACATTGTGCAACAAAAGGAGAAAATGCTGATAATCAGCATGGAAAACATTTAGCAGCAAAAGAAGAAAATGCTGATAATCAGCATATCCTACTTTTGTCTCAATATTTTCTGAGCAATATTGTGCATATATTTTAATCAAGATCCATTTTGTTATCTGCAAGGGCATTCAAATTGGAAGGGTCTACAATTTTGTTGTTTTGGAAAGGGTTAAAATGAGGATTATCTTTTTTAGCAATGTATTTTTATAGAGATTGAATACATAGAAAAATTGATTTATCATGGTGGTCTGAAAATAGTTCAAAATACCAGTAATGTCTATTGGACAGAATGTCATGATCATGAAGAGATAAATTGCATGTGAACAGTGTAACAATATACCCCAACGTTTTGAAACATATGAGCCAAGATTTGGGAAAAAAAGACCCTAATAGCTTTTCAGCTATTGTGTTTCCAGAACAGCCTGTGCCTAAGTGCAGTCTGACTAGGACACATGCTGCTGTCTCATGGTTGCTACAGGTCAGTAAGAAGCTATTGGAGACCAACATGGTTCAGGATCAGACTGTGTGTACATGCAGGCTGACCTTGAACCATGTGTGACTCAAAAGCCTTCAGGGACCTTTTTCCAGACCCTGGCTCATATATGTATATCAGTGAATTTCGTAAGTATGAACTAAAGTTAGATGGATTACAAATACTTATTATGCTTTCAACTGAGACCACAAAACAGTTACATATTGCTCGATGAAGAAATGTAGACAAGTCTAAATTCAAGCAATCAGTCAGACAGCTTGAAGAATACTACTATATAGCAGGGGAAAAAATAGAGTGAAAGTGTTTCAAAAACAACTTTTACTGGGGCATTAAGTAATGCACCACATAGGATATTACTCATAAGAGGTTAAAACTGATCAAGATATTCATAGTGAAGTAGTGTTTACAGCAAACAAAATATCCAATTAGTAACGAAAAATTTACATTATCAGAATATGTCTGCTATAAAAAGCTAAGATTCTAGTTTATCAACCCTTTGCCAAATGGCAAATATTTAGACTTTTCCACTTTGAAAGCTGCAAAATGGATTTTGATGTTAGGATTTGTGAACAAAACAACATGGAAAATATTGAGGCAAAAGAAGAAAATGCTGTTTATCAGCATTTTCTTCTTTTGGCTCTATGTTTTCCCAAGCCATTTCTATCACAGACATCACAACAGGGTCTTGTTTGGTAAATGGTTAATTAAGCGTCGTCATCATTATCATCGGAGAGATCATCTTCATGTTTCTTGGTCGGACTATCAATATCCTCAACATCCTCGGTGTTGACGATCTCGATCTTTGCATTGCGTAAAAAATCACCGGTTAGGACATCAAGCTGGGGGAGACTGAGTCTGAAAATATAAACCAGAAAAAATGCTTGATTATAAATAATCCATTAGTAAGAAATGTAAGTGATTACAGTTGGTCATGTTTGAGTATATGTCATAACTACAGCTTGAATAAGCTTAACTCTTTCCCAAACAGCAAAATTTTAGGGTGATCCAATTTGAAAGCTGCTGCAGACGTCAAAATTAATGATGATAAAGACATGATTTGTGTAAAATATGGCGCAGGAAATATTGAGACAAAAGGAGAAACTGCTGGTTATCAGCAGTTTCTTCTTTTGTTTCAATGTTTTCCCAAGCCTGTTCTATTCGGGACGTCAAAACAAGGTATTGTTTGGGATAGGGTTAAATAAGCTGAACTTAGAACATTTTCAAACATGACCAATGCTTTTACTAGACAACAAATTTCTAGACTGGTCATATTTGAATGAAGTTGCAGAAAATGAGAGAAGACTGTAGATAAATGTAAGGGTAATGTATATTACAGAATAGAAATGTGGAGTTTTAGGCATTTTTTCTTTTCTTTCAACCTTTTCCAATACATGATGTATACCTAGTACATAGGATTTGATTGAAAAACTAAGTATATATTGGAAATCAAAATAAAACCATTCCTCCTTGTTTACATTGATTGCCAATGGCTGAATATCATTTTTGACTTTCAGAGAGATTTCTTCACAAGGTTTCCCTAACAATCTTCTTAAGCTATATGGAAAATATATCGGCATTAGAAACAGGTTTCAATGGCTCCATTTCAATTTCACAAATCATCAGAGAGATGCTGAGATCCTTGCATTAATTCTACATGTATTTTTCACTTGGCTTTCAAGATGCTCTTATGTCTCAACCATAGTCAATATCAATTTGGATAGAAAAATGCTGACACTGCTGTGTGTGATTTGCATCTTAAATCTTCTTGGATTTTCTCCTTATTATTTTGTCAATATGTGATGTTCTTTCAATGAACCCCACTTCAATTTTACAAATTGTCATAGAGAGATGTTGATAACCCTGTATTGATTATCACAAGAGAATTAATTCTATTTGTTTGTGTCTTGACATTCTAGATGCTGCAACTTCTCAACCAAAATAAATTTCAATTTAGATAGAAACTTGCTGACATAGCTATGTGATTGGCGTCTGAATTCTAATAGAAAGCTTCCTAAATTCATCCAAATTCTGTCATTTATAAGCAGAGTATGGAACAAGGTCAGACTGCAAGTTAATGTAAGATGATTCTTGTCTAATTTGTCTGCAAAAGTAAAAGCTTTAGAGGCATTTCTAGAGGATTTACTGTTTCACAAAAAAGAAATTTCAATTTTGATAGAAAATACAGAAATGCCTGACTATGCAATCTGATGGTGTCTGGATTCTAATAGAAATCTTCAAAAATTCTGTTCAAATTCTGTCATTTGTACGAAGACAAATTGGAAAAAGATCAGACTGCATTTCAAGTTGATCTTGGTCTCTATGTGCAAAAGTCAAATAAGGGTTTTTGTTTAATCCTTTCCCAAACGACAAAATTTAAGGGTGGTCCAAATTCAAAGCTGCTGCAGACATCAAAACAGATGTCGATTAAGACAGGATTTGTGTAGAAAAAAGTACAGAAAATATAGAGGCAAAAGAAGAAACTGCTAGTTATCAGCAGTTTCTTCTTTTGTCTCAATGTTTTCCTAAGCATTTTCTATTGAGGATGTCAAAACCAGGTCTTATTTGGGAAAGGGTTAAATAAAGATTTTTCGTTTTCTTACAAAGACAAATTTCAATTAGAATAGGAACTGTCCACAAAGATAATGTGATGCTGTCTCAATTCCAGGACAAATTGTCTTTGAAAGCATTAGTCTGGGCCTTCTTTTCTTTCTTTTTCTCTCTTTTTGTAAGATATTTAGATAGGATAATTATATAGACATTTTTTAAAATCAAGCCAATCAAACACAGACATGTGCCCACCAGGGTAGAAATACAGGTTTAGACCAGACTGTGTTAACCTAATACCAAACTACAAAATATTAGGGTGGTCCAAATTGGAAGAAGTTGCAGACGACATTTTCAATGCAATGAAATTTTGAAACTGTATGGCTTTTGGGATAGAAAACAATGTGGGAAATGAGGAAATTGCTTGCGACAAGCAATTTCTTTATTTTCCACAATGTTTTCTAAAGCCATTATCTTGTAAGGAGTCAAAGTCATTGAGTGGGAATGGGTTAATTCTTAGTACTGAAGCTAAGCTCTTCTTTCTGCCTCGATATTTTCTGCGATCTATCATATACAAAATCTATCTTTACCAGAAATTACTTTGCTGTCTGCAGAAGCGTTCAAATTGCAACAATTCAATTTATTGTGTTTAAGTAAAGGGTTAACCATTTCCCAAACGACAAAATTTGAGGGTGATCCACTTCAAAAACTGCCAATAATGACAAAATGGAAGGTTTTAAAGATAGGCTTTGTGCAAAATATGGCACTGAAAATATTGAGACAAAAGGAGAAACTGCTGGTTATCAGCAGTTTCTCCTTTTGTTTCAATGTTTTCCCAAGCCTTTTCTATTAGGGACGTAACAAGAGGGCCAAGATGGCCCTGTATCGCTCCACTGGCTTTTAGACATTTAGACTACAAACTTCTTCAAGGAATACAATAGAAAACTATCCAAAGAAGGCTATCCAAAGAAGATTCATGCTACACCAGAATGAAATCCAATAAGTGATTAAGGAGCAGAAATGTTTTTAAAATTTTCTTAAAATTACACGATGTTTCATATAGCGCACAGCGGCCAAGCTTTTCATCCGATCGTGAAGGAATTTGGAAGAGATTCATGCAAGGAAGATTCCTGTGAAGTTTGGTTGAAATTGGTCCTGTAGTTTTGGAGAAGAAGATTGTTTAACAATTTTTCGAAAATTCAATTTAATTCAATTTATTAAAATTTAAGTTCTACACGGATTTCTTTTTTTAAGGAATTTAGAGGAGATTCATACAAGGAAGATTCATGTGAAGTTTGGTTAAAATTGGTCCCGTACTTTTGGAAAAGAAGATTTTTCGAAAAATCAATTTAATTTAATTAATCAAAATTTAAGTTCTACACAGAATTTATTTTTTTGAAGGAATTACGAAGAGATTCATGCAAGGAAAATTTCTGTAAAGTTTGGTTGAAATTGGTCCGGTAGTTTTGGAGGAGAAGAATTTTTAAAGATTTTTCGTAAATTTAATTTAATTAGATTAATCAAAATTTAAGTTATACACAGAATTCATCTTTTTGAAGGAATTAAGAAGAGATTCACACAAGGAAGATTTCTGTGAAGTTTGGTTGAAATTGGTCCAGTAGTTTTAGAGAAGAAGAATTTTTAAAGATTTTTCGAAAATTTAAATTAATTAAATTAATTTAAATTCAAGTTCTGCTCGGATTTAATTCTTTTGAAGGAATTTGGTAGAGATTTATCCAAGGAACATTTCTGTGAAGTTTGGTTGAAATTGGTCCAGTAGTTTTAGAGAAGAAGAATTTTTAAAGATTTTTCGAAAATTTAAATTAATTAAATTAATAAAAATTCAAGTTCTGCACGGATTTTATTCTTTATTAAGGAACTTGGTAGAGATTCATGCAAGAAAGATTTCTGTGAAGTTTGGTTGAAATTGGTCCAGTAGTTTTGGAGAAGAAGAATTTTTAAAGATTTTTCGAAAATTTAATTCAATTAAATTAATTAAAATTCAAGTTCTGCACAGATTTTATTCTTTTGAAGGAATTTGGTAGACATTCATGCAAGGATGATTCATGTGAAGTTTGATTGAAATTGGTCCAGTAGTTTTGGAGAAGAAGATGTTTGAAAATTGTTGACGCACGGACGGACGGACGCACGGACGGACCACGGACGGACGCACGCACGACGGACACAGGGCCATGACATAAGCCCCGCTGGCCTTCGGCCAGTGGAGCTAAAAACCAGGTCTTGTTTGGAAAAGGGTTAAATATTTTCTTTTTTGTTAAAAATCTGGTGACTATGCTATATGTTAGGAGTCTTGATTCTTATTGGAATTTTCTAAAATGCAACTAATACATTAAAATTTTCTTATTTTCAACATTAAGAGAATTGACCCAGTGACAATATAATTCTGGGTATTTGGTTGCTATTCTTTCCTTAATTTAATTTTCTAATTTCCATGTTAGGAAAGGGACATTCCTACATCTTTTGAAGCCCATTGTGGCTTATCTCAGTCTGAAATATCAGCAATATTTATGATCAAAATTGAAGTTTACCTGTAGCAAAAACAACAAAATTTTAGACTGTTCCAATATGTAAGCTGTTGCATAAAACAAAATATCAACAATGATTCATGCCGAATGAATGAATAGTGTTTTAAGGCCCGTCGACTACTAAGGTCATATTGGGCGCAATCGCAACACATACCTGGATGTATTCAAAGTTACAGATATGTAGATAATTACATAAACATCCAGAAAGGTACAGTGTAGTGAATATATATGAGGTGCCTCGTGAGAAAACCTGCCTAAATGACATAAAAATCGATTTTCACTTTTTTGCATATTTTCATGCAACGACATTTTTTCTTTCATATGACACCATAATTAGTTCAATGTGACAAATATTAACGATTTTATTGATATTAAACGACAAGAGGACCATGATGGTCCTTAATCGCTCACCTGAACTGAGATTCACAAGGTGAGAAATGATAGCATCCTGTCCCATGATATCCAAAAGAGCATTATATTTTTCAATAGTCTTCATCCTTGTGACTAGACAAACATTCTGAACATATTTCATGAAGATAGGACAAAAATTGTAGCATCTACATTACCAACAAGGATTTTGTCTTTAAGGCCCCTTTTCCATGACATCCAACAGAACATTCCC